>JAYGXS010000007.1:23444139-23484655 GCA_036362985.1 Ligula intestinalis
TCTCGGTGTGGCAGCAATTTCAGCGGCCACACTGAGGTTGGGTATCACTAGCCGATAACGCTTATAAGGCAGAAAAGGCCTACCTAGTGTCCACTATCTTTGCTGGTAATGTCCTTCTGCCTACATCCTAGCCACCTCGCTGTGAAGGGTCAAGAGAGAGACCTCTAATGGCAATATTGAGGGACGAGTGGGTCCTCTGACAGATATATATATATATATATATTAACATGACTAAAGATACGAGGTCCAGATAAATTATTCCGCTCCCCATCCCCCTTCTTCATCTTCTTTGGGGGATGGGGAGCGGGATATATATATATATATAGTGTGTGCTAGTGTGCTTTAGGTTATCTAGTCACAAAATATTTACATATCTGATTTGATACTTAGCTGCCTGAACACACAGTGGGTGATAACAGCCAGACAATAGGGGTTCTGCCCGCGAATCACACGCAGCACTACTAATGCCTATAGCAAAAACGATAAGCTGAGAGGTAGTCGTAAGCACCTCTGGTATTGTCATTTGTGTCTGGTTTTAGTTTGCTCTAACTTAAACGTCACTTCCTTGTGCTGGGAGTTGCAGCATTTAAAGTATACAGTCACTGTGCCACTGCATACTAAAACCAATTAACGGCGGCTCCCTACCGAGGATACTTGCCCCCTTTTGTACTAATCATTTGATGGTCGGCCGGCGGACGGGTCATGACCTGCTGATCTTTCATCCTCGCGGTTGACTTGGGCGTGATGACTGCTCGGTCATCGGGCTTCCTGGCACTGCATTTGTCTGTGCGCTCCCCGAGTGGCAAATTGTTTTGGTCAAACTGAGCCCCGTGAACGAGGAGTCTAGAAATTCGCGACTCACACGAATGTCAGCTTTTGTGAGAATTCGACCTCACTTCACCAAATTTGAATCTGTAAGCCGGTCTCGTCGAGTGAAGCGCAACTCGAGTATTGAGGTAATTTCTCTGCACTGCTGCCGTGAGCTTGGCAATTCGCGTCTTGAGAAGTCCCCCAATTTCTCTGACGCAGTTGTTTAGTCCGCAAATGTATCAGATCCTATAGGCAACTCTGAATGTTTCATACCGTGTCAGCGCATCTTTTGGTTTCATTATCTGACTCCTTATGGTTGCTTCCGGCCTTTGCGTGGCTCCACTTCCGAGAAGTGTGGAAATTCGGTCGAGGACCTCCGAGATGTTTTGACGTACGGAATCTGTCGCCAAATATTTGGGATCGGTGTGATTTTATCGCTCGTCTCGTTTGCGCGAGTAGCCATCTAACCTGAACAACCGTCGATAATAGTGCATTTCGGCAACGTTTTCTTCCAGCTCAGTGCACTGTATTTCAACACGGGGAAAAAGTGTCCTTTTGCAACTGCGTTCGTGGATGATTTGGTGATTTTTGTTGCCGTTCAGTTCTTGCATCGTATTTGTCACTTACTTGAACGCTGTGGTCTTCAGGCCACCACAATCTTTGCCTTCTTTCTCCTCCAGCGTAAATTTTACGTTCAGGAAGACGCTGTTGAGACTTTCTTTGAACGTGAACACCCGATCCCGTTCAATGACCACGAATGTATCATCCACATACCATGTCCAGAATGTCGGTCTGTAGTGTTGGAAGGCCAGCACCTCTAGCTGTTTCTTAAGTGCGTTCCCAATCCGACTAAATTAGAATGAGGTCGTCCTTCGTCGAGGCAGACAGTATATAGTGTTTTATGAAATAGATTTCTAAGTACTGTTTATCCTTTTTACAAAGGTAATCATTTTGCGGGCACCACACGCGGCATTCAAGTGAATAATTACGAAAAGCATGGATAAAAATTAAAAAAACTGTGCAATTTACGGAACACCATGCAGCTCTTTCGAGCTTTTGTGAATAGACGGAGGAAATAAGGCGGTATAGATGCATTTACGCCAAAATGCAGGGGAAATAGATTTAGGTTAAAGCTGGCCTTAAGGTAAGTTAGGATCAGGTTTAGGGTTGATGGTAACAATAAGGTAAACCCATCACTTTAGGCACACATGGCCCTAAAATCTATCTTACAGGACCGCTGGTCTTAGTATAGTTGTAGATTATTAGTTTAATTTTACTGTATTTTAGTTTTTTTAGTCAGTTCTGTTAGGTTCAGTTTAGTTCATAGCATTTATTAAAGTATATTTATCTAACTTTGGCAGTACCGAACTTCACTTAAAAAATAAACTAAACTCACACTAAACCGAGACTCAAAGTAGCTATTTAGCTAGGGGCTAGGGCAACCTATATATATATAGAAAACTATGGCTCGCTAGCCATGTGTGACTCTTTTCGTGCTAGCATCTGGCTTTCTCAGACAAAATGGAAATAAGAGAGATAAGATTTTGTGATTTTGTTCCCTCCGATGAGGTTTTTAATACAAACAATCTAAATATATACTATATGGCTCTGACTGAAATATATTTCCTAATATGCGCTCTCTTGGTTCTATGAGTCGAAAACGTTCCCGACCCCTGGACAAAGGTTATCTAAGACGATAGACCAAATTCACTGTTGCCGGGTTGACATTAATGTTAGCTGACGGAAGCCAACTGCCAAGTTTCAGGCAGCAGCTCAGAAGAAGAAGCTTATTGAGATACTGTTTCGGATTGTCACCAAGAGTCATCATCAGGGACAGTCAGAGATAGGGGCAATCAGGACACGAACAGCGCAGAATTTGTAGGACGTATTTGCATTGAGACCCTAATTAAAAGCATCCACATTTGTCGCTGAGACCTGTAGCTAGTGCAATGATGACTTTCACTTTTACACTGTCGTTCAGTCTTGGCCCATTTGCCTGGGTATTAATTCCTCCTGCCCGCATAAATTGCAGGATGGCCATTTGCTGGTGATGATGTTCATCTGCTTGAAAAAAAGAAAACTGCTGTCACAATTATTAATGACATAAAATTAATCAGGTGCACTCACGTCAAGCCCGCTTTAGCCTAGGTGACGCATCACCAGGAAATGCGGGTAGGCATATCCAGATGGGTCAGTTGGCTAGCTGGCTTTGCCCTACAAACAGTCATTCTGGTTGGGTTTGAATGAACAGCGTAGTAATTAGCTCCTTACACCGGACTGCACTGTACTGTGGGCTCGACATCGGGGGAACTTCAGAAGGAGACCCGATTGCTGGGGCAAGAACTCTATTCACCTGACGTTTCGGATTCCAGCCTGAACCAACTCTTCAGAGACAGCATCAGATATGGATTCTTCACGATAATCAATCTGATGCACTTCACCCCACCACGACACGCTTAAAGTCATGACTTGGAAGCTTTCCAACTGCGAGAGGAACCCAGTTAAGTTCAGAACTGAGAGTCACGTTGCAGTGTTTGCAAAATATGCATGCAGTTCTCCAGGCTGCACTGTATTTTGGTATGTAGACTATTTCACTTCCCACACTCAGTTTATGCAATGCGGCAAGTAGAAATCCGTGGTTCTTTCCAAAACTGTGAGGTTCTCTAAAAGCCTATCTTATCCTCTCACCTCTTCGTCTTCCACAGTGACGACCTATGATTGCCAAACGATTGTTTTTATGTTAAGTATACAGATGATACAGTTGATGATCATCCTCTCAAAAGGCACATATATCTCCAGGTACTGAACGATAGCCTAGACCAGGTCTCAGCATGACCGTTGGCAAATAGTCTTCTACTAAATAATCAAAAGTCAGTCCAGTGCGTCTTACGATTGCGAATCTCTTCTTGTCCTGAATCCTTTTCAGTACCTTGGTGTTAGTCTGGCATCTAATCTTTCATTAAGTCTTCACATTGAAACCTAATTCATTAAAATTCGTAAACTTCTACATTATATTTGTTGGTTTTGTTCCTATCACATCCCTCCAGTTCTAATCTGGCGATTTAGAGATACTTTCATTCGCCCCTTCACCCCTACAGTTCTTCGGCTATATATCCGGCCTTGCTGAAAAAATACCTACGGACTTTTAAACGAATTCCTTGAAAGCTTATTCAGCAGACGGTGTTTCTTATGCTTTTTTAGCTAATATTATAATACAGGGACACTTTACAACGTCAAGCAGTTTTCTAATCGCAAACTTTGTGAAGTCGTCCATCCTCTTCACTAATGGCTGCGTAGTCTTTGCGTAGTATGCGCCGAAGTTCCCGACATATGTTTTGCCGTACATCCGCATAACAGCACTATTTACTCATATTCCTAGCATGCTACTTCACGTGAAAAGAAACGGAAATCCAAAAGTTGAAATTAGACCTGTCTCTGGATTTTGATTAGTGGATGATCTTATCCATAGGTTTTAGTGAATGGTATCATTTTTGTTAAAACTTTTGGATCCTTATGTATTTCGCTTCCTCTTGTAAGAGCGATCTTTATGGCACTGATAAAAGATTCAAGTCGCCCCCACCCCGATAGAAGCCTGGGACTCAGTGTAAGGACTAGGTCGTATATGACAAGTTGGCGGGCTGTTAAGCCTTTGTGTCCAAACGCACTCCCGGTTGGCTTGACATGGTCTTGCTTCGAAGCCTGGTGGTTTATCAAGCCTGCCTCCTTATAGAATAATTATCACGCCAGTCACTGATGTTGCAACAAATGTGCGCCTCACATTAGTCTTAGTTTCGGTGTGGTAATGATGATAACGCCAACGGCGATAAGGATGCAAGCGTTTGATATTTACGAGGGTGTTCACTATCAAACAGATCCTGTCGACAGATACGAGGGAGACTCGAATAGTCAGTCTTGCCTTATTAGTCGCCAGTAGCCAACCGTACCCAATCTCAGGTGATATATCACCCGCGACTCGAAACTGCCACCTGCTGGTTAGAAGTCAAAGGCCCTTATCATTGAGCCATGAGCTAATTGTGTTGTATGTCATGACGCAGTAGGTTAGGGTGTTAGACCTCTAAACCCTAGATTGCAAGTTCGAGCCTCAGATGCTGCAACATTTGGGGTCAGGTATGGCTGGCTGGTTGGGTGATGAGAGCTAATACGCCAGAAATGGCCATTCCTGTTCCCCTTGTCTTTGTTGCTAATAGCTGTTGAGCAACCGTTGGCGGAGCTTGAGCCCTAAGGCACACTGGGCCGAGTATGTGTGCTGACTAACAAGACTAAACAGCCTTTTTAACCATCTTGTGAAATTTTCTTCTCTGAACTATTTTTTTTTTTGGGACGTACACACGTCAGCTTTGCCATAACGGGTAGCTTGCTTGAGCGAAGTCAGCTCACTCCACGTTTACTATTACCTTGTCACTTTCCCGTGTTGTTTTGTAACTATTTTGGTATGACATACGTAGGAATTATTTAGTTAGTAGGATGTAAACTTTCGTCATTAGTGACCTTGACATGCTTTGAACGCGCAATCTTCTTATGCTCCGTGATGCGATCGGGGAGCATCTCATTACCACGGATAACTGCGTTTGTCGTACTGATGACCACCTTCTGTTAGGCTTCATAATTGCTGTGTGTATCCTTTCATAATTATCCTAGGAGTTTTCTCCGGGTACGCTCTGGATGCCTATAAGCCTTCCCCCCAATAATGAAGATAAAAAAGAGAATAAGTGTGTTCATTTTCCTTGCGCTAGTCCAAACTTGGTCATAATGCTTTCCAAGCAGCCGCCGTTAGTAAGAGAGCAGGATGAGAAGGATTCAGATGCGGTCGAACAGTACGAAGGTGGTTTTCGAAAATTCGAAGGTGGAAATGAAAATTGTGAACGGGAGGAAGGTAGAGGACAGACAGGCCTTTTGTTAATGATTTTTTGAAACCGATGGTTGAAGAACACTGAAAGAAAAGCGTCAGAGAAATGTCTGAGGCAATTTATGTCAGTATTTCGACTGCTTCTGGCCACCTGATACAAATGGATAGGAGGAAGAAGTTCGAAAAATGGTTCTCGCATAAGTTCAGTGGAAAAAATCAGTCTTACGTTAATGTTGACTTTGAAACTATCCATACAAACAGTCCAGGTACTTGCTAAGAGGCCCAGGCAATCGTTTCACCGGTATTCTGCCTCTGCTTGACAAACATTTGCGAGAGGCCCAGCTCCGCGGAGGGTCCCTCAGATGTCCTTGCTTGGTTTCTGGTTGACATGCCGGATTTGAAAATCCAGCTATTGAATTTCTTTAGAAATTATTCTCTTTTTGCTATATAAATCAGTACATTTAAGGTTTACAGGCACAGACCGACATTTAATGTGTATAGTCATTGCGAACTCATCCAAACACTGCGTAGCATACACATTCTGCCAACGGGCAGAAATTAGCAGTATTTATTGCCGTTGTAACTCACTTACTTACTTTCAAATCCGATATATCAACCAGAAAGCAGACAGGGAAAGCTAGGGGGCATTGACGAGCCGTACCCCTCACAACGGTGTCAAGTATTGGCAGAATACCTGCGAAACACGTGCCTGGGCCTTCTGCTATTACCTGGGCTGCTAATATTGTAAGTTAAACCATCAGTATATAGTACTAGTGTTTGCTCGTTAGCAGTATGTATATTTTACGCAGTGGTTGACGGGTTTGACCCATATATACACATCAAATTTCCGTCTATGCCTACAGACTTGAAGGTTACTGATGGATACCGCGAACGGAACTTAATTTCCAAAGGAATTCTAAATGTCTTAAGTATCAATCGACGAGACCCACTTTAAGTCCACGGCAAAGCAGGACCACATGTTTTCAAGAGGATATTACAGAAATTAACTGGGACACTAGATTTTACCAGATCCTTCGTGTAATCGATTTCTTTCGTCCCCTTATTTTTTATGCAGTAAATAGGTCAAGAACCCAGTTGACCTAAAAGCTGAAGTTCAATATTGTTTTAATGCCAAAGCCAATGGATTTTTATCGATAGGCTTAAATGATCTTTTTCATCGATGGCAAATAGGCACAGATGTTTGGAAATCAAATAGTAGGGGCTGAAAGATTAATAATCATTCGCAAACAGACACTAAAACATGTGCGGAAACTTTACATTAATAATGAACCAGCTTAGGCAAATTTGAAACTAAAAAGAAATCTAAAAAGTACGAATTTGTTGATAAGAATAATCAGCTTTTTTCTACAGAATGTTCAGTTTGTGTAGACGTGCAAAGAAGCTGTAAATTGGACAAATAAATGTAACTAAAATCGTCACGTAAAACCATTACAATATCATATTATTCATATCAAGAGAGATGTTCTTGCATCAAATCGCCTTATAAATATTGCAGGTATCAGATTACAAGTAGTTTAAGATATTTTTTTCAAATTCTGGCAAATTTTCGACCTTTTTCAGTGTTTTCAAGCCTTCTACAATGAATGTAGATTCCGCTCGACAATTATGTCAAAACCTTCAAAAGAAGATACTTCTTAAAAGCATCTACCAAAAGCGTGAATTTTTGGATATTTATTCCAATGAAGAGGGGCAGCTGGGCCATCTTTCCTAGCTGTGCACAACATCAAAAGTCATTTTTGAGCAAAGAGGATGTCCAAGGCCGAATCCTGATAAGTTGGTGCCTAAGATCAATAAATAGCTTTCTATTATAGGTTACCTCTTAAAAAAGCACTTTAGGTATTCAACTGACAACTATCTGTGCATGATTAATTTTATATAAATATTGTTATAAATTTCAAGAATAACTGTTTGTTTCTGAAATTGGCCGGGAATTGGCGAACAATTGAATATATTGATCCCCACCCCTCTATGACCATAATGTTGTTAAGTATTTTATGATGGGTTTAGTTTGTTTGCCCGAGTTCTTAACCTAATTAAATTTTTTGCCGTTATGGTTAAATACTTGCACTATCATGGGGTATATTATCGTAGGTAAATGGTCCTAAAAGATAGGAATATATTTCCCTAGTCTTCAAGGATTCCATAATTTCGCCTTTGCCTGGCCTCAGCACCGATCATAAGACCACGTGGTCGGAAATTCACCCCCACTAAATGCCGGTAACCCGGACAAAAGTACTGCCGAGACAGAAATCATCACAAACGCATCCAACTCTTCATTTTCTTTTCATAAATTTAGGCATTTTTATTAAAATCCGTAAACTTTTTATATAACATCCGTCGCTTGCGTTTATATCACCAACCACAAGCCCCAATCTGGCGATTTATAGATGCCTGTATTCTCGTTCTCATTCTTTACTGCTCTCCAGCTATTTTTCCAGCCTTTCTTAAAAAAAACTGGTCATTTTTAAACTTATCCTCCGAATGCTCTCTTCGGCTGTCGGTGTTTCCTTTGTTTTTTTTTAAAATCAGATATTATAATCTAGCGAAATTTTAAAAAAGTCAAGCAATTTTCTGGTGGCATCCTTAGTGAGGTCAGTCCCGCTGTTCACTCTGAACTTATGGTTGCGAAGTCTACCCGTACTAGTTGTCGAAGCCTCCATCGTATGTCTTGCCGTACATAAGTGTTATTTCCGGCTGAACAAGTTTGAAATTCTCCACACCTTTTCTCCTACGAGACTCCCGTCTAAAAATGATTGTTATCGGCTTCCGAAGGCTACCACCCCCCACCCCCTGGAATGCTGTCTGAATACTGCCCCCCTGGTCGCGGCCCTTTGTTGACACTCTCACATTACGACCAGCTTGACGCCGGTATCGACCCAGACGTCTGTTCCCCCTTTTTGACCCAGTGCCCGCGGCTGATCCGAGACCCACTTGTCAAGTCACCCCACCACAACTGCCTGTCAAGCGCTTGCATCCCCCCTTTGCCAACAAAACATTGTCTCTGTTCCCGTCCGTTCCCCCCCCCCCCTTTTGCCGACAAAGCATTGTCTCTGTTCGCGTCTGTCCACCCTCCCCACCATTGGACTAGTGCATTCAGACCAATGGGAGCCCCAGGAACCGACTCCTGGGATCCTATAAAACCGGACACATACCCCTTTGACGGATTCCCTTTGCTCTTGACGTGGAATATCCATTGTTAAGGTTTGTGTATTTATTTTGTACTATTTTCTCTTAATAGTACCGTACCACCTTGATAGTTGTTATCACTGGTTTGGCGTACGCGTGACTACTGGATACAGTCGAAGAAAGCAAAGGACGAAACAATAAGCATATCAGCACTCTGTACTCCCATTCGTAGCAGGCTATCTCAGCTGGGAAGAAACGGAGATGGAGAAGTTGAAAGCCAACCTGTCTCCATAACGGATATGGATATCGTGTAAACCTTAATTTCGACTATTCTGGGATATTTAGCGGTTATTTTGTCGTACCTTATTTCTTACTATCCGTAAATGGAACCATTATTGCTGAAAATTTTGGATATCACTTTCAAAATAAAGCATTCTTCTCTCTCTTTCCCTCTCTCCAAGAAACGTGATATTTCGACGGTGTCCACAACGAGCTTTAGCAGGGTGAAGGCAGGAGTAGTGGCTGTAGCTGAATTATAGTGAAAGTAGATTAACTCGGGATCTTCCCCACTCTCTCACAACGCCCACAGCTGCATCTGATCTCAAGACAAAAGTCGAAAAGACCGCAGATAGGGGAAGGGCACAGGTGGCTGGTGCGGCCAAGGCCGTCACTAAGCGGGCCACCACGCTCAGAACGGTCAAGGTCACAAGATGAGCCCGGAGCGATTGGCCAGGTGGCCCTCGCGACTTCACAGACGAGGGTCTAACAGCTCCTGCCGCCATCACACAGCGAGTACATTCGGTAGGCCTCACTAACCGGTATTCGTGCCTTTAGATCAATGAGAGAGAGAGAGAGAAGATAGAAGTAAGCTGCAAACCCACTGCGAGCGCAAGCCCATCCATCAACAGAGAGTCAGACCCAAGAAAACTGCTAGCGCATACCAGGTCGCAGGGACCATGGTTTGGTGAAGCGTGGCGTTGTATACGCACGCAATCCTTACTAAGTCACCTAACCGGCTGCTCACAAGTCAGTTATAACAGTCAGCTCTCATTCTCTTTCATAACCTATCAGACCAAAACCTTACCGAGCATACGAATGTTTTTAAGTTCTAAATGATAGCTTGGACCAAGCCTCAGCACTATCTTTGGTAACTTGTTTTCTACTTAATAATCAGAAGTCACTTCAGGACGTTTTCAGATCGCAATCCACTCCCAGCCTTGAACAAGTAGATATCTTGCGCAGGTGCCCTTGTGTTTCTCGAATCTTTCATTTACTCTTCATATTGAAACCTTCTTCATTAAAATTCGTAAATGCCTATATTTTATCGGTCGGTTATGTTCATATCAAACACACACACCGCAAGCCCTAATATGGCATTTATAGGTACAGTAGTCGCCGGGTATTAAGCCCACGGTTAATAGGCCCAGCCACCTATTAAGCCAATATCGGCTTGGGACGGAATTTCACATAGCAAAATCCGCCGGCTAATAAGCCCAGTCGCCGGCTACAAAGCCCAGTTTGCCAGCGGGATAGAGTGAAATTCTCATCTCTCTGTGTGCGCAACTGGTCACGTGTCGCAAATAATTTTTTTGTCATTACGTAAAATACGGACAAACACCATTCTTTTCTTGTACATAACCAAGCTCTACACATAAGACAGTACGTATGCAATGTATAGTGCCTATCCTGCGCTTGCTAATTAAAAACTAGGACTCTCCATTTAATGTGTCCGCTGCTTATTAAGCCTAATTAGGTCTGGGTCCGAGGTGGGCTTAATAGCCAGCGACTACTGTACTTGCATTCTCACGCTTATACTCTACAGCTCTCGGGTTGTTTTTCTGGCTTTGGCTAAACTACGACTTGTTCATTTGAAAAATCATCCTTCGAATGCTCACTTGAGCTGTCGGTGTTTATAATGCCTTTTGGCATTCTTGATGAGGTCATTTATCCTCCTTCAGTCTGAATTATTGATGACAAAGTCTTCTCGTACAATGCGCCGAAGCTTCCTACATATGTCCTGCCGTACATTGGCATATCAGAAATGTAAAGCTTCTTTTCCCTGGTGAAAATTTGAAGACTGTATAAACAGCAAAATTTAATGAATCCATACATTTCGAGAGGGCTCTTCAGTTGCCACCCGACCTATGTAAACAATTGGAGCATGTAGTTAACCTAACTCTACCTTGGTAACACTGGCTCCTTGTTTACACATCCCCCCTCCCCAAATTTTCTTTCGTTTTGCCTAGACGTTTTTTCTCCAGTTTTTGCTGTCTACAGCCGGTTTTTATCGATTTTTTTCTGTATGAATTCAGTTGTGTATTTTCTCTAACGTTCATTCCCGTTATGCAATGAGGGGTGGCAACTGAAGAGCCCTCTCGAAATTTATGGATCCATTAAATTTTGCTGTTTATACAGTCTTCAAATCGGCATATCAGCTGATACTGGACCTTCCGCCATAAAAGAGATGGAATTAATGCTAGCCTCTAGAGCTGTTTTGTTGTAATAGGTTGTTAGTCATCCCCTTCTCCAGGTTCTGAAAGGTAGCCAGGACCAAGTCTCACCATGGTCGATGGCAAATGGTCTCTTATTGAATGATCAGAATTTAGAAGAAGACGACTCGATCTTTGAGACAATACTTTGATTCGACTGATGTTTCGAGATCCGTTGAGGATTCGTTATCAGAGACATAATCAAATAGCAGTAGCATATACGGGTCGTCTTGTTCTCAATTTCTTCCTGGGACTCGCATATTTGCTTGTAATGGCGATCAGAACTCGATCCAGTGCATGTTTCGAATGCGACCCTCCTCCCTCAGTCCCGCAACCTTATATATTCTGCAGAACAGGCATACTATTTTTTCAGTGCCTCGGTGTAACGCTGACCTCCAGTCCTTCATTCTCCGTTCATACTGAAACCTTTTACCACTAAAACGCCTAAAATTCTTTATCATATCCTTAGTTTACGTACCTATTGTACAGTTTAAGCCCTTAACTGGCGATATGTGGATGCATGCATTTGCCCCTCATTGGGTCCGGTTATTTTTCCAGGTTTTTCTTAAATGATGTGCTGATTTTGCAATGCATCCTCCAAATGCTGTCTTTAGCGGCCGGCGTTTTGTAGTTGATATTATATTACAACGGTCGATCAATTCACTGATCGAATTCTTGCTGATGTTTTCCATCACCTCTAGTCCCATGCGACGACACCTGCGACAGGTGTCCTGCCGTATATCGACATATCAGCGTTCTTTATTGTCATTTTCAGAACACTATATCACGTGCAGTGAGACTACAAAACAGAAACTGATATTGGAACTGTCGCCATAATACATAGATATGTATGCAATGGAAAACTTCCGATCCTTACTTATTTTTTTAATTTATCCTCTGGTCTCCAACTTGTTCCAAACGAGTCACAAACCTGCCAAATTGATATTTGTGTCTATTAAGACGCGACAAAAAATTGCGACCTATGAGTTCTGTAGTTCTCTTTTGCCTAGAAAATTAACGTAGGTAAACGGAAGGTGTTTGCTGCGCTGACATTAGGACTTCAACTTTTTTCCTTGCCAAAGATGTTGATTTGACGCCTGATAATGTTTTCATTTTTGCCAGAAAAAAGTTTTTGCCGTCGTTTCCAACGAGCCTTAGCAAAAACCGGCTATCAAGTAACGTTTGGAGGATATTCAAGGTCATTTAGCACCTTTGAGTGGTTTATTAGTAAAAAGTCCCTTGACAAGCCTTGACTGGTGATTTTACCAGCGTTTCGCCGTCTGTCAAGAATGATTGCTATCTTCTGATCCAACTCTAGAGTTGGAGCGCGTCTTAAGCTTCATATAAAGGCTTTCGGTAAACATCCTGTTTGGTTAAATATTAACGCAATCCCCGTGAAATCGGCTTCCCCACCGCACTGTATCCCATGAGCAGAATAACTTCCAAAACTACTCCAGCTCCATGGTTGAATGTTGTTCACAGTTCCTGTGAGAACGGTACAAATAAAAATAACCTCCAACAATGATAAGTGGATCATCATTTCCGATGATGTCAACCGTGTGTCTATCGCAGGGGGTTAAGTAAGTTAAACCCTAGCAACTGCGATATTCAGACCATTTTGACTTAGTAGAGAAGAACTCGATTGAGGCCAGAATATTAGGAATACTTTATTGTTTACACAGAGGAACGAAGAATAAGAAGGAAGAAGATTGGCTATGAAGAGCACGACCAGTCGGTCGGCTGGCCGTGTCCGAAGTGCTGGAATATTTACAAGGGACCAGAGCGAGCATTGGGTAAGTTAGCTTCTGGCTGCTGATTGGCCCGACCAGTGTGGGGTGCGTGCGTGCGCCCCAGCCGCCACAGGACAAAGGTTACGCCTCTAAGGCGGACATCAGCCATCGCGCTGGGTCGAGCAAATGGGCGGCCAAGACTGTCCCGCGAGAGTGCGTCTGTGGCATCTCGCATTCGGAGGAGATGGGCTGCGGCACCGCAACATGTCCTCCACAAGGTGATGGTGCAACGTCGGTGACTTAGGCGTGGATTAGTCTTAGGTGATGGTAGACTTGCGCTGCAACTAACGCACTGTTTCTCTCCTCTTCCATCTGGGTCCGGTGTCGAGACAGAGTCAAGAAGACCAGAGTCGGGATAGGGTGCCGGTGGTCAGTGCTGTGACGCCTGACTCACATCCCGTGAAGTTGGAGTGCCGTCGAAAGTCTCGTTTCCGATGTCGAGGACTAAATGTCGACGTCTACCCTACAAAGCTAATTGGTAAACATGTAGGTGTAGGTTGCGGGTGCAGATTTTAGATTATTTTCTCAATAGTCTTCTGAATGTTTTCCCCAACGCAGTCTAGTAGGATACACCCCACTTTCTCACGACTCCCACACCTGTATCTGAGGTCAAGACAAAGGCCAAAAGATCGTTGATGGGAGAGTGTGCCGGTGGTTGGTACTGTCAAGGTCGCCACTAAGCGTGCCATTACACTCGTAAGATAAGCACGGAGCGACTGACCGGGCGGCTCTCGCGACTACACAGACGCGGGCGTGACAGCTACCGCCACCATCACATCGCCCGCAAATTCGGCAGGCGCCACCAGCCGGTATTTACTTCTGTGGATCAGAGAGATAGAGAGGAGGTACACTTAACCGAGCAATCATGTACATGGCCTGTAAATCCAGTAGAAGCACAAGCGCATACACCGACAGGGAATCAGATCCGAGAACACTGACGGCGCACATCAGGTTGCAAGGACCATGGTTTGCTGAAGCGTGGCGTTGCATACGCAAATAAGCCTTAAATCTATGAGAGAAATTGTACTGACAAGTACACGACAGAGTAAAAACTTCTCTCCCGATTAGTCTGTGTAATATTGTTTGTACCTTAACTGCCGACCGGAAAAGTTTGAATTTGAAGCCGAGTTGAGCTGTCCTGCTCGATGCTACTTCTAGCAAGAAGGGTTCAAATGTATGTGGAAGCGCGTCGTTTTCCGAGCCGTTCAGAGTTATAAGGCTAGGCCAAAAGATTCAGCAATACTTGCAAAGAAAGATATATTTTTTTGTGTGCAAACATTCATTGAAAAATTCCATGCCCGTATTTTGGCAATAAAACGTCCATCCTTCTCAACTCTGTGTTCTGTCACCGATTAGCATGCATCCACGTCTAAGTTGAAGTACCTTTTTTGGGTTTTGATTCGCAAGGGCTGCCGAATATTTTGCAGAACCATCCTGCAGCGCTTTTCTGCAAGAAAGATCAGAACTCGTGCACTTCATGCCACAATCAAACTGGATCAGTGGACCCTATTCTTATTTTATAACAAATGCTCCTGATCGCAGTGGCGGTAGCCTGAGCTATTTTCTTAAAGGACAGATACCCCAGGGTTGACCTTATTCGTGAGTATTCCAAAGAATTCCACCTAAAAATGTTAATTGTCAAATGAAACTTGCCTAACTTTTCGGCATGTACCTGCTTGCCTTTTTTTTTCAACATGATCTTGGTATGTAATCACCCAAATTCATCCCGTCCAAGCAAACATGCGAGCCCCAGGAAGTAATTGAGGAGAATGAAAAATTTTATCGCTGGGATAAGACTTTTAATCGCCTAACGTTACAGAAGCCGTCGGCCGCCTTCTCGCATCACTTGGAGTTGGAGTCGCACAAAAGCCGAAGGCAGCCATAAAGCGTCAGATAATAAAACCTTAAGACCCACTGCCAGGGCAGCAAACATTTGGAGTCCTCTATAGGTTCTGGTGCAGTTGCGGACAAAGCAACTACGTCGGAGAAACTATAAGAGTCCTCAGGACGCGAACTGCCGAAAATTTGGCAGCAGTACGGGGAAATAACGCCAGTTTTCAAGTTGCGGCTGATTCGACGAGGTGCAGCCATACATCAAAACTGGATAAGACCGTAATTCTCGCAAGAAGGAAGAATCGTGTGAGTCGAGAATTACTTGAGTCATAGTTCACGGGCCCCTGTCCATGAACAAGTGCAACGACTTAACCAATCTATGCTCGGTATTAAGACTCAGTTCGGCCAAAACATGCCGCCACTTTACGGAACGCACAGAACACCACGTCGTTTTACGCGAACACCGGAAACCAGAGAGCCGAGCAAGCATCACGTCCAATTACATCAGACGTGATGCAATATCAGCAGGTCACGACCCGTTTGTCGGTTATCGGGCAAGTAACGCTCAAGCGGGCAATGATCATTAATTTGCGTTAATTGCCATAGGTTTCCAGGAACGACTGTCTCCAATAAGTAGTGCAACGTTTTGCCCATATAAAACCCGTTTCTGCTACTGTTTTCTGCTGATGTCTCCGATGAAGAATCCGCCGCGCATGTCGGAACGTCAGGCGAAAAAGAGCTTGTCTCAGCGGCTGCATCATCTGCTCATTCCGTCTAAGCCTACACAGGGATTCCTGCGATGCAGAGGCAATACGCTGTGTGCGTGCTAGGCACGTACTACAGTTTGAGTTGTGGAAACTTACCCGAGAACACGGTAATAAAGTCAATAAACGCCAAACCCGCGTGAACTGTCATAAAAGTACTGCTGAGAACTTAACGCCCCAGAGGCCGATGATTAGGCGAGACATAACAAAGCCTGCCATAACATCATGCAGACCTTTGCTTGCACGTGCGACTCATTGCAGAACGTCAGCACTGGCAGAAAAATTAGGTATCAGGTTCAGACTCCCTGTTTTCCCACAATTTGGAAAAGTGAAAAGAGGTCACGTCGCCCCTATCCCTCCCCGTCCCCCGCCCTAGCGCACATCAAAGTACCAAGCAGGGTTTGCGACGCCACTGACGATCGATAACCAACCCCGGTAACGCCTGTCTTTAAGGTAGCAGTTATTAGTCAACCTGGCAGTGTGACAGAGGAGACGGCAGGATTTTCGATCCGATCATCTTCTTAGAGCTAACATCAGCACTGAGACTACCGCATGCTAACTAAAACACGTCATTCAAAGTGGCGTGCAGAAAATTAAAGCCTGCCTTGACTGCATGCAGTGTAGTTATGCACGCAGCGCAAGTCTCCGCAATATTTGCAGTAAAAGTGAAGTAAAGTATCTTCAAAAGATAATGATGATGATAAGGAGGAGGAGAACGAAACTAGGTGTTAGGTATAATAAGGTTCCCTCTTGCCAGTGCGATAGTCAGGCATGGTTCCTTAGGCGAAGAGAAACCATTAGAGGGCAGAGTGGTAGGAACAGTTAATTCTGTACAGATGGATTGAAGAATAGCAGTGAGGTAATTTTGCACTGAGACTGGCAGTACAAATGTGAGGGCACTGGGTTGTCACAATTGCCAACAATGCTGCCTAGTTCCACTCCCTAGCGGAGTGGAATCCGGCGTGCGGGCCTGGTGGCAGTCCCCTGAGTCAGGTCCTGCGTAAGTTACCCTGTAAGGCGAATGATCAGACAGATTGAGGTCAGCCTAAGTCTGCGGGCTCCGCCACGTTTTTGTGGAATTTGCATCCCATGTGATTGGCTCTCCCCGAGGTCGAAAGCAGTGAGGGCAAATGTAGCTTATGTAGGCCCATTTATATAACACTAGTCCCAGCATTTGTCCTGAAAAAACGGTGGTTATAGAGTTTGAGGGGTGCGGAGATGGGAAAGGCAGAGAAGGCAATTTCTAGACGTAAGTATACAGTGAAAAAAACGTAATCGAAGTTGCTTCCCGCGGCCGCTGGGAGTAAGGTGTTCCGCATGTAAATAGCAAATGTGCGCGGTGCTTAGTGCCGTGTACTATACTAATCTATCTCCAGAAGGGTAACTTGAACCTCAGCTAAGTTAAAGTAGACGATCTCCTCACTATCATTTCAATTTTTCGGGAAATTCAGGAAACCTGCAAATTGATGATGGTGTTTGCCAGCAATAAGCTATACGATAATACAGATTAGGAAATCTTGAGATATAAATCAACAACACTTCTAAATACAGTGAAATAAAAATGTTTGTAACTTTTTCTTAGTATATTCCACTGCGTGTCCTAATTCCCCACCAATAATAACCACCATTTTCGTAGGAAAACATGAAGAGAGTGGGGATTAATGAGTGGGCCTACGTAAGCTACTGTTGCCGCGGTGAGCAGTCACAAGTGAGCGTTCGCGTAGAGCTAGTCAAGTCTGACCTCTAAAAACCAGACATGTATAGTAAAAAAGCAATGTTACTCACTGTTTTCCAATACTATGTTAATCGTGGTAAATTTTTGTAGGTGCTTGTATACGTTCTAAATAGGGTTTTCAAAGGCATTGCTAATTATCCTCACCAAATAAACTGAAACTGAAACTGAGATGCTCTAGACTCGCTTGTTCCATCGATTCTCTCAGATGGCATTCGCAGATCTTGCCATTTTAACTTGGATGCTTCTTTTCAATAAATGTGAAAAGTCTTAAACTGAAAACAACTGGTGGGCCGTTAATGCTTATGAACACCATTGCTGCTGCAAATGCCGGGTTCAACCGGCGCTATAAGTGGTTAGGTTTCCTGCTAGCAATGACCTACTATATTGACCTCTACTGGTTTATCATAAAAGAGTTTTGTCTTACTCAACTGCACGCATATGAGGTTGTCTTCGGAAAGAGGCACACTTATTACGTTTCGCATTCTAAGTCTAACTCAGGCACAGTCATATAGCGTTGGACAGAGTCATCAATCAAGAGCAGGTAGCCAGCCAGATAGGGGGGGGGGGGTTAAATGGGCAATTTTAAATTAAAAGCTTTCTCATGACATAAAGAGAAATCTACTACCGTGGAAAGGGCGTGCACCCATGAGATTATGAAGAGTGCTCTTTCCGTTATGCCTTGGATCTCAAAATATTGACTGAACAGGGCCTATTAAGAACAAACAAATATAGGCTCCGATAGGCAGTTCACGGATATTATGACTTGCCGGTGCTTCAGTTCGAAAGCTCTGATCGATTCAATGGAAATGCAGTACACAGTAGATAATGCCTCAATCCCAAATGCTACATTAAATCGACGTACTTGGCATAATCTCACATTGATAGAGAAATACATCGGAACTATCATGGGGATTTAAAGTTAATAGAGGAAACCCTGGTCACTATGATCTTCAAACCCGGTTCTTTAGTAGAAGAGAAGTCATGGGAGACCAGAGTGGTAGGACTAGTTTTGTTCTGTACAGAAGGAAGTGGAGAGTAGGTAGGAAGGAGTCAACTGTCGGGTGAGCGGAGCAGCGGCTGAAGTCCTAGCCTGGCGGCAGTTAGGCTAGCAGTCACTGAGAGCGGTGTTTGCCATAGTCAGCCCTGAAGGTGATTGGTCAGACCGGGAGAAATTTTTGGCCAGACCACACTGGAGTGCGCATATGCGCTCCAGTCGCGTGACGCTAAATGTTGGGCGCACTTTCGCCGCCATGGGGGACCGAACGTTAATGCAGGCTGCGGTCACCGAGGGACGGCACAGAACCACAGTTAACGAGTTTAATCCGCTCAGACGCCGCATTCGCTATGTGAAACGCTCGCCTTGCGAAATGTAGCCAATCAAACTGCATCAAGTGACCGACTGCTACAAGCGACCGATAACCCACGCCCTGGGAGCAAGATTCGACGGCGCAGACGCAGGCAGCCACGCGCACTGACAGCTCCTTAAGTGAACATAAGCTAGTCATTTGCAACAAATGTTTCTACGAGGGGCCTGCTTGCTACCCAAAGTGCTCGTAAATGGGGCTGCTCGTAACCTGTGGCTCCACTAAACACTATAAAGTCGTTTTTCCATCCAGTCGCTAAATACCGACAAACGCGCCAAGGCAGACGGTTAAGCTGTTAATTTTTTAAGCTAATTTTTATTATGTTCGTTCCCTTTTCGGTAACACAACAACAGAAACCCCCTAGGAATACTAGTAGCCTTGCGCCATACCCCAGGAAGGTTGGGGTTAGAATTCAGGGCTATCACCAGGGTTAACCTTTGGACTTTGATTGGTGTAAGGCTTAGGGTTAGTAGACAGCATACAAACCTTTTCGTGGATCTAAGGCAAGGACACCTGTATTACAAGAAGCATGTATTCGAATGTATGGTCTTATGCTCCGCTACAAAGATTGGTTTCAGTTGCAGGGCTTGAAGCATCCAAAACAATATTAAGAAACGTTTCAAGCTGGGATGGTACAAATAGGTCATTATCATTGGAAGCAATGCCATAGACGTAATTGTAAAGGAAAAACAAACTATTCAAATTCGTTTGCTTCCTCAACAGTTCTTCCTAAAGAGTGAAATAACTCTGCCTATGCATGGAGGGAGGACCAAAAATCAGAGCAAATTGATACAGTGCCGTTCTGGGGCTTATCCTGGCTTCGTTCAGCCAATTATAACCCTGACGCGAAACATAAACAAAACATTCACTGCCGCGATTTCATCATACATGTTATCTCTGGCGTGATAAGTATGCGACAGTTAGGCTCGCTGTCACATCCTATAAAATAAACGTAAGGATTGCATTTTTGTGAGCCCTCCCTCCGAAATTGGAGATATGAATTACGTACATGGCTTTCTAGATAAGACATGGGATTTGGAATGTCCCGTCCAAATAATAAGTTTGACTCTCTCCAGTCCCTAACATAAACCTAGGCCGTAGTCCTATACTTAATCCTTACCCTGCCTTACCTCGTAAACCACAGTTAACACAGACTCTAACCATAACCTTAATTTACCTTAAATTATTTTCCCCGAAGTTGGCGCTAAGATAACGGCATTACAGGCAGTTCCTATTGTAACGGCCATATAACTTTTAATAACCAAACCTGATAAAAGTACTTTAGAACATAAGACAGGCGAAAGTAAATCCCTCGGCATGAGGGCAGAGTTTCGTAAGTCATTTGATGAGCATAGCAAACCATGTTGTCCTGTGAGATCCGACTTGAGATTATGGTCCTCGCTGACACGCTTTGCAATCACACAATGTGCCTTATCGTTTTCAGTAAGATACCCAACGAATAAATCTGTTTAACGATTTACTAGCTGCTGAGCATGCACTGCTCCTTTTGATGAAATAGTTCTGAATGGACGACAGAAAATGCGGGCGGATTGCTACCGTCTGTTTTGGGCTTATTCTGCCTTCATTTGGTCAATTTTAACCCCCAAGTAACGGCTGCTCGAGTGCGGCGCACATAGTCCACACGCTGGGTCTGCTAGATGGGTCATAAGCCCTTCAGTCAAGTCAAGTTCATCAGTACTTCGCCACCTGCCATTCTCTGCTCACTGTATGCCGATCCATCGGCTTCTCGAAGCAAACAAGCACTAAATGGGTGGTAAATGTTACAACTAGTCGAAACAAACGGCATAAATCTGCTCGCATTTTTTGGCGCCCTTCTGCTCTGTACAATTAAAACTTGATCGACTTCGGCCTGGTGGTTGGTTACTGCCTGTTCGTGCCCTTTGTAGCCCAGTCGGAGTTTGGTTGCTTCGGAAAGCCAATTATTCTGACTGTGCCGGGGCTTTCTGTCCTGCTCCACACACAGTCATTACAGCAGGCCACGTGTCAGATGTGTTACAGGGCCCAAATCAGTGAACAACAGGCCTTATTAAGATTGTGAGGGCAAAAATAAATGTCACACACATGTATGTGATGCTGAAAGCATGCCTACGCACAGGCTCACACTAAACCAGTTGCCTGTGTCTGATCTCAGCTTCCCGGTCCTCTTGACCTCGTCCTGGTACTGGGCCTTGCCATCTGCCATTCTCTAACACTACGCTTGTAGCGACCTCGTATTCTAAGCCATACTTTGCTTGCACTCATCTTGGGCATGTCCCGCACGCTTGGCTCTCGTGTTTACCTCTAATCAAGGTCACGGACGTGTCTAGCCTAACTGGCCAAGCACTTACCAATGTCAGTTCACAAAGGGCCTTAGGGTGGTGACTGATTATGCTCTGAAAATCTCAGAGCCGGCGACCATAGGGTCGGTTGCAGACATCCGGACACGGTGACTACACCAACCGGAATGCGACTCTTGAATCCTGCCTACTCATGGATGGACTGCACTTGCCTGGGAGTCAACCGCCTATTACTCACATTCTACTCTTGCATTTAATTAAATTAGCCATAACACTCTGGCCCTGCACGAATTGTCTTGGCTTCTAGTTTATAATCATTGGGAGATGTTCTACCATCTATTATCCAGTCGGACTACTTCGTATCCTACATGCTCATCAATATGTTACCAGACTCAATCTTTTCCTTCTGCTGCGCAGATTACTCTCGAGCCTTGTCAACAGCCGCACAGCAACTCGTATTATAAGCAGATGAACATAACTGACAAGCTAGTAATGGAGACTGGAATGGCCATTTCTGGCTTATGAGCCGTCATCAGCCAGTCATAACCGAGCCCAGGTGGTGCTATCGCAGGGGGCTAAGTAAATTAAACACCAGCAACAGCACTCTTCAGACCAAGTTTCTTAAGAGAAGAGAAGCCGTGGGAGGCCAGAGTGTTAGGGAAATTTATTCTGCACCGAAGGAATTGAGAATAGGTAAGGGGACATTGACCGTCAAACGAGCGCACAACCCCGAGCCAGCTGACCAGGTCTGAAGTGAGATGATGGCGGGAATTGCCACAACGTCTAGAGCGGCCTTTGTGTGAGCCGGCCTTGATAAGTGATTGGTCAGACGGATTGGCTAGACGGACGGGCGGGCGTAGGCGGTCAGTGCATCTGTATTTGTTGCCGGCAGTAAGCCTTGATGCATGCTGGCCTGCGCGGTGTATGTCATCATCGTGCATCATCCGAAGATCGACCCCGCGACCTTTTAATATTTATTTGAGCTTTTAACTTGATGTGCGGGTCGTTCGTTATTGATGGGGGGGAATTTTCAGTGCATTTAGGTTGACTTCCAATTATTCAAATTTAGTTTTTGGTAGGGTACGTGCATTTTGCGAGTTTCGTAAACTATCGTCTTTTCGGGTTACAGTATACTTTAGCGCGTGGACGGTCATTCATAAAAAAAAACAATTTCTCGCATTACGCGTACAAGAGAATAAACATAATAGACTAGGCAAATACTACTGTGTACTGAAATCCGTAGCATAATATTAGTGTCATAAAGCCGTGAAAACTTACTAATCCATTCTAGCTTACATCACGTATAGCAGAATTGCCAATACAAGCGAACATGCGAGTCCCAGGAAGTAACTGAGAAAACGACTCGATCGCTGGGACAGTACTTTTATTTGTTTGACGTTTCGAGATCCCTCGCGGATTCGTCATCAGAGACATTATCAGAGGGCAGTATCAGAGACATGTGTCTGCTACGGCTCTCCGATCATGTCTCTGAGGAAGACTCCGCGATGGATCTCAAAACACCAGGCGAATAAAAGTATTGTCCCAGCGATCAAGTCGTTTTCTCAGTTACTTCCTGGGACTTGCTCGAGTCGTCTTCTTCTTCTCGAATAACAGACTGTGAACTTATTTAAATGTCCAACCTCCAATCACGCTCTGGCAATGATCGTTATTTAAGTAGTGTAGAGGTACCCTCCAGCAATTGAGTGTCAATTTGAACTCGACACTACTTCGCCTAAAATATGTACAGATGTAGTTTGCATGAAATAATTTTTCCTCGAGGATTTATAGTTGTAGTAGGGATGTACTTTGGATTTAATAATTGGATGTCAGGTAGCTTTTGGAACTGCTTTAGGAGTATCCGCAAAATCTGATACCTGCAGGTTTAATGTCGCTGTTCACATGAAATGTATCAACACTAAGCTCTACGCATATATTTAACTTCCCACGAAAAGTCTTGACGTGTGAACGTAACTTGTGACATGAAGTTTGTTTATGATTAACTCAGAACATCAGCAAAAGCCGGGAACAAGATTTGCTTCCGAACATGTGCATAATTTGTGGAGATTTTAATGCCTATTGTAATAGGCTCATCTCAGATCGATGGAATATCGGCCGGTTTCCTTTTAAAAATCTTTAAATTTCTTGGTTTCTTAGACCAGGAATGGTGACTTTGAATACATCCAGTAATGTGCAAATTCATATGCATTTTTTTGATTGCTGTCGAATATTTCTATGAATCTACGAGCACCAAATTTCTGTCTGACTTGAAGGCACCACCGCGATGCAGTGTCTTCTAATGAAGTGGATTATTCCTCACAACCGTTCAGTCTCGTGTGAGGAAGCCACCACAGTATAAATATTCTAAAACTACCAGCAAGCATAAACGATTATTATCAAACCCCACAGGCCCACGAGGCAGAACTATTGGGATGCAATCTGGAGTTGAAGTCAGTGAACTTATCAATGTATCAATCTCCTGCCACCTGTCGCTTAAGTATGCGTCATACAAGCAGATATGTGATCTTAGATAACGTCGTTCATAAATGAGCACAACCATTATTTGACACCATGGAAGTCATGACCACGTTCAAGTCACCCACATCAACTGCGCGCGAATGTGAATCCTATAGAAAACAGTCTGTAACATAGATGGATGATGAGTGAGGTACTTTCGAAATTACTCTCCACTGGGGAATACTATTAGGGCTAAAGTAGTCCGAGCAGGAACAACCCATGAAAGTTGGAATTTTTGCGTCACTTAAGTAAAAGAAAATCGGAAAAGGAGTAATTGCATCGCCTCTTAAAGAGGGCATGGAAATGCCCCACACAAGTACAATCACGGGCCAGGTGCATACTTCTAGCAGAGGTAAACATATCGCAGGGTGATAAGGTAAGTTAGGTTAAACACCTGCCAGTACGATCTTCGGGACCGGTTCCTTAGCAGAAAAGCAGACACGGGAGGCAGAATGGCAGGCGCAGTTTATTCTGTGCAGAAGGAGTGATCAATAGGTAGGTGTGGATTGACTATCGGACGAGCGTAGGTCTACACGCAAGCGGGGCAGTTAACGAAGTCCTGCCCTCGCGGTAGTCATTCCAGCGAACCTCCGAGAGCAGTCTTTGTTTTACTCAGCCTTGAAGGTGATTGGCCAGACCAGAGTGGGGAGCGCATGTTTTTTCCCAGTCGCGCGAGGCCAAACATTGAGCGTCAGTGTGTGCGCACATAAGCCGCAATGAGAAATCGAGCGTTGATGCAGGCTGCGGTCACGGAGGGCGGGTGACCGGCTGCCATCACGTGACCTCGTGTGTGACGTGCGAGCCTTGGAAGGAAGTGGGACTACCGAGTCAAGAAAAACTTCCCGAGTCATAACCATAATAATCTCAACCCTACCCTTGATCTAAACCGTCACCCTGATTTACTTCAGCATTAACCATAACATCAAACTTTTTTCTTCTTCTGCATTTTAATAGAAAAGAACCTGGATTATGTGTGGTTCCGATTCTCATGCCCCGTTTAGGTGGCTCTATGAGTTATACTCACCAAAACGTATCTCCTTTCGCAGGTTTAAACATGGACTTCTGTAGTTATATTTCGCTTCTAGTGTGCTCGACGGTTACAGATCGGTCCCCACGAAGTGCCACGTTTTCTTCTTTCTACCCAATTACACAAGGATACCTGGACGATGCGTAGGATGCGCTACAACTTTGCTTCAATATCAGAGAGGTAACATAAGCCCTATTTGAGCGTTCAGAGGCTTCATACCATGCAAAAATGAGGAAAACACTATTTATCAGGAAGGTGCATTATCGTAGACATTCCAACCTGTACAGGGTTCCACCATCAGAGACTGTGCCGATTCAGCGATATGGAAGAGAGAGAAATGAGGCTGGGGGTGGTAATGTCTTTGACTAGACCGAGCTCTTGCGGACTGACTCCTTGCGATCTCAGGCCGTGGTGGTGGCGTGCGTCCTTGACCAGGAAGTGGACCGCTCACCTCTCCATGTGGACGTAGCGCGCACGATAGCGCGACCGGGTTGGCGTCAGCCCCAGACGTCTGCAGACGTTCTCGATCCGCGTGCTAACGACGTCGAACCCCCTTGGCTTTCCATCAGCATTAAAGCAGCAATTTGAGTAAGTGGGGCGCCACTCCGTGCTCTACCTGTTGGCTTGTCCTCCCGTCTGACCTGTATACTAGCAGAGACAATTATCGCATGCAGTGTCAGCAACTTCGCTCGGTTGAGCACCTACTTCCGGCTGGCCCTTCACCTGCCTGATTGCACAATACATGGTATTCACCACTGTGCCGTAAGACCACTGGGAGTTAGGCGGTACGCATCTGCTCCTGCAGCCTTCCCGCAAAAATGTTCGCTTGTAGTTGCACTCTCTGATGATGGGCTAATTCGCGAGTGTGAATTTTCAAGCTATTTACTATGTTGCTTGCAGTTTCCTCTTAGTTGGACCACCAGGAAACTGGAATTGGTATATTTTCCTCCATTATAGCTTAGCAGGCAGAGCAACAAGTTTCTGGTAGGTATCTCCTCAGCTGTATCGCCGATGACCATAGGCGTCCACGAAGCCCGACAAAGTAATTGGGGGTTTGAAGATAGAAAAAACACTCACGTACCATATGGCTCAGCGACTGATAACTGGAGAAGCCTATCAAAACCGTTTTAGCCGATACTATGGGCTTTTTGGGAGAAGGGTCAATCCTTCGGAACATCAAACCACTCAAAAGAACTCTATAGAACAAACGGAAATAAAATGCTCAATTCGGCACATCAAAATTCCAACTGTTGAAACAGACAGCAGAGTCCGTTCTTTGCAAAAGACCTTTGAACAAAATTACAGACGTGAGTGTCTTACTATGCGACGACGCAGTGTGTATTTTGATGTGACGTCATTCTCTACCTCTTCCATAAGGATTCGGCTGACAAGACCACCCGCATACGCCTACAAAAGCAAAGAAAACGGGACGGAGAATTTTGCTAGAGCGCTAGAATTCTGATCAAAAGGTTCGGAATTTGAGCCCTGGGATGGGGTACCGCCCGGAGTTGGGAACGACTGGCTGATGACAGCTAATTTGCCAGAAACGATCATCCCAGTCTCCCTTGTGCTTGCCGGCAATACTGTCTGCCTAGATTACTAGCCGCTGGGCGTGGCTCGAGAAAGGGCCCAAAGATAAGGCGGGACAGGTGAGTTCTGTTAGTGATCTGTAAATGTTAACCAACGATTGTCATAATCTTCCTTTTTAATATGGTAGTCACCGGTTATTGAGCCCACGGTTAACAGGCCCAGCCACCTATGAAGCCCATATCGGCTTGGGACGGAATTTTACATAGCAAAATCCGCCGGCTAATAAGCCCAGTCGCCGGCTACAAAGCCCAGTTTGCCAACAAGATATATTGAGACTCTCATCTCTCTGCGTGCGCAACGCGGTCTACAGGCATCAGATTTCTGGTGCCTGGAGAAGGACATCAAAGAGTACTTGCGAGTGAAGTTTCCTCCAAAACAACTGACACTAGACCGCTTTTTCTAAACGTGTTGCAAATCATTTTTTGCTTTTCTTATTACGTAAAATACAGAAAAACAGATTTTTTTCTTGTACGTAGCCAAGCCCTTCACATAATACTGTACGTATGTAATGTATAATGCCTATCCAGCGTTTGCTAATCAATAACTAGGACTCTCCGCTTAACGCGCTCGCCGCTTATTAAGTCCAATTTGGTCTGGGCCCGAGGTGGGCTTAATAGCCGGCGACTACAGTAATATACAGGGTGCCCCACAAAAAACCCCTAAGTTTGTGATTGTTAAGGCGGCCGGACCGCCCATGCCGTCACGATCGATCGCGGAGAAAACAGAACACCTGGGCCACATCCGAAGTGAAGCCGCCCCCGTTGGTTCGCACCCGCATTCATGTCGCCCACGCCATGTTCCGCTCAGTGGTGAGATGCACCCACACAACGTGGGTGGTGGTCGCAGAGGAGAAGGTTCTAAAATGCCCACCTGCGCATCATATGCCAGGAATATTCTGGAAAGACGTGTAGACCCATGCCAGAGCTAAGCAATTTCCAGCGCGAGGTCATCGTCCTATTCCGGAAAGAACATCCAACATGGGGGTCGCAGAAATGTCTGAACATTTTGCCTAAATTTTTTGGTGCCATTACAACTGACCAGTTTAGAGGTGTCGCGGCTGCATTCAAACAAGGTGGATCATCTGTAGCAAAGGTGCGTAAGCCTGGTAGTGGCACTTCTTGCAGGCACGATTCCCCAACAAGGCGAGCAGTCTTGGAACTTGCCGTAACTCCACCAGATCATCACAGAAGACATTCAAGTCAACGTGAAATTTGTAAAGAACTGGAATTGTCAAAAGGGTATGTGCACAGAACAATTGCAAAATCCAATTTAAAATGTTTTCGACGTATTCAATGCCATGTTTTAACTGAAGCACACCAGCAAGCTCGAAAGACAAAGTGTGATGCCATGCTTCAGCGCTTCGGTGAAGGAGAAAAATGGAAACAAGTGTGGTTCTCAGATGAATCATCATTCTGCTTGTCTGCACCACTGAACAGGCAAAATGAACGCATATATCGTGCAGTGGAAGTCAAAACTGATATTCCTGATGAAGATTTGCTGGTGGAGATAGACAAGCAGCAAAAATCTATCATGTGCTATGGTGCTGTCTCCTGGCAAGGCAAAACAGACCTCTATTTTATTGAAGGAGATGCTGCTGGGCAGGAAATATTGCACCGAGTCGGAGAACGAAAAATAACTGTCAATCAAGCTGTTTACAGAGAGGAGATGTGCCCGCAGATGTTTACAGATATTGATCAAGTAATGCAGGGAGAACCCTGGACGTGACAGCAAGATGGTGCAAAGCCACAAACTGCCAATGGCACTGTCGCCTGGCTCCGAGTTAACACTCCAGATTTCATCACACCCCAGCAATGGCCATCCAAGAGCCCTGACCTGAATGTAATGGACTTTTGCATTTGGAGTGTACTCTTACAGGAGGCTCAGAGACGAAGAATAGGAATCACTGATACTGAGTCAATAAAACATGTGTTGATGGACACATGGAGCAACATCCCTCTTGATGTCATTCGTCGAGCAGCTCAGAGCTGGATGGATCGCTTACGTCGCTGTTCTGCAGTTAATGGACAGCATTTTGAGCGGTATCTGTAACTTGTTATTAGGTAACAGTTTGTTAATTACACAATAAAGTTGTTAGTTATAATTGTAATCAATAATTTTATTTTTATAACAGTATAAACATTATCATAAATTTAGGGGTTTTTCGTGGGGCACCCTGTAGATCACCATTAGTGATCTTCAGCCCGGGGATCGTTTGAATCGTGCAATATTGCACTCTGAAGTTCTTCCTCTTACACGTGGTTGTTGTTATTGTTGTGGTGGTAATAGTGGCGTTAGTCAATCAATTTCGATATGAGGAAATTCGCTCCATGGGAGTGTTTTTAGGCATTAATGGTTACATTATCTACGCTGTAAGTAAATTATCTCTTACACTAGCTAATAGGGCGTTTACCATGATAAGGAGGGAATACAGCGGGTTCATAACTCAATTACGCTTCATTTTACGCATTTAGAGCGAGGTTCCGTTTTGGAGAAATTGATTTCACAGAGTCACAGTCCGCGAACACAAGGCACTGCATGAAAACTTGACAGTCGGAAGAAACTCCACACATATCTGAACACCTTAGAATTTAACAAACATCCTGTTTTAGTAGACAGTGAGCTCGTCTGGGTTTTTATCGACCATGCTCTCTGACGGCAACTCGGGAGAACCTTTTGGAATATAAAATCACTGGCATCCGACAGGCGACAAATAACAGATCAGTATGCGAAAATATAAAATAAAATCAATCAAGAAGAGGAAGAAGGAAATCTATCGCAGGGAGGCGTCAAGAAGACATCGTTAACGCAGGAAGAGTAAGCCGTATCAGAAGTTGCGAGTTCAGATCACATCGGGGAAAGCCACCGATATAGCAGAGGTTTAAGTTAGCTAAACCCTAACAACTGCGATCTTCAGGCTCGGTTCCTTCGCTGAAGAGTAGTCATTGGAGGCCATGATGGTAGGAGCAGTTTATTCTGCACAGAACGAGTGGGAGAATATGGTAGAGGAATTTGACTGTGAGACCAGCAAGCAACCGCCAGCCACACGGGGGTGACTACAGGAGTCGCCACAGCGTCTAAAGTGGCCTTTGTGTGAGTCAGCATTGACAGGTGATTGGTCAGACGGATTGGCTAGATGGATAGACGTAGGCTGCCAGTGCACGTGTACTCGTAAGCGGCGGCCAGCCTTGGCAGATGCTCACCTGCGTGGATTGGGTCACCACAGATACACCAGTTCTAAACTATTTGATTTTTAAGTTCTTCTGGAATAAAGTGTTTACTTGGAGTACATCAATCTGCATTGAGCTGTGTATCCACAACAAGCAACGAAATGCGTATATGGGCTTTTAGATAGCACCTTTATTGCCAGTTTTAGAATATCATATAACCTGGTGGTAAATTTATTCACACGACACTGTACTCTTGATTTGAATGAAGCACTTTGACCCAAATAGCCATCTCCAATTTCCGCCTGTGCCTATAACGTTTTATTCGGTCTGATTCACTTCAAAAGTTCGTATGAACGCATCCCAATGTTCATAAAGTATTAAATTAGATGTGGCAGGGAAAGCCAGAGTGCTATGGATAATTTATTAAATTCAGAGGGAGTAGAATGTGAGAAACAGGTAATAGAATCCCGGACGAGTGCATTCCAGCCATGAGCGAGCCGAATCCAGAGTCGCATTTCGGTGGTTGTAGTCGCCGGATCTAGATGTCTGCAACCAGCCGTGATGTCGCCGGTTCTGGGAGTGTCTGAGCGTAGGCAGTCACCACACTAGGGTCCTTTGGGAACTGGCCTTGGGAAGTGATTTGTCAGTTTGGACAGACAGACGTTCGTGGCCTTAACCGTCTGGTACGCACGTGCTGATGAACATGAGAGCCAGACATGCGGGGCATGCCCCAAAGGCACGCGAGCAAAGCATGGCTTAGAATATGAGGTCACTACAAATCGATTCGTCAACAACATGCTTTCAGCAATTAATCCGCGAGTCTGTACAAGTGCATTAATAATGCCATGTAATAATCAGTCAGAATTTATAGGTATCTTAAAATCAAAAGTCATAGTTCTCACGCTACGCACATGACGAGGTTGGCTTGTTGACTTCATTGGGATTGAGAATTTGATTTACTTCAAGTTAACAACTATTTTTTTTAAGTTCAGCGATGATACCCATATAAGCATTAAGGAAGTCAAGTTAAGCGAACGAACGTTTTCGATTAATTCATCAGCAGGCAATACAGTAATATATAAATGTGCAATTCAGCTTTAATGGCCAATTTTACCGCCAAATCGATGGGGTAGCGATGGGATCACCGCTTGGACCTCTTTCAGCGGATACTTTCATGGGCAAAATGGAGACCAACAAACTTTCTCCTATTATAAAAGACCTTCCAGCCTATGCTCGCTATGTGGATGATATATTTATAATAGCAGACGGAAGACTTGAGCTTGACACATTCTTAGATTAAGTGAATCAGGTACACTCAGCATTAACCTTCACTTTGGACAAAGAGAACAGGCAGTGCCTCCCCTTTCTGGACGTCCTCCTTAGTAGAAGATCTGGTGGATCAATAATTAGAAGTGTATTTCGTAAGAAGACCTGGGCAGGGCCTTACACTAACTTCTACAGTTTTGTGCCGCTAAGTCAGAAACGAGGCCTAGTCCGCTGCCTCACGAACCGAGCTAGGAGAATATGTTCTCCAGAGACACTGGAGAGCGAACTCGCACTGCTTAAAAAACCTTTAAAGAAAATGGGTTCCCCGATAAGTTCATCGATAAGTTTATGGAGGAACGTCCACCAAGACCGGAGGTACCGATGGCTGAGAAGAAAACCGTATTTCTTACATTGCCTTTTCAAGGTGAGCCAGCAAGCGAACTTCTACAGCTTCATCTGAACGCTGCAATCACGCGTACATATCCAGCAGCAAAGTTAAGATTATTGTTCTCAAGCATTCCACTTCTTCGCCTTGAAGGCAAGGATAGACTGCCGTTCCAGACCACATCAATGTGTATCTACAACTTTACATGTTTCTGTGGGGCAAGTTGCATTGTTCGAACGATTAGACGTCTATCCAAGCGAATGCGAGAGCATCACCCTGCGTGGCTAAACAGAGGCGAAACTAAGTCGATATCAAGCGCAATTCTGGCTCACTTGGTAGACAGCGGTCATCGGGTAGACGTCAACCAAGCATTTAGAGTCGTCTACGAAGTTCCGGCTAAACACTCTAAGTTCCTGCGTCAGCGGATACTTGCGACGGCAGAAGCAGTCGCCATTCGCCTCACAAACCCAATTGTATGTGCGCAGAAAGCATTTGTAGCGGCCCTAAGGATCCCGTGGCCAAAAGCTTTTTTAACATCCGCCCTCACGCCTCTTATTACGCCGCGAAACAATGATGAGACAGCGGCATCAAGCATCCAAAGGCCACCGACACAGTCTCAAGACGTTGACACCTTGCGTCCTCACACAACCCAACAAAACCCGGGACGGTGACCACTGGATGACATTAACTAATTGTCTGATTCCTTCCCCTTCCCCTCTCCCCCCACCCCCATTTCTCTGTCCCCAATTAAGACTAGAATATGACTCCCTTGATCCCCCTTGATCCTTTTACACCTCTCCCCCCTCTCTCCCCCTTGTTACTACTGCTCGGTTTGCCTAAAACTTTCGTTAACTCTACCCTCCCTTATATTACCGTATTGCTTGATAATGAATTTACCGAAAACTTTCGTTCGCTTAACTTGACCTCCTTATCTATTTTTTTGTGTAGTTTAAATGCAGCAATATGACCTTTTTCACCTCACTCTGTTCCGATCGACGTCTTGCTGAATAAATATATTCTCTCCTATTATAAGCACCTTACAACGCAGCTTCTATCCAGGGTTTTCCGCGAGAAGTTCAAAGATGTCCACATACTCTGAGGGAGAAAGCTTGGTTAAACACGTATTCAAAATTTAAATATATTCTTTGGGACGGGTAAAAACCTTATTTGGATAATTTTCGACTGCGGATCCCTAGACTGTCTTCATCGCCAGTCGTTGAGTAAATGTGCAAAACACAAATAGAATGTTAAAAATGCTTAAGTAATCAATACTTGTTTTGTGACCGCGGTGGAAAGTGGCAATCGTGTGCGTCGGCATAAATAGATGGGTCTCATTGCTCCATAAGGTTGATGCAAATCGCGCCTAAGTCTTTATGTTGATCGATGAAGGAGTCAAGCGCTTGTGCGGCTTCGGGGCGTTATTTGTCTTTTTTGGCAGACCAGATGTCGGCGATATGCGTTTTGTCCCAAGTGGAGGTACGCCTAATGATCCCATTTATTAACTGACTGTTGTGCTTTTTGAATGCAGGTGAAAGCGGATGTTCCTGTTTGACCATAATATACAGCATCACATTAGATAGTACAGACATCTTCCTTCTTATCTAGACAGCCAACCCTATGAATATACGTGCTTCGCCGATCTAGTAGTGTAACAATTAGGTTCCGCTGTGCTCAGGAGCTCACAGTTAGAGCCCGCACAGACAGTCATATAGTGACAATGAGGGTGGGTCGATATAATGGATCCGAAAAAGCAAAGGGAGACCAGAATGGCCATTTCGGGCTTGTTAGATGTCATCAGCCAGTCATTACCAATCTCAAGGGTTGGAACCCCGAGATTCAAACCTGGGATTTTTAATCATTGAGTTTAACACTATACCTCGACACCAACCCTATGCATAGAATGTGTTAGCAGAAAGCCTAATGCAGTTATCGGTTTGTGCAACACCTGCACTGAGAATTATCTCGGAAGATTTTCAACCCGTTTAGACACATTCCTCATGCACGAAAGAAATGTACTACTAACTTGGAGTATATCATTACATTGAAGAGTCTATCAAGGAGTTGAGGTTAACCCTAGCAGCTACGATCTTCAGGCCCGGCTCGCTAGGAGAATAGAAGTCGGCGGGAGGCCAGAGAGGTAGGAAGAGTTTATTCTTGACGTTGCAATTGACCATACTAACAGACTAGGTACTTGCCTGTATTGCCTGTATTCTGTACAGAAAATGTTGAGCAGAAAGATGACTGTCACGCGAGCGTAGGTCTGCATTCAAACAGGCATAATCCAACGTCGTAGCCTAGCGGCAGTCAGTCCAAGGGCCGCCGAGAGTGGTCTTTGTCTTAGTCAGTCTTGAGCGTGATTGGCCAGACAAAACTGGAGTGCGCATGTGTGCCCCAGACGCGTGATGCCAAAGGTTGAGCGTCAGCGTGTGTGCATGCTGGCCGACATGGAATATCGAACGTTGATGCAGGCTGCGGTAATTTAGGTTGAAATGGGCATGTCTAACCGTCCGAAAGGTGGGTATTTGGGCAATAAAGCAGATTGCTAGTGAGACTGGGTTGTTGATGACTTCCTATGTGCAGTCGACGGCTGTGTTTTGTGTTCCCTTAATACCCTAATGTACGAGAACATCCAGCAATGGGAGTTTGCGGCCAACCTATTTTTCTGGATTGACACAATTTAGGTCCCGGAATTGATGGATTTATGGCGTGTGGAAGAATTCCAGTCAAGTCTTTTAAATGAAAATGAACGTGCAGTCTGCAGACCAAAAGCATATTTTGGGGTTACCTAACTGAACAGTGGTAGACCCCAGTTTCAATATTGAGAAAGCCACAGGAGCTCCTTTGATTTGTTGCTAGTATTGATTGTCGATTAATCATGTTGTATTAAGGCATGTAAGGCTGTTGCGGAATCACTCGTATCAAAATATTGCAGGAGTTCGTCTGTGAATTGTCACGCTACGCCTGATGATATAGACTTGAACAAATATGAAACATTGAAGGAAACGATGATCTTATTAGCGGGAATTGTACTTCCTTTCAACGTTTTTATTATTTGTCAAAAGTCCACAGTGAAATTCAAAAATACTTGATAAGGAAGTGAATCCGGTGGAATAGCCCCTTATGCATGCTATAGCTGGATGCACCGCTTAACAATACTGTCGGTCCTAGTGGAGCTTTGGGTTTGCGAGATGCGAGCAATGTATAGATCTACACAAAGGTCGAAGCAACACATTGTAACAAAATCTGTGCTTTTAAAACCTGTCGTAAGACCTACCTAAACCCCCCAACTGCATTTCTTTACGACCAAAGCCTGTTCTGTACATTGGTGCCAATTCCAAATAAGGACACCGGTATCGAATCTATTTTGTTTATTTTAATCAGTATTGGTTATTATGCTGTTATATGCAATCCTTTTATACAAACAACCACACTTTTCTATCGTTTTCCATTCGCGGAAAGGCAGGGTTGGAAGACGACTACCAACGAAACCCAATGAGCTCTTTTCTGTCATATAACTATATCGAGGTAGCATACTGCATGCACGAATCCTTACCAAATACTGTAAGTTGGCTTATCTAGTACGTATTTGTAAACTTAGATTTTACCGAGGACTCAGGAGTTGAACCTTTATCAGTCTTCATATATTACCAAGTTGTACCTTTGAAACAGCTAGAAGCCTTAACTCTATAATGCATTGAGAATGTTACTTGCACAGCATCGGTAGACGGGCACTTTACGAATAAGGGGGAGAATTTAGCGAGTTCGCTTATTTTTGCGAGTGAAACAAGGAATTACTGTTAGAGCAATCTGGAATGTCTCACCGCCCAAACAGCACGGGTATTGTCTAGAAGCTCAAACAAGTGTTTTTCGCCAATGAGTCCTCCAGCGTCCCCCCTTTGCCTTCTGGTGTATAAACCAAACACTAAACTTCACTTACTTCTATGAATTTACTTCACCACCTATCCTATTTGCTCACACCCAAAACCCCTTCAACCACCATTTCCATAGGCCAAAACGCTGGTACTATGCGTATATTAGGTGCACTACGTAAACTACCTTTGACAACTATTGTTTTTTTCTCGTCCTGTGTTTTATAACCACGGAGACAAATGCGTGAACTTGGAGCATATCCTTCGTGACGCAGTTACGGATTGCAGTTTAAATATTCAGAGGTACATTTGAACGACGCCTGGTAAGACTTACACCGAAGGATTACCTTCAAGTTGGCACATTACGTTCTTATTTTCAAGAAACAGATTGCGCCAGTTTTGACCAGGCTTCACCTGCCTCACACAGATCGAAATGTCTCCAATTATAAGTACCTACCATTGATCTCAGCCATACAAGAGACACTCAGTGAAATTATCTCAATGTCCTGGTATAGCTACTGTGTCCTATAGCCTATATCATCTGAACAGAACGCGCTAAAATTCGTGCAACATGCCCACATATGCGAGAGATTGATGCTCTTTCGCTAATCGGCATTGACTCAGATTGTGATAATGATTATGATGTAGTCTATTCTGAAGTTTTTCTGTCATGATATGATCGGGGCCTTTTAATGTGCTTTGTCTTTACCACTAAAGAAACGTACATACAGTAAAAAGTAACTACAACTTACTTACTTACTACTACTTGGTATAAGTTTTTATCATCAATTTCGACTGCCTTTATGAATTCAACTATAATTCATGGAAAACGTAAACGAAAAAATTACCTCTTGTACTATGTTTGTAGAAAATTACGCCTTCTATAAATTTTATACTTAAAAAGGCTATCTTTCAGTTTAAAAAACATTTTAATCATGAGCTTTTTTACGATTGTGATGTGTTCATTCATTATACATCGTATCTGTCAATTTATTAGTGCTGTCCATACTGTATGGAGCATGTTCCACGCTTATTGCAGTATTTTATGGGAACAATATGAGATCTTCGTCAAGCTGTAGGCAAAAACGTACTTTTCCTTAAACTGGATATACACAATGCGCAGTTTGTAAACCTTGAATTCTAGTGTAGCAGTCAGTAGGTTTCAAAAGCATTCGGCAATTTAGAAACTTTCTTAAACCCGATAGATACCCTGTCTTTAAGTGTAAAATTTAAAGAAGGCATAATTTGCTATCATACAAGCACAATAAATATTTTTTTACGCCTACGTTTTTCATAAAATATATTTGAATTTATAAAGGCGGTCAAAATCAATGATAAAAACGCATACTATATACGTAGTAACTTTTTACAGTACACGCGCTTTGTTAGCGGTCAAAACAAAGCCCATTAAAAGCTCAAATCCTATCATGTTTGAAATAATTTCAGAATGGGCTGCACGATAATCAGTATCAAAAACTGAGTCAATGCCGTTTAGCGAAAAATTATCAATCTTTCGCACATGCGGGCATGTTGTACAAAGTCTGGGGCGTACTGAATATAAACTCTATTTAGAGTTGATATAGACTTGAAATGTAGATTAAATGGCGTTGCTTTAGTCAAAAGCTATGGCTTAGCAGCTATCTCTATAGCAACTCTATACCATCTCGCGTCAGTGGTTTCCCAACTTCCTCTGTTTGCCTTCTGGTTGATAAACCGGATTTAAAAATTCAGCTGGGGGACCAACTGACCAGCCGGACCCCTCGCAGCTGTGTGTCAAGCAGTGGCAGAAAACCTATCTGGTCCTTCTATCTAGTACCTGGGCTGTTAGTATGGTGAGTTAGAAGGTGAAGTACATGTGTTTAATTGGCTTACTTTTTATGAGGATAAAAAACTCACATTCATATAATTATTTAACGCTTGGATGGTCCCTAGTGGGACACAAGACTAAAAATGCTCCTTCCAGAAATACAGGTGATATGGAGCTAAACACTGATTTGAACAGTGATAATTACCTAGCCTCAATTGTATCCGAGAAATATGAAGCATTTGTTCCCCGGTACAAAGTTAAAACAGGCGGATGTGGCAGTATTTATTGACGTCAGTTAATTTCTTGACAGCTGCATGAGGATCATAGCGGAGAGAACATACAATAGTTTGAAATTTCACAGAAAGACTGGCATAACATCAAATATCACAGTTCAGTTTAAATAATATTCAGCTTCAGGCCACTACATTAAATCAGTGTAAGAAGGAAGGGGGAGGGGGTTGAGGGGAGTAAACGAAAATCATTTAGGGATTAAAAATAAGTGAAGAATAGCCAAGGTAATTGGAGGTCGACCGCCTTGTCAAGCTGCTTGCATAGGTTGGTTATTTCTCGCCGTATGTAGGCATGCGCGGTAATAGAGTACCGCGGTCATCTATTACCAAGCATTTACTAGACAGCGGTCATTCTTTTGACGTCAAAACGTCGTCCCGAGTACTTGTTCGGACCCTAACAAATCGAACCCTACGCCATTTAGTCGTATAATTTACCCTTGATGGACCCTCGTTTCGACTATGTGCACCACGTCTTCCGTGTAGTAAATGTGGCGGACCAAAACGGGTGCCAGATCAGGACATAGCAGGTGTTTTTCGGGCTGTGTTCCTCTAACACATTTCGAAAATGCGGGGCGTGATGGTACGCCTCCGGCTTTCTTGACTCCGCCCTGACACCGAGAAGACGTGGGTGAAGGAAGAAGAAGTATGGTGGATGTATTGCAATTCTACTTTCACAATATTCCAGAGCACGTCATCATCCCTGCGCCGCCATCATTATTTGGAGCACACGGTGGACTTCGTAGGCCTCTAAAACCACGCCAGCCCCTGCGTCCGACATTCGAAAGGCTTTTGTATGATACAGAGAGGGGTTAACGTGACGTCTGAAGTTCCATCTGTGCGGTGGCCACTTTTATAAAGCTAAGAAACCTTAATATATCACGATGCGTGTAGGGTTGTGGCTTGGAGGATTGATGCGATAAAAACAGAACCCTTCTGGTACATCCGGAACCGAGACCAAGTCATGTGTGGCTCAAGCCCAATGGTCTCTACGTTGTCTTGCCCTAGGAATATGATGAAGGAAATGAAAGTGAGGTATCCGCATGTCAAATCAAACTTACTATAAACCATTCCGCGTGCAAGTTTCCAGTGATATTCCCAGTCTTTGCGACACGCGGTGACGTCATCGCCTATGATTGGCGAATATTACATCAATTTTTGTGGTAGTCAACAAGTTTTTGGTGATGATATAATTCTCAGCTGGATTGTATCATTAATGATACGTATGTTATACATTGGGGTATTTGCTACGGCAGTGACTGAACCGATTCATACGTCCTAATCACTCCGCTGTCTATGACGCTGGCAAATCGTCGAGTTGTCATCAGGGTGGAAAAATTGAAGGTGACAATGTTTCAGATGTTGAGGAGCTACGAAAACTATTAAGTCTCTCCATTGGATTGCTTTCTTATATCTACACCAGTTAGCATGCGGATTCTGTTCAGGCTGATCTATATAGTTGTACGTGCAGTAACCACAGTATGTCTCAGGTAATATTCGACTAAGTATAATCAGCCCGTAAGGTAAAATGCGCTTTGTAACTATTAATTTGTCTGCTGCGTATGGCGCATCTCCTGGGATCGGAATCGGCTCTTATGCAAGGCAGTGCATATGACCTTCAATATCTTTCGTATTCGGTTAAAGTCATTACCTGTCTTCCGCTGAGCTCTAGGCGCCCAGTTGTACAAATCTTTTGACAACCATCCAATAGCTAAACTAATAACCTAGCTAGCAGGTCCCTTAATTCCCTGTGTGCTGCAACCTGTTAGTATTCTTTGTCTTTACACCAGATACGGAGGTGGGAGTGGCGAGCGAGTGGGTAGATACTGCGCGAGTCTGCCTACACTCCTGTTTTCTCTCATGCCAGTTCTCTGCGTTGCTCCCGCTTGCTGTCGCTCTCGTGTTGCTTGCGCAGCTTGCCTCTGTGTATGCTGCGGCTTGCTTCGGCGTTTGTTGCGGCTTGTTGGAGCGCATGGTGCCCATCGTCGAAATCGACGGGGGAACTCTCGTCGTTAGTATTCTTCAGAGCAGTGCGACACTGGCTGGTCCCTATGTGCTTTAGGACTTGTACTATTCGTGTACTTGTACTGTTGCCGATAAAAGATCACAAGTAGACTCTCCGCTGATGATCACCTCAAGGATTTGACCTCGAAATACGCATCTTTGTGAATTTACCACCCCATCGAAAAGAGATGATTAAGTCAAGCGTTGTGCATGCGGTAGTTGGGTTGATGAGAAAAAACTAATTTCATTAACATATAGAATAATCCACAATCCTTAAATCTGTCTCGAAGCACTGTGCTGTGTGCCTTGTAAGATAACCAGCTGACGAGCTAACTTACTGAGGGTAAATCTCATCGAACTGTCGCACTAAAGCCCTTCTAATGGGTGGATCATTTACGAGGTCGTGAGTGACAGGCGGAGACAAAACATTTTTTTCGTATCGACGTGGTCATGTCATCGGAAAACGCAGAGTTATGTGAGAAAAGTGAGCGTGTGTGTGTGTGTTTTCTCAGCTCGGTCCCTAATTAGCATCCAGGTTTTCCACGCGTGTTTGCGGAATTTTGATCTGCACGGTTGTCGCACTATGATCAGGGCGAGTTTTTCGTTCTGAGGGCTCCCGTCGCCTTGCTGAAATAATCTGCTCGTTTCGATTTTAACGATGATGGGCATAGCCGCAGCCTTTCCATGGCATGACACGTAACCCCAATTTACGCTAACACTTGTAATTATAACTTGCATGGGAAAAGGAGCTGCCTGCAATACAATTGTCTTTGCACAAAATTTTGGGGGATGAGCTTAAGGGTGAAGGTGAGGGAAAGGGTTATTTATTTAGCGGGTGTGATTAAATTCACGGCGTAAGGCGTGGCTTTGTAGCTCAATTGGTTGAGTGGTGGCTGCGCAAAGGCATTTCGACTCCCGCGAGGTTTTTCAGAATTGGTTCAACTAAATTATGATAAGCGTTTAGTTTAGCGTTAGGTTTAAAGTTGCGGTTAAGGCCAAAGTTTGGGGGCTTGGAACAGGGGGGGGGGCTAATGATAAAGGGAAAGGTAAAGCGTTGGCTTCTGTTAAGGTTTGGGATAGGACTAAGGTTTAAATTCGCTTTAAGGCACAGAAAAAAATTACCCTTCCGCACGTTTATCGCAAAGCCACATATTGTAAGTTGGCGGGGCGTTCCTATTCCCGTGCGTGAATAGGTGAGTATATTAACCACTCTTACCTCGACCACAATATTTATTTTACCCCGAACTCTAACTTGTTGAAGCCGTCGTCAGCAAATCACTCTCAGTCCCATTTTCCCCTGGAACTCCCGACTTAGAGTTCTCGTAAGTCTTCGCATGGCGCTGACCAATGCTTGCTTTTGACCTCTCATCGATCGCTGGCGGAACGCATTAGTCGCACTCTACCACGAGGCTAATTCTCGAGCCCTGACAGTAGCTGCATGGCGGCTGCACGGTAGCTTAGACAGATAGCACTGCGGGCAGAGCGTGCGAGTGCTTTCCGTCAG
>JAYGXS010000007.1:23496000-23520181 GCA_036362985.1 Ligula intestinalis
AGTGTTTGCAGGGGGCGTGGGTAACTTCAAAATAACGAGTACACAAACATTAGAGGGCCCAATACCATGAGGCAAAAACACCTCACGGCTTTCCTCCTCCTCCTCCTACTACTACTGATAAGTGTTCGATACTACTTATTTTTCCTATTCTTTGTTGACGCATACAGGCAAAACTTAAGTTCGGAAGAAGGAGCGATCACTGGAAAAAGAGGTTTATTGTCCTGACGTTTCGGATTCTTTTGGGAATCCTTTATAATATGTAATAGAAGAACAGTCTGAGACATGCGCAGATAGGGTGATACATGCACAGATTACACTGTATTTTTAGTTCATAGTGGTCACCTGCATGCGTAGACTGTTTTTCTATTACCTATGATTACGGATTCCCGAGGGAATTTGAAACGTCAGGACAATAAACCTCTTGTTTCAGAGATCGCTTCTTCTGCTTCTGCTTCTTCTTCTTCTTCTTCTTCTTCTTCTTCTTCTACTTCTTCTTCTTCTCCTTCTTCTTCTTCTTCTTCTTCTTCTTCTTCTTCTTCTTCTTCTTATTCTTCTTCTTCTTCTTCCGAACTGCTTCCTGGAACTCGGATATTCTCCTCTATTGTCAAAGACTTAAGTTTTTTCGCTGCATCAATGAACGACTGAGTGATGGTTTACTCGGAACTGGCGAGCTTTCGGGATCAGCATATGATTCAGTTTGGCTATGCGTTGTAAAGTTGCTTCTTGTTGCGATCTAAATCATACTAAACTGGTGGAAAGTCCGGTTAAAGTTAAGTTGGTTTGTATTCTGAATCAGATGGCTTCAAAACTGTTAACAATGTCTCCTTGGAACCACTTGCATCCTGCATAAACTGAGGGTGCGCACAGGAACATTTGTTTTTATTGCAATCTCGCTGCCGACTACTCGAGCGTTTGTGGATCAGAATAGCTGGGTCATCATGTACTTCCAGTGTCCTTTTTGTTTAAAAAAATACGAGGATCATCTCTGTATCTTAAAACTGTTAGCAACAGCCTGTGTTTTGAATGAAACCCGATAGCGAATGCATTAAATACGGAATAACCTTCAAAAAACCTTGTTTGTTTTCATCAAGGTAGCACCTGAAGGCATCAAACTATTTGGAGGGAATCAACTGACGAGTCCGTCAGTGCGACCGTCGTTTCTGATGATGCCCACTGCTACCTTCAGCAAGCTGAAAGCAAATGCGGTGATTCAAACTGAGTTGTAGTTAAGACAGACGTGCAGTGTCCACCCCACTCTATCCCACACCCGCGCCTGTATCCGGTGTCAAGACAGTAGTCCAGAGGACCGGAGATGGGGATGGGGAGCAGCACGCTCAGAACGGTCATTTTTGTAGGATAAGCACGGCGCGAGTAGCCGAGTGGCCCTTGCAACTACACAGACGCGAGCCTGACAGCCATCGCTGTCACAACACCGCCCGCAATTTCGCTAGGCGCCACCAGCCGGTATTCACTCCTCTAGATCAGAAAGAGGGAGAGAGAAGATACAATAATCTGAGCAACCGTGTAGACGGCCTGTAAATCCAGTGAAAGCGCAAACGCATACGCCGATGGGCAATCAGATCCAAGACAACTGCCAGCGAACACTAGGCCATAAGAGCCATAGTTTATTAAAGCGTGGCATTGCTTACGCACACAATCCTGAAATATCAGAAGGGTGAGGAAACAGCCCTGCACTTTGTTTAGGCGAAACGGGGTAAGCATTCAGTTATCACCAATACAAGCGAACATGCGACGCCCAGAAAGCAATTGAGAAGAAAAAGACTCGATCACTGGGACAATGTGTTTATTTGCCTGACGTTTCGACATCCATCGAGGATTCATCATCAGAGACATGAGTAAGAACCCGTTTCTGATTATGTTTCTTCCTACTGTCTCTGATGATGAATCTGCGATGGATGTCGAAATGTCAAGCGAATAAGCATATTGTCCCAGCGATCGAGTCTTCCTCTTCTCATTCAGTTATCGACTGATAGGCACTACCCATACTCATCAGACACTTCCCACATTGCACACACTGGGCTAATGGCGTGTCCGGTAAATGCGTCGGATCTAGAGCTAAAAGTGGAACAAGCTAGAGGTGAGCATTGTAAAGCATTGTCCAGAAGAATAAGAAGAGAGAGAGAGAGAGAAAACGAGAACACAGCTTACTTTTCAGTGGCAACTGACAAGTACATGTGTGATCACGTGACTGTTTTTGACTGTTTCCTCCATCGCGATTGAAACACTTTGCCTGAGTACCGAATAAGAGGTCCCTGAGGTATTGAGCCTGCCACTTTGGTTGTCCAGCTGTCGTGGTAGTGGAACGAGCAATTTGCTGTCCTTTGTTATCACACTGAAACAACGCAAATCCACTTTTCTTTAAGTGTGCTCTCCAGTTCGGGACTGCATTTTTTAAAAAATAATTTTGCCCGCTACTGATAATTAGTTAACTTAACTAAATAAGACTCGGTCAGCTTCAGGCGTACACTTTACAGACGATGCATTCTTCCTAGAAAATATATTTGAATTTATAAAGGCATCGAAAATAAATGAGACAAAAATGCACACTGTTTAAGTAGCCATTTTCCAAAAAAGTATGCTTTTTTGGAGAATCAGAAGGAGGTTCATTCAGAAGCCACTATCATACGATTATTGAGGTTCCTCGAGATTATTCTTCACAATCTTCAATACTACAACCTAACTTAAACTATTTGTCCCAATCCTAAACACACTTCAGAGTGCTGGTTGACATTTCGCTTGAAAAACAGTGACTATTGTGACCGCCATCTACTGGTAATTCAGTGAACCATAGCCATTGGCAATGGTTACGCGCTCGAAGCGTCCGCTACGCCAAGCGGTCAAGTTAGTTTAGCCATTGTCACTCTTCTTAGAAGGTTGTTTCAGCAGGCACAAAATACGCTTGGGGGAAGTTTCTTGACCTTCCCTTTTAGTCACGGCATTTAGAGTACTTCTTGAGAGTTTAAAAAAGGTGATGAGGGGAGAAGAAAACGATGGACATCCAGTTGCCTCGCTTCGCCCCTGATAAATGCCAGCCTTTCCCTTGTGACACGGCAGAAGTCGACGCATTAGCATCGGAGGTTATAACCTTTAGGATTTTGCTCCGACCTTTTGTCTACCGATGAACTCCGTCTGTTTGTCTCAGCAAATGCAAGTGAAAGTTTTAAACCTTTTGTACTACTATGGAAAAAAGTATGTTTGCCAAGCCGATTCACAGGCCTAGCGCGTCTGTGAGAAACGACTGCACCGACTTGTGTTTGTTTTAGTAAAGGCAAAAATGTTGGTCACATCTTTTAGTAGTAGCGACCTGGGAAGTTTACCATTGAAGGTGTTCCTAGTACCCTTGTGGAAACCCACTACATTTGTGAGCAAACCTCCACCCTTTCTGTATACAAATAAGTTTTGGGAGGAGAATTTATTGTTTCTTAGGTATTTTTCACTGTCAGGCAGTCATACACAAACGCCGAGTCAATTTCTTTAGTTGTCTGGTGATACTCGTTTGGTAACCAAGTTCAGGGTCTCCGGACAGAAACCTAAGGACAAACAACAATCGTCCCCATGCATGCGAAATTGCGACTAAACCCGTAAATACTACATCTGCATAACTATGAAGATATTTAATGGAAAATTGCACTGCATTTACTGTGGTCACTTTTTCTCCTGTTCAGGCAAAAGTATATTCTGCGTCTTGGCTGCACGAGTAATCTTTGGATATTCAAACCCCAAGTTTACTTATAATCACCCCCTAATGTTGAGTGACTTGTTGGTCGATTCTTATTGCTACTACCCGGACGCCGAGTTACGCATGCAGCCCCCAGCGCGGTCTATATGTCCTTATGCACGGATGCGCAAGCGATGACATCGCACGACTACGAAGGCAGTCGGCAACTCAATGGGTCGAACGCATGCCATAATTTATCTTCACCACAGGAAAGAATATGTCGATAATTGTAATCACATTGTCTTCGCAGGGGTACTGGAGGTTTGAGGGGTGAAGTGTTGAGTGGGTGTACCGTAAAGCGTGTGTAAACCGGGCGTGCACAAGCCTGCAGTAAATTCCATCTCCAGTTTCCTTTACTTTTTCTTGACATCGGGCTCAGGTGGGAGAGTTAAACGGAGAGCGAAGTAGTAGCATCGCAAGCGTACTCTCCAATGCAAGTCACCGTCCCTACACCGCTCTACTGTGGAACAAACGGTGGACCTCCTCCAAACAGACTGCCAAACTGTCATCCATCTTGGTAGTCGTGGCTTGGGAGGAAGTCAACTGACGAAATAACACTGACTGCGCGGTGAGTACAGTGTGTTTTGTGTTGTGTGGAATGGCAAACATTGCGGGCTGAGAATTAGACTGCAATGGCTCCCTCAAAATGTGGCCTTTTTAACGCTTACATGCCACTGGAGTCCATTCGGTTCCCTACCCAAACTTTAGTGTTCTTTTATTGCTTTTAGTGCGTTCGCTTACACCGTCCTCCTCTCCAGATTTGTTTATCTGATCTTCACAGGAGACTGCAACATAAAGTACGGTAGATGAACCACAAAGGTTCCATCAGTTTACTCCAGCGCAGGCCACCGTTCCTGCATTACCCTGTTGTGAAGCACAAGGTGGGCCTCATCGAAAAAGACGGCCTAAACTTCGGTACGTGTTCTTTTGTGGAACTAAGAACACAAACCTGCATCCGAGAAAGGTGGCTGTGTAATAGTGTGCACTCTCCTCACTTTTAGTAATCTGACGCATGTACAGCTAACATGCTGCGCTAAAAGCCGTGACTTGGAGGGTTGGCAACTGACGGAATAACACTTAACGTGTACTTGTACCTGTTACGGCTGTGATCATGCTTGATCTAGCCGGCCTCAATGATGTCACGAACGGTACCTCTCCATGCGGGGCGATTGGCGGCAACAGATCTGGAAAGCTCCGCCCAGTCCCTTCTCCAGCGACGGAGACTGAAGATAGAGGGTACAAGAACTGCTTCCATGTCTTGACGGACGGTGTTGAGTCAAGTCTTCAGTTGCCCTCCTCTTCGACGTTTCCAGGTGGGCTGCGGTGCCGGGTCGAGGGCAGCATAGGTAAGCTCATGGGGCGGATGACGAAGAACGTGGCTAAAACACCTCAGTCGCCTTTCTTGAAGGGCCTGAGATATCCTCGTGATACGATCGCAGTGGATGCGGACTGTCTCATTTGAGATGAAGTCGCTAACGTAACTTGCAGGATAGTCCTCAGGCACCGGTGGTCAAAGACCTCCAGTCTTTGCTCATCTTCAGCGCGCACTGCCCAGCAGTCTCATCCATACAGGAGGACTGACCGGATGGAGGCACGGTATGCACGAATCTTCATGGTGATGGAGATGTCACGTCGGATCCATAGGCGCTTTCGAAGGACTGAGAAAACCCAGGGAGCAGCATCGATACGGGAGACAACGCCGTCCTTGCTCTGCCCATTCGGTAGCAGCCTCGCCCCAAGGTATTTAAAGCTTTCTACTTCTTCAAGTTGATGGCCATTTATCCCAAGGGGTGCCTTCTCCTATTCAGGTATGCAGCTTGAGAACAACTTCGTGTTTTCGGAATTTATGGACATGCCTACCGACATAGTGATCTCATTTAACCGCGACACTACCGACTGTAGACAAACAAAGCTTGATGCTAACAGCGCAATATCATCGGCGTAGTCGAGATCAGTATGTTGGCGTCCGGGTGCAAGTTCAACACCGTCCTCTTCATGTAGGGCCTTAACGAGAATCCAGTCAATGACGTAGTTGAACAGAATGGGCGAACGGAAGCGGCCCTGACGGACACCAGACTGGAAATCGAACGACTGAGAGAGATTGTTGTGGACCAGGACTCGTGCGGTTAGTCCAGTATGTCTTCTGTTGTGTAGAGTGGCAGATTGGCAGATCGAGAATCAGACTGAAATGGCTCCCTCTGAATGTAGCCTTTTGGTGCTCACATTCCACTGGGGTCCTTTCCGCCCCCTCCCAACTTTAATGTTGTTTTCTTGTTTGTAGCGGATCCTAGGTTGTGAGCATGTGTCGTACACATCTCCCATTTTCTTGATTGATCTTGAAACTATGCCTAGGTAGGAGGCTGCAACATAACGTGAGGTGGATGCTACGGAAGACTACTTTGATCCGTTTCTGCCACTGTTTTCTGCTAACGTCTCTGATGATGAATCCGCGACTGATCGCCAATCGTCAGGCGAATAAAAGTATTGTCACAGTGATGGAGTCGTACTCTTTTCAACCACTTTGACTATAATCCAGCGCTAGTCAAAGTCCGCGCAAAACTCTGCGGTGGACCACATGGTGACCTCATTGAAAAGGACGCCTGAAATTTCGCTCAATCTTGGGAGGTTAGTGAGCAGTCAGACCCGGCATACCTGTCTCGCTAGGTGCAAGTTTCCGCAGGAAATAGGACGAGACCAGAGGTGAACAACGCTACGGGATCAGACACTAACCTAATGCGGTCCTCTCAGTTGGTTGAATGCTGCTAGAATACAGCCATATATTTCAGTGTAATCTCTATTAACCCCACATTCTACTGCAAATATACGAGTCATGATTTAACGGCTTCTGATGGATCAAACAAAACGCAAATTTAAAACAAGGACAGGCATTACTTTCCTGGCTGATCGATTTCCACAACCGGATATCATCTCAAGAACATTGTCAATGGTACCCAGATAAGGCAAAAACTGTCCTTTGGCCGGCTAGGGCATGTGAACGCAATTCTGCAAAGAAGATAGATAATGCGTAAACCGAAGGTAATTTGCGTCGAAAATATCCACATTTGGGATGCTTAAATGAACCAGCTGATCCACCATTGGGTCATTTCCGATGTGCAGACAATATATAATTATTTCTAATCTATATCACCGTCAAACCTTCAAATTTAGTCCAATATCTGAGACCGTTGGTACTAGGTATGCTTTCAGCATACATTTCGAATTGTAGCAGACTCCGTTTAAACGTTTATTGAAAACGTCTAAAAACCTATCTTTTTATCGATTTATTTGGTGAAGTAAATATTTCCTATAGCTTTCCGCCGACGGATTTTTGAAAATTTAACAGATCTTATTTTGGCTTCGTCCTGTTAACAGCATCTAAAATTTAGAACGCCGAAAAGCTTCTGATTTCTCGCGACCCACGGCAAGGAACCAAGGGAAAAAAAACAGGGCACACGCGGAAGAAATACACCCTTAACCCAAAGCATTATGCTGATTGGACAAAGTCTTAACGAAACTTTGAGGCCGCTAATATTAGTAAAGTAACTACTCTAGAGACTCAAAATACTGATTATTATGGACTTTTAGAGCATTCACACTCAGCAAGCACGTTCCTACCCCTTTTACGAATTTAAACTGATTAAAAATCCAGCCGTCCAAGAGCGTGCGACAGGTGGATCACCATTTTCGTCGAGGCCCATGCGTGTTGCCAGCAGGCTGGCTAGCGCTGTGTCAACCGCACTCTCTCTTCGGTCGGCCGCCTGTGCCCAGTGTGAAGATAGTGTCAAGAAGAGCGTAGCTGGGATCGTGTGCAGGTGGCTGGGGTCGCGTGAGCCTGCACCTAGGCGTGCCACTACGCTCACATCGCATTCTTGGCATTTGTTATGGATGCGCAGCCCGAATAACGCCAGGCACGCCATGACGTGGCCCCCATGTTGGTTTAGCGCGTCCATCACTTGGTCCGTTAACGCGTACTGCCACCACCACCACCACCACCAACACCACCACCACCACCACCACCACCACCACCATCATCACCATCACTCGTCCCCGAAAATAGCCAGACTGTTCTTTGCAAGTCTAGTCTTTACTTCTGCACAAAATCGCAGCGTTTAAGACGTTAACATGGAAAATAGTCCGACCGAAAAAAAACTCCTTATGAGTATTTCGGAGGTTGGTTTTCCTCGACAGAAGCAATTTTGCCCTTCCTTTGTTGTCTAATACGGTCTTAATAGGTTGTGATCTCACAGTTTCCGAATGTTCACTGGCCTTTTTTCCATCCTAGAGGCTGCGCCAATGGCTAGTCTCTCCTTCGACTGCAACGCATAGTTTACCAGGTTTTGAAGCATATCCATCTTTGCGGTGAACGGGGAAGAACGTAAACAGTGCGTGTGCATTGACCTCGGTCGTTTATCCTTCTGTTGCGAGCTCGTATTCTAAGTCATGCTTTGCTCGCACGCTTCTGCGTCGGGCCTGGCATGTCGGTTACTCGTGTCCACTAAGCACGTGCGCACCAAAGTGTGTGACAGGCAGCTTAAGGTCACGAACGTGTCTGTCTGACCTAACTGGCCAACCACTTCCCAAGGCCAGTCCATAAAGGACATTTATATGGTGACTGCTTACGCATAGAGACTTCCAAAGCCGGTGACTTCATTGCCGCTTGCGGACATCCGGACCCGGCGACTTCACCCGCCGGAATGCGACTCTGGACTCGGCCCGCTCATGGCTGGACTACACTCGTTCGAAAGTCAATTACACATAACTCATATACTAACCCTTCTGCACTTAATTAAATTATCCACTACACACTGGCCTTCCACGCCCCACCTTATTAACTAGTTTATAAACATTGCAATACATTCATCTTCTATTATCTGGCCGGAATACTTCGCATCCCACAGCTCTGTCATAAACTATGTTTATTTCCGAAACAGTAGGTCAATTTAAGCCTATGAGTCCATGGGCTTACTTGGCGTGAAAGATTCCAGGTAAGACGTGCCATCATTCTAATTCACGTGCACTGGCTTTATTAACAGCAGAGTTCTCACATAATTGAGTTGTGCACATTCTCACATACAACGCGGTAAAACTGTTGCGCAGGGTTGTTGCTTCATGCTGTGCAGCTTGGTGCCGTCTGCAGTTTTGTGATCGAATAGCTTCACGCATAGCCTAGGTTCGTTCCTGTATGTCGTTGTAGTGACTGGTGTAGGGTAGACCTAGGTCGTGGGTCGAAGGTTTTCATCTATGCACGCATGGCTGAGTGTCACTGCGCGCTGCACGCTGTGGGTTGAAGGTGGATGCTACTTAACCTAGTTCATCGTTTGCAATGAACTAGTTTGGCCGAAACCCACACGGAAAGGAGAATTACCTTCTCCTAGTCCGGGGAACTTGCGCTAATTGTCACGTGGCTTACGAAGGTCAGGGTTGGAGATCAGCTTAGAGCTAGGGTTACGTTTTGGAATAGGGTTATTTATAAGGTTTTCTTGACGACGCTGGAATATTTGCTTGTCCTGGAATTTTTCGAACGGGCCGCTATTTAATATTCGTATATTGGAGCTTTTCTCTAAGCTAAGTCATGTTTCTAATATAAAGTTTATAAGTGGGCAACTTTCGCCTTTATTTACACTGCTGATGACGCAGCTTTGTGGCCTGATCATATCTGCATTTAAGTGGATCCACTTCTTTGTAACAGGATGCCACCTTCTGAAATTGTTTCATTGTTAGCGTAATTTTGGTTGAAAGAAGGCGAGAAGTAGGTGAGAGTACGGCTGCAGTCAAAGAAAAAAACGTTCCAGCTGACATCTATGGCTATTTGGAAGGCTTAGTGTAAATACTTTGTAAAGCCCAGCTGAAGTTTCACTTTCTTTACAAACAAAGTTATCAGCGTGAATTTTCCATTAGTCGGGTGGTACGCTTCCAGTATTAGAGGATTCCGTCCGGGAAGTTCCTCTATATCGTGGCTTGGCAGAAAATTGCGCCATGTTGAAGGCTGAGCTGTTTTATTCCAGGAATCATGAGGAAGATTATAAACAAGTTGGCATAACTCTTCACCCCAGAGCGTAAAGAAGACTAATATTCGCGACCTGGTGAATACTCCATATGGACTTCTTCGGAGTTGTTATGATGGAGTCGGCAGAAAAACAAGAAGTAGATGCGATCGCTGAGACAGAAAAATTATACGTCTGACGTTTTGAATTCAGGCTCGAATTCATCTTCAGAGACAGTATCAGATGGATTATTCGTACGCAGAGAGTTTCAGTATCTATGGGATGCAGCTTCTGTAACTATCTAGGAAAATTGACGGCTCATCCTTCATCGTCCTCTGGTGCACATATTTCTTGATGGCCGACATTCGGGCCGTTCCCTTCTGAAGTTTCGTCACGCGTGTTAGTTAGTGGCGTGATGCTTCCTCGGCCACTTGACTCACCGGCAGTGGTTTTGGAAAATGTGTTTTTCTGCGTGTTCACCGAGTGGCTGCTTCCTCTGGCCAGAGCAAGTGTCAGTATGGAGTCTGGATTTGGGGCCCGCAAAACGAGCAACTCACGGCTCACATGCTTGTCATCTCTCGCGAACACTTCAACCTCATCGAACTGTATTGTATGGCCGGGTTTCGTCGAAGGAGGCATGCCCTTTTCCGCACTACTGCCGCTATTTCTGCAATTCGCATACGGGGCAGTCTTCCAGTATCTCCGATGTAGTTGCTTTGTTCACAAATGCGTCAGACCCGATAGACGACTTCAGCTGTCTTTTGTCGTCACACTAGCTCATTTGGTGCCATTGTCTGACGCCTTCTGTTTATCTACGGTATGTATGCACCTGGGGTGTTGGTTCGCAGATTAAGCAGATGTGGGGGCAGGAAAAGTACACCCCTGTGAATGCATAAATGTCCAGGGTAGTCTGGGTCTTCTCCTTGATCTAAGACGCAAAAATACTTAGGAGTAATGCATAAAAGGTATTTACTCCTTTTTCTGATAGGGAACCATATCTTCTGAGAAATGGGTAGTTATTTCAGTTATGGTTATTTGGAGCACAGGGGACATTTAGGGTTTAAACCTTATACATTTTTTAATTAACCGACCGCTAACGAAACTCATTTGTTCTACTTGCGATCAGTATTGCCAATACACTACGCAATTCAGCAACTGAATCCTGGAACACGCGGGCGGCATTATGCGATGGGGCTCAGTGTGGAACCCTCGGGGGCCTTTTGAATTATCAGTTGTAGTCAGATGGCCTGTTCAAACTCAGCTTGGCTAACACTTAGGCCTCGAAACCGAGTTCTATGCTAATCGAGCGGTATTCACTCCTAAGATCTACCCTTGAGTTACGGGTCTCTTTTGAATGCTATAAAGAATATTTACTAGTTCGCTGCTGCATACGCATACAGGGTTCATTGTGTTATTATGCTATCAAGAAGCCGAGATGTCACCTTTTAAATACGCCCTGTTTGAATTCTCAAGGAAGAACGCAACAACACAAAAGTGAAAGTCATCAGAATGAGGTAGTTACTGTGCATAGAACCCGGAGTTGTTGTATAAGCCGCAACAGTGACCGCTGGCGACGCCATAGCTGGTGCTGGCTGCGCCCAGACACGCATGCGAGTGCCTGCGAATCTCCTGTGCGAGATGTGGCAGTTGCCTGGAAGTGATTGTGAAGCGGGTTCATGGTGTGTTGTATTGTTCGGGGGGTGTCGAGTACTGAGGTCCCCTGCTGCGTGGCCACAGGGTGGCGCCTTAAAGTGGCTCTTACGAAACTGCGACTATTTGGGCACGTGCGTGTGCCCGCCTGTGTGTGCACGTTTACATGCGAGTGAGTGTCGGTCAAGCGGTTTAGGGTCAGCGAGTTAGAACAGTCATCCGCGATGACTCATGACATTGAGTCAGTTCGCATTGGTTAAGGGAGACGGAGTATTGTTGGCTACCCGCCGCAGGAACGACTCATTGAGACAATCTGAAAGCGAACCGGTTAGGCTGGCTCCTAACACGCTCGTCCCGTTGTGTCTTGCGGGTCAATGTAGGGGCCTCGCAGGCAATCACCAAGCGTGTAATAATCATGCATGTGTGTTCTATGAGCATCGGGAGAGCCATTGAGGGATTTACACTTCTTTGTCAAGGAAAACAGATGGCACTAATTTTTGTAGATAATTTTTTTTAAATTTACAAACAGACGTTTTGGAAAATGTATTCAAAACAGTAGGAGTGAAGGACGGGCGCAATTATTAGGGCATATACCCCTTTTGTAAGATATAGCTGAACTGACAGGAACAGTGAATATCGGCGGAAAGATCTAGTGAATTTTCCGGGACACAGATAGCGAAAATAATTAGCATTCAGTAGCCAGAAGACGTTTCAATTTTGGTCGGCCGAACCCTAAAATGCCCATTTATTAAATATTTCCGCTGGAAAGCAGACAAACGCTTTGAGTACCTTCTTTTAGACACTTGGGTTATGAGCTACTAGCGGATTCTGTAAGCGTAGAAAAGCCTTACTACCTCATTAAATGTTCAATTAAAAAAGGTTACCCGGGACAAGTTATATCATTATATACTGCTCATTTGTACTCAAGCCTAATTAATCTTATCAAGCAGAATAATTCCACTTCTCTGTGGTGAATCCGTCGGTAGAAGGCGGATTTCAATCTACCATCGTTGAATATGGTTAAGGAAGTGTGCCTGAATGCGTAATCGCCCCCGCCGTAATGCTCACTGACGACACTGGGTTTAATGCTCACTGGCAACCCAACCTTGGCTCAATCTCCTCCTACTCCTTATTCTTCTTCTTCTTCTTCGTGTTCTTGTTCTTGTTCTTGTTCTTGTTCTTGTTCTTCTCGTTCTTCTTCTTCTTATTCTTCTTCTTCTGCATCTCATCCTCTTCCTGCCCTTCCCCTTCCCCTTCTCCTTCTCCTTTTCTCGTACCCTTTTCAATCATTTTCTAAACCTGATTCACCGGCTGAGAGGACTACGTACAGGTTCGACTATTCCGATTACCTATGCCCAGTTTAGTCCTACCTCGAAGTTCGTGGTGAGTTATTGACGGTGCCTATACTGCCTTGCCGTTCCGACTTTAAACTGTCTATCGCATTGAAACTCATGTGACTGCCTTAGCTTTGAATACACGTCCTACAGGTCCCGTCATTTGATTACACAGACTTGAATCCAGACGGTGTCTGATAGAGTATCAGCAGGGCGTCATTTTGCCTATGTGGGAAAATAACACGCACAAATGTCAATCATACAGTTCTACGCCCCCAAAGTGGCCTAAAGTTCAGGAAGTTTACGATTTTTCTCCTCGGTATGCTAAATTACTGGGCAGCAGTTAGACGTGAAAACTGTAAGCAGCGTCAGACGTTTGTGGTGTTTCAACAGAACATCCCTCAAACTGGATCACAAAAGTTCAGGAAAGGGCAAAGCACCTGAAGGAGAACCTAATCGAGTTCCGAGCTCCGAGTTGATGTCGGTAGCAGAGGTAATAATCTCGAGAACCAATTTTATGTAGTGTCCAATTGGTGTGTGTGTGCCCCCTAAGCGGACCGCACGGTAGAGTCACAAAAAACATGGTCCGGATTACGCTACAGAAGGCTTTATTCGAGTTGCGCGCCGATAAGAAATGCTGCGTCTGCCACTTGCGTCTGATCCCGCTTCCGTTTTTTTTACTCCGTCTTAACATCGGACACAGATGGGCCAGGGAAGAGTGAGTGCGGTAGATGCAGCGCAAGTCTGCTATCACCTAGAACTACTCAACGTGCGAGTCACCGTTTACGCACCAACGTGCTTGGAGCACACGGTGGACCTCCTCGAAATCGATGGTCAAACTGTCGTGTCGTGTCGTAGGTGTGTGTGTCTGTTGGGCATCATTGCCATGGGTACAGGGTGGATATAGTTCAATTTGGCAGTTGAACTGTCATGTTGGTTATCCGCTCTGGAAATACGTGCCTGTCAGAGTAGAAGTCGATGGCGTGGCTGCAGACAGTGGACTAGGAAGCCCCGCTCCCCTCTGCAAAGGAGAATGACATTGAGCCGGCGGGACCTTGACCAAGGACACCAGAGATTTGGCGCCATTTTGACTACCGACAACGCGTGTGACGAAGTGTTTTATAATGCTACAAAAAAGAAAATCATTTCGACAGCTTGTTGTAAGAGAGTTGAGATAAGGCAGATGCGATGATTTTAATGAGAATTTAATTCGCTCGGCGTTTCGGATGCATACTCGAACGCACAACAGTGGCAGATAAAGCGGGGCGCAGTTTCCGGTGGATGCAGTCCGCAGTATACAGTGACAGCGCACGTACTTTATCAGTCAGTATCAGTCAATATATATATGTATATATATATATATATATATATGTCAAGGAAATAATCGCGGATATAATTAGGTGCATGACATGGAAGAAGGTGGATAGGACATGACTTTAAGGGTCAGACCCTAGAGTTCGATTAACATTTTCGTCGAAGACAATGAACTGCCACGGAATAACCGCGGAAATGTCCATTCTACAAACGGCATAAAGAACGTTGGGAGCCTACTAAAGAGCCGTACCCCTCGTTGCTGCATCATGCAGGAGCAGAAACATCGGCGAAACACGTGTCTGGGCTATTAGCTAGTATCTATGCGGAAGTATGGTATAGCAACATTGTCATATAGAATTCACACTACTTCTAGTGCTACTCGTTTGTAGAATGGACATTTCCGTGGTTATTCCGCGACAGTTGATTGTCTTCGACGAAAATGTACATCGAACTCTAGGGTCTGACCTTTAAAAGTCATGTCCCATCCACCTACTTCCATGTCATGCACCTATTAATTTCCGCGATTATTTCCTTGATTATTATCTGGAAGTCATATACTAGAAACCACATAGAGAACGTTGGGGGCCTACTGAAGAGCCGAACCCCTCGTTCCTGTATGATGCAGTAGCAGAAACATCGGTGAAACACGTGTCTGGGCTTTTAGATAGTATCTATGCGAAATTATGGTTTAACATCATTGTCATATAGAATTCACACTACTTCTAGTGTTACTCGTGTGTAGAATGGACATTTCCGTGGTTATTCCGCGGCAGTTGATTGTCTTCGACGAAAATGTTCATCGAACTCTAAGGTCTGACCCTTAAAAGTCATGTCTCATCCACATATATTCTATGTCATGCACCTACTAATTTCCGCGATTATTTCCTTGATTATTATCTGGAAGTCATATACTGGAAACCACACAGAGAACGTTGGGGGCCTACTGAAGAGCCGAACCCTCGTTCCTGTATCATGCAGTAGCAGAAACATCGGCGAAACACGTGTCTGGGCTTTTAGCTAGTATCTATGCGGAAGTATGTTATAGCATCATTGTCATATAGAATTCACACTACTTGTAGTGCTACTCGTTTGTAGAATGGACATTTCCGTGGTTATTCCGCGGCAGTTGATTGTCTTCGACGAAAATGTACATCGAACTCTAGGGTCTGACCCTTAAAAGTCATGTCCCATCCACCTACTTCCATGTCATGCACCTAATAATTTCCGCGATAATTTCCTTGATTATTATCTGGAGGTCATATACTAGAAATCGCATAGCGAATGTTGGGGGCCTACTGACGAGCCGAACCCCTCGTTGCTGCATCATTAAGTAGCAGAAACATCGGCGAACTCGTGCCTGGGCTTTTAGTTAGTATCTATGCGGAATTATGGTATAACATCATTTTCATATGTATATAAAGAGTGACCTTTTTTTTAATATCTTTAATTTATCTCTTTATTCCTGCTGGGTTTCGAGGCTTAAAGGCCACTCAACAAACTTGATGGACTAGTTTAGGCACTTATCCGTAGGCAGTTATTAGCCTCCTGTTCCTGTTTAATTTAAAGTGGCTATTTCATTTCCGAAGTTTTAGAAGCCAAATGGCGCCTTTGGCCTACGCACCCACGCTAGCCAACTTTCACCCATCTGAAGGTCAAACTACGACCGCTAGTCTAGACATTAACTGCGTGATTGGCTGCCGCAACAAAACATGCGTTGGCGATTCCTGATGCTCCTGTACCTTGAGACTTTTGGCCCTGGCAGCCGGACTGCAATCATCCGAGAGGCAATACTCTTTCCATCTATACTTGTATCCTTCTGCAGCATAAAATATTCCTAACAACCTGGCCTGGAAGATCGTAGCAGTTAGGGTTAAAATTGCGTAGCATTAACACCTGTCGATAAAGGTACTAATGATGGTTCTTAACCGAGTAGTAGCAGCAACGGCAGAGCTAACCGGGAAACCGATAGTGTGTCCTCGATCGAGGTGTTAGATTCTGATCAAATATTTCGAGCCTCCGGCGGTGCACCTCTTGGGTTGTGGTATGACTGCCTGACGACGGCTAATAAGCCGGAAACGGCCATTCCAGGTTTCCGCTTGTCTTGGCTAGCAATAATATCCGATATATCGCCTCGCAGCTTTAAAATTATGAGCACAGGGCTCAAAAAAGGACATTTTGTTCGACTGCTAGCTGTAACACCCTGCAAAGCCACAAATCTGCGGTGATTGGCTGATGACACCGAAGAAGCCACAGGCGGGTATTTCAGTCACTGAGGAGCAACCGGTTCATCCACCAATGAGGATCCTGACCAAGTAGTAGCAGCAGAGCTAAACGGAAAAGCAACATTGTTTTCAATACAAGTGAACATGCGAATCCCAGGAAGTAATTGAGAATAAGACGACTCGATTGCTGAGACCATATTCATAAAATCGACAAACACGATGCAAGTAGTGAATTAAAATAGCAACCGCCAAATCAGCCACAAACGCAGCTGTGTTACAACGCTCTATCGGCTTGTTGAGAAGCAGTGCAGCGAAGAAGAAGACAAAGTTGCTGAGGTACGATACATTCGACGGGTACTCAGAGAAAATGGCTACACGCGCAACTCCGTCAACCGGTGCCTACGCAAACGAGATGGCCAACAAAGTCGCACCGACCCCAAAATTTGGCGAGCGATCAAGTACGTCAAAAGTCTCGGAGGCTATCGGCTACTTTCTCGCACCACTTGGAGTTGGAGTCGCACACAGGCCCTTAGCAACCATAAGGCGTCAGATAATGAAACCGAAAGACCCACTATCACGGCAAGAAACACCTGGAGTCGTGGACAGGATATGGTGCAGTTGCGGGCAAAGCAACTATGTCGAAGAAACTGGCAGGCTTCTCAAGACGTGGAATGTCGTACACGCGGCTGCAGTGCGGCGAAATGATGCCAATTCTCAAGTTGCGGCTCATTCGAGGAGACCAGACACACATTCCAATTGGTAGGGGCTTAAATTCTCACAAGATGTGACAATCGTGTGAGACGAGAATAACTTAAGTCATAGTTCACGAGTCCCCAATTCATCAACAAGTACAACGGCTACCCAATCCATATTTGGTGCTGAGACTCAATTTGGCCAAAGCAAGTTACCGCTTGGGAAACGGACAGGCCACCGCCTCATCCTATACCAGTACTGGAAGGCCAGATGACCGGACTTTCATCACGCCAGAGTCCACCACGCATGATGAAATGCCAGCAGGTCAGAGCCCGCATGCCGTTCAACAGACCACCAACACTCAAGAAGGTAATTACGGTTAATCATCGTCGTTTGTTTTCAGTAATTACTGTATCCTATAAATACTGCAAACTTCTGTGCATACGCTACCCTATCTGCTTTTGCTCTCTGATTATGTTTCTGATGACGAATCCGCTACGGACCACGAAACGTCAGGCGAATACAAATATTGTTCCAGCGATCGAGTCGTCTTCTTCTCAGCCAACATTGTGTCCTGCAAACGGGCCATATCGGGCAGCGCTGGTGTCACGTAGTTTTGAAGCGGTGGACTACCTGTGGGTCTATGGCTCAACTCCCTTGGCGCTAGGTTCGATGGTAATCTGTACACTGGTTTAAAACTCATATCTTCTCGATCCGTGATTGAGAGCTGCTTGGTTGATGACCAAAACATAGACAAGAAGTGTGCAATACTGTCTCCGCGGTCTTTATTGATTAATATCTTTACTAATAAGCAATTCAAGTGTCCGGGCGTGCGTATTTTGATCGTCGAGAATCCGAAGGTTTATTCACCTGAAGTTTCGAAGTCCCTCTTAGATTCACCGTTAGAGGCAATAATCATCTACGTGAGCCACTGGGCTCGTTGAATAAGTTTCTAGTCATATAAGACTTGCACAGCCTCTGCCGCATGTTCTCTCCACGCACTGGTTTGACACTCATGGCAAAAAATGTCTTCACGATCGGAAATTATTCTGAATTAAGTGACTACTCACCGTCTTCGAACGCAATGCACACTGTGGTCCGGGTTGTCAATGAAAACACAAAGAGACGGTGTAGCGGTGCTACAGCCGACCTCATCCAAATGCGAGGTGCTACAGACGTGGTCTTGCGGGACAATCTTGGCCGGCCAGTCGCTCGACCCAGCGCGATGGCCGATGTCCGCATAAGAGGCGTAACCTTTGCCCTCGAGCAACTGGGACGTACGCACGCACCCCACACTGGTCGGGCCAATCAGCAGCCTGAAGATAACTCACCCGCTGCTCGCTCTGAACCTTTGTAACTATTCGGACACTTCGGATCACGCCATTCTAGCGGAAGGCCACGCTCTTTGTAGTCAAACTCTTTCCTTCTATTCTTCATTCCTCTGTGTACACAATATACTGTGCCTACTTCACTGGCCTCCACTGACTTCTTCTCCACAAAGGAACCGTGGTCTGAAGATCGCAGTTGCCTGGGTTTAACTCACTTAACCTTCTGCGATAACGGCGCGGAGTCCACCTGCGTGGGAGTGTCATTTATGATGTGTCAGAGCACCTGCCAGTCCATTACGAGGAGGACACGTAAACTCGTCAGTGAGCAACCTTCCAAGTCATGGCATTCAGTGTGTGGTGGTAGATTGAAGCGTCAAGGAGTAAAATGACCGAGCACTCATCACGCACAACGCCGCCACTGGTGCTGACAGTTTAGCCCCATGCCGGCCATCAAACAACTAACGCAAAAGTGGGCAACTGTCCTCGATGTTGTGGAAGGGGGAACCATTAATTGTCACACGTGTGCAGTAGCATGGCGACTCCGTCCTCTCAATACTGCAGCTGACTGTGTATGAAGTACCTATTGCCCAGGCAAGCAGCAAGACGGGCCGAAAACTGATTGAAGCCTGGGCGTCGGATGACAAGTCAGTTAACACACGCATCGAGCTGGCGCCCGCATATGTTGCCCTGCGCAGGTAACTCCACACTTACAGCGCTGGTGGTCCTGTCCATCCCCCCTTTCCTCCCCCCTCCCCGCCCCTATGACGGTTAAGTAACCCCTTCTCCCTGTAAAGGTTGCTTGCTTTCGTTGATGGTTTTATCTCTGACGATGGACTCCTGCAAGAGTTCGAAACCGCAGACTAATAAAATATGATTCCGGTGGTCGAAACTACTTCTTCTCAATCAGTACCCGTTTGTCCTACTGTCTCTGATGATATATATGCAACGGAATCCGAAACCTCAAAAATACTATGTTTGTGTCCTCAGCTATCGCATCTGCTTCTTATCACTTACTTCCTGGGACTGGCTTGCACTTGCGGCTTCCAGCCTGTCTGATTTATTACACACGCAATTTTGCGCTGAAATGCCATGACAAAGGATTATTCCGTTTCGGTCTTAGCTCCACTGTTCCAATGGAACGTCGTGGGTGATAAGGTATGGTTCCTAAGCCTAAGTCTGCCATCGGACCCACTGGAGTTTGTGCGGACATTTGCACGGACTCTACTCAGTCTGTCTGATATGCTACATGCCCCAACCTGAATGTCGGTCAGACGACCGAACTTCACGCCTGCTGCAGGAAGCCTGGCATTCACGCGCGGGCTCAATTAACAGGCATGTCGAGCTTCCTGAGGCCTACCTCGCGTTGCGCGAGCAGATCGAGGGCAGAGGTCAAGGGCAGAGGTCAATCTCAGCGGAACTGACTTAATTACACTGTGAGCTGTACGTTTTTTCATTCCTTGACAATGAGCTCGCGGGAGAGTTCGAAACGTCGGACAAATACACTCCTGGTCCCAGAGAACGACTTAACTTCTTCTATCCAGTTACCTGGGCCTCGCATATTCTCGACCATTCAGAATGTTTAATTTTGTTCACACGCAAGTGCAGTGCCGCAGTTACCTCGGTAAAATCCGCTATCGACTCTACCGTTGGATGAATAAAGCAACTTTTTTGTAAATTGCTTTCTTTCACAGAACTAGGCCCATATTTTAGCCCGTGCATATCTTGATCGGCAAGTGAGACCCGCCTGAGACGTGCGCTGACATGTTTCGGCACATTCACAACTGTCACAGCTTATCTATATGACTAATTAGATGTCATCGCGGGGGTTTTCAGGAAGACCAACTGGCTCGACTGGTGCGCCGGGCTAAAATCGCTCTTCATTTATGGCTTTTCGGCTTTCAGAGAGTAAAACTTTCACGGCTCACCGAACTGCGTGTCCGGTTTGTTGTTCTTTTTGTTAAAGTGACCTCGTTTTTCAGTGAACCGCTTTTCGCTACCTCTGCAGTTGGCATAGAATATTTTCAGCGGCCTTGGGTTTTTTTATTACGTAACACGAAGCCTGGTGGGTGCACTCTTTAGGACTCGACATTGAAAGGCTCATTTGACAGGCTGTATACGCTGTTTATTGCCCTTGGAGCGCGCTGTACATCTCGTTGTATTGTTGTATACATTCGTGCGACTGCGATGCGTTCGTTTAACAGGCTAATTCGTGCGAAATGTTAGACTTAGGTTCCGGTCTTGTCACTCATTCACCTGCGGCAACAGCAGCGTGGTACATGCAGGTCTCAATTTACCCTGGAGCTTGCCGCTGGGGAGCTCGCGATCCACGAGCAACTCTCAATAGGGGTGGACATACCTGAGATCTCGGATAACCTTTTAGTCATCATAAACTAACCATATTTCGAACCCAGATCAGGGTGCAGGCAGACCGCGGCGCACTAGCAGTCCTGGTGTGGTGCTTCGCTGAAATCGTTCCAGCCGATAATGATGCTGTATTTATTTGGATGCTGGAAATTACCCACCGCAGGGTGCATTCGCTTATAATTGGATCAGTAAAACTTGGCACGGTAGGGAGGTACTATTGAGAGTGGTAGACGGCATAGCGGAGCATTGGGAGGTTAAAAGTCTTGTGGATATGCAAGTTGCATGGCCGCACAACTCTCTTGTTCCCCGTACTCTGCTACTGCGATTGTTCCCGGAAATACGTGTGTAATTTATAAGCCTATTTTGTGTGTTTTTTGCCGTCTTTTATATGCTCATTCGCAGGGAGACTAAAACACGCTTGGCGGGCATATGCGCTGATGATTCTTGTATATGTAGTCGACAGAACGAGATCATAGCTGGGGCGGATCGGTCGCTAATTCTACGCAACTGAAAGGAAAATTTCTAAAAATGACACTACTAATATAAATATTGGCTTCACTAGCAGACAGCCCTTGTATAGGCCTATCAATTCAGACGAAAGGGCTTCTGGTTCCCGTTTAATTATGTTGTCTTTTTTCTAGCAAGCTGGTCTCAATTTGGCGAGCCAATTGTTTGGCAACCAGGTCGGTGCTTCTTCCTGGACTCCGAGAGCAAACTTTATGGCACAGACTTTTCAGATTGCTAGGTTGAACAAAATCACTCTTGTAAGAGGAGTGGTTTAATGTCTTGTATAATTTCTACCAGTCGAGATCATCTCTGCGGTGGTAATGAAAGTCAGTTACTAGGGAACCGTTTCTACTGGGGAGGCTAGCAATGTCTAGACACCCCCATAGGTGGTCTAAATTTGCTATGTTCCTGAACGAACGTGGTCTCCGTTTATTTTGGTTTTAATAAAAATTTCTAGACAGAGAGAAAGTAACTGGATTAACATAAAACTGGAAATTATGTTTTGGGATCAGTTCAAGTTGCAGAAACAGACCTGTTTTTGCTACTCATGTCGCTGATGATGAATCCGCGACGGATCTTGAAACGTCAGGCTAATAAACATATTGTCCTAGCGATCGAGTCTTTTTCTTCTCATCAGTTCAAGTGCAAGTTATATGCAATAAAAAGAGTGTTCTCATCCCATGGAGAGTCGACCGAAAGACTGAAATGTATATTCGATTCGAACAAATTACTTAATTAGGGCTATAATGCTGATAATTATAGCACCTTCTCTTAAGGCACTTCCGTCGCTTCAGTATGCCGGCTTTTGAACTCGGTTTTATCTGTTCACCTGTAAAAGACATACTCTGAAAAAGGCTAATTATCTAGGGTTCATTTTCCCAATGAAATTCTGAGGTCCTGATCAATGAAATATTTATAATTATACTAATGTTAATAGCATGAAAACAAATATTCTTTTTTTTCTGCTATTGCATTCTGCTTATGTTACTGATGATAAATCCACGACAGATATCACAACGTCGGGTTAATAAAAGTGTTGTCTCAGCGATTGAATCATCCTTCTCTTCTTAACCCATTACCTCCCATAATTTTAAATATTTTAATTTTTGTTATGAAACTTGGACGCCTATGGTAAAAAAGCAAGAGAAACACGATGAAATAGTCAGATTTTTTAAAAGTTTCATGTGGATATCAGAGAAATATACCTAAAAGATATAGCATGAAGGTTAAATATGCGTATATACAGGCAGATAATTACGAAAGCTCTTAATTTTTAAGTGATCTCATATGAGACCACTTCTTTCGTATACGCCCTTGAGAGTAAGGTACGTCTTTTCCAAATTTATTCTAGAAAAAATTGCACATTTCGGTTTTAAAAACATTGCAATTTGGTAAATGATTTAAAAAATTACTAAACATTACATTTGAATCCAGGATTTTCAAACAACATGACGTCGATTTTCTCTCTAATGAAATCGGATATCATTATAACGAATAAGTCAAACGGACCTTGCAGAATTTTCCAGCTAACTTAGATCATAGTATATGTTTTATGGGCGACATTAATATATAAACGGGTGTGATAGAGTAGGCATGAACAGTTTACCGTCCTCAAATGTCTCAGAATTAAAATTAGCATAAAACCGAAAAGTACACATTTTCTCATGTAGACAATTGGAATAAAAGGCACGTTCCTACAAAAAAAGCACACGAAATAATATTATTGTCCCTGCTTTTAAGAATAAATATGAATTTATAAGGATATCAAAATGCACTGATAAAATACATACTACGTAATTGGCAGTGACTCCAAGTAAATGCTTCTTACAGGTGGTCAGCTGGAAGCTTATTCAACAGTCAGCCTCCTGACCTGACTGAAATGTTTAACGATTAGATTACAGGATTATCAGGCAACAGTAGCTCATGCAGTCTCACTCATATACCCCTAGTCCCAGCGTTTGTCCTATGAAAACGGCGGGTGTAGGGTTTCGGGGGTGGAGAACTGGGATAGGCAGAAAAGGAAATTTTTAGATGTAATTGTTAAGTAAAAAATGCAGTCGAAGTTGCTTCCCGCGACAGCTGGGAGTAAGTTGTTCCGCATGTAAATTCAAGGTTTGCGGGTTGCTTCGCGCCGTGAACTATACTAATCTAACTCCAGAATGGTAAGTTGGACCTCAGATGAGTTGAAGTAGACGACCTCCTAACCATCATTCCTATTTTTCGGGAAGTTCAAGGAACCTGCAAGTTGGGTAATCGGGTTTTTCCGCGGTATGTTTAACAATAATACAGATTGGGAAAATCTACAGATATAAATCAACAACAATTCCAAATGCAATAAATAAAAATGCACATAGCAGTTATTGAATTACATCCCACTGCTTATCCTAATTTCCCACCCACAAAACCCTATAAACTCAGTTTTCGACGGAAAACATGCTGGAAGCTGCGATTAATGACTGGGACTACGTGAGCTTCTTTTCCCAAATATCAATAGTACAATAATAATCAAGTTATCTGTTTGAAACGGAAACACATTTCAGAATTTCGATTGACGTTCTGGAGAGACGACATCTGTTGCAGCCTGCCAGAGGTTGTAATACGGAAAGCTGATATGCTAGAGCGAAGACACTTTGCTGCATTTAACTCAGACTTAGCTGGGCGGAAATTTCATCCATAGTGTCACCAGCCTATTGCCAGTCCGCTGTGAACTTAAAAGACATAAGAATGGCCGGCAGCAGAAAAATTAGTCTTCGAAAGGCGCATTTTAAAATGAGCGTTTAATTTGAAGGACAAATAATAAAATAAAACAATAAATTATAAGAGGAAGTAAACAGACATGAATAAATCCTCAGGTCAGGTTGAGGTTCGCGTGGGCGTGATAGGAACGTAACGGATGAGTTTAATAAATAAAGAGGTTTGAGAAAAAAAGGTTTGAAAAAGTTTGTATAAGAGGAGCATTTAGAAACTCGACCAGGCTTAGCCTGGCAGAAGCATGAAGCACTGCATTGAATGTTGTCTGCAGGAAGAGATGAAGGGTTTGAAAGTG
>JAYGXS010000007.1:23520281-23585273 GCA_036362985.1 Ligula intestinalis
ACTGCATTGAATGTTGTCTGCAGGAAGAGATGAAGGGTTTGAAAGTGAATCCGAAACATCAGGCTAAAAAAGCTTCTGATCGTGTCTTCTTCGCAAATTATAGCAATATAACGAGGTTGCTAGGGCTAGAGCTGACGGGATGTTGCGAACGGCTGGCATGAGAATCAGACTGTACTGAAGGCGATTTGCGTCCTATCGGTCTCACTCTACCTCTCCAAGCACAAACTGTTTCAATGACAATTTGCAATCACGAAGAGGGGAGAACAGCCGACAATTCCCCAAACCGTTAAGTTTATTCCTCTACACGTGCCACACACAAAAAATATTCACTACTCAGGCAGTGGCATCTCAGGCAAGTGAAATTTGCCATCAGAGAGGGGACAGGCAAGCTAACTTTTGATCCGGCATACCGAGGTATCGGTTATTTAGTAGGGGGTTTAAGAGCAGACTTGCATTATTCATTTGAACTACTTGTAAAAACTCGATGGCCTAGGTGGGATACGTAACACGTCTGCGACGAGAAGAATTAATTACACCCAATGCCCTAGACAGCCCAGTGCTAGCATCTTTTCGAAGCCTACCGAGGCCTTTGAGTTTCTCACAAACGGGTCAACTGAATTATTTAAATTTTCTAAAACTTCCTCTGCTAATTAACTGTGTCTGGTATACATCTGGTGAATCTTATAAGTAGCGGATTGCATACGTTGCAGTATGGATGGGCGAGGAGTAAATCGACGTAAATGTTGGGAAAAAAATTATGCAATCGTTGGGACAAGACCTTTATTTGTCTGACGTTTCGAAGTCCGTCGTGGATTCTTCATCAGCGACCTTAACATAAAAATAAATGGCTAATTCATGCAGCTTTTATAGAATACAGTCACTGTGCTACTGCCCAGTTATAACAATTAACGATTCCTCTAATTACTTGCTTGTGCGCGTGTGAGCCGTGATCCACTGAACTTTCATCACATGTGGTGGAATTGGACGTAACGATTGCCTGGCCATCAGGTTCCCGGCTTTGGCATTAGAGGAAGCGTTGGTCTTTGCGTCCCCAAAGTGGCGAATTTTTTTGGCCAATTTGAGCCTCAGCACCGAATAAGGATTGAGCAGGTCGTTACACTTCTTTATAGACTGGGCGCCCATGACTCATGACTCGAGTACCTCACGACTCAGATGATTCTCACCTCTTGCGAGAATTTTTACCTCATCAAATTTGAATGTATGGCCATGTCTCGTCGAATGAGTCACGACTTGAGAATTGGCAGCATTTTACTGCACTGCCGCTGCGTGTTCAGCAATTGGCGTCTTGAAAAGTCTTCCAGTTTCTCCGACGTAGTTCCTTCGTCCGCAATTGTAGCATATCTTACGAACGAATCCAAGTGCCTCTTGTCGTGGTAGTCAGCGTATTGGTTGCTCTATGGTTGCCTATGGTTGCTTCCCGTCTGTGAGTGACCCCAACTTCAAGGGATGCGAGAAGACGTCCAACGGCCTCCGATACATTTATGACATACGGGATCCTTCGCAAAAGTTTGGGGTCGCTGCAATTTTGGCGCCGGTTGCTGAAATTGTGCGGGTAGCTATTTCCTTTGAACACCCGTCGAAGACCCCGTATTTCGGCAACTTTGTCCTCTGGTTCACTGCAGTGCGTCTCAACACGCCAATAAAGCATCCATACGCAATTGCATTTGTGGCCGATTGGGTGCTTGCTGTTGAAGTTCAGTACGTGAATAGTTTTTGTCGCTTTCCTGAATACTTTAGTAATAAGGCCACCACAATCTTTGCGATAGACGAGGACATCAAGGAAGGCCAGCTGGTCATTATTATCGTCCTCCATCGTAAATTGTATGTCCGGGAAGACGCTATTAAGACGTTCTTTAAACGTGAGCACCTGGTCCCGTTCGATGATGACGAAGGTATTATCCACATTACCAGCCCTGAATTTCGGCTGGTAGTGTCGGAAGACCGGTGACTCTAAACGCTGTATGACCGCCTCAGCTATGAGTTCCGAACTCGGTAAACTCATTGGTGTTCAGCTCAACTACTTGCAGATCGTTCCGTCAAACGTAAAGTACATCTGAGATAGAACTTCAAGAGCTATTCTTAGTCTCGTCATATTTGATTCGTAGGAGTAGTAAGACCAGTAGCTGGACTCTGCAGGGAAAGAAGTAAAAACCGACGTGAAATCGAAGGAAACCATGAAATTATTTGGCAGGTGACTTATTTCTGTACGTTTCCCAAAAATTATATTTATGAACGGACCGAGGTCCCCGCGTGCACGATTTAGTCGTTTTTTTAATGCTAATGCCTTCGATAAGGAATCCGCGAGGGACTTCGAGAGATGAATAAAAAGCTTGTCCCAGCGATCGCATCTTCTTCTTCTTCTTCTTCTCCTCAATTCAAATGTTATTAAATTTGCAATTTCCGGTGTGGGCTTCGTAGCTCAGGTGGCAAGACCATAGGCTTCATCAAAGTTTTCCCATTGCCGGCAAGGATTTGACCTATTATAAGGCAGAAAGGCCCGCCAAGGCTGGCATACCCTTTTAGGTGCTCTACCATCGTACCCCGTTAAAGGGTAGGAATCAAGCCGACAGAATGTGGACGCAGTGATCGACTTTGGACCAAGGTTTTGATCAGAGGCAACTACCATTTCACTATAGTTTTTCGTGTCGACCGTAGTTAGTGTTCCCCAAATCATAAGTCAGGGAAGACGGAATAGTCTGGAACAGCTTTACTGCAGGAAAATGAACTGTACAAAGGCTTAGTCAGGCACGCCAGTTACCAGCTATGTCCAAACGCCAGGCGTCTTCATGACGTTGTGTTTGTTTTGAGGACTTGACTGCAGAATTAATGCTCTGTCGTCCGCAGCCAATCAACCGAAGCGGGAATATCGAGTAGTACGCGTGAGGTGTCGACAGCTTGCGGGAGAATGGATAAGAGCGCGTAGCTTGCAAGGCTTGGTAAAAGTAGACAGCAGGAGTCAGCGCAGTGGTCCTGGACGCGCGGATTCCCATAAGTGTTTTGTATCGATGAGAAAACTGCTGCTTGTGAAGGCATGGAGAACCTACCATGTAGCGGAATGCTCTCGCAGCTGCTCTACCTTATTATCCCCACAGTGCACCCATGGAAAAACCGAAGAAGAAAAGCAGGATGTGTTCCCCCTCAGATAGGTGGCTCAAACTCCATTTGAAGTAGGACACCACAGCATTGGCGTCTAACACACACAAACACACACACGAACCCCTCGTAGTCATCTGCAAAAGCGCTGCTTTTTTTAAAAAGATTCACGCCTAGGCGAGTGACTACCACACTGTTGTCTGGTAGCGATGAGATGGGCTTACCAAAACGGCTCTGACCGGGACAGGGTGACATTTGCGCCTACGTGCTAGCGCCCAACGGCTTCTTCTGACCCAGTTGTCTCTTCAGCTACGGTTGACTTCGTCCTGTGGACGCACAGTCCTCCAACAGGGCTTAACGTCACCCGAAATTTTTGATAAAAGTGCTACAATAGTACGTGTAATCTACTGAAAGCTAAGTACAAAAGTAAATGCATCTCTAAGTAGTTCTCATGTGTTGTTCAAATTCAACTCACTAGTATCATCAGTACGACAGAAAGTAAACATATGTTTGTGGGGTGAATAGTACGCTTTAAGATTGGCATCACTGCAGCCTGGTGTTCACACCACCAGTCTGTAGCTTCGCACAAACATACCTCGGACTGACTTGGAGGTCTGAGTCTGAGTGTTTGATATTTTATTTGCATAACCAACCAGCACAAGTCATGCAGCTCAGCAGTTAAATCATCGGAAACAATTCAGAAGGTGCTAATACTTTTTCGACTGTGAGCACACATATCCTATAAATAAGTATTTGTCTCTGAAAAATTTTTTATATTTGTTCACATGTTGCATCAGGGTGAATATTAAACCATGACTGCAAGTTATTTTTGCCTTCAGAAGATCTAACATTAGTTCCATATAAGCTTAACAATCGTTAGAATGGCTTGATTATAGGAAGCATATAAACCTGTAGGAACCTGCCCCTCAGCGCTGCCATGATCATTCATTCTGCCTGCTCTGTCAACGTGGCCAGTCAATCGATTTTTGGCACATCGTTGATTACTGCTTCTCACTGGACTCGCCTCGTCACTTGTGATGAATGATCCACTAAGCATGAATTGGCAGTCAAATCAGTCGATCAGTCAATCGATTTTTGCGTACCGCTGATTATTTATATGCGCCGGCTTTGTGGTCAGCGCTGGCAGAAACAAACTTCACACTAAGCCCAATCAACAGGCAAGGCGGAACTCACTCGACCTTTCGTCCCGGTACACGGCGGATGCGAGGCTGCAGCGCTCTCTGTCTAGCTCCTAATGGTCGAACTCCATTCCAGTCCGAGACAACCCTTCTGTTAGTTCATCTCCTGCTTACTATTTACAGAATAAATTCTCCATCTACCTTGGCTTCCACGATTTCTATCTTTTTCTAAGGAACCGGGCCTGGAAGATCGCAGTTGTTAGGGTTTAACCGGCTTAGCCTTGACTCCTTTGCGATAAACCTATCTGGAGCACTTAAAACGCAGAAGAGAACGGGTTTGTAAAAACAGATATATGCATGACACATACTATTCCATTGCATATGTATATATGGATAAGGAAGAAGGATGGTCAGGCACCGGATCAATTTGTGTATTACACTGAGCTTTCGAACGTTTACAGGTTTCCATCGTCAAGGATAAAGAACAGCAATAAAAGCTGGGCTAATTATGGCGTGTGTACAAAGCAGTTAAATATGAACGTGTAGGAAGTCAATAACTGTCTGTCGTAGGCGCCGATTGGCCATTGCGGACTATGCCATGCTGCACATGTAGGCGAGATTGGCTTGTTGGGTGGGAATATTTACAAAAACAATTGTCCAATACCTGCAAAGCAAAAGTTTTCCTTCATATGTATCTTTTCCTATATAATATACTATTGCTTTCATCATCCCCGGAAGAGTAAGAAATTTGCTAGAAATTTGGTTTTCGAAAAAAGGATAATAGGTCGAGTCAAGGACACAGTAACCAGATTACTGCTAGAAAGTTGGTCCTCGAAGCCTTAAGAGGCCTCATTTTAAGTTGGCAAAACGAAGAAAACCCTAAGTTCTGGCTCACCATTCCCTACGTGAAAAATGTATCAGAGGTGAGTGGAAGAATCCTGGAACTATTTGGGACCGGTATGGCACATAGGCCAGAGTGAACCACCAGACAGCAGATCATGAGGCCTATGAATCCGCTACCATCGACAGAACAATCAGCAGTGGTCTAGAGCATACCATGCCAAAACTGCGGTACAAGGTATGTTGGCACAAGGCCTTGGCACAAGGCCGCATGAGCATCAGCTCGCAAGCAACCACAAGGATAAGCTGTCTATGGTATATGACCACGTAAAGCAGAAGAATCATAAGTTCACCTTTGAGAAAGGAAAGGTAATAGGCCGAGCCAATGACAAGATGGCCAGTTTGCGGCTAGAAAGTTGGCCCTCGACTAGCACACTTAACAGAGCCATAGACGTTTATCTTGCCTACCAAGTGCTCCGCGCAAAACTAATATCTGTACAGAACGGAGCAATAGGTCAGGCAAAGGAAGATACGCAGGGGCGACAGCCGGCAGCTGCGAGCGAAGAATGTGGGAACGCTCAGGATGCACACGAACGACGTGACACACCTCGTGGAGGCGTCCGCGAGAGCGTGAACGCTTCAAACAGCCACCAGCAATCGATCAGCGCACGTGCATTAGACACGGTTATAACACACGGCTAGCGGTTAGTCACGCTCACTTGGCACCAGCAAGAGAATATACACTATGTTCTGATGATGGAAGTGAGCATGCTTTTAAAACGTCAGCGTAAATACAACTTGGTTTTAGAAATTGGCTTATCTTCGGCTTTCTCTTCTGGAGAAGATAAAAGCAATATTATTACTGGACCTCGAATATTTGCGCATATATACTATACTTTAATAATATACCAATATATACTATAGTAATATATAATATGCTAGCTGTTGAGCAGCTGCTGGTAGGCTTGAGATCGAGTCCCAAGGCATATAAAATGTAAAAAAACTCTTTTCCGTACCGATAGGTGAACACTCATCTACCATTTTATATATTCCCGATAGAACATGACAAGACAAGATGACAGTGGCTTAGTGGTTAGAGCGTTGGACTGCTAACTTACAAGGTCGCAGGTTCTAGTCTCGGGGTGGCGATCCCTGAGTTGGGTCTGGCTGTCTGATGACGGCTATTGATACATGTATGAAATGTGTATACTTATATGAAATGTATTTCTGCCTAATACAGATATACATCGACTTCGTCATCTCCGATATAGAGGGGGAAAAAAAGATTGCTAGCGCACGAAAGGAATTTAACTGGCAAAAACTTGTTGGAGAATGTTGTCTTGTTTTTATCTGATTACATTGGCTGCTCTTTATGCTGACCTCGAGTTCACAGACGTTCATAATAGCCACCTTTTTGCTCGTCGGCTTCGGGCGATAATGAAAGTTAGCACATATTCGGACCCCGTTTTTTATGGTTGTAAATATATATACATACATGCATAGGCGGATAGACATTGCCTACACTTATAAGGGAGGCCGAAAGAGCTCGTTATGGCTTATAAGCCCTCATCCGGCAGTCATACGCAACCACCAGGTGATTTATCATCATATATATATATATATATATATATATATATATATATATATATATATATGCCTAAGAATATTTTCACGGAGGCAATCTCCTAAAAATGGCCTTCGCATTCATATTTATTTTCAGACCTTTCTAAAAAATCATGTATAGTTCTCCTGTTGAATAGGATGAAGATCCCCAACTCCCGGCGTGGAGAATGGGAATAAAGGGGACTTGAGCCTTAATTAGATTATGCAGTATCTATTCCTAGTTCCGCCTCCCCCATTCTTGCCTCAAACGCCGGTTGGAGATGAGATCGCTCGTGCGGTGGCTCACCTGGCATCTCTCCTCGGCATCTCGCGTGCACTGCACGAACTTGTCGCTCAATTGACATCAAACAACTCCCCCTTACCACGGGTAATCGCACCCGTGGGGGTTGCAGCGTACTGTCGAGACCCCAGGAAGACTCCAGAAAGAAAAATAAGATAAATGCAACTGTGCCTTAAAAAATTACCTGAAGCACTATATGCCAGAGTCGATAGGTTGTCGCAGTAAGTACACGGTTCCGGAGACTGAATCAAATCTGAGTGTGGTAGCCATATCTGAATCCTAACTCCTGACTTAACTCTAATTACAACTCTGCCTCAACCTTAACCTTGAGTTTAACTCGCGAAATCACCTTTAAGTTGTTAGGGGGAGAGTACTATTCCCTTCTCAAACCAACTTCAGTATTTATATAGACACGCTACTCCAAAGGCCTGCACAAGCGGATGTGAACCACAGCAGAGGCAGTGGCAATCAGGCTAGCAAAACCTTGTCTATGCTGTCAAAAGGCGCTGGTACATGCAATCTGCTTCCCTTGACCGACTGCACACGGAAATCCCACGCCTATTGAAGCCAAGTCATCCGAAAACACACAAAACGAAGCCACAGAGAACAGTCAAGCGCAAGCTACGCGGCTGGAATACAAACAGCTAGCCGCTGACCATGAGAACATCCCCTGTATTCTCTGCGCATCGCAAGCAACGTCCTACCCGCGCAGGCGCCCGCATTCAGGAGACAAGGAAACACCCATGTGCTAAATTACCCTCACCCACTAACCCCCTTTCTCCCCCTCCCCATCCTGACGATTACATAAACGCTGCAATTAACTAACCATTTTATTCCCATATCAAGATGTATGACCGAAGACAATTGTTTGCCAATACGACTTTTTAATTCATATAGATACTGTAACCGGCCTTGATTAGCCGCTCACCCACGTCCTCAGGCACAAACGAATGTCTGCCATAAAGAGCACTTGAGGTAATTTAATAAAATTTACGTCTTGCATTGGCCAACATCAATCATTAAGCTGAAGGTTGCACTCTAGTCTTTGTGTCATTGAGCGGACCCCTCTGTGAAAGGCCCGGTGACCTCAGCGGCCTTCGCCTCCCTTCAAGTCGTCTACTTCTCGATGTCATGGTTTCCAGTCTTGGAACATTTCTCGAGACATATCGTGCCTGTGGCCTCTGTATTTACCCACATGTTAGCTGTCAGCAGATCTGGTAGACTGGGGGAGACTTATTGACTCTGCCGCGTGAAAATCCTGTCCGGCTGATTATGGACGTACGCTGGCCCACAAATTTTGGCATGGTACCGTCCATGAGGCGAATATAGTCGCCGCAGACTACTCTTGAACTTTAGCATTCTCGCCTCCATATTTCCTTGGCTGTTCCTTGCATTTGAATGTACTGACAACAGCACTGAAGCTTTATCCGTATTTACACGAGGACCTCAGGTTGTAACGGTGTTATTAATATTTTACATACCTTTGAACTGTTGTTGTTTTTGGTTATCGTTGTATCTGACGGTTAGATTAACCCCAGATAATGTGTAAGTGGTCTAACCACACATCAACCAAAATGCTAGTATCAGTCATACTGTCTCTTATTGTTCTAACTTGGAGAAGAACTCGTCCACCTTGAACAACGGAAACGGTAGGCTTCCGTCCGGAGCAGCTACCACGATATTCCTTAACGTGGCCAGGGTCATTTACTTGGTTCATTTTGATTGCTTAAGTTCACCGATTACTTTTTAATATTGACTTTAATTTAACCGGCGTACAGAACGTCTCTCCGTACCGTTTTCGGGTCACGCTAAGAACCGCCAAGGTGGCCGTAGTTGCCTTCTTTGCATTGCGTGATGTGTCAGATAATTCTGTCGCCTAGCAGTATTCAGGCAGACAGGTCTATTTAACCTCCCCCCACATATTTCGACCTTCATATAAATGTTCCGTAAGTGATGCCAAAGAACAACTGAGCAATGTTGTTTACCGCTTGCTATGCGCCAGCTGACTTTGTGTTTACGTTGGCCATGCAGGCCGACGTCTTGGGAGTCTAAACAACGAAAGCAAGTTAGCCGCTCGACCCCTTATAATTCTTATTTGCGCCGCAGTCTCTTGAGTGTGATCAATGTTTAAAGTGGGACGACACCGAAACTATTACAATAGTCAACATCAAACAGGCGCGATAATTCCTAACAGCTTGGCACACAAACGTGATAACAATTAACCACCATGTCGGTCTTGATGTAGAATACGAAGGCCTACGTGCACGTCTAAATCACTTGCGCCAATGCTCTTATTACAGCTGCTAATCAGGGCTTAACCGCTTGCTAGCCCAGACATGGTGAACCAGAATTGAAACTCATAACACCTCCAAATGGCCCACTGATCCCTGCTCTGATCCCCGCGGACGACAGCTCATAAAACCGTCTGTAATCTGGCAGGATCGCCACCTGCATTCTCGTCCCACACAGACAGTCATAACGGTTCTCTTCGTCCCTCCCCTCTTCCAAACCATAGTATTATATGTCCGCCCCTCTTACAGCAGTCTGTCGCGCTAGCCCACCTGGATCGACTTGCTCGCTTTCTCCTCTACTCATTCCGTCTGGCGACGGTCAGGCCTTACTAACTTCAAAAAATACGAGCATAACACGATCTTCTGAAGGCCGTCATTCTTTTTATGTATATACTTTCAAAAAAGACAGTTCGACCATCGTTTACGGCGATGTCATCCACAAGATTCAGCAAGCTAAAGGAAACGCGGGAGTATTCCGCCGAATTTACCCTACTTTCTGCCCACTTCTGCACCTGTTAGGTGTTCGGTTAGAAGTCAAAAAGGCCGGAGATGGGTAGGGTGCAGGCGGCTGGCGCGGCTAACATTTCTCTTCAGACACGGCTCCATGGCCGGTGGTTGCTTGCTCGTCTGACAGCCAATTTCATTCTACCTACTATTTATTGTACAGAATAAAATATTCCTACCATTTAGCGCCTCACTTTTTGTCTTGTCACAAAGAACTGGGGCCTGAAGATCGCAGCTACTTCGGCTTAAACTTTTTAACTTCACCCCCTGCGATAGATCTCTTCATAGACTAAGTTTATAGCAAAACTTTCTTTGAGGTTTCATCCCTGTCAGATACCCTGACCAAATATGACTAGAGAACAACGAGCCTGAATCATTTAATTGTAACTCAAAAGTTCTTTATCTATCTATCTATCTATCTATCAAAATGGAGTTATGCCGACGATACCCGGTTCCAAAGACTAAATCCCCCTTTTTTCTCATTCCAAACTAAAATGTTAATGAGCTAAATAAAATTCAGTTGCACTTGGTGAAGCCAGAACGTTTCAATGCATAAACAAAAGGTACTGAATGTCAAATTTTAAGCTAACATGAGCTCGAGAAACATTACGATGCGCAGTAGTGTTTCAGTTTTCAATTCCATACATAAAATTGTCCCATCATAATACATTTATTTGGAACTAGGAAGTTCCGCTAACAGCAAGATTTGCAATTCCCCTGACCGCACAAAAAGTTTCACAAAAGGTTGTTTACTAATGCCACTTAATGCCGCGTTGCGCATGAATGCGTACCCAAAGTGCAAACTTGGGAAAAAAATATTTGACTATTCGTAGTCTCAAACGTCTTGATAAGGGCGACGCTCGATTGGGCATTTTTTCACCTAAGAACTGGTGATAAAGCCATTTGGTATAAAAAATATGGTTTATTAAGAAGATTGGAAAACGAATATTTTGTCGCAGTTGTCTCAAAGAGACAAACACCTTACAGATGGGTTTTGACGACACACTGTCAGTGAACCGCCTGCAGGTGTACTCAGTTACCAAATTTGAGGAAAATTTATCGATTTTTGTGCGTTCGAAACAGAGGACATGTGCACCTTTTTCATTAAAGCTACATTAAATGGAGATTTGTGCTAAATACGTTAAAAATTGAGAAATTTGCCTTAAAATTGAATGCTGATTGTCAAGGTTAAAGGACATGCTACGCATACAGTTGTAGCAACACAATAGTTGGCTCTTTCGTTTTAGTTAACATAAAATCTTTACCTCACATAAAAGAATCGAACTTAAGTGTCAATCTTATTTCTTCCTGATCATATATTCCACTATTCGAGTTGTAGAAGTCACGAATTTGAAGCTAAAATGGGTGATGACTTAAGTATATAAAGACGGTGTTTATTCTTGGTTAGATAATGCATGGTAACATGAAATTTACTCCGTCATTTTACCAGTAAAACACCAATCAAACATCACAGAAATGACCATAGTTCAAATCCACTGGCTGTCGAAAATTTTGTTTCAACACAAAATTTAAAAAGGTGACCTAATTATTGAAACAGCAATTGGTTCACAAATACGCTCTCATGGTCAGATAACCGGTCAAAATACGTGGTCTAAAAGCTTCATTAATGAACTACTGACATGGCGTTTAGAGAAAACATAGATGTATTGTTAATAGCAATTTTATTTTGGTTTCTTGTGTTAATTTTTCACAAAATTGAAACACCTATTAAAAAAGAAGTAGGACCGTTAACTTGACGCAATTCTGAGTAAGCCCACGGCTCTCGGTGGGCGTCTCGTAGTTCAGTTGGCTAGAGCATCGGGTGTACTAGGTGCGAAGTGAGTGTGAATCCCACTGAGGGCGTCAATTTTTTTGGACAAATCGGTCGAATGAATTATTCAAATCGGCCAATTCCTCTAATAAAGTAGATTTTTAAAACGCGAAAATTTGTGTTACAGGAATGGTGTAAATTTTCAAAAATAAATATTGTATGTGGATCTGTGCAGTAAAGTCCGGAAGTATTTTTGTTTTGTCTGGTATTTTAAAGAAATTATGTGAAATAGAGTAGGCCGGTTACTTAACTACTTGAAATTTAATTATGCCCTCTCCGAAAGGGGATGTTTAATAATTCCGATAAGAGTTTACCATGTATTTAAAATATGGCGAAGAAGTGATGCAAATGGCTGAAGTTTGCGAAAGATCGATTATCACTCCAAAGCCGGCATAAAAGCATAGACGAAAACTTTGAAATGATAACTAACAAGCTTAGGTAAATTTTCTACATAAAGAAATATAAAAATACGAATTGTTTGTAAAAAAAAATATATTTTTCTTCATAACGTTCCAGTTCTTCAGGCGTAAAAATGTTACAAATTAGAAAAATTAAATTAAATATTATTGTTATTGAAGGCATAACCGTAACACTTTCTTTTGAGAAAGTGACTTCCGTTAGTCAATATATTAAAAATGAGATATTTGTTGGAAGCGCTTACAGAGAATCATGAGTTTTTTGGATAATTCTGCGTGTGTAGGCCATACGCAGAAATCCCCCCAAACGCTTAACCACATTGTCGAGCAATGAGAACGGCCGCAACCGAAGTCTGCTATGGTTATTCCTAAGATTCTTTGCATAGTTTTTATGATATGTTACCTCTTTAAAAAACACTTAAATCAGATACCCAGCTGACGAATATGTTACCTTTTCCCAAAGTAATGTCAAAATGGAAATGCAGATTTTTCACAAGTTTTTTTAATTAACATGAAGATAAACGACTTAATTAAGCTGGAAAAGAGGGTACTCCCTTTTATTTTTATAAGGGGGTCGTTTTTACCATAGTTGCTTATTTTTGGCTCCATTCTACGCCTGCGAATGCAGAAAAGAGTGGCCATCTATAATAAGATTTTACTATAATCCTTATTCTCCTGTCTGCTCTGTTTCTAAATTATGCATGAATGGAAATTATAGTGTAAAATATATTTCTACGTGAGTTGGATTTGCTTTTACATTTATCTTTGCGAAAACATGTGGGTAGTTTTTGGTACGTCCCAAATAGTCGATTCGGTAAACCAAAGTGTAGTCGAACCGTTTTTTACGCGCTTTGTGGTAAAACCTGACATAGGTGCAAAAAATATTTTTTTAAAAACCAAAATTGTTCATTTTTTTCTGAAAACAAATAAATAAAATCAAATTGGTTTCAATTTTATTTGAACAACTTCGGATAAAACTGTCCAGTTTTAGAAGGGGTATGTTGTAGACTTTTCTTACTTCTGTTTTGCGTTCTCCCACAGCATAATGCATATTAATAAAAATTCGATGTCAGGCTCTTCCCGAATTTACCCCCAAATTAATGCCTAGCCATTAATAAACTGAACTAAAAAGGCAGTTTTCCTTACTAAAAGTCTTCCGCCGGTTTACCTCCATTCACTGAATCAAAATAACGTGACCAATTATATGCTTAACTACCATTTCAGTTTTCGTCATGAGCTTTTCACGAATTCTTAGACATACTGTTTTTTTCGCAATACTGTTGACGCGCGTAAATTCGAGTTGGGTTGGATTTTCTGCGAAATGTCACGCGGGAACAAATGTTCACGCATGAAGGGGTCAATCAGCGACAGCAAAATTGCGACATAATCAACAACTTCAATCAGGACAGAACGCTAGCAGCACAGGTGATTCGGATGAAACTTTTGGGCATAAAATGTTCGTGCCCTCCGCTGACAGCTGGAGTCTAAACGCATCTTTGAAAAAACCCTGCATAATTTACCAGTTTGGTTGGCTTGACCGTTTTTTTTTCGAATGCATGGTTTGTGTAGGTTATTGTCACATTGACCTCCTGAATTCTCTGCCGACGTTCTGAGTTCCGAGAGCATTTGATGGGCATTTTGCGTCCGGTTTACAGGCTTGTGCAAGCGTAACTCCTAAATGCTGAGCGAGATGGCACCCCCAGGGGATGTCTGTCGTGGCTGCGCTCGTGAGCCTGTGAATTTCCACCTGCAAAATGTTTTTTTCGCTCTTTAACGTGTCCTGATGAAGTATTCATTGGATCAGTGTCCACATGCTTCATCTTCTAGAAGTGTGAGAATGAACTGAACATTTTTTCTTTAATAACTGGACGAAAACGGTCCCCAAGCGCCAACATTATATTACTGGGACTTATTTCGAAGAATGAGACGCATACCAAGGTCTAGGTTGCTAGACAGCCTCAAACCTAGTGCCCTCGGAACATTCTAAAGAGGCCATCCGAATGGTAAACTGGATCAGGCGTGCTTGCATAGTCTTTCCTCCCGAACTGTTTGCGTTAATGTTCAGTACTTTTATCAGACCACATCAAGAATACGGAATGTCGGTATGTATCCCGGGGATGAAGAAAGACAGTGATTCAGAGGAGCAGGCGCAACGACAGGCAACAACGCTGGTGGGCGGTTTTTGAACTCTTTCCTTACCTGAACGACGGATTAAATTTAGGTTATTACCCTAGCCTATAGACTAATGAGGTACACCTTGCTATGGACATTCCACATTATCCATGGGCATGCTTGCTCGCTGAAATCTGAAAATTTCTTCGAGTTTACAAGCATGGATCATGCGTGGATGATGAAAAGTCAACGTAAGTACCTAGATCCACGTACATTTTCATCCAGTTTGTAGCTGGTTCGAACGCGGACCTCCCTTCAAAGCAAAATACTGACGTCAGGTATTGTTGATTTTGTTAAAACGGCAATTGAATTGCTTAATTTTAGATAAGCGACGACTCTCGCTGCAGGACAATCTCTGACCAGCCATGACCTTTATTTCATGATTTTAATTTATATGTTTAGCAACACTAAATATCAGCTGTAAAAAGGTTTCTGTAAACCTCACAAATGTCTATATTTCATGCTGTCTGTATACCATTGCATTTTTGTATTTTGACAGTACATGAATAGGGTCACCAAGGACTAATACCCATAATTAGCAAGATATATATCATACATTGAGAAGAAGAAGACTCAATTGCCGAGACAATACATTGTTGCCTTCATCTGCCCAGGAAAAGGAAGAAGGGACAATTCCTGGACCAAGTTAGACTTATGCAGACTTTTCAAAAAACCTTTCTCAGAGCGTGGGGCCTATTCTTCATCCGGCCTCGAATGAATGCGTCTCAACGCCAACCGAAACATCTTGCAACTTACTCTGAATTTCTACTTGCCCGCATCCTATGGACGGCTTCCTGATTGCATTCGGGATACTTGGGGTTAAGTAAAAAAAAGAGCAACCACCTTTTGTTCAGCGTTAGAAAACCCATATTTTCCACAGAGAACAGAATCTCATTTTTCTTAAAATAATATGGTTACCCGCACCTAATCTTGCCCGATCAAAGTGGACAGTCAGATTTAGTTTGGAAATGCAAGCTCGAGCATGTTGTTTTGGTTATAATATCATCAAGCATTTCTTCGGACTTGAACTTAGAAATATTTTGCAGCAGAAGTTTCATCGGCTCGAGCCGCAAGTTCATATTTATATTTGCGCTGAAGTCCATTAGCTAGTGGGTAAAAATTAAATATTTAAAAATACCAACAGGGTGTCAGTGGTATAACATACCGAATTAATTACTATATTGGTCACAGAGGTACTAGCCTAAAGTCCAGCTACACGTTCCGCCTAACTTACGTCTATGCATTACGCAGTGGCAAGCGCTTTGGCTCGCCAATGGCTTCTCTCATTGTCACCATTTGCTTCCAGTTTCAACGCTGCCTTCAATAATTTTCTTGTGGAACCGAATATTCATGATAAATATTGAAACGGAAAAGCTCTTGTGTTTAAAGATGGCCGATTTTGTTCAGTAGGAATTACTTTTTATCAAAAACTTAGCCAGGTAACGTGGTATAGCCACCGTGTACTCACTCGATTCTGAGACGCCCCTGGTGTGAGACAAAGCGTGCCATATCTTCGGTGGTGCTTCCCTATGGGTCATTCGAGGCCGAAGGCAAAGGCATTAGCTTATCAAAAACTTCGGTTTCTTATGACCCAAACAGAAGCCCTACCGAGGATATGGCAAAATCTGTTCCACATCAGGGCGTCCCAGAAACGACTGAGCGCGTCGCTGCCGAACTAGATGTTGGAGTTGCACATCAATCAAAAACTACCACGCACAGCAGGCTTATGAGAACCAAAGATAAATCTGGGCTAGTGTATTGCAGTCCATGCCTAAGCTGCCCTTGTAATTACACAGACCAAACTGAACCCATGCTCGGATTGGCTGTTCAGCAGTGCGACGAATTATTGCAATTTACTGCCCACAACTAAGAAACGGACCACCACAACCATCAGGGTATTCATCAACATCGGCAACAAGACGGACCAAAAATTGATTGAAGCCTGGTCCGCGGGGAGGAACTTAATCAATCTGCATATCGATCTGGCACCGGCGTACAGAGCCCTGCGCAGTTACCTTCAGACGTTAGTCACTGATAGTTGATTAGTTTATACCCCCTACAATTGTCACCTTTTCTGTTACCGCTGTACTCCCTGATGAAGAAATGCTGTAAGAGTTTAAAAGCCCAGAACAATAAATAAACACTTCTGGTGCTCGATCAACCTCCTTTACTAACTTGGCACCTGTAAATAATCACCATTTGCGCCACTTAAAAAAGCCGAGGTAAAAAATGCACACGGTCTTAGGAGCTCCATCTGCAGCGCCTGGAAATCGACTAATGCATTGCATTGCTCTCGTGTGTACAGGCTCCATGCTTATCAAGCAGTTTGGATTCACTTTCCTTTTTCCGGTTTAATTACCCATTTAGAGCTGGAAGAATGACCTTACTTTGTTGTAAACAAATTCTTGTCACCTAAATGTCTTCATCGCCATCTCCCGCGAGGGAAAAGTTTATGGAGTTGAAGAAGTAAATGACGCTGCTTGCACAGATCTCACTGCCTTTCGTCTCCACAGCGATTGGCTGGCGCTCAAAAAAGAAAGAATCGGTATATTGGTGGAGAGAAGAAAAAATGTTCCAAGTCATGCGCAGCGTCCAAAAGTATCATAAAGTAGTGAGACTGTCGCAAAATTTCTGTTTTACGAGAAGTGTCAATTTGTTACATCTTAGACCCTATTTAGCTGATTATTTTGTGGTGGGGCAAATCGCAGTCAGGCCAACAAGATCGGTGACATTCGCGCTCGTATGCCTCAGACCATGCGTTGGGCAGCTTCTCCTTTCTCTCACTCCAACCTGACAGGGTGTCAAAACGGAATCAAGAATACCGGAGGCGTATCACAAATGCCTGGACAATGGTTTTACACGATGAAGGAAGGCCTAATTGAGATCCCAACTGAGAAGAAGCCATGACAGTCTGACTTTCCACCCTCAGACGACGATAAGCTACTCCCCAGCCATTGGCAATTGTCCAAGCCACGGCTCTTAATACATAAGATTGAGTACGGCAACGTCAAAGGGACCGGAATGGTCATTTCGGGCTTGATAGCCATCATCAGCCCGGGATCGAATCACAGGTACTTCGTGCCTGAGATTGAAAATGACTGTTTGATGACGACTTTTAAACCGTAAGTGGCCCTTCCAGTCACTACTCCATCCTATTTATGCTAATATGCGAAAATATTTGAGGTCCACTTTTAATATTACTTTTATCATCCTCGCAAGAGGAAAAAAGAAGACGCGAATATTTTTGAAACGTCAGCATAAATACACCTTGGTCTCAGAAATGGCCCCATCTTCTCTTTCCTCTTTAAGGTCTTGATGAAAGCAATTCTATGTATGTTTTACGCGGCTGCTGTCGAAGACTGTCCTTAGGTACAACGACCTGGAAGTGTCCCCTTACTTGATCAGCGAGCGTCACTGTGACTGCTAAAAGCGCACAAAATGGTTTACGGTTAACTAAGAATTATAGTCCTGCAAGTTCTGCAAACAACGTTCATGACGAAAGTTAACTGGGTAGTTTAGCGTATATCTGGACAAGGCATTTTGATCAACTGAGTGGATTTAATAATAAGAAGAGCTTTGGTTTGGTAAACTGCCCTCTTATTTAGAGTTACTAGAGAAAATAGGCTCCAGTTTTGGCTAAATCATGAGAAAGTTTATAGTTCAAAAATTCTCTATGCTATAAGGAAAGACAGAACCTAACATTCTTCTAATAAACATTGCGCTGTGGAAGAATTCCACAATGAATAAAAAAGGTGTAATAATAATCCCTTTCAGAGCTAAAATATTTTGTGCAAATTTGATCAAATGGAACTAAAGCGAAGTTTAAGGAATCGCAGTGATTTTCAGAAACAAGCAGCGATAGAAGTTTTAAAAATTACATTTAGCTTTTCTGTGAAGTTGTTTTGCAAAAATGCAGTAACAAAAAGTTTTTGGTAGAACAATTTCTTTGACCGCACAGCTGGCCATGCGTGTAAGCAAAGTGTCCATATGTAACCGCGAAGACAACTATAGAAGGCCTTATTGAATGTGAGTCATGTAGAAATAAAGTTTATTTGTTAACAACCGGTTCCGCTCAAGCATTATTTTGAAACGAAACCGACAGAAGAATAATAAATATTTCAAAAATGGTCATACATGTGACCTGTTTTTTTTAATCACAAGCTAATTGCGGATCGTGTATCCCCTTAAGCGGAAAATAATCCGTTGCAAAAAGAAAAGTATGTTTTTTTCATCCCCAGTCAAATTTAATCTTTTTTCTTCAGGTAAATTAGAGAAATTGTCAAAATTTTCCAATTTCATTGTGACATAACCTTGGAAAAAGTTAATATACACAGAAGTTCATCAGCTAAATATCCAATAAAAGCTCTTTATAAAGAGGTAACCTATTATGGAAGTTTTTTACTAATCTTTGGAAAAACAATATGCGTGGTACCTAGCAGACATTTTGTATGCTTGACACTGTCGTTTGCTGTTTTGAAGCATTTCCACATTTGACCTACATGGCCATCTACATAGGAAATAATATCCAAAAGTTTTTTTTTCGGTAAATGCTGTTTAGTTATATCTTATTTTAAAGGGTTTGATGTAAACGTCGAACAAACGGACAATTATTAAAGTGTTCCATGAATACACCAAAAAAATGCCGAAATGAAGAGACAATTTATTCAACGATATTCAATAACTACGAATGTAATCATTCTCAAAAATACAAAATATTTTGACTCACGGCAATTTCTTTTTGTATAAAGAAAGTGGTTGCTTTATGTTTTATACTTAACAAACTATTTAAATATATTGTTCTAATTTTTAGCTATTTTTGACGTCTTCACTAGCTGGGAATTATCGAGAAAATTTTATTTTTCTTAACAAAAACTTAGTACTTCTCATAGTTATTGTAAGAACTTAATATGCCTAATGCTGCTTATTATTATATATAAGTTTTCTTAAATGTGTTCCCGCTGGTATGGGATAAATAAGCAAACATTTATAAATTTAGGAAATTTGCTTGCTGCACTCGCAGAACTGCATACATGTTCTTGGAATGCGAACATTCGCCTCAACTAGCAAAATATCCCGCACCGGTCGGCGATTTAATGTCTGGATTGGATGGGATGAATAACGGTCTATTAAATAAGTGTCAATTATTGGTGTAGTATTTCGACCATCGATTTCGATCAAGTCCACCATGTGCTCAGGAGCAGAGACGGTGACTGTAGTCTGGAATTAGACTTATGGGAAAATGGACGCGCAGTCGTCTACCGCACTCTGAAACCTCAACACGCTTGAACCGATGACAAGACAGAGTCGAGATGACCGAACGTGATGAGGCATAGGCCGGTTTTCCCAATGCAGGTCAGAACACTAACTAAGCCTGAAGGGACAGTAGACTTTTCACTGATACTACTGCACTACCTACCCTCAATTACCTTCAGTTGGTGTCAAGACAAGCTTAAGGATACCGAAACTGATACAACAACAACTACAACTACTAATTAGCAATGCAGCTGAGTGTTAGTAGTATTGGTAGTATTTCTGACGGTAGTATAAGTCAGATTTGACGCGGATTAAAAATCACGCTTGTGCTTGTAGCGACCTTGTACTCTAACAGGTGCATGCCCCGATGTCTGGCTTTCCGGTCGTGGCCTCAATCCGTGTAGACCTCAAGGTCGTTAAGCTCGCCGGACTTACTGGCACGAGACACAGGCCACCCACGTTGTCCTGCAACTGTGTCAAACAACATGTCGTCCAACCAATCACAGGCCGACCGAGCCAATGAAAGCTCTCTCTCTCGCTGTCTTTTGGCCCGACTACTCTCAGACCTCACTTGGGACCCGGCCAACCTACGTGTCGCTTCCAAGTCAATCTACTCTCATCTACTCTCCTTTCATTTGTGTACACAATACATTCTTCCTATTAATCTAGCCTTTCACGCCTTATACTATTCCACTAGCTTATACATGTTGGGATACGTTCTCTCGTCTATTATCCAGCTGGAACACATCGTATCCCACATGCGCATACCCCATTGACCTCAACAAGGAGTTCGAATCTTAGCTTTAAGCTATTCAGAGTCAATACGTGTTTGGGGCCCGGAACACATCAGGGCTTGCCTTGGTTTCCCTCCAACTCAGCTCTATCCCGTGGGTTGTGTCAGTTTCTCTTAAGGTTGGAATATGAAGACTCGGATATCGCTGCTTAAAGTTATGTGCCCACACAGTGAGTGCTAATTATAGTGATCATTCTTCCTAAGACCGGTAAATAGTATAGTATAATACGGCCAGTGTGTGTTTGTAGGAGGTCGGCACCATGTGTGCAGTCCAAAGCTGAACATGGTAAATAATAATAAGCTTATGGGTTAGAGAAGCGCTAGTAAATAATAACTCGAGTTTCTACCATTACTTTATGTCACAAGCTAGTGCCGTTTGCCGTCTCTAGGCTAACTGTACGCTTACTACAGTATTTAACATGTGAGGGACGGCGCATAAACACATGTTTCCGTCTTTCCTCATAATCTGGACAGAGCATGTCATCTATCTAGTTGTGTCGGTAGCTTGCGATAGGAACATTCCGATCTTACATGCCGTGCTTCTATACTTGCGATTACTGTCAGTGTCAATTATAACAAGAAAAACAACAACACGAAGATTCGAGTATCGATTTCATTTGCGTCCACCGAATGCTCCAAAAATGGCGGTACGTGAACAGCAACTTGCGTAGGAATTACAGTAGACGCCGTTGTCCATGCAATATTTCGACATATGAGAAGGACTAATACTCTTTTGCTAATTGGAATTGACTCCAGTTGTGATACTGATTATCGTTGACCCGACTCACAAAAGCATTATCCCAGGATGGGCATATCCTGAGGAATAGATCGGTGCACAAACAAATAATAAAATTCAAGTATATTTTATGGAAAACATAGTTAAAAAATTATTTCTTGTACATTTTTGATAGTAAATTTCGCCTTCTTTAAATTTTATACTTGAAGGAAGCGTAGCTTTCGGTTTCAAAAAGTTGCCCAATGGCCGAATTATTTTCTAACCTAGTGACTGCTATACTCGAATTCAAGGTTTGGAAACTGCGCACTGTGTGCATATCGTTTAAGGAAAAGTAAGTTTTCACCTACAGTCTGAAGAAGAGGTCACATAGTTGTCATAAAATATTGAACTAGATGTGGAACATATTTTATGCAGTTTAGGTAGCGTTAATAAACTGACAGATACGATTTTTTATGAATAAACGCCTCACAGTTGTAGAAAAGCTCATTATTAGCAAATTTTTCAAAAACGAAAGCAACTTTTCTTTATGCATAACATTTAAAGGTTAATTTTCTATCAAACAAGTATAAGAAATAAGTTTTTCGTGCATGATTTCCGCAAGATACATTTGAATTTATAAAGGCAGTCAAAATCAATGATAAAAAGGAATACTACTTAAGTAGTCAGTTTTTACAATGGAAACGTTTTGCTATGAGCCGGAACGAAGCTCGTTAATAAGCCGGCATCCTATCCTGACTGAAATGACTTCAGAATAGACTACACGATAATCAGTACCACAACTGGAGTCAATTTTGATTAGCGAAAGAGTATTAGTCTTTGGCATATGTCGAAATATTGCATGATAGACTGCGTCTTCTGTAGTTTTGAGCGATAGTAGACTTGTGCAGCATCTACTGCACTCTATCTGCCCTCACTTTCCTGTGTGCGGCGTCAAGACAGTCCAGAAGACCGGAGGCCGGATTGGACGCTGGTGATTAGCACGGTCGAAGTTGCCATGCGCCATCCCCCATTTTCAGCACCAATTATCGACGCACAACCCGAATAACGCCTGCCGCACCCTGATCTAGCCGCCGTATTGGTCAAGCGCGTCTACCGCGCGGCCCGTTTAGGGGGCACCGCAACAGTTGTCACATATACACTCATACCGAGCCGCCCCCATTCTAATTCAATTTGCAAGCTCGATGTACTTCTGGGCAGAATGGCAATAATTACAAAGATAAAGAGAGACTGAAACGGCCATTTTTAGTTTATTAGTAGTCATCAGCTACCCACACCCAACCTCAGGTTGAGCAGAGCATCTGCCATGCGGCCCGCGTAGAGAGCAAAAGGCAACAAAACCAACAACTTTGAAGCATTTTTCCAAGCGAAAACAGCAGAATATATTTTTACAAATAAATTACGGGCGAGCTTATCAACTGGCTCCTCTCTTTGCATGAACAAGCTAAATACTGGAGAACACAGCATTTTGAATTTTCACAGAATCAATAATAGCAAGATCATTTTCTAATGCGGCGGGCAGCGAATAATAACGTCACGTTTAAACTTGGGAAGGAAAGATAGCGATGGAAATTAACAAAAAATAAATATTGATTAAATGTGGCACGGAATTACGAGGGCCTTTGGAGATTAACTACACGGTTTCATTGCTTATATAGGTCGGGTTTCTCCCGCCGTATATAGGCTGCTTCCATGTAGCGCAAGGCCCGATTTGTTCGTGCTCGAACAAGAATTCGGAAAAATGTTTTGGAGTCAAGAGAGTGACCACTGTCTAGCAGGTGTTTAGTGATGGAGGACCATGGCATTTGGTTTTCTTGTTTTAAAAGTCAATTAGGCAAATGTTCAGCGGCCCTGGTCGAAAAATGCCTTTGCGTGCAGCCATTTTACTTGCATCCGCAAGTGCACGTGAATTCATAAACACACTTAATGGCAGCGTGCAAAGGAAAGGTATCCTTTGTCCGGTTAACTTTAAGACTTTTAGGGGGAGTGAAGAACACTAGTTCGGCTGCATTTTACGTTCTTTCAGTGGTGCAGCGTGGCCTTCGCTTAACTGTATTCGATGTATTGTCTCCCTAAAAGGGTGAAGATATAAATCTGGCTTTTTTCGGAACCGACTGGTCCGTAGATTTGCGGCACCGGTTGCCTTATTAGCAAGAGTTTACGTTGATGAAGTTGTTTCTATTTATTACATTTAAACAAATATAAATTTCGTAAATTAAATATTAATCGATTATATCCAACAGAAGTAAATATTCATTTACACTCGCTGACCAAGAATTAAATGTTTAACCACAAATTACGTTAGATAGTTGGGCCGGGGGAATACATAATTAGGCGGCCCGAAAAGACAATTTTGCCAAGTAGAGTAGGCACAATGGCACGATGACAGTCCTACACCGGTAATCACTGTCTTTCCCGTTAAACGTAAATTAGTCAGTCAGGGTATTTGAGGATAAGTAGGCTTTCGCCTTTGAATTCCCTTTTGTTGACATAACATTAGAAACAATGTAAGGAAATTACTTTCAGGTCAATGTAGACAGATTCACATCACGCATTGGGACCTTAAGCTTAATAAGTCATATTTTTAGCTTCAGCGGAACAATTTTGGAATTTCCCACGTCCACCTCCAGTCAAAATCTTTCTGCCCTACATACGATTGTTCCCCTCTTCCAAAACCTGTCCCCTTCCCCTTTTCTGCACTCAGATTGAATCCCATCCCCCAAGATTGCCGGCTAATCTCCCGTTTTGTTCAAAGCTCCCCGTCTCAACATCAAATGACTGCGCACAGTCGCAACTGTCTGCACCTGGTTGAAATGAAAAATCGTGACCCAGATCCTCTCACATGCAAGATTGTCGGGGCTGCTCCAAGGTCCACTTGAACAAACCAACACTGCCCTCTCTGCCCTCTACCGCACAATGTTTCACACCAATGCACTGGCTCCGAAGTCACAGAAAAGTTGCGGTCGTTCCCTCTCTCCCTCACGCATGCTCTCCCAGGCTTGGCTTCGTCCTGCATACATGGGACGTCATTGGAGCTGCGTGGCTCTTTTGTCTATTATTGTATCTCAGTGTTTAGGAGCTAGAAAAAATGTCTCAACCAAGTACTGAACAATCAAGCTCTTTGCATAACGCTCATGTCTAGCGACTGCAATTCGCGCAGGAGAACCAGCTGAGTAAACCGGCTCTCGTGATCGGCCGTACGCTTGCCAAACGAGCTCAGTAGCCTTATGGCAGTCCTCTGGCCTGCATTTTGGAAGCCGCTAATCGCGGTCCTGTTGGATAGGTACGGAATGGCCGAAATAAATTTATCACTTGGACCAGGCTTCTGCTCGTTAAATGCTCCTTCGGATGCAATCCTCTAAATTTCAGCTTTGTACAAATAAATTTTGATGTTTTTGCTTGTTTTATATGCATAAAAAATGCAGCTATCACTGATCCGAGCTAAAATGCCTTAAACATCTCGTCCAATAGGCATGTGCCTATTCCAGCGTGGCTATGGACTCTCTCAGGACGCACGTTTCAAACCGGAGGAACTTCTTAGAATTTAGTCAAACAGCACCTAAAGCTATGATTAATAGGAAGGAGCAACATCAAGCAGGTAAACTGTGATTCCGTGCGCTTTGTTTCGGTACCTTTTTTCTAGAGGTCTGCCATCGGTTGGCTAGATCAAAAAGAAAAAATTTCGTAATGCGTGAGCATCCTGCTTATTAACGATATAAATGACTAGGCTTATACTAATAAAACTGCGAGTAACATCATTTGGCATGCGTCGATTCTGAAAAAAAGGTTGAGAAATTTGAAGTTTTTTTTCCTGGTAGCGCCACAAACAGTTTCTTGACTGATCACCAGCTCTGCTAGCTGTCGCTTTATTACATGAATAACGAGGGAGAGAATACAAAACTTTAAAATCGTACAGAAAAACTCGATGCCAAAATCAGCAAGGTCGTGGTACCTTGCCGCCCAGGCTAATAATTAGAGTCAGCAACTAAAAGCACTCTATGAGAAGCAAAACAGGAGAGATTAATGTATAAATCTAGGAGCTGGACGTTACTAAGGGAAATCCGGGTTAACTACATGCTGCAAATATTTACATAGATTGGATTTTAGCCACCGTATCTAGGCCACCTCTGGATAGCGCAATGTAGGAGTTGTTTGTTTCAGAACAAGTACTGGGAAGGACCTTTTATGGTCCACTGAGTAACACTTAAAACAAGATATGAGAACCAAAAGCAGGAAGTCAAGGTGTAAATCTAGGAGCTGAACGTTGCCAACGTTAACTTCATACTCCAACTGTTTACATAGGTCGGGTTTCACCCATCGTATAAAGGCCGCCTCCAGATAGCGCAAGGTAGGAGTTGTTTGTGCCCGAACAATTACTAGAAAGGTTATTTTATGGACCACCGAATTACCTGTATCAGACAAATTTTTCATAATGGATGAGTGCGGAGTTCTGTTTACCTGTTTTAAAGCCATCTAGGCAGGTGTTCTTTTGATCTGGCTGCTAATTATCCTTGCGTTCGTCCAATATGCTTGCATCCGCAAGTGCATGTAAATGCATAGAAACAGTCTTAAGTGGGGTGCAATTGGAAGAAATCCTTTGCGTGTTGAATTGGTACCGGGCTTTTAGGGCTACAAAACATGAATTCGGCCGTACTGTTCGTCCTTTCAGTGGTAGAACGCAGACGTCGCTTCCTAGTATTTAAAATGTTGTCACCCTTAAAGGCCACAGATATAAAAAGCAGTCTTTTTTCAAAACTGACTGTCCCGCCAATTTTGGTCAAAGAGGTTGATGTACTTGTAGATAAAAGTGCTGGATATCTCGAGTCAAGTTAAGTTATCCTGAGACGGGCGATTTCGGCATTTAGTGTCTCCATAGAGCAAATGCTTTTTACACCCTTTGGAAAAGAGTAGATACCGAGCAGTAGAAGGCAACAACGAGGGTGTCGGAACTTCTTTCCATGGAGTGTTTGGTCGCAAACCATCTGACCTAGTAACAGGTAACAATATGCAATGTAACAGATAATATAAGCCAAGTGGGGGGGGTTAATGGGCAAGGCACAGGTGCCTGTGAAATTGCGAAACGTAATGAAGACAATTACTTCCCATCCAAGCAAGTAAGGGGTGGTTTCTATCATTGAATCCCTTGTTTGGAAGTAGAAGATGCGATTCCTGGAACAAGAAGTTAATTTGCCTGTCGTTTTGGATTCTGTCGAGAATCCTTAATCAGAGATTGGGGTGATATATGCCCATATTGCGCAGTATTTATAGGTCAAAGTGGCCACGTAAACGAATGCGCACTATAATTATCACCACTGGGGCTGGTAATTGGTGCGATGGTGGCTTGGTTATCCGCTTTTGAATCATTAACTGTCGCGATTTCGTTTTCCGTGTTGGATGCGGGCTTGATAGTTGAGCGACAATTATGTTCGCTGTCATCAGAATTGTTAATGGGCCCGATCCTTCCCACATGACTTATTCTCCTGCTCAGGCAATGTTTTAGTACGGAGTATAGGAGCGGCAATTCGTTGCGCTTGCTGATTGACTGTAGGCCTGAGAACCAAAACTGGAGCAGCTCGCGGCGCACGCGGTTGTCCCTTCTTGCGAGGATTTTGGCCTTCTTAAGCTTGAAATATGGCTGGGTTCCGTTGATCGAGTTACAACCTGGGAGTTAACGTCTTTCCTCCTCGCTGCTGCCAAGTGCTCGGCCATTCGCATCCAGAGTAATCTCCCGGTTTCTCCGACGTAGCTGTTTTATCCACACCTGCACCAGATCAGATAAACGACTCCAGTCTTTTCCTGTTGAGGCAGTGGGTTTTTCGTTCTCATGACCGAGCGCCTGATAGATGCTTCTGGCCTCTGTGCAACGCCACCGCCAAGTGTAGCTCAAAAGCGGCTGGCTGCTTCCGATACATTTTTCACGTACGGAGGAGCTCGCCAAACTGTCAAGTCCTCAACATAATCCAAAACGTCAGGCGAATAAACTTCTTTCTACAGCGATCGCTTCTTCTACGTCTGTGCTGCTTCCTGAAACTCGCATATTCGCTTCTATCGGCCTTGGTGAAAATAAGTGCTTCGCATATGTTGCGCTCTCTGTGGTGCTGGGTTAATCTGTCAGTGTTTACAATACATGTCTCGGTGGTTAACTTAAAAGTCGATTTTTCTGTCCGGTGGCACAGGGGGGCGAAAACCCAATTTAAGGAAAGGGAAGCCCGTTAAGCAATTTAAATTCCCTCCGTACGGCACTATCAGTCCACCGATCTAATCGCCTTCTGTTCTATCATGGTGGTCTGCCCAGCGCCTACGCAGGTGACCGCGAAGTGACAAGCAATTAATAATGTAGAAGAAGCACCGGCACGAAAGAGAAGAGAGGCAAACGGAATAAAGTATCTTAGGCAAGCGTGGTCAGCCATGCAGAAACTGGAGGCCCAGTTGGCAGCCCGCTTCCCCTTTTATACCTGATAAGTACAGGCAGAAAACACGAGCTGCCCCTATACGCCATATCACCGTCTGATAAAGACATTGAGGCAATTTCGGTCTGTCGTGAAGTGATGTGGAATTAAGAAGCAATTTTATGTAGTTGCAAAGTAATCACCTCGTGGGAGGACGTTTGGCAGAACCACGAAGTTGATTCCTCTTCGAAGAACGGCGAAGTTGATCATTCTGCACTTGTGAAGACAATTAATTGCGAGAGTATGACAATTTTCTCCCCGGGTTATAAGCATAAATACCAAGCGAATTCTAATTTTTCCTCAAGCAATGCCACGACGAAGCCACTTAAAGGCAGAAAATTGTTAGAAAACGTTCGTTTTTTCTTGTTAGCGATTACGTCTGCCGCAGTTGGACCTTCTGGCGGGAGCGATGCATGTATTAAGCAGAGAAAATCCTAGTAGCAGTATCCTGACATGAGCATATCATGTAATCTATTTCCAAGGGATGCCGGAGTTTCATTCTTGCGCTATTCCTCGAATCTTTAGAAGACTGTTTCTGCCAATACAAGCGATTTTGGGAGTCTAAGGAAGTAACTGAAGTTTCGACCTCCGTTTCTCTTACTATTTGGCGCTCGCGTTTCTGATGAAGAATCCGCGACAGAGGTCGACACGTCAGGCGAAATGTTTCTCCTCAAGACTCGCTGTATCGATAAACAGAAGACGTCAGACAAAGCAAGATGTTCAGTGACATTGCCTGGTATACCTTCGGATTCGGCATTATTCAAGGATGTCAACGGAAAATTAAACTATGTAGGATATTTTGTCCTTTTATCGCTCAAATTTGCTACAATCATAGCAATGCTTGTAGCTAAAATCGGTTTTTTCTAATTACGCACGCGTTCGTTAATCAACTCTCACCTAAACACTAACGGAATGGGCTCGTGGTTCAATGACTAGGAAGTTTAACTCTAATCCGTCGTCAGCTAGCCATGATGCTATCTGTCTATACTACCAACTGCTACGGCTGTCAGGGTCTTTGTAGAGGCCCAAGGCTGAGCGGGACAGATGAGTTTCGTTAGCCGTTAGTGAACATTCGTCAGCGAGTCTCAGTATCCCCCGAACTAAACCTGCAAGACAATGACCTCGTGGCATAAAGGTTAGGACGTTTGACTCTGATCAAAACGGTCGCGATTTCGAGGCTCGGGTGGGGGCTCCACTTGAGTCTGTTTATAACTGGCTGACGATGGCTAATAAGCCAGAAACGGCCAAATTCCAGTCTCCGTTGTCTTTGCTGACAATAGTATCTCCCTTCTACAACCGCGTGCGTATCTGCGGACAGGTGGGAACTGAAAACAACGGAAGCATTTTTGTATTTACTGAGTCAAAAATGGGCGCGCACACCGATCGTTTTGCTTCCCGGATTAAACAAGCTCCGTATGGATGACCATGCTATCAATATAATCGCATTCTTCATCGTCTCCCACCCCCACTCCCTTCACGTCTATAAAGCGGCACTGGTAAGAGGCAAGACTAACAAACCCGATGCAATTAAAAAGCTTATAAACACAGACCCAAATCTGGTGTTTCTTTTTTTATGATGGCGAGACTGTGTAGTTTCGTGGATAAGATGGCATACCCTGCAATATCTCTTTTTAAGCTGGCAGGACAGGGTAAGGCCATCGTTTTTCTGCAAGTACTTCGCGTGGTAGAAAAGTCCCTTCAAGCAGAGCAGCCGGATCAATGTGGGCTAGGTCAGAGCACTCACTCGAACACTAGAGTTTTGTCTTCCTCTAGGTCAGAGGAGATCATTTTGGGAAAAAATCGAGAGAGCGCAGGGGCGGTGAAACAAATCAAATAAGCCAGAGCTTGTAACTAGCGATCTTTGACGTACACACTGTGTGTGCACCGTGTGAGGTCCTACGGGGCAGTCGGAGGGGAGCGCGGGCGTGGCGCGGCGCTGAGACGCATCTCTTACTGGTGGCGGCGGCAGCGGCGGAGATTGACAATTCAATTAGTTGTCATGGCAGGGTACACAGGTGCAGTAGCCACGCGCTGCATCATATGTGCCATTAGACGTCACACAAACACACAGGCATGGGCGTGACCTTCGCCGACACATCCGGATCGCCTAGAAGAGAAGACGGACCACCCAGGTAGTTTTGTCGCCTCGTCGAGTGCCATCTCTCTCTCTCTGCCTGTAGGTGGGCCTTAACTGTGTTAAATTGGCTATAATTTATCCGTAGAGTTGTCGGTCTCGTCTCTCGGCAGGGTAAGTTATGTAAGCTTCCCCGAGATCGTGGTAATGCGGGCTTTAAGGACGCGCTGTCGTCACGGCCGACAATTAGCGAACTGTGTGTAAGAAAACATTAAAAAAAACAAGCAAGTCGCTTTCCCCAGGCCACTTTTCGGCCTACTTTTAGCAATAAAATAAAAATAAAAAGCAGTTTTCAATAAATAAAAGGAATTTGGATAATAAAAACCACACTATAAACTGTGTGCATCTGTTCATACGAATAGTTAACACACAGAGACCAGGCTATACATTTCAAACCTGAGGCGCATATAGCACCTATCTTTACCCTAATTTGTATGAAAAAGTCTAAATATTCCCTTTCTTAAAACGTGTACGCATAAAAGGCTTTAAAACAACCAACGTTTTAGTCATATGAGTTAGGAAGCTCCATCGGCAGCCATGCCTTAAATCGCACTTGCGGTCAAGTTTCCCGTCCAGCCTAATGCAAAGTATGGAATCCACCAATTCTGATATAATACAAGCGAACATGCGAGTCCCAGGATGTAATTGAAAAAAGGACGACTCGACTGCTGGGACAACACATTTATTCGCCTGACGTGTCGACATCCGTCGCGGATTCATCATCAGGCACAAGAGCAAGAAACAGTAGCACGTTTTCTGCTTCAGTTTCCTGCTCATGTCCCTGGTGATGAATCCGCGACGGATGTAGACACGTCAGGCGAATAAAAGTGTTGTCCCAGCGATCCAGTCGTCTTCTTCTCAATTCTGATACAGTAAGCGGGATTGCCCAAGGTTTCCTCTTGCTGGCGTGGGTTCGAATATCAACGAGGCCGCCGAGTTTTTCACAATTGGATCAAATGAATTATTATAATCTGCCAACACACCCCCTCCCCTTCTAATACGACTATAGCCATCCAAAGGCAAAAATTAGAAAAAGAGGATGATTACGATGATGATGATGATGATGATGATGATGATGATGGTGATGATGATGATGATGGGTATGAGTTTGATGAAATCGTTGGGACAAGACTTTATTCGTCCAAAGTTTCGAATTCCGTCGTGGATTGTTCATCAGAGACCTGTTTCTGCTATTACTTTCGGTTTCTGATGCAGAACCCGCGACGGATATCGAAACGTCAGTCGAATAAAAGCGTTTTGGCAGCGATCGAATCTTTTTTCCTGACGAATAAGCAGTAGTTATCAATGCAAAATCTAATAAACAGTAAGAAAAATGGGTGAAGTTGAAATGGTAACAAAAGCCCTAAACTGTGTTTCCGCTTAAAGAGGGTTATTTATCTGGGGTATCCATTATGATATTCACGTAAAACCTCAGGCGGGACCGTCTATAAGATATTCACTATACGATTATACTGTTGCCAGCTTGCATGTGAGACTAACAAAACCAAGAGCACTTCATTTTCATGTTTCTCCACCAACGTTAAAGCAAGGAAACTCACGTGGGTTCCCATAGAAGAAGAACGCTGAAAAATCAAAGAAGCGCTGCAATCTCATGAAAATTTAACAAAAAATTCTGGAAGCATGTTTTTATATTCAAACAGATTACCTGAGTGGGGTTGTAAAATTATACAGCCTGCAGCATATTCCCCAGAGAGGGTTTCTGTCTGGCCGTATGATCGCACCGCACACGTTTAGCCTCTCGATAGTCTGCGTTTTTACAAATTCACATAAAATTCATAGAAAACATGGGTAAAGTATCCTTCCGTGTGTACATTGTGTACTACGTTTAGTTTTCTTTCAATGTTCTACTTAAAGAAAGAGTAGTTTTGCTCCTTAAATGTTTTTTTAAATAAGGAAACCGGTATGTACACGTATAACATCACTACAGTCATTTATATTGCCCATGGGGTATAAAACATGTTCCACAATCATAACATCATTTTTGGGTGCCATATGATGTCTTGCGCATTGCAGATATAAATTCAGGATTCCCCTACACCCAAAGTATACAGCGTGTATTTCGAAACCCTTACCGCAAGTGTGAGTGCAGGTCGGGTTGCATATTAGTAGTGATAATGCATTAGTAGTAGATTAGATCATGATATATAGCATATAGTAATATGTGTAAAATTCGAGGTCCAGGAATCTTATTACGTTCAGTATCTTCCGAGGAAGAAGGAGGATGAGGAATGAGTTCGTGGACCGAAGTATAATTTTACTGACGTTTCGGAACCCTTCTTGCTTCCATCATCAGAGTGTTGCAGTTGTTGCCTCTGGTGGTCCAAAATAATTTTTAAGCGCTCATGTTATGATTGAAATAAATTCTCCTTTCATGCAAGAACGTTGGATGCAATTTTTCAGTCTTTGAATTAAGAACTTTTTAAAATTTCGAATTAGCTCATATTCTGGTGTTAAACTGGAAAGAAGCACGACTTGATTTAATTGGGATAAAGGGCGGGCATTTTTGCATCTTTTTCCGTAAAATAAGATGAAAAAATGCTCCTTATTTGTGTAACATAAAAATGAGGCAAGCTGCAAGCTGATTGCCTGGTAAGCTAAGTAGGATCCCTGCTCACTGCCAAATAGTATGCGTTATCTGCTAACATTCACGAATATTTATTCCTTTCTATGTCACTGGAAGTTACCAATGCGGTCACATTGGCAAAGTTGACGTTCACTGTGGATCAGTGATTAATCATCTTTCAAACGAACCTAAAAACAATTCCTACGACCTAAAATACCGTCTTCTGTTAAAGACGGCTGTTCCACTGCCAGGTAAGGTCCAAATAGCTCTTCGATATTGGGCTGAGTGTCCTACAAAGCTAATCCTATGCCCAGTGTTCCACCACACGCAGCCCTGTGTAACCGATATTTAAAAAGTAGTGCATTTTTTAAGATCCACCACCGCTCTTTCGAGATCAAATGAAGAAGAGCTGTTGCCGGCAGCATTGTGTTGCCGAATTCCAAACCGCTAAGGTGGGCCAGTGGTTCATTCACGTTGGCGGTTGGGAAGAAAAATGTATTGGACAAAAAAGAAGCCCTAGGGTAATGGCAGCAGCGGCCTACACAACTGATCAGAGTCCGTTTCGTTAGATTTCCACCAGAATGAATCAGTTATAAGCGGCACGTCATGCCTGCAATCTATAAACTACTTCGTACACTTATGACTGGAAGCTCATCTTGGTAGATCGAGTCTGTGTGCTACCGCTGTTCTTGCTCAGCTGGAGTCCACCGGAAACACCGTTATGGCTATTAACTGGGACAAGCATAATGCAAAGACGAATATTTCAGCGATAGATACGTGTATTCTCTGCTTCAAGCGATTGTAATTAAACTGAATACGGGGAGACGGCGCATTCAACGCTGGTGCTCCGTCTTTGCCATTAAGCATCATGCTGCATTCGCCAAATGTAACCTCAATCCCGATGTCTCAGGCTCCCGTATTTTCAAGTTTCGTAGAGCTCCGGTTAAGCGGCATCTGCTTCGGGGGTTTTCTGCACATTTCTCATGTAAGTATCATTCTGTATTTTGTTCAGTAGCAGTATATAATATGGATCAACACGGAGAACAAAAATCTAAAAATTCTGTAATACCTGAGCGATGGTAATGGCAATTTTTTTAAATTTTTTTATGAAGCATTCATTTGCTTAAATTTATTGATATTTTTATCTTATTTATTGTATGATATTTTTAAATTGAATATATTTTTTAATTTAGCATGTTTTTACGTCGAGATATGAGCTTTTTATGGTAATTTCATCTACTATTTCCTATATTGTTTACTATTCTTACCCTCCTGCGCCCCCGTGTTGCCCCATCCCTGGGACCCCAATTACCATCGTTCCCGTATTACAGAATTATGGGATTTAATGTCCGTGATGATCCATATAACAGCCAGTCACTCATTTTCAATAGAGAGTGCATACGGTCGAGTATTTTTGGGGCATCAGTTCTAAATTATCATTGACGTTACGAAAGTAAATGGCCCTTAAGTAAGCTACCCGGTGACCTTTACGTCCGATGCAAGGCGTTTATTATGAACAGTCAGGTACATGCGTTTACGAAGAAGATAATGTCAGTTGTCCTCTTACTAATATTTAACAGGACGTTAACTATTAACAGTCACCTGCAAATCAATTCACCATAGAAAATTCTAAAGCGAATGTATATCGGAGAAATTTTTTATGAAAATGGACGTATTCAAGGGATGCGTTTTCTTAAGTTCAGACATAACGGTTGATATTTAGCTTTTCATTTTATTGGTCCTCTCTGAAAGAATTCTGAGGACGCAATACCTTGACATACGCCTTCAAGAACTGCCCATATTTTAATATTGCTTATGTAATTAAAATACAGATTTGATTGCTGGTCCTTTTAACGTCAATCAGCTATCCGACAACCTTTCCATACAACGTACAGAAACGTACGATTTTAAAGTTTTGTGTTTTACGGTATCTGCAAATGAAGCTCACCTTTTCTACATTTTATGAATAATACGTTATTACTGATGCCCTTCTGTGCTCTCCATATCAATAAAGCTCGTTTATTTTTCATTTGGGTCCGTGGGTCCATGTGTGGTGGTTGATAACGGCTTTATACTTAATTGGGATTTCTGGTAAAGTTATTTACGTTGCATCAGTTTCGCCAAAAGGCACGATAGGAGGAGCAGTTTCCCTACTCAAGTAGGTGAAATAACTGCAAATATAAACACATTTTCCTGATAGCAACAGTCTGCGATTAAGGAGTACGGGATTGAGCAAATGAACCGAGCTGGAGGCTAGGTTTAGGCAATATCGAAGTGGTGGGCAAGGATGCCTGACAGCGGCTGACAGCCCACAAATGGCCATGCCAGTATCCCCTATTCTTAGCTGAACTCCTTTCAGTAGATCGCAATCTGTTACGTGGTATTGCTGAAAGTGCGTCCATTAGGCTGCTTTCTTTTGTTCACCCAAAGAATGAAGTAGACAGTTGGCATGACCTGCAATGCCAATAGAGGATAATGTACGAGTTCCAGGCAGCAGTTCCGAAGAAGAAGATGCGATCACTGGAACAAGGACTTTATTTTCCTGACGTTTCAGATTCTGTCGGGAATCCTTAATCATAGGTGATGATAACACATTCATGGTCATGCGCAGATAGGGCGGATGCATGCACAGGCTGCACGTTATTCATAGTTTAAAGCGGTCATACGCGTGGGAATGATAATTGCTCACTTCTGTAGCCACCGCTTGGGTCTTAAACGATGCGTAAGAGCGCTATTCCGGCGCGTCGAGACGCATTGCAACGAAGTGGAAGACAAAATTGCTTAATTACAATATGTTCGACGGGTACTGAGAGCGAATGGATACCCGCACAATTTTCTCAACCAGTGCATACGCAAACGAGAGACGAAGCCACGTCCAGCTGGTCCAAACGTTTGGCGAGCTCTTCTGTAAGTGAAGAATGTATCGGAAGCGGTCAGCCGTCTACTCACCCCACTTGGAGTTGGAGTTACACACAGGCCGGAAGCAACCATCAGGCGCCGGGTCATGAGGCCGAAAGACCCACTGCCATGGCAGGAAACGGCTGGAGTCGTTTACCGGATCTGGTGTAGTTGTGGACAAAGCAACTACGTCGGAGAAATCGGCAGATTACTCCAGATGCGAATGGCCGAGCATATAGCGGCGGTGAGGAAGAAAGAAGCCAACTCCCAGGTTGCAGCTCACTCAATGGGATCCGGCCGCATTTTAAAGTTTGACGAGGCCGAAATCCTCGCAAGAGGGGACAGCCACGTGAGCCGCGAGCTGCTCGAGTCATGGTTTTCAGGCCCCACGTCCATCAACAAGCGCAACGGGTTGGCGTTCCCATACGATGTACTGAGAAATTTCCTGAGCAAGAGAATCAGTCACGTGGGAAGGACTGGGCGCAACTCTGATGACAGCGGGCTTAATTGTCGGGCCATTATCAAACCTGCATCCGACGCGGACAAGAACGCTGTTGCAATTAATGAGCAATCACCGGACCAATTAAGACCTCAAGTGGTGGCTACAGGAACGAACAATTAAAGTACGAATGCGGGTAACCGCTGTGAACTATAAGTACCGCGCAAACTGTGCATGTATCACCCCTTATCTGCGCATATCTCAGACCCGTTTAAGATTACCTATGACTAAGGATTCCCGACGGAATCCGAAACGTCAGGAAAATAAAGTCCTTGTTCCAGTGATTGCATCTTCTTCCTCATGACCTGCAATATGAAAAGGCAACTAGTTTATTGCCTATTTTTATCTTTTACTACCCATTCGGAGGTTTTTTGCTCCAGAAGCCAAATACACTAGTGTGGGCCCATTCCTGTTTGCATGATGACCCGATCTGCAGTGAAAGAGAACGCCAGATGGAAGGCCCAGTGCCAGGACGAGGTCAAGAAGACCGGAGAGGTGGGATCAGGCACAGTTGGCTGGCGCTGTGTTATGATTGGCCGAATGAAGCTCGGATAAGCCTGAAACAGGCTCTATTAATCTATCCGCATTTTCTGCCGTTCCTCCTCTCTGCGATTATAACTTGGTCGACTCCGGCCTGGTAGTTGGTTGTCTGTTTGTGACCTTTGACAACCATGCGGAGCTTTGTTGGTTCGGCACGTCAGTGGATCGGTATGCGCCTATTCCTGCTTGTATAAATGCTCGATCTGCAGCGACAAGACATGATAGGTGGCAAGACCCTGATGAACTTTGGTTTGATTAAGTGCTTATGACCCATCTGCTAAACCCAGGGTGTGGACCATCTGCACCGCAGTCGACCGCATATTTGTGTTTCCAATTCAAGCTAGTAGTTAAGGTTATTATTGGATGAATGAAGGCAGAATAAGCCCGAAACAAACTGTATCCGCATTTTCTGTCGTCTCTCCTCATTACAGTCAGAACTCTTTCATCAACAGGAGTGATGCATGCGCAGAAACTAGTGAAACATTTAGTAGAATTCGTCGATATGTGTCTCAATGAAAACAATTAGGCACATTGTGATCGCAAGACGCGTCAGCGAGGACCATACTTCAAAGTCGGATCCTACATGACAACATGTTTTGCTCCTGTTTGGGCATCTGTCCATCAAAGCACTAACAAAACTCTGCACTCATGCAGGGGGACTTACCCTCACCTATCCTTTTATCTAAATTAATTCAGTCATGTTCGTTAATGGTTACTTATATGGCCCCCAAAAACAGGCCTCTACAACAGGAACTACCTGTAATACTTGTACCTTCACGCCAAATTCGGGGAAAAATCGATTAGGTTTATGGTTAGGAGTGAGTTTAACGGTAAGGTAAATAAAGGGTGGGATTAGAGTTTGTGTTAACTGCAGGAGCTAAGATTCAAGGTACGGTAAGGGCTGAGATTTGGGATACAAATAAGGTTTATGTTGGGGTTGGAACACGGGAATCTCTACTGGCCCTGGAATCCTGCGCATAGATACACTTATGATTTGGACGAGACGTTCTTAAGCCCATATCGTATTTAAGGGACCATATACGTAATCCATATCCCACAAAAATCTGATCCTTACCCCCATTTTGCGGGTAATGACAACGAGCCTAATTGTCCCGCAATTATCACGCCAGCGCTAATATGGATTTTGAATTCACGACTATTACTTATTCGGACACAGACCACCAAGCCTCCGTTGCATTATTTACGACCCCCTGCGGTAATCATGAGAGCTGCTAATAGTAGTAAACATATGGTCATACAAACTATAAAAACTGTGCACCCTCTGCATAATTGTTTTCTATGATTGATTCTGATGATGATTTTTGTTGTCCTGACGTCTCGAATTCCGTCGGGAATCCTTAGTCATAGGTAATCGTAAACAAGTCTGAGACATGAGCCATGACCCCTTATCTGCGCATGTCTCAGACTTGTTTACGATTACCTATGACTAAGGGTTCCCGACGAAATTCGAGACGTCAGGACAATAAAACTCTTGTTCCAGTGATCGCATCTTCGTGTTCTGATCTGATTATGATTTCAAGCCAGAATCCGAAACAGCACCTTCTCCCTCTAAACTGCTGTCCGGAACTCGGTTGTTCACTCCCAACAGGGCATAATCTCTCGAATTTTACGCAAAAAGTAGTGCTATCTTCAAAAAACTCTTAATTTTAACAACCTTTTAGTTCCTGTATGGTTATTCATATAGTCCGCTTTCCATCAGTTCAGGTATGTTGCTCGTGGGGGACATTAGCGTGATACTTGTCTACCATAATAGCAAGAGGACGCAAGAGCCTGCCTTATCAGGTCAGTAATCTAGTTAGTCAGCTGACATAATCGCGTAAGAAGTTTCTTTCGACCGTAAGGCACATGGATATTTTGGTACATGTTCGATCAAAATTCGGGATACCACTTTCGACGAATTGACAGAAGGGTATACTTCGCGTAGATAACTGTCGCCTGCTTCTCATCCAGGTAAGTTTTACATCTGTATCTTTCAGTTGATGAATTCCCCAGGATTAATGATATCTGTCTACCTATAAACTTTTTTGTACACTGTTGTTTTTCTAGTTGCTGGGCTTCTTAAGCTTTGCATCATCTTGTACTTAGCCTGTCAACCGTTACCACGTGCACGCCTAGTTAACCAGGGGAGATTTTGGGCCTCGACTGACAGATCAGAAGTGAGATTTCCTTTACGGGTCACCTTTGCTTTCCTATGGTTTTCAGGATTATTCCTAACATGACAGTCAATTCTGGCTCACTTCACCTCCCCAGTAGCCTACGATCGGCTTAACGATGGCAAGTATTGCCAATAAAAGGGAACATGTGAGTCTCAGGAAGTAATTGAGAAGGAGAAGATTCGATCGCTCGGACAACGCTCTTATTCGCCCGACATTTCGACCTCCATCGCGGATTCTTCATCAGAGGCATGAGCAGAAAATTGTAGATCCGTTTGTGCTTCTACTGTCTGTTCATGCCTCTAAGGAAGAATCCACGACGGAGTTCATTACGTCGGGCGAATCTTCGTCTTCTCAATAGCTAGCATTCATCAAAATGGTTCCTGCTCACACTATCGACTGGGACCTTTTGTCAGCAAAACTCCAATGGAAGGAACTTCTGTTAGATCTAGAAGCAAAGTGAGTCCCCACACAGTTTGTGACTATTTCATTGGAAAGCTTCAAATGCTTAGAGGGCTATCGAGATGTGTTTTGATGCTAAGGAGGTACCATTTTTCACAATTTGAACGCCGGGTGAACGGATATGCAGGGTCGATTGTTGCAAACAGTTTGAAGTAGACGATTTCCTACTTTTACAGCAGATTTCATTGGCTGAAAGACTGCAAAAACCCATTAAAACAAGCATTATTGCCAGTGGTGCCTTCGCTGTGATTTCTGCGCTAGCAGTCAGTCAGGGTTTAGCTAGCAAATAGAGAATTCACTTCCTGTGCATCGTCACCTAACAGTGTACGTGGCGTGGTGACCTTGCGCTTTTCAGTATTTGGAAACACGCGAGTGAAAACGTCACCGGGTTTAACCTTGGCTCTCTCTCTCTCTCACTTACCCTCCCTGCGATTCGCACTCTCATCCGATGCTAATTAGCCCAGCGAACCTCACACTGCCATTATGTATTCAGCCAGGCGGATACCGATATTTTAGTATTCAAATTTCTGATTGCAAACTGATTGTCCAGGGTCTGGCTGTGCGTAATCAACCCCCCAAACACATGTCTCTCTCTCTGCGGGAGAGTGCGAGCGCACTTGGCCTGCGCCCACATTCGATCTTCTCAATTTTATCTCAATAGCAGGTGGCCTGAGGCCCTGAGAGGGTGAGGTAGATACAACGAAAGTCAGCCTCCGTCTAACCTAATTGAAAGGCTAATTGCTAGCCTTTCTCGTGCAGCAAATTTTGGACATCGTCATGTGTGATGCGAAGATGGCGTACTATAAAGTAAGTGAATTTTAAAATCTTGGGAGTACACCAAGCCACCGCTGGAGCCTAGCTTTTGATGGTTAGCAAATTCACTCCTTCTGCCAGCTTTGGCCGTATTTAAGCCACCTATAAAGAGCTTTATACAAAGGCATGCGCGTATTTTCTCAGCTTTTTTTAATTTTTATAAAACTTTTTTTCTGTTGACTGCATACGTCAGTAGATTTAAGGTCTGTAGGCATAAACCAAAATTTGGTGTGTATATTTGGGTCGAACTCTGTCAAAAACTGCGTAATATATACATGTTGCCAACGGGCAGATGGTAGTAGTATATTAAAAAGAAGACGACTCGATCTCTGGAACAGTACTTATATTTGCCTGACGTTTCGAAGTCCGTCGCGGATTCGTCGACAGAGACATGATCAGATAGCAGTAGCAGATACGCACCGCCATTCTCACAAGTGATGACAATTAGATAAGCCGAAAGTATCTTGAGTCATGGTTCACGGGCCCCAAACACATGAACAATTGCAACGATTTGCCTGATCTATATTCGGTGTTGAGACTTAGTTTAGCCAAAGCAAGTCACCACTTGGGGAACGGACAGGCCACCGCGTCATCCTACGCCAACACCGGAGGGCCAGGTGGCTGAGCAATCATCACGCCCGAGCCCACCAATCATGATAAAAGTTCGGCGAGTCCGAGCCCGCATGCCATTCAACAAACTATCAACACGCAAGAAGGCAATTACCGTTAATTTTTGTCGCATGTTTGCAGAAATGAATGTATCCTATAAATATTGCACACTCCTGTGCATACGCTACCCGTATCTGCTACTGCTCTCTTATTATGTCTCTGATGACGAATCCGTGAAGAATCCCGAAGCCTCAGGCGAATAAAAGTATTTTTACGGTGATCGAGTCGTCTTCTTCTTCTCACTTACTTTCTGGGACTCGCATGCACGCTTGTATTACTAATAGCATATATTGACGTTGTAACTTATCACAATAACAGCCCAGGTAGTAGCTGAAAGATTCAGGCACGTGTTTCGACGGTTTTCTGCCGCTGCTTGACACAGCTGCGAGGGGTTTGCCTCGTCATTGGGTCCCCGGGCTTTCCAAGTTGGTTTTATGATTGATGCGTAGGAGGTGAATCTACAGCTTTTTAATTTACTTCAAAATTAATTTATGTACGCAGTATACATCAGCATACTGAAGGTCTATGGACACAGACCAAAATTTGATGTGCACATTTGAAGGACCCATCAACGGGCCGAACTCCTCCCAGCTGTGTCAAGCAGCGGCAGAATAACGGTGAAGCACGTGTCTAGGCCTTTTAGACAGTACCTAGGCTGTTAGTATGGTAATCTCTAACGTCAATATATACTACTACTGTATGCTCGTTGGCAGCATGTGTGCATTTCGCAGTGGTAAACGGAGTTTGACCAACATATAAACATCCAGTTTCGGTCTGTATCTACAGACCTTAAATATACTGACATATTTAGTTGACCCAATTGTGAAACAAATCACGGCGTAGGAGGGAGTCGAAGCCGCACAGCTGGAAAAGTCTTTACGCACCCAATGCCATGTCGATTTGAGCTACGACGCCACGCCGTGCGGCGTGAATTGAATCACACTTGGATCTATTTTACCCGCCCGACTTATCACTTGTATGGAATCTACCATTACGAAACAGCAAGCTGGCTGCCCAAGCAGGATTTCCCAAGCAGTAAAATCTGTAGAGCGCTGGCTGCGTAGAGGCCTTCTCTACTGTGTGGGTTCGACTCCCACTGACGCCGCGACTTTTTTTCACAATTGGGTCAACTAAATTGAGCAAATCTGCCAAAACTCCCTAAAAATATACTGATATATTTGATTGACCCAATTATGGTAACCGTAGACTTATGTGATACATGCACAGATAAGATTGATCTATGCTGAGATTACGTGATGATGATGATGATGATGATGATGAGAACTTTATTTTGATGATAATATCAAATTTTCAGCAAAAAAATGGCTTCATTCACGGAGAGCAAGAACTAAAGGAATTTAAAGGGTCCAAAAACTCAAGAGTAAACGGACAAAGGTCACCGAAAAGTCAAAGTAAGTAGTCAACATGGTAACCACATCAGTTATGGAGTCAGGTCGGCCTTCAGCTTCTCAATTTCTGTTTCTTTACACGTGAGGAAGCGTGCTTAGAATGGGAGTATCGAGTTCTAGTAGGCTGATGTACGACCTGTCATTTGTCGGAAGTTTCGGCGCGTCGTACGAGAAGACTTCGCAGCCATTAGTTCGGAGTGGAGGGGGTGAGTGTCATCACTAAGAATACGGTCCACGAAATTCTTGACCGATTTAAAATGTCGCTAAATTATTAGGTCAGCTAAAAAAGCATAGGAATAGCCGGCAGCTGAAGAGAGCATGCGGAGAATACGTTTAATAATAATAAAGTCTTTTTTGAGAACCGCTGGAAAGGTTACTGGAGAGCAGTAAAGAATGCGAGAGAGGATACAAGCGTCTATAAAACACCAGATGAGGGCTTGCGGGGTGCGATAAGAACGCAAGCGGCGAATATAATATAAAAGTTTGCGGATTTTAATAAAAGGGTCTTCAATACGAAGAGTAAATGAGAGGTTGGAAGCTATTGTTACACCAAGGTATCGGAAGGAGGATACCTTGTTGGGCAGAAAGTTGATGGTTTCAGGACTGGAGGAGGGTCGGAGCCTGAAGATACTCTGGACTGACTTCCGCTCATTAAGTAAAAGGCCATTTTCTGACGACCATGCTGTGACATGATCCAATCCATCCTTCAGTGTTTGAAGATGGGTCTGGATTTTAAGAGGATGGCCGACAACCATGTCGTCAGCATATTTGACAAACAAACATGTGTTTGGAGATCGTAGGTCATCAGTATGAAGGGAAAAAAGATAAGGGAATAATATAGACCCCTGCAGAACTCCACAATTGTTGGGAAGAATCGTGGATTTTCGCTAGCATTTCTAGTTCGTAGTGGCCACACGACCGCGTGCGCATTGGATTGGCAGTCCGCTTCGGAGTCATTAATGGCCGCGATTTCGTCATTAGTGTTGTATGCGGGCCTTATAATGACACAACAATGATGTTTGCTGTCTTCGTAGTTGTAGCTAGGCCTGGCCCTTCCCACATGACTGACTGTCCTGCTCAGTCTTGTGATCAAAACACGAATGGGTGACTACATGTACATTTGGTCTTGCGAGAGGGAGAAATGCACCTTATTTTGCAAATATAATTCTCAACTGTTCAGCAAAAACGTCCTCTCTTCAATATGAATAAGACACTGAAACCACACAATGCCGGGGAATGGAAAGCAGCGCATAATGGTCAAAGATTGCAATTGTCAGCATTGTGGGGACATTTCCTTGAATACGTCGCAAAGTGTAGACTAAAATAGACTTCTTCGTGTGGTCGCTAGCGGCGTGCGCTATGGTGATCAATGGTGAATGGAAGAAGAAAATTGTGACATAATTGCAAAAGCCTGTACAGTTTTCTTGATCGGTTTAATAGAGTCAAGGCTTCGAACGCTCAGTCTTTCAAGGGTTGCTGAATTGGATTTTACCCCCAACTACGTTTTTTGGTGTACTGTTCTACTTGCCTAGCGTCTGTCAGTAATATGTTTTCGTGGAATCTAGAATGTCCAGTACTTTTTGCACTGTCTGGATTATTTCCACGCCTGAAGAGTCTACAAATTTTGCCCCTCAAGGTTTCCATCCAATTGCTCGTTCACCCACAGTTCTGAAGCTAACTGAGCCGGTTGCCATATAGCCTACTATGCCAGTTTCTTTCGATCTTTTGGAGTCCCCCTCCCCCTGCAAGTTGCGTACAAGGCTAAGCGTGGTAACCTTGGCGCTGGTACCCTGGTGCTCCGGCCTCATGGTCCCGATGCAATCGCTTACCTATAGTCTGCCAAACCTTCCCGTCAATCAATCACTCGCTGCGCAAGTTTGATTCAACCTTAGGCTCGCCAACAGCATGAAGTCGATCAAAATGTTCGTCTTCTGCGGTTGGCCGTGAAGGGACAAGGCCCAGGCGTACACGCGTACTTCGTGCCGGGCCCATACATTAGCAAACGGCTGGTGAAAATACTTTCTGTCAATTTCTACTGCGAAGAAGAATAAGAAGAAGAAGATTTAGCCGCTGGGCCAGGACTTTCGCTCGCCTGACGTTTCAAAATGCGTCGCAGATCCATCAGCAGAAAACGCTTAATTGGGTAGGTCATACAAAGGGAGTTACAGTATTTATAAGATGCATTCGTTACCCCACACGTACAACAATGAACGACTCCCCTATCGCGGATAATGGCCCACTTGTGTGCTAACTGTTTGACCGCTGGCGTGTGGATTGCAGCCTTGCTGGACTTTCATCATCTGTGATGGAATTGGACATGATGATTGCTCGGCCACCAGGTTCCCTGGCGTTGGCGCTAGATGGTGCGTTCGCCTGTGTGTTCTCTAAGTGGAGAATTGCTTTAGGCAAATTGAACCTCAACACCGAATATGGATTTAGCAGGTCGTTGCATTCGCTTATAGAATAGAGGCCACGAAGTAGGACTCAAGTAATTCGCGACTCCCACGATTGTCACCTCTGGCGAGAATTTCGGCCTTAGCGAATTTGAATGTGTGGCCGGGTCACATCGAATAAACCACAATTTGAGAATTGGCATCGCTTCTCCGCACTGCTGCCGCGCGTTCGGGTCGAAGGCAACATGTAGGCGTCAGATAATGAAACTAAAAAACCGCTGCCATAACACGAAACATCCGGATTTGTCTATGAGGTCTACTGCAGTCTCGGACAAAGCAAATGCGTCGGAGAAACTGGAAGACCTCTCAAGACCCGAATTACCGAACAGGCGGCAGCAGTGCCGTTGGTATGCTCTCCACTCCAAGGTGACATTAGAGTTCGTAAACCAATGGTTGTCAACTGCGTAGTCAGCCCAGTGTGTGTTTTGCTGTATTGAGTGGCTGATGGGCGGATAGAGTCCATCCATCTTGATGTGGCCTTTATGGCACTCCCATTCCGTGGGATCTGACTCAGCTGTGGTGGCACGCTTAGGGGAACGGCTCCGGCCGCGCCATCCATCTGCGTCCTCTCCAACCTCTGGTTTTTTGACATTGTCATGCCATCGGGCACGGATGAGGGAAACTGAGAGAGTGCGATAGATGGAACGCAAGTCTACTCTCATTATAACCTAATTTACGCACAAGTCACAGCCCTTCCTTCTAGCTTATTTTGAAACATGTGTTGGACGTCGTGAAACCCGATGGCGAACTGTAATCACATTTTCCACCAAAGCACTCCGACAAGTCCAAGTCGATTCCAATGGGCCAAAACAAGAAGCATCGGGCGAATACTACTCATTTTCCTTAAGTAGCTGCCCGTGCCATAGGAAGATATTGTAGTGCATCACCCACAGCTAGTGTGCATACGTTTTTGCGTTACGTAATCAGGTTGTCCAATGTGGCAATCAGCAATTGCTTTTACTTCCTAGGAAGCGTGAAGTAACTCAGGGTTCCACTCCATCCCCCCGCCTGAGTCCGCTTCACGTCGATGAGCTAAGGCGGGCCAACGACTGTCTGTTAAGTATGCCGATGGAATAGTGGTTGGCTACCCTACTGGGTCGATCTCAACGTTTCAGTCGGGGTTTAGGTGAGGTCTCACCATGCTCTTTCATATGTCAGGTCGATCTTCATTGCTGACGATGTCATACGATGGGGTAGGTGCCCGGAACGAGAATCTGCGCGCAAATTACTGTGAAGTGGCATCATACTTGCTGCTTCGAGTTTCCTGCATCGCACGACTCTGTATCCATTAGTAACGCTTATTTTAATTTCCAATAATAACAGTAATCGGTTTAACACGGTAGTAGGAAACAAATAGTAAAGGATTAACGAGTTAAAAACTTTAACAATGGATACACGTAGTCAAGAACAAGGAAGTCAGCTAAATATCGCCTGACTCTAGACAAAAGAACAAAGCGTGTTCAATAAAGCCATGCGAGTGCAGGGCGAAGCTGGTCTTAGAAGAGGGGACGAAAGCTGCTTTTATGTGACTTCAGAGCCACTTCATGTGTCGTCCGATTGGTTTGAATATTGTCCGGAAGGGGGTTTCGCGTAAAGAGGCCTTTACTGATTTGGTCGGGGGCAGCCATCGAAGTAGACGTGGCTATTTTGCATGCAAAGAGAAGCTAGATCACGAGTGTTCATGCAACCGGGCGCAAGAGTTGCATATCGAGGCAGCGTTCCTTCAGTGGCTGGGAGGGAGGTGGTGGCGCGTTCAAATAGCACTTTCGCAGCTGTGACTGTTTGGACACATGTGTTTATTCGAGGGGAAATGGATCAAGAAGGGAGGGTGGCCAGCACTCTTGGGGTTCAACAGAGAAGAGGAGGAGCGAACAGTGTTTGGAAGCGGGGAAAAAAGTAGGTAAGTCCGACAGATTTTCACTGGAGAGGGACGTCGACAATTCCAACAATTGTTCAGACGAAGATAGCACTTGTAAAGTATGTATCTCGCTCTCTGCTTCCTGCTCATATGGGCACGGTGTCAAGATAGAGACAAGAAGACCGGATGCGGGGAAGGGTGCAGGCGGCTGCAGGTGGCATCACAAAACGGACTAATTCCCGTTTCTCCTTCTGTTTTCTGCTGATTTTTCTGATGAAGAATCCGCGACGGATGTCGAAACGTCAGGCGAATAAAAGTGTTGTCGCAGCGCTCGAATCTTATTCTTCTTCTTTCTCTCAAGACTAAACAAAATTACACTCAAACTAAAATAAAACTGAAAAACTAAATAATAAACTGACAACTAAACTATACTCTTACCACCGGTCCTGTAAGATAGATTTTGGGGCTAGTTGTACCTAACGTGATAGGTCAACCTTAGTTTTACTGTCAACCCTAAACCTAACCATAAGGCCAATTTATACCCTTAGTTTTAACCTAAGCCTATTTCTCCTGGATTTTGGCGTAAACTCTGACCGTTTCTGTTCTCGTTATTTCTTCCGTTATTTCTTCCGGCTGTCCACAAGAGGCCGAAATAGCTGCATGGCAGGCCATTATGTTTTGATATTTTTATCTTTGCTATCGGTAATTAATCATTTGAATGCTGGTTATGGTGATCAAAAATTTTGTTTTCTCTGAAAATCGTGGAATTTTTTTCCATAAAAAATGTATTTCTTTTCACTCCTTCTTAACTGAATTGTGTGCTGAAGCCATTTACATGTCATTTGCGGCAGCAGAATGAGTTCAGTATATTGCAAGACTCCATAAGTCTTTTTTTACTTCTACAGGCACCCCCTCCTTCAACAAGAACGAAAACCATACAGAGATGACGCTATATTCTACGAAAGGAGATGTCTGCGTAGCCAGAGAGTTGTGCCCGTAGTACATGCCAGTTAATGCCGCAATTTAGCCTAAGTGCTCCCTCTGACCGAAACTATAGTTTCAGTAAGTGTTTTAGGCGTTCAACCACTTGGCTTCAAGGGTGACGCTTGAGTCGCTTTTTAGGACCTCACATCATGCTGTCAGACTTCCTTATGAAGGCATCACCGCCTGTCCATAGTCTGTTTACTCACCCGCCTTGGCATCTCTTTTGAGGTCGAAAATTGTGCTTTTCAACGAGTGGGGTCAAGGAGTGAGTTGGAATCAGAGACGCCACGACCGGATACCCAACATCATTAACGTACACGCCAACACTCCCCTCGGTTTGCAGTCCAACTTGGCATTAGCGCCTTATTTCTCCCCTTCCCCTAACCTGCTGCCGGGAGTCAAACTGCGTCCAGTGATGAAAACTAGTTGTGTTCACGGGCGGCGATGCAGCCGAAATTCTGCGTTTTTCTACTTGGTAGGACTGCAAGACTCACTTTCAAATGATCGGACTTTTCAAAAAGATAAATTGATGAGCATAAGTTTGCTTCCCAGAAATTATCTTCAGACCTGTACATTTATATGACAATTAACTAAATAAACTATGTGCGTTGGTAGAAAAAGTAGTATGGCAGACAGGAATCAACATTCGGATCAGCCGCTTATACAAGCGGAAATGCGAGCCCTAGGAAGTAAATGAGAATAAGAAGAAGATGTGAACGCTGGGATAAGACCTTTATTCGGCTGACTTTTCGAAATCCAGGATCAGAAACATTAGAAGGACGGTTGCTTCCTTTACCGGACCTACAAGCTACAGTCACTATGTTACTCTATCGCAAAATGTTAAGGCTACGAAGGTTTCAACATAATGGCTGCGATCTTCTAGTCCCGGTTCCTTGGGAGATTAGAGAAGGCTTGGAAAGCCAGAGGAGTAGGAACAATATATTGTTTACAGAATGAGTTGAAGAATAGTTCATAAGAAGTTTGACTCGGTCTCGCGTTCCCTCGATCGTGAGAGCCGTGTGAGAGAGCAGCGGCGTGGTGTCCGCCCCGCGTGGGAGCAGAATGCCAAGCTAGTCTAGCGTCAGTCATCGGAACGGTTGCCGAATCCTCACTCAGTCTCACGGCCTTGATGGTGATTGGTTGGACCGCACGAAGATAGACCCTGGCGTGGGTGGTGAGTGGCTCATGTGCCAGTTTGCGTCTAGCCAGAGTCAGTCCGAAAAGTGCATTCGCGCAAGGTCCTATGCTCTTAGTGACCTTGTCTGTTGCGTCAGGAGCTAGGAGGGGGCCGGGCAGCAACGCCCACTACAACTGCACACTTATGACAATTAACGCCATCGCCAGGGAATCAGGTGGCGGAGCATTCATCACGTCTAACTCTACCACGTGTGATGAAAGATCAGCAGGTCATGGCCTGCACCCCGGCCATTAAGCAAATTGTGCATAAGCTGGCAATTATACTCGATAGGAAGGAGCCGTTAATTGTGACAAATGCGCAGCAACATAGTGACTGCAAATTCCATTGCACGAACTACCTGTTTCTATGACTGTTTCTGCTAATGTCTCCGACGGAAGATCCGCGAGGGATTTAGAAACGTCTGGCAAATAGCAGTTTTGTCTCAGTGATCACGTTGTCTTCTCATTCTTATCATTGTCCGGGGGAACTGGCAGCCGAGAAAGGTGCTAAGTTGCCGACTGTTGGATTAAGAACTTTTGCGACTGTTGGACTTTGTGGATTTGTGAATTTTGCGCTCTTAGTGACCCATTCAGAGAAGGATTTAATCAGCGATCGTTTCGAACTAGTTCAGCAAACTGCACAGCATTTTATTAATAGATGTTAGATTCTTGCATGTAGTTCAACGTCGGCAATCCAACTCTTATCCCGGTTTGTTCACAATACGATAGTTCGACTGCCGTATCCACGGAAGTTCGCCATATGTCCTTTCTGCCTACGAGATGGGTCTCATAGGTCCCAGGGCCCTGAACAGCTGCATTTTTTCCGTCACGTCGTTGTTGCAAATCATACAAAAAAGACTGAGCTAGACTAAGCAGCAACTAAGATTTAAAAGGCAGACTTTAGGGCAATAATATTGCCTCTTTGTTTTTAAGAAGGAAAATGGGCATTAGGTGAGAAGTGAATCATTTGAAATTGTCCTAGAGCACATTGTTTACCGATTTGAACGGAAGTTAAGAAGCAGAAGAATGTTCTTTGCGCACTGGCTGTATTCGTCTGAGCTTTCGATTTCTCAATCGTCAGATTTTAACGCCACAGCAAAGAATATAATAGCTCACACCAGAAGAAAAACAAGCCAGGAATTGATTGAAGCCTGGGCTTGCGATGAGGACTTGTTCATCGATTTATCGATCTGATGCCGTCATCCAGAGTCCTACGCAGTCACCTATAGATGTTGTTTGTTTTTTCTTTAACACTTTTACCTCTGATGATGGACTCCACTAAGTGTCCGAAAGCTCAGACGAATAAAACAATGATCCCGATGGTCGACGGGCCTTCTTTGTCTCTACCTATCTCAGACAGTTTCCCTTATCTGACGCGAGATTTGGAACCCACAGTTGGACTTTTCTCTCCAGTGAAAACTTTCGACGTCAATCCTCCTTCCCTTTCAATTCCTTAGTGGATAGAAGAATTGATAACTTGGAGACCGCAGTCGGTCTCATGTGTCTTGTTGTGTGGAGTGGCTGTCTACAGACTGAGAGTCAGCTTCAATGGCGCCTTCCTAATGTGGTCTTTATGGCGCTCCCACTAAAGAGCGCCAACCTAGCGAGACGTGCTGTTGGTGCGCGTGTTGAATGTTGGTTGCGCCAGCCGTCTGCGCCCTCCCCATCTCCGACCTTCTTGACTTTGTCTTGACAACCACGTCCCGATGTGGGAGAAATCAGAGAGAGAGAGAGGGGTGGATTCTCCGCTAGTCTGCTTTCGCTGTATATCTTGCGGAAGTCACTGTGTTGCTTCAGCTCGCTGAAGCTTCTGGTGTACGTCGTCGAAATCGACGGTCAAACTGTCGAAATGTGTGTGTGTGTGTGTGCTGTGTTGTCTGGAGTGGCCGAGAGTCGAGCCCCTTCTTACTATGACCTTTATGGTACCCCCTGAGCTGCCCCCTCCCCTCTACTTTTTTATGGCTTCTTGGTCGTGGGCCTCACATTACGTGGGCCTGCACCCTCTATCATCTCTGGTTTTCTTGACTTTGTCTTGACAATGGGCTCAGCTGGGGGAGGAGTAGGGAGTCCGCTAAATGCAACGCAAGTCACACTTCCTGCTTCATCCCGTCGTGGTGCACACGCTGGAACTCGTAGAGAGAGGGACGGTCAAACTGTCGTTGGTTCGTAGTTCCGCACGTGCCAGGCTTATTTGAATAGCCGCCCGAATGGGCTGTGTGGTAGATGTGCTGCACCAACAAGGGGAAGGGGCTAGCTGCGGTCAGGGTAGCAGTTATTCGGGTTGCGCACCCATAAAAAAATGCCACCCACGGGGTGGGGGTGGTGGCACGCGTTGGTGCAAGCTGATGCCGCGCCAGTCCCACCGCCGGTTTTTCCGACAGTCTCTTGACACAGCACACAGCTGGACGAGGGCAAAGAGTGAATGCGGTAGATGCATCGCAAGTCACGGTCCCTGTACGCCATCCTTTAGAGCACACTGTGAATGGTCGCGGAGGTGAGAAAACGGTGACATACGGTTCCAGGTGGGGCTGTTTTTATCCCGTCAGCTGGTAGCCACAAATGCCACGACTGTTAAAGCGTCGTGATTGAGTGAAATCAGCTTTTTATACTGCTGCGGGAAGTCAGAGTTATTGTACTTATTCGTTATGATGATGAAGTCCTTCTCGGTATCGTTCTCATTATCTAGCCCTTTTTCTTAAACTCCAATGTCATATCCAAACCCCGTCAATCGACCATTGATGAGGCGCAATGCCTGCGGTCACATAAATACTTCTACCTAAAGCCTGCTCAATAGGCGTACGGCAATAGATGATAATTCCCATAGACTCACCGCAGCTGACAGAGGCGTGTTATAAGCCAGTTTGATTACTTTTATGGTCTGGCGTGGTGCCATCCTAGCGGGACCTTGTACACACAAGACTGGTCAACGACGAGTTCCAAGGTCGACGCGCGTAATACGCCCAGTCGTAACTTGCGCTCAGATTAGTTTGTAATGCAGAAGAGACTTGAGCTGCGCCTAGCAAACTCCCTCTTCCCATTCTGAACCCCAGCAGAGATCAGCCATCAGACGGTGGCCATGGGGGAACACTTCACCTGAACGCTGTTGTTAGGAGATATTAACTTGGTCTTTGTGGATATCAACTGTCTCTCTGGGCTCAGATAGAAGCGAATCACGCGGACTGCTTCGTACAGGCTGGTGTCACCACAGGAGACTAATTTAAGGGCCTGGCTCGTGACAGGGTGTGGCAGTCCTATTCATCCGTTATCCACCAACTGTCTGCTCAACGCGTGTGCGAAAATATCGGCAACGCAGAAGTCCACCACTGCTTCCGCCACTTTGCGCTCGCGTTCACATCCGCCTGCCTGCCTGTCTGTCTGCGCAAGCAGTAGCGCTTCACTTCAGTACATCTTGACACATCAGTGGGGAGATAAATGTGGTGGTAGGGGGGGGGGGGGGTGGAATGAGCGGCTTGGACGAGGCAGCAGGACGTGAGAGGGGGGACAGAGTGCTGATTTGGCGAGCTTAATTACGCTTACAAACACCGCGCTTTGCCCCCAGCGCTCCGTTTCCTCCATAGCGTGCGCGTGTGTGCACGCGTGCGGACGGAACCCTCTGCTGCCAGTGGGCGCAGGCGCACGCAGCTGTGGTTACGCAATTGGTCGATTTCAAGGTCATGCTCTGAGCGAGTAGGCACGTTAGGTGCATACATGTAGAAGGCTGGAGATAGGCCGTGATGCAGTTAGCGTAGGGGAAAGCTTGAGCTAAAGGTCGGTTTGACAGCTGAAGCCAGCTGCGGAGGGATGGAGGGCGAAAAGAAGGAACTGAAAATATTATAGTTTGGATGGTCGCTTTTATCAGGTAAGATTTAGTCTCTGTTGATCTGTTTGTAAAACTAGTCCACTAAAAAACGCATTTAAGGTCTCTTCTGAATGACGACCAAATCAAATGGAGTGGAGGTAACCTTTCGTACATCATGAAAACTGCCCATCGAAACTTTGAAAAACGACCTTTATTATCGAAGGACTCGTACTATATCGGAATCCGTCCTTAGAGTATCACCAAACAATCGATGTTTAACAATTACCAGCCCCCATATGCAAACAAAATACAGCGGAAAAAAGTTAGGGCAGAATCTCTGTAGCTTTAAGCTGACATTAATGTTAGGCAAAGTGAAAGAAAGAACTTGAAATCGTCTATTTTAAAATATGAACTTCTGTGAAAATTGGGGCTGTATGTGTTGAGTTTTAGAAAAACAAGTATATCTACAGGTTGGTTTAAGTCCAATAAATTTTAAGCCATAAAACCGTTATTATGTCGTCTGAGATGAGTCTGCTTACGACCTCGAAAAACACTAAATTCAACTAAAAAGTTATTTGATCCAACTGTGAAACATTCGGCAGTCTCGGTGAAATTCGAGCCCACGACGGCAATGGAAAAGGCTTTAGTACAGCCAACGCTTTATCATCTATCAATTAAAAGTGTTTGCCTTTATTTATGAGCAGAACAAATGCGATGAAACTCTAGCAGTGTTTGCCTCATAGCTCATTTGAATCGAATGTTAGCTGCATTGAAGCCTTTCCCTTGCTGGCGATGGATTCAAATCACACCGAGGCCGCTGAGTTTTTCACAACTGGGTCAACTAAACTATTCATATCTGCCAAAGACCCCTGCTATCAACATAAATCTTATGTGAGGGGCGGGGATGACGACCTTGATAATCAGTTCTGCATTGCTAACAGCGTTGTGTTGATATCGCGTGTCTCGGTAATGCTCCCCAAGATCTGAACCCGAATATGGCAGCAATTTCAGTAGCTATACTAGAGTTGGCTACCATGAGCTGACGGTGGCCAATAAATCCAGAAATAGCTATTCTAGGGTGCCTGTCTTTGCCGGAATACTACTATAATATAAAGATCTGAACTTGTATGGCTTCCTTCGCTAGTGGCCACATAAGAATTTTAGCTTAGTTCGCAGTCATCCGGAAAATTACAATATTTTTTCATGAGAAGGATTACTTTGGCCTCATCCAAATAACATTTTACATTGAACATGTTTTTCTGCATTCCGACTCCGCAAATATGAAGCCAACTGGAGCACACATTTAGCCCCGGTAAGGGATACGACCTTGGTTGCCGAATTTTCGGGAATTTCCGGGCGAATAAAGACCTCGTTCTAGCTATTAGTAACTAATCCTTATTAAATTCTGCAAAGAAGTAACGCCTCCGGCTGTTTTTAATCTGTCGATTAATGGACCCGCCAGGTGTAACAGTGCTCGCTCATTCGAATTTCCTATGTGCTCAAAACTACGCTTCCAGTACTAAGCAGTAGACTATACACATGGATAAAAACCCAACCCTCCGAGGTGCCCCTTCCGAAAACTGCTTTGCTTAATTAGCATGTTTAGTGATGTTCCTCGTATTCAGTGTCCTCTGGTGTCTGTTCGATTGAAGACTGTCCATATCTCCCAGTTAGGAAGTGCCCGTTTTCACAGGGGAAAATCGGTTTTTTATTCATTCGTCGAATTTTAAACAGTAGGCACTTTTCTTTCAACCGTATCTCAGATTATTAAGTTGGTTTTGCAGATTTCGTTAATTTAGTTGACGTTTTAGCCTTTTACGCAAGCCAACGCTCTACCTACTTGAGCTACGAATGTCGCACTTCACACCGTGAGTTTAATCTCACTTGGATCGATATTACACACCCAACTTTGCTGCTCATGTGGAATCCACCAATACGGGACAGCAAGTATCTCAAAGTATCTCAAATTCTTGGGAATGACTCTGTTTCCAACATACTTACCATGTCATGGGCATTCACTAATCGCTTGCGGGACTTGGCCATCCAATTTTGCCTGACGGGTTAAGCTAGGGCCCACGCAGGATTTTGCGTGGCTGCCAGCAATACCAATGAAGATAAGAACAGTCATTTCTGGCTCATTGGATGTCGTCAGCTCGAACCTGCATTCCTAGGTCATCGAGTCATCAGATAAGTGCATTTGTCAGGCATCTATCAAGATCTGGCACCCAGTATGAAAGAAGTGCTCGCGTTAAGAACGCTCCACTTAGTTGGAACCAACTAACGTCGAAAGGTTTGCTGCGTGTCCGGAAACAAATTCCTCGTATAGAGACTGTCGAGGTCTCTCGCTTATGAACGCTCACCTGACCACCATCGGATCTCATCCGTCCCGCTCTGCCTTGGGTCTCCACATAGACCCTGACAGCCGTAACAGCTGGTAGTAGACAGATAGTATTGTCGGCAAAGACATTGAAACTGGAATGGGCAGTTCTGGCTTATCAGCCGTCGTCAGCCGGTCATACCGAGACCCAAGTGGTGTCCCACCCGATTTTCGATCACGTGACCATTTTGATCAGAGTCTAGCGCACTAAGCACTGAGCTACGCGCTCGTTGTCTCACCCGTTTAGGTCAGGAGACATTGACACTAGTTGATGAACGTTCACCGATCTTCACTGGAACTCATTTGTCCCGCCCTGCCCTGTCTTGGACTTAATTCCTCGGGCCCTGACAGCAGCCATAGCGGTCAGTTGTCTAGGCAGATAGTACTGCTCGACAGTTAGGGTCCGAAAAAAGGAGGCTCAGCTCAAAGCGGGACAGGTGATTCCTGTTAAATGTCGGTGAACGTGCTAATCAGCAGGTTTCTGCCCACAGGGCTGCAGACTGGCATGCTGGCTAAAGTGGTTCCTGTGCGGTTACTTACATTCAAACGCGACATGACAGTTTGACAATCGATTCCCACGAGGTCTACCGTCAGCAGATTGGACGATGAGACGGGGACCTGGACAGCAGATGTCGTGCTTCCTCCTCCCCTCATCCGCCTGAGCTCAGCGTCAAGAAGACCTGAGACTGGAGCAGGCGCAGGTAGCCGGCGCGGTATGAGCCTGCACTTAGACGTCGCCACCGACATCCCTGTATTGTTACAGGTGCGCGCCCATAATATCGCCTGCCGAATCCTGAGCAGCCCACCCCCTCCGTGGTGATCCAGGTTTTGTACTGCGTGGCCTGTCGGCGGGGTGGGGACAGGGGCTTGTGCTAGGTATTGAAACGGGCACTCATTGGTGCAGAAGGATTCCGTGCTCTGTTCTGCATTTAGGATCTATAGGTTCCTGCCCTCTCCATGTGATTGCGCAAAACTTGTACTTGCTCCCGAAGCCTCGCCGCTGGAGATGGGTCATCTAGTTGCTTGTTTTCTGTTAGGATAGCGCAGAAAATGAGTCAACACTCTTTCCGTCCTGGGGGTTCAGGATGACAAAGAAAGCCCAAGACGCGAAAGGGCACGGGCGCAAAGGGCCACGCGCGCGCGCGTAACAGCACCGTCATCCAGACCCCGAGGGGGCCGACATCACACTATGGCTGCCCAAACAGGCCGCTCGCGCATGAACAACAAAGAAGAGAAAAAACGGAAAAGGCCGCTTATCCTTTAAAACGATGTCGCAGACGTAAGAGGAGACTTGCTGACCAATGAGAGAAGGTGCCGGACACGCGAACGACTGGCTGCACACTGGGGCAACTTGACGGACACGTGAACAACTTGAGACACACATGGAGAAGCTCCCTTCGATTCTGTCTGTCTTCTATTCTACACACACACAACTGGGGGCTAAAACATTTCGTAAGCTAGCATGAAGGTCGTGGTATTGCAAGTTAGTTTTGGCCAGATTGCATGCAATGCGTGCAGTGTCGAGCCCTACAACTTGTCAAAACGAAGATTCGATTGTCAGCCCAGTAGATGGCATGGTTAAATGAAAATTATTTCTGTTGGCTTCTTATTTTTGACTACTATTTCCCCGTCAGTGGATCAAACCGGCTTTGTGCTGGATGTATTCTCGAGCGATACAAAATAGGCTCAAGATCTTGATCAAATTTAGGCTGCACAAAAGCCTTCCTTGCTGTGTGGGTGCAACTCCCACTGAGGCTGCGTATCCGTAATGGTGTATTCCCTACGTACAATAGGTTGAGCGGGCGGGCGGGTAAATCGACCCAAGTGTGATTAAATTCACGGCTCAGTCGGCTAGAGCATTGGCTGCGCAAAAACCTTTCCCTGCTGTGTGGGTGCAACTCCCACTGAGGCCGCGAGTTTTTTTCATAATCGGGTCAACTGAATTATTCAAATCTGCAAGCCCTACTAATAAGTATCAAAAGGTGCCAGTTAATCCAACAGGTTTACGGCCAATCTCACCCGGGCCCAACCCAACCCCTACACAATTATTGCTGCCTAGGCTTGCATGCACGAAGGAGGAGGAGGCGGGGAAAATAAGGAGAGGCCAGGTTGGACCATGACCTAGGCACGATAAATTATGAGGCTACTGGCGGCGGACGAGGGGGGGGGGGGGGGGGGGGGGGTGGGCCGGAAGGGAGGGGGGCTAGATGAAAGCCGGTTAAACGCCCCCATATGTTTGTATTTTTTTTCTTCCAAATTCTACGGCATTCACATTAATTAGATTTTCGAGATGGACTCAGGGGGCGGGGCAGCCAGCATAGACAGCTTGATATAACCTGCATTAGTCCCTGTAGATTTACCTGCTGTTGCCGTTGGCGATGGGGCCGCGGGGGGGGGGGTGGGGGGAGTGCGGGAAGGGGACAAGCGGACGAAACTGGGCGTGAGTCTAAGTGCTTCCAATAAACCCTGCGCGATTGCCGCCCCTCACCCCACCCCCGCTCCCTATCTCCTACAGCTTGCGTGCGCTGTGGAGGGGCGCGACATGCGTAGGTGTGAAGACAAGCTAGGCCTGGACAGGCAGTCCATCCAGTAGCTTCCTCCTCCTATTTCTCCAGTTAATTATCTTTTGGACAGACATTCAACCGAGGTGGCGGCCCGGTGTGTGTGTGTGTGCACACCTGGCTAATATTTATGAGTTTTAGGCGAAAGAGGGGGAGAAGACGGCCCCCGAGAGCTTTCTTGTGGGTTTTTTGTCAACTGAGACTGATGGACTGGAGGCAGGCAAGCAGTCAGGGCTGAAGGGAGTGACGACAATTGGAGGCACCGCGAAACGACGGATAAAGCATTTCTCGCTGAATTAAAGTTTTTAGGAGGAGGAGGATGATCGAGCTGGCCTTTCCACCATGTGCCCATCAACGGAGAGCTTGACGATATCGTTAGCACTGAGTGATGGCTCATCACACGTGTCATCTAGGGGGTCAGGCATTTCACGCGTGGAAGGCAGGTCAATAATGTAAGCTTCTGTAATTTCCGAACACGCGGCAGCACTGCGGCGAAATGATGCCAATTCGCAAGTTGCGGCTCGTTCGCTGAGGCCCGGCCACACATTCAACTTCGATGAGGCCAAAATTCTCGCAAGAGGTGACAATCGGGTAAGCCCAGAATTACTTGAGCCATGGTGCAACGATTTGCTCAATCAATATTCGGTGCTGAGGTTCAATTTGGCGAAAGCAAGTCGCCACTTGGGTAACGGACAGGCCATCGCATCAGTCTACGCCAATACCAGGGGGCCAGATGGCCGAGCAATCGTCATGCCCGAGTCCGCCGCGCGTGATGAAAGTTCAACGGGTCAGAGCCCGCAAGCCGCTCAGCAAACTATCAACGCGCAAGAATGCGCTTAACGTTTATTGTTGCTGTGTTTTTGCAGTAATGACTGTATCCTAAAATACCGCAAACTCCAGTGCATACGCTACCCGTATCTGCTAGTACTCTCTGTGTATGTCTCTGATGAATCCGCGATGGATGTCAAAATGTCAGGCGAATAAAGTATTGTCCAAGCGATCGAGTCGTCTTGTTCTCAATGCAAGGTTTGACCAATCTAGCTCCAAGTCGCAGCAGCGTGCGCTTCTGCTATGGTACTGACACTTCTCTTCCTTCTCCTTACCGTGCTTGCTCGATTTAACACAGCCGAGTATGGTCACCTGTCTACCGAACAGAATGAATCTCAAGCAGCAAGACATGGCATTGTTTTTTTGTGCTACCTGAACTAGGTTACATCGAGGTGAACCTTCACAGTATCTACCGCCCTGCCTTTACCCTCACTCACCAGGCTCTGATTGCAAGACTATATCTGGGTGCAGCGACTGACAAAACTAAACAAAAGGACAAGGGATACTGGAATGGCTATTTCTGACATATTAGCCATCATCAGCTGGCCATATTCGAGCCCAGGTATTGGAGCACCAGAGGCTCGACCCCGTGATAGTGTTAATTAGAAGTGTAACGCGGTAAGCACTGCGCAACTGACTCTGTGCCTTACCGGACTTGATCGGGAATATTAATAATGATAGATTGGCGCTCAGTAATCGGTTACGGAATCCACCGAACTCTCGAACCCCGCTAGAACCCACTCAGCGTCTATCATATTTTAGGCAGAAATGCAGTACTGAAAAGGACAAGAGAGATTGGGATGGCCATTTCTGGCTCATTAGCCGTCATCAGCCAGGCATTACTAACCATAAGTGTTGCGGCACCCGGAGCTCGAACACGTGACTTTGTTGACTGCAAAACTCACGCGCTAACCACCACGCCACGGGCTCGTTGCCTTTTCAGTTTCGATCGGAAATAGTAACATGTATCGTTTGCGCGTGAGGACACAACACGGAAAAGTATTGGCTATGAGTCTTAAACACAGTGCAGTCTGGTTTCTTATTTTGGGGCTGTGGAAAGTAACACCCCCCCCCTCCCTAGTGTATAAACTACTCGGCCCTGCTTATCTCCCTCCGCCCGACCTACTGCTTGGTTCTAAGCCCATGGTAGCCTTTTTCGGAGCGCTTGGTAGGCAGGATGAAGGTCCATGGCTCTGTTTCGTGTGCCAGTCGAGAACCAACTTCCTAGCAGCAATCTGGCCATCTTGTCGTTGGCTCGGTCTACTACCCTTGCTTTTTCAAAGCCGAATGTGTGCTTCTTCTTCTTTACGTGGTCATAGACCAAAGACAGCTTATATTGGCGGTTGATTGCGAGCTGATGCTCGTGCAACCTTGTGCCAAGGCGTCTGCTCGTTTCACCGACATACATTGCAGTGCAGTCTAGGCATGGTATGCTGTAGACTACAGCTGATTGTTCTGTCAAAGGCTGCGGGTCTTTGCGCCTCATGATCTGCTGTCTGATGGTTGACTCCGGCCTATGAGCCACACCGATCCCAAATGGTTTCAGGATTCTTGCAGCCGCCTCTGATACAGCATAGTAGCCTTAGAAAAAACAAGGGTAAAAGGCAGAGCCAACGACAAGATGGCCAGATTGCTGCTAGAAAGTTGGTCTTTGACTGGCACACTAAACAGAGCCATGGACCTTCATCCCGCCTACCAAGCGCTCCGCAAAAGGCTAACATCGGCTCAAAACGGAGCAATAGGTCAGGCGGAGAGATATAAGCAGGGTCGACAGCCGGCAGCCGCAAGCAAAGAGGGTGAAAACGCTCACTAGACACAAATGCGAATTGATAACCCCATGAAGACGCCCGTGAGGGCGCGAGCAATTCGAACAGCCACAAAAATCGATCAGTGCAATCGATTGACACATGGGTATTAGGCAAAGCTACTGGTCAGACACATTCATCTGACGCGAACAGGAGTAGAGACACCACGCTCTGACGATGGAAGCGAGCACGCCTTTGATACGTCAGCCAAAATACACATCCATCCCAGAAATCGGCTCTTCTTCTTCCTCTTCCGGGGATGATGAAAGGAATACTTTTTTATGTTATCTTGCACATATTTTGCTGTTTGTCGGTGATGAGATCCTATCATTAACCTTCTCCCCCATTCCTACCGGTACCCATCAACCTTGTACTTTGTGAATCATAAATCTATATGGGAGGGGGCTGGAATCTCACATGCGTGAGCGTGCCTAAAGACCGTAGTAAGTAGAAGTCTGACTGTCAGTCCTAGGAACTACCAAGTTAGCCTATCAGTTGGCGACCTTTCGGGTACGAATGACCGCCTAAGCAAGACACGGAAAAAGGATCCGCCTGCGTCACATTCTGGGGACTTAGGTTTAACATAAATGTGAGGTTTCGGGTTAAGTTAAGGGTTAGGGTTGGGAGTAAGGTCGGATTTGGGCTGAGGTGTAGGTTATGTGAAGGCATAAGGGTCGGGCTCATGACAACTGCAGCGTTCAGGTTTAGAGTACGTCTAGGGTTAAGATTAAGGTTAGTGTTACGGTTAAGACAGAGGATTATTCAGCCTTCCTGAGACTTATAGCAAGGCCTCCCAGTTTAGGTGGGCGGGGTGTTTTCCCATTCCTGCTTTCTGGCTAGGTGGCCCTATGCGTAATTTCCACGACTTTTAGCGCATATCAATAGGCTCCAGTGCGTCCGTATTGCTTTCTCTTGTATCAGTTGACTTCACGAGCCCGTAGGATGTCCAGTTATGGGACTTGGCACGGCTGCCGATAGAAGTGAATACGCAAGCTCCAGGAAGCAGGTCAGAAGTACAAGGTGCGATCGCTGGAGCAAGAAGTTGATTTACCTGTCGATTCAGATTCAGTCGAGAACCCTTCGTCAGAGATAACCGTAGAATTGCGTAATACATGCACAGATTACGCAGCATTTATAGTTAATAGCGGCCACGCGACCGCATGTGCACTACAAATACCAGCTATCGTAAGCACCACTGGGGGTCGTAGTTGGTATGGTAATGGTCTGGCAGTCCGCTTCCAAGACATTAATTACCGTGATTTCATCATCCATTTTGGATGCGGGTTTGATAATTACGTGACAGTCATGTTTTCTGTCGTTGGGGTTGTTACTGACCCGACCCATCCCATGTGACTGATTATCTTGCTCAGACCATGTCTCAGTACGGAATATGGGAACCGCAAGTCGTTTCGCTTGTTGAGTGACAATGGGCCTGAGGACCATGACTCGAACAGCGCTCGGCTCACGCTGTTGTCACTTCTTGCGGGGATTTTGGCTTCGTTAAACTTGAAAATATGGCCGAATTTCGTAGAGTGGGCTGCAGGCTGGGAGTTAGCGTCTTTGCTCCTCGCCGCTGCTGCGTGCCTGGCCATTCGCGTCCGAAGTACCTCCTGGGACACGCGGAAATCCTACAGATTCTGAAGCTCTGTCTCAGGACTTACTTCACGTTTGACGGAACGATCTACGAGCAGGTGAAGGGGACACCGATAGGTTCACCGATTTCGTGACTCATAGCCGAGGCGGTCCTGCAGCGGCTGGAGTCACTGGTTTTCCAAAACCACAGACCAAAATTCTGGGCTCGGTATGTGGATGGCACCTTCGTCGTCATCGAACGGGATCAGGTGCTCACGTTCAAGGCACGTCTCAATAGCGTCTTCCCGGACATCCAATTTACGATGGAGGAAGAAGAGAACAACCAGCTGGCCTTTCTTGATGCCCTCGTCTGTCGAAAGGATTTTGGTGGTCTAAAGACTTCAGCATTCAGGAAAGCGACAAACACGATGCAAGTACTGAATTACAACACCAACCACCCAATCAGCCACAAACGCAGTTGCGTAAAAACACTCTATCGGCGTGTTGAGACGCACTGCTACGAAGAAGAAGACAAAGTTTCCGAGGTAGAATACCTTCGACGGGTGTTCAGAGAAAATGGCTACCCGCGCAACTTTGTCAACCGGTGCTTGCGCAAACGAGCTGGCCAACAAAAGCGCACCGGCCCCAAGATTTGGCGTTCGATCCCGTATGCCAAAAACGTATCGGAAGCAGTCGGCCGCCTTCTCGCACCACTTGTAGTTGGAGTCGCACACAGGCTGGAGGCAACCATAAGGCGTCAGATAATAAAGCCGAAAGGCCCACTGCAACGGCAAGAAACATCTGGGGTCGTCTACAGGATCTGGTGCAGTTGCGGTCAAAGCAACTATGTCGGAGAAACTGGCAGGCTTCTCAGGACGCGAATCGTCGAACACGCGGCTGCAGTTCAGCGAAATGATGCCAATTCTCAAGTTGAGGCTCATTCGACGAGACCTGGCCTCACCTTCAAATTTGATGAGGCCGAAATTCTCGCAAGAGGTGACAATCGGGTGAGCCGAGAACTTCTTGAGTCATGGTTCACGGGCCCCCAATCCATCAACAAGTGCAACGATTTGCCCAATCCATATTCAATCCTGAGATTCAATTTGGCCAAAGTAAGCCGTCACTTGAGGAACGGGCAGACCACCGCCTCATCGTACGCCAACATCGGGGAGCCAGACGGCCGAGAATTCATCATGCCTGAGCTCACCGCCCGTGTCGAAAGTTCAACAGGTCAGAGCCCGCGTGCCGTCCAACAAGCAGTCCACGCACAAGAAGGCAATTAACGTTAATTGTCGCTGTATGCTTGTAGTCATGACTGTGTCCTATAAATACTGCCAACTTCTGTGCATGCTTAACCTTTCTGCTACTCATGTCTCTGATGACGAATCCGCGATGGATATCGAAACGTCAGGCGAATAAACATATTGTCCCAGCGATCGATTCTTCATCATCTTCTTCTTCTTCTTCTTCTTCTTCTTCTTCTCAATAGTCCACCTTATAGAAGCAGGTGTTTGACGCGGTCTGACTTTCTACGGCTAGGTGTACCACCAAATCCACACGCGTGGCCGTATTCATTGATTCTGCATCGTCCGACTCGAGCGTTTCGCTCAGAAGATCCGGCTCTGGCTCCTGGTTTTTGGTTCGACGCATCTGCGGCACGTACATATCGGGGATCTAGTAAGCGTGCATTCTGCTCAATGAGGTGCTTTTCGAATCACACCGAAAGGACTTCTTTTTTGACCACCAGGATTGCAAAACTATCTCATGGATCCTCCTACTGTGCCTGCTGAGAGACCCACTCCCTGAGATATGCGTAAGATTGGCCGACAAGGCATAAGTTCACGATAAATTCCCTCGGTAACGGCTCTTATACGCAGAAGAGAAGATCTGTGTTTCTGAACACAGAAATGCGATAAAGGAGGGGAGAGGGGGATTTAAATTAACGCCGGCTAGTTGGCTTATCGTTTCGCGTGGATATAAGCGTCCATCTACGTAGAGCCAGGGGCGGGTTGGGGGTGGCGGGCTGAAAGGGGGGGGGGGCGGGCGGCCAATCGAACTAAACACGCTAGGGGGGGGGGGGGCTGGGGAGGGTAGTGATTGTTGTTCAGGGCCGCCCGTTGCTCCTGTCGGGGTCTCCCCGTTTATGTCTTTTGTTGAAGTCACTACTATGTCCTGGGGCGACGACCCCGTTGAAAAAAACAAACATTTAGCGGAGTCGTGGCAGATATCAGCCCTCTGCTTGTCCGAGCATTGTCTGAACATGCTTGTCTATCCCCTGAACGGATAAGACAGACAATGGGAAGGTACCATCCCCCTCCCCTCCTTCAAAAAATCCCCTTTTAATACATTCAAACAAGCATGCAGCACAAATATGATTTTTTAACGTTTTGTACATTTAAAAGCGCCACGGTTTTTTTCTAAATGACTCTAACTATCACACCCCGACTACAGGCGACTATACGCCATAGTTGAAAAAACGGAAGGGTCTCAGAGTTTAGGGCACTATTTTACATCCAATCAGGGGCAACATTCTGAGGGGGAGAAGGTGATCTTTCTTCTACTTGAAGCCCCGTATTATAATTTTTCCAAAAAACTGAGCTAGGAATTAAACGAAAACATTTGATATTTGAGAAGACTAGAACACAATCCATGAGCCGTAGGTTTTTACTGGAGTGCCTCCCGCGAGAATAGACGGAGTCAGTATGGCAAGGTAGAACAATGTGCAAAACAAATGCTGTGAGAAACATATGAAGAAAGGGTGCTTTGGAAAGAAACCTGAACTGAAGGTGAGTAAAAGAGAGCCGGCGAACAGAATGAGACCAAAATCTAGTCGGTCGTAAATCGTTTCAAAATGGACGAATGACGTCGTCTTTAGCAGCGCAGTTTGCCGCGGTCAGAACTTATGGTTGAGCTGAGAAGGTAGAGGACTGGAAGTCAGGGGACGCAGGCTCTTCCTAATCCTGATATGTGTATCCATTGAGAAGCTGAAGACTCGATCGCTGCGACAATAAGTTTATTCGGTTGACGTTTCGACATCCGGCGTGGATTCATCATCAGAGACATTAGCAGAAAACAGTAGCAGAAATGAGATCCGACAGCTAGGCGGTTATCTGTTACTGTGGTGGAGGAGAGAGTGAAGATGACCCTCGACGCACTTCTTTCCTCATTTTAATGAGGATTGATTTCACGATCCCCACAAAGATGGTGAAATCGATAATATATCTGGACCTCAAATCTTCCCACGCATAATGAGTATTCCTCAATTTTAATAATCCCACGCACTTGAATATATCGCGGTGCGCTAAAAGTCATGGCTTGGAGGGTTGCCAGCTGGCAGGTTAACTCAGATACCGCAGTCGGTCCAGTGTGTCTTATTGTGTGGTGTGACTGTCTGCGGGCTGAGGGTCACATTCAATGGCTCTTTCTTAAGGAGGCCCTTATCGCGCTCCCTGTCTGGAGCATACCTAGGGAGACGTGCTGTTGGTACGCGTGTAGGATGTTGGTCGTGCCAGCCGTCTGCGCCCTCCCCAATCTCCGAACTTCTTGGCTATGTTTTGACAACCTATTGCCGGTGCGGGGTGGTCAGAGCAAGGGACAGACCCGGCGTGTATGCCTTCACTATAATCAGCCACAGTTACCGCATGCTTCAACTCGTTGAAGTTCATAGTGCATATCGTCGAAATTTACGGTCGAAATATCCTGTGTGCCTGTGTGCCCTAAGTCAGGTTTCCGGAAAGCTAGGCGGTCACTTTACGGTGGGGGAGAGAGTGAGGTCGACCTCGTCGCGTTTCTCTCCTCACTATAATAAATCTGAATGCCGTTGAAACGGAATCTTTGCCAGAAGACCACGGCCCTCGACCGTCTCGAAAATCTGAATGCGTCTGAATATATCACGGTGCGCTAAAGCCGGATAACTCTGGCCCCCACGTAGCTGCTCCTTCTGAACGCATGTGTCTGTG
>JAYGXS010000007.1:23590273-23600665 GCA_036362985.1 Ligula intestinalis
CAAACACGACGGACAAACAATCGTGTCAGGGGGGGCAGGTTGTGCTCTGGCCAGCACGTATGGGTCTACCGGCACCGCCAGCCAATGAACCCATCCCATCTCAGTTGGCCGATCAGCTAAGCGGTGGCCTGTTGCTGGCGATGGGGGAGCGAGTGAGGTCAACCTTCAGCACATTTCTTCTCTCACTAAAATAATCTGATGCGCTCGAAGCTATCACGGTACACAAACAGCCGTGGTTGGCAAGGTTACCAACTGATGGGATAAATTGGACACCGCGGTCAGCCCAGTGTGTGTCTTGTCTTGTATGGAGTGGCTTACTGTGGGCCGAGAGTCAGACTGTAATGGCTCCTTCTTAATATGGTCTTTATGGCGCTTCCGCAAACATGGGAGCCTACATAGCTAGTTGGTGTTGTTAGGGCGCGTGTTGGAGTGTTTCCGCGCACATCGACTGCTGCCTCCCCGCATCTCCGGTCTTCTCTACTTCTGCCGTGATAGCTGGTTCAGGTGTGGAAGTGGTCAGAGAGTGGGGTAGATCCAGTGAGTCTTATTTCATTATAATCCAGTTATAGTCACCGCGTCTGCCTTCAGCTTGATGAAGCTCGTGGTGGACATAGTCGAGAGCAACGGTCGAACTGTTGGCATACGTTCAGTTGTACTACTTGACGGTTAAGAACGGTGTAAGATAATTAACAGAGTCCTTCAGTGCTTTTCAGACATACCTTTTGATAAATCGTGTGCATAAATTGTGAAATCGGAGGACAGAAGTACGCTTTTCAGATAAGGAATGTCGAGTGACCAAAAAACACATCTACTATTCACTACATGATTCTTTGCATGCAGGCACTAACTAAAAGTCCACATACACGTGTTTCGCAGCTGCGAGCAGTTAGGCTCCTCGGTGAGTCCTCCAGCTTTCTCTGTGTGCTTTTTGGTAGCCTGTTTTCTGTAGCCTGTCTTGTTCAATTCTAAATGTAATTACTACGGGAACAGGCCTTTTAAAGCTAAGTCCCCCATAAGCGCCCTCCCCCGCCGATTCCCTGATGCATGACCAAGAAATCAGAATTCCGAACAGTTGTCCAAAATGGCAGACTGCCACTTCCTATCGGGCAATCTTTTTGCCTACGCTGAGGTCAGTTCTGGCTAGCCCCATGTACATGTGATTTCAACTACCTCGCCGATGGCGAAATACTGGAGTTATTTTCGTGGAACAACTACCATAGATGCGCTATCGGTGACCCAACCGTTATTTTCGAGAGCGTTTGGAGTAGAGTGAAACCTATTTCAACTTAAATCCATTAAAGTTTGTGTAGATCTCAGAAGGCGCGCAACCCAAGTCAATTTTGCGTTACAATTACAGTGGTTACCCTACCTCGTGAAATCTCAATCGAAATTCTGAATTGTGTTTTCCATTTCATCAAATTACTCAGGTGGGGTCGTGTGGTTGATTATCGTGTGACCTAATCCAAAGGCGTTTCAGTCACGTCGGGATGCCAGCCTCTGTCTAACCGTCTGCAGAAGATCAACTCAGTAAAAAATGGCCACGTAAGTAGTATGTCTGGTATAATTTCCGGGGAAATTATTGCACGAAATCAGAGTAATATCTTCGGAAGAGATCTTTTGAGGCTCTGTCTGAAACTTAATAGGAACATTTGAGCTGAAATTCATCAGCGTCTGTGATAAAACGCTGCAGGATCCACTGATGAGCCGGGTCCCTTAAAGTTGCATCGGGCAGTGACACCAGGTTGGCAAAACAGGCATATCTGGGCTTTCAGTTACTACGTGCACTGTTAGTATGGTGAATAACTATGCAGTACATAAAACTAAAGAGCTATACTACTACTATAGTATAATACATACTTAATTTTAGCACTGTTATGTACTATATGCTATACTAATACTACTACTACTACTATCGCTACTATTTCTACAGCAACAACAAAAACAACTACTAAGGCTTCTAATACTCCAACTCTACCACTATCATACTACCACTACTTCTATGCACTATACTATACTACTATACTATGCATATACTCAAGTATATAGTATCGTATACTATTATAGCAGTATGTTATAGTTTAATACAGTAGTAATATAGTACTGGTATAGTATATGGTAAAGTTTACTTCGCTGCTATGCTAATAAACTTTACTATCCTACTATAATATACTAAATAACTATGCTATACTTCTTGCGACAATTGCTTGTTGGCGGTTTGTGAACAAAACGTGCTTGTACCACAGTAGCCCTTGGATTTCAGCTCTAATATTCATAGCAATTTTCGGAACGATCCTGAAAAGGTCTGCGTCAAATCATTGATTCCAATTGTGCGGAGTGATTTCCTCGGAAAGTAAATAAGACACTTCTAATGCTGTTTTGTTCGGTAAATTGGAAGGTAAGTGGTGAGAGAAGACAGTTATAGTCTGCTTTTAATGAATAATGCAAGTCATGGAGGTCTTTTACTTAAAAAAAACAGTTCCCTCGTGTTTACTGTGCAAATCGTCTGCTTGATGCCAAAGTTGATTTTAAAGGTCAAGAGCGTCTAGAGTATGGTAAGGGCTGCGTGCAAAATGCATAAGTTTGTGAAACATTGCTCGATCCACTTCCAACCGACCTTTAAATACTTCATAATGTTTAGGAGGTTTGGCAGATTTGCTTGATTTTAGTTGACCCAATTGTGAAAAACCTGAAGCGTTCGGTGGGATTTAAACCCGCATAGTAGAGAAGGCCTTTACCGGAAGCCAACAGCCTAACCACTGAGCTGCAAATGTCCCACCTCGCGTCATGAATTTAATCACATTTGCGCCCATTTTTACCGCTCGTATGGAATCCATCCATACGAAACAGCAAGCTGATTGCTTACGCAGGATTTCCTAAGTAATCATCTAGAATCCACCACAATGACAACTAGGTTGACTTAATTATTAGGAGTTTGGCTTCCGGTAAAGGCCTTCTCTACTACGCGGGTTCAAATCCCGCCAAACGCCTCGATTATTTTCAAAATTGGGTCAAATCAAAGTTCTGAAGATTTAATTTGGCGAACGTTAGTTTTCGATTATTAATCATCATGCAATTAAAATTATACAAAGGAGGGCAGAGTGAAAAAAAACGTTTAAGCAACCAATCAAAAGTAGGCTCGAGGGGGAAAGGTGTCAAAGGAGTAATGGGTTAAGTTCTAGTCCCAACAAGGAGTCACAGATGGGTGGTCTGAAAATTAGTGCGTGTTGCCCCGTCGTCATTGTCTCGCGCCGCGGTAAACTTCGTTAGGCCACATGCTGTCATCGCTTCGTCACAGTCTTTAGGCATGGTAGGATACGAGCGGATGCATGCTAATTTGGTCTCTGGCCAAAGGAGTCTAAGCGTACACGTTTTCTGCTCTTCCTTCTATAATTGATACCTTATGTCATTTAAAAAACATCAGCATATTCAAACCCCTCTCTCAGATATTTAAAGGAGTATTTCGGTGTCAATTTAAATCAGTCTCATGACATATCCCAATAAAACTTCCCCGACTACAGAGCTTACGGGCCCAGACTTCAACTCGGAAATATATAATTCAATTTCGAGAAATTGTGCAAGTCACGGAGGTCTTTCACTTAAAGAAAACAAAAGCAGTTCCTTGATTTTACCGCGCAAAGTCTCCGATTTATGCAAAAATATATTTCAAGGTCAAATTCGTCTAGGGGCAGTAATTACAGACTGAAAACAGGCTCTTGGGACAGACTGCAATCCTCTTTGATATGTGTAGTACAGCCGAGACGTGGTTTCAGGGAGGGAGCTCAGTCCCAAATAACTTCATATACTGCGGCAGGTTCTTTGTTTCCAAGTGAGCACCTGCCCAGGCACACATACAGCTTAGATCCCAAAGTGTTGTCTACTGAGGTAAAATACTGTGAAGACAGCAATAATTATTCACGAAAAGAATATGCAAAAATTCATGTGAAAAGTCAGCTCTGAAAACATATAATTTTGGCCGGAGTTTTCCTGGTAGCGCACAGTGTTCTCATTTATATTTACATGCCTACTCCAGCGCTTCCCGTAAGACAGAAACTTGGGGCTTTTTACATGCGATATCACTATCCCAACATAATCCTAACCCTTACGCTAACCCTAACCCTTACCCTAACCATAAACATAACCCTAACACTTACCGTTAACCGAACCCTAACCCCTACCCTAAACATAAACTTAACACTTACCCAAACCTTAACACTCAACCTTAGCCTAACAGAAATTAATTGTGTAGGCATGTCAATATAAATAAGATCACATGTGCGCTATAAAGGAAACTCCTGCCTTTTTTCAGCACTTAATAATCAGGCCGGTGTAATTGGATTTATAATAAAATTAAGAGAGTTGAATAGGCTTCATAAACTCCTTATAATTAAAACTCATCGTTCTCACCTCCCACACAGTGAGGTCGGCATTTAGAGGTCATTAAATTGTGAAAAGGGGGGATGGGGTAGGCTGGGGGTAAAGCTGACGAAACAGTAATATGTGTGATAAATGCGAATAGGCCAGCTTCAGGAAGCAGTTCATAAAGAGAGGACGGTGCATTTACTGGAATAAGAAGTTCACTGACCTGACGTTTCGGATTCTGGCCTGAACAACTCATCAGAAACAGCCATAGAAAACGGGTATAAACGCACAAATTAGACAGTATATGCAATCTGTTGCGACCAAGCGATACGTACTGAAGTTAGCGGCTCTCCCGATCATCGCTTGGAGTCCTGGTTGATGCGATGATGGCTTGGCAATCTAAATAATAGTTATGAGTTGCCACGATATCATAGCCCCCGTTGAACGCCAGCCTGATAATTCTGCGACCTGTAGGTTCACATATTATCAGGCTGTACGGACTACCAAGATTAGACTATCTGAGAAGAAGAAGACTTGATCTCTGAGACAATACGTTTATTCGCCTGACATTTCGACATCCGTCGCGGATTCATCATCAGATACATGAGTACGAAACAGTAACAGAAACGGGTAATGCGTGCACAGGAGTTTGCAGTATTTATAGGATACAGTCATTACTGCAAACATACAGCGACAATTAACGTAAAATGCCTTCTTGCGCGTGGATATTTTGTTGGACGGCACGCGGGCTCCGACCTGTTGAACTTTCATGACGGGCGGTGGGCTCGGGCTTAATGATTGCTCGACCGTCTGGCTTTCCGGTGTTGGCATACGATGAGGACGTGTCCTGCCCGGTCCTCAAGTGACGACTTGCTTTGGCCAAATTAGGTCTCAGCATTGAATGCATATTGGGCAAATCGCTGCACTTGCCTATGGATTGGGGGCCCGTGAACCTTGACTCAAGCAGTTCTCGGCTCATCCGATTGTCACCTCTTGCGAGAATTTTGGCCTCATAAACTTTGCACGTGTGGCCGGGTCCCGTCAAATGAGTCGCAACTTGAGAATGGGCATCATTTCGCCGCACTGCTGCCGCGTGTTCGGCAATTCGCATCTTTAAATTCTTCATATACAGAAGAGTTCAGCAAACTTTAAGGCCGGTTGGGTTTGGTTTCTTGTCTCGTTTGCGTATGCACTGGTCGACAGAGAAGTGCGGGTAGCCATTTGCTTTCAGTACCCATCGGAGATATTGTAATTCACTAACTGTATCTTCGTTTTGCTGCAGTGCATCGCTTCTTGGTGCGTTAGTCAGTATTCCGAAGGATGAATCTTTCTGGGTCTACTTTTTCAAGAAATATGCTCTGTAGCTGCTGAAGTTCAGGGGAGCAGCGTTAGGTCATCCAACAGGACAGCGAGCCCCTGCCTCACTGGTTGAACGTTTGCCTCAATGACCAAATGTTCCGGGTTCGAATCCCAGGTGATCCTCACTTTCAAGTGGTTATTACTGGCCCTAGATTGAGCCTCAAGGCACAACGAGACGAGTACATATCATAGGAGGTGCAAATGAGGAAATACAACGTTTCATCCAACCGGAATGTGTCCACTTTTTTTCCATCTCCGGGGGTGGGCGCAGAAGAGCGGATTATTTTATAATAATATCAAACGTTCGCAGTATCTATCGAACTCTCACCTCCTCCACTCTTCCGAGTTCGGTCTTAAGACACAGTCCAAAGAACAGGAGTCGGGATCCGGTGCAGGAGACTAGCGTGGCGTGATTCTGCTCCTAGATGTGCCAGTACATCCCAGCATGTGCAACACTGATGATGGCTTTGCATTCCAAATAAGTCCTACCGTGTTGGTCGAGCGCAGTGACATATCTAAAAAGTCATTTTTGCTGCAATCAAGCGGTTGTGAAGAAATTCTCCTGGAAAATGTTGACTATGCAAAAATGAGAGAGCGCATTCTAGCAGTTTTCAGAGCCAAGTTTTCTGCGAACTATACGGGTCCTAAATTAAGCAGTGTACATTCAACATGCGCAGTCTTCTTTCAGCTACACTGAGTTCTCGGTCGGGTGTAGCAAAACCGAAGTCCTGACAATGAGATTGTGATCAGGAGTAATTAATGGAGCGCCTCGATAAGACAAAAGCGCAGTAAATCTACCTTTGACACGATGTTTGGCAGGCCACGCCAAAATTAATGACTCGGAAGTGGACCGCCAAGCCATCACCAGAGCAATTACCACCAGCAGCGGCGGTTATGGGAGCTGATATTTATAGTTCGCGTGCGACTGGCCACTACGAACTATATATTACGCAATATGTGTATGAATCACACTATTCTGCGCTTACGCATGCTTAAGGATTTTCAACAGAATCCGAAACGTCAGGCAACCAAACTTCGTGTTCCAGCGATTGCATCTTCTACTCCCAAACTGCTTCTACAGGCCAAGCTGAGCAGTGCTAATATGCTATAATATTTTCAGACTGTAAACAGTCAGTTGTCAAATAAAAAACAGAGAACCTGTAGTCTTCGATCGCGCAAGGTTGCTGGGTACAGGAAGGTTGCTACGACAGAATGGAAAAGTTAACGGGAACGAAACGTGTAGTATCCTAAAGGGCCAACACACGCCGGAGCAGGTCGGATAAAAAGAACAAATAAAACGTCTACCGAAAAGAAAGCTCTGAACCACAGTACCCCGAACCGAACGTGGAGAAGCGCCGGCCGCCAAGCGTATTTAAAGGAAATATCATGCCAGCTGAGAAGTGCTAATGCACTTGTATATTTTCAGACTGGAAACAGTCATTTGTTAAGGAAAGTTTACCTGATCGCTAACGGAACTCATCTGTCTCGCTCTGCCTTGGGCCTCGACAGAAGCCCTGACAGCCATTACAGCTGGTTGTGGGCAGATAGTATTGCCGGCAAAGACAAGGGATACCGGAATGGCCATTTCTGGCTTATTAGCCGTCGTCAGTTAGTCAGTCACACTCAGACCCAGCTGCTATCCCACCGGCGCCTCGAACTCGTGACCTTTTCGATTAGAGTCAAACAACCTAACCATTGAACCACAAGTTCGATGTCTCGCTGGTTATCGCATCAGTTATAAAATAAAAAACAGAGAACTTGTAGTCGTCAATCGCGCAGGAAGGTGACTACGATAGGATGAGTGGGGCTGATAGTATGTATCTTCGGGAACGAAGAGCGTGGCATGCTAAACGGCTAGCACACACCGGAGCAGGCCAGATAAAAGAAAACAATTTAAACTCCTATCCTTAAAGGCAGTTCTAAATCACGGCAACCCGAGCCGAACGCAGAGGAAACTCCATCGATTCCTGTCCTACCAGACCTGAAAGTGACGTTAACCAGTCTACCATTGTTCTAGGACAGACGACTGACTTACTGACGGAGTTTTGCTTTTGGTCGCCTCATCAGTCATTCCGAACAGTCAATAACCACAAAGTATTAATCACAAAGACCACCACCTGACGTCCCTGGACAAGGCTCTCTACCATTGGCAATTCCAGTCGCACCTGCCAGCGCTATTTTCAATTGCTTTTTTTAACCAGCTCCACATGGCGCGACGTTTAAGCCGGTGCTGAAAAACAAAATGAGGTGACAGTGTGCAGTACAGCCTAACTCCTCTCTAACTTTGAGTATTCGCGGTGGCATCAGCAGGGCCTGCAACATCGTGGTTGAAGGTCCGTTACAGTGACCACAACGATTGAAATAAAACTTCGATCTGCGGTGTCGTAAAAATGACGGAGCGCAGAAAATAATGCCCCTCAACCAGTCTGTTCGCTTTGAATGCAACCACTCTCTGCGGCTTCCTTTGGTCCCAGGTCAACATCAGGAAGCAGACAAAATGCAGCCCTCCGTCAGAAGATCTCTGCTGGTGTTGTTCCGAAAAACGGGACACTTTTAGGACGGTCACATTCTGTCAATCTCCTCCTCAAGTTTACGGCTGTGGTAGATCCGACTCCACTGCCTTTTGTAACCCATGGAACCCCAGTTCTGTCTTGCGCGAGCCAAGGTGTTTTCAAGCTACCTCCCTGGCCAGGAAAGGGCATCCTCTTAGACTGATGGCTATCAACTTAAAGAAATAGACAGTTTTAAAGACCTCGGAGTGATACTGCTGGGAAAGGACAAAGTAAGGATGACATTGTCTCCTGAATCGATGCTATTGGTCGGCAATTTAAATCCTTAGAAAATGCCTATGAACCCGACACTATATCGTCATTGCATGAACCTTAGACCCACCCGGTCTGGCCCTCTCCACGGATGTGAATGCGGGGCTATGCGAATGGAAGACGAACGAAGACTCAGGGTATTCAGCCACCAGTGCCTGAGGACCATTCTTCAAGTAAGGTACACTGACTTTGTCCTAAATTAAACAGTCAAAATTGGCTGCGACAACATCAAAAGTATTTCCCAAGCCATCCAAGAACGACGACTGAGGTGGTTCGGGTACATTCTTCGTCAGCCACCTAACGAGCTCAGTGTTACTGCCGTCGATCTGCCACCGTTACCCAACTGAGGCGTCGAAGTGAGAGTCACATCAAAATCCCGGCTCGACACAATGTGACAGGACAGAGAAGTTGTTTGGAACTTTGGTAGTCGGCCTCCCTCGTTGGCGACGAAGATGAATGGAATCACTGACTCGGGTGGTCACGCGTGGCAAGGTACAATCCCTGGCATCACCAGACATGCTCGCAGGCGTAAAAAGTACAAGTTACGAAAGCCACTGCACAGCGGCCTTAACCTCCTATCAATACGTATTTGTTGCATTCAAGTGATCACTTGTATCACTTGCATATGTTGGTGCTCATAGAGTAGCGTATATCTTCTCGAAGGATTCGGTTATGAAATGCTTTTGAACACGCCATAACTAACCTCCCCCCTCTTATGTACACCGCATTGGGATGGTGAGTCATACTTTGTTATGCTACGACCAGTGCTCGTGAAGTTCGCTCTAGATCGATGGTTTAGTTTCATGCGTTGCTAGCGGACGGATGAGAAGTATCACCAGTAATGCATATGATGGAACGTCGGTTAATGAGTTTACTCCTTTGCGGCACTTAGCTCGTCATGTGAAACACTCGTCTCGCGGAGTGTAGCCAACCAAACTGTATCAGCTCACTGATTGGCTGCTTGCGACCGAGGACCCACATCCGGAGAGCAAGGCTCTACGGCGGACACAGGTATATTGACACACACACACACTGACAGCTCATTCACTGAACGGAAGTTCGTCAATCAAAACCATTTTAATGCGAGTTGCTAGCTAATTACCTGAAATGTTCGTAGATAGAACTGATCACCACACGAGGCTCCACTGGAGTGGAATTTCGGAACCGAAATACCATAACAGCTACGGTCTCCCTGTTGTTAGAAGTCCAGCCCAGTAAAGGGTCTTAGCGTTACTACACGTGTTTCATGCATTCGCTTTTTTCACGCCTGGTAGATCGCCTAGTCAGGGTGCATGGGAAGCAAACGAAGGGGAACGCAGGAAGAGAAGCAGAAAAGATGACGCTCTCATTTCAGTAGTGGCCTAAAGAAAACTGCAGCGGTTATGACGGCAGCTACGACGGTGATCATGATGACAATGAGGGCAAGAGGAAGCGGGTGGGCAGGGGAGGGAGGGAGGGGAATGAAAACGCGTGTATACAGATTCACTGAAGGTTGGAGAATTCACATGGAAAATAGTTCTGAAGAGGAGGAGGAGTTGGGTGGAGGGAGGAAAAAGGAGAATCAGAAATCAGACGTCGTGAACTTTTTACAGGAAGCGAAAGGGCTCTTTGGACCGCAGTGCAACAGTGGTCGGAAGCACACCGCGCGGTGCGCACAAATGATTCACGCGAAAGCCGCGTTTCCGTGTGCCGCGCACACACGCACCTCTGCTGACACCACTGCCCCGCCGCTGCAGGAGGCGGACGGACAAAAAATTGACCAGTGATAGACAGATTTTGCGGAAATGTGTGTGTAAGTGCATGTGCGCACCCTCCACCGCACGGTGTGCCTGCCCTCAAGGTCATCCCTCCT
>JAYGXS010000007.1:23627326-23640498 GCA_036362985.1 Ligula intestinalis
GGCCTGGCAGGCGGTCACACGTTAAGGACATCTGACCACCACATTAACTTTGCTTCGTTGGGAAGCCTATTCAATCGGTGTTTGCTCATTTTTGAGTGAATATATGCCTTATCCGCATTCACAACGAATGGCAGGTGGTGGGGCGCTGATGAACTGCGGTTCGATGAAGCTCTTATGACCCATCAGATAGACACCAATGGTGGACCAACTGCGTCCTCTGTGAGTTCGTTTGTTTTTGTTGTCCGACCAGCTGGTTATTCAAGTTATGCTTAGCTGATGAAGGCTAATAAGCCCTTAACAGTTCTGTATCATATTACCCCGAAACGCTGTCCCTACCCCCTTAATGCTTTAATGACTTGGCCAGAATTGGCCTGGCAGACGGTCATCCGCTGAGGATTTCTGACCACCATATGAATTTTGTTTAGTTCAGAAAACTTTTCGATCGGTGTTTGCACACTTCTGCGTCGATATATACCCCATCAGCAGTGACAGAAAATGGCAGGTGGCGAGGCGCTGACGAATTCAGGTTCGATGAAGTGCTTATGACCCATATGATAGACACCAGTGGCGGACCAACTGTGCCGTCTGTGAGTGCGCTTGTTTGTGTTGTCCGACCAGCTGGTGTTAACAGTTATGCTTGGTTGATGAAGGCTAATAAGCCAGAAACAGTTCTGTATCAAGCTACCCCCAATGCAGTCAATCCCCCTTAAGGCTATAATGACATGGCCAGAATCGGCCTGGCCGATGGTCAGCGCTGAGGATCTCTTACCACCACATGAATTTTGTTTAGTTCAGAAAACTTTTCGATCGGTGTTCGCACATATGTGAGTGAATATATATCCAATCAGCATTGATAGCAAATGGCACGTTGTGGGGCATTTATGAACTGCGTTTCGATGAAGAGCTTATGACCCATCTGACAGACACCAGTGGTGGACCAATTGTGCCGTCTGTGTGTGCTTTTTTGTGTTGTCTGATCAGCTGGTGTTCAGGGTTATGCTTGGCTGATGAAGGATAATAAGCCCTAAACAGTTCTGTATCAAATACTGTCGTACTCCGATACTCTTATTATGACTTGCCGGAATTGGCCTGGCATGCGGTCACCCGTTTGGTGCCTCTGACCACCACATGAACTTTGTTTAGTTCGGAAGCATATTTGACCGATGTTCGCACATGTCTGAGTGAATATATACCCAATCAACAGTGATTTTGCCCCTACCTACTAGCGACAGTCCCTCAACCAACACGCTGACATGGCCTACATGCGCTAACTGACATAGTCCGCGTTTGCCAATCAGCGCCCGTGTTAGATAGTTATTGATTTTTCTACCTACTTAAACTTTAATTGTTATTCACAGCTTTAATTTCCCTTGCAAAAGTTTGGTCTGATGAAGAGAGGCTGAAAAAATTGTTTGCAATAAACAGACGTTTCATACTGTTTCCCTTAAATACTCGTCTTCATGCCCCTCTTGATCACATTCTGATGAAATACCCCAAGCTCTTTGTTGTCAACAACAGAGCTTCGTTGTCAAGCTCGGACCATGCAGTGTTATCTATGTCAGTCCTAAGGGGACACTATTAACTAAACCCAGAGAAAATTGAGGGTACGGGACATGTTTCCACGAAACATTTGTTTGCCTCAGACTTGTACATTCTCAAATAACACTGCCTTTGTCGAGCAATCGACCGTCGATTCGTGTTCTGGGTACCCTAAACCTCTTGATTCCATTAAGCTTACACCTAACGCAATTTTGTCTTCCTATCTCAAATATCTAAGGCACAAAAGTTTTTTAACAAATTAGGTCGGCGAGGCAGACTAAAGGACGTCGATGGCCTACTAAAAATTGAGATTTCCGGACTAACCAACCTGTTTATTGGTCCGTTATTTAATTATTCTTCTACAGCTTCGTTTCCTCTCTCTCATCGACCAAACTGTGGTCTGGCTAAAGCAACGCACTGGAACATGGCAACAGGGAGCAAACAGATAACAAAGGTTCGAGGTTCAAAATATTCCGGGTTGGATGGTCGCTCACCTTTTCTCCTGAAAGCTGGCAGTTTCCAATTAGCCCCTGCCTTGACCCATTTTACTAAGTTGGCTTCAATGGAGTTCAAGATTCCGGACGATTGACCTCCAGTAAGAATAATTCCCATTCCCCATGAAATACATCTACTTTTGGTCTCAAAACATTTCTTCTAATTGCCTGATCATCGGCACTACTCATACTTTTGGAAGAAGTTGTTTTTGACATAATCCCGCCATTTGCCTTCACGTTTAATGATCCTCGATGATTTGTCTTTAAGACCAGGTGTAGTATTCTGTGCGCTGTTGCCCTTGCGGCCAATTCTGCTCGAAGAGATTTGAATAGGGGTTGCCGTGCGTACATTTTGTACATTTCCTGACTGTTTCTTAGCTTTTATTACTGTCCCGCACCATATCCTCCTTAACAAAACGTTTGCATGTGGCACTCCCGGCTGGGCTGTCTCGTGTCTCAGTAACCAGACCGGTAAGCATCCCACTATCGTAGCGCCAGCTGCAACCGGGAAATTTCAATTTCCGACGATGGCCAGTCAACATCACGACTTGGAACATCAAACCTCAAATAAACGCCGCATCTATTGAAGCTGACAGTTTTAAGCATTCCGTGTCCCGCGGCTGCTTTTTAGCGATGTCGATGTGTGTTTATAGAAAGGTCAACGGCATATGAACTGCGGATCTGAGACAGCGTTAACAACCCTTGGGTTCGCAACTTATTCTTTTGTGCAAGCGAGGTGTCAGAGGATTGTTGCTTTCAATGCGACGAAGAGTCTTTTTTTTTAAATTTCCAGTACATTAATTTCGTCAGAAAGTTTCAGCCATACTTTATCGATATAAAACATACCGAAAGACCTACTGCCACGGCAGGAAACAGCTGGAGTCATTTACCTGATCTGGCGCAGTTGTGGACCAAGCAACTACGTCGGAAAAACCGGAAGATTATTCGTGACGCGAATGACCGAGTATGCAGCGGCAGTGAGAAAGAAAGACGACAACTCCCAGGTTGCAGATCATTCGATGGGACCCGGCCATATTTTCAAATTTGACGAGGCCGAAATCCTCGCAAGAAGTGACAACTGCGTGAGCCGCGAACTGCTGGAGCCATGTTTCTAAGGCACCCAGTCCATCAAAAAACGCAACGATTTGGCCTTCCCTGCATACCGAGACATTGCTGATCAGGGGAATCAGTCACGTAGGAAGGGCCGGGCCTAGCAACAATTCCGACGACAGTGGGCCTAATTATCACGAAATTATCAGGCCCACATCCAACGCTGACAAGGCAATTGTGGCAATTAGTGAGTCAAACGCGAAGTGCCAAGCCAGTACCGCATCAACTACAGGGGTATTCGTTTATATAGACCTCTGTATGCCTTGATATAGACCCCTGTATTCATTTATATAGACCCTTGTATTCATTTATATAGACCCCTGTATTCATTTATATAGACCCCTGTATGCATTTATATTGTTACGGAGGCGGAGCCTCCCATGCAGTCAAGATCGATGGTGAAAAGTACAGGCAACCTGGGCGATACACGTAGTCGAGCCGCCCCCGCTGGTTCGCGCGCGTATTCAAGCCGCCCACATCGTGTTTCGAGCAAACCTGAGGGCCGCCCACACAGTCGGGGTAGTGGCCGCAAACCAGGAGCTTCTAGAAGGGCTGCCCGGGCACCATACGCCAGGAACATTCTGGAAAGGTGGCAGCCCTATAAATATGCCGGACACAAGAAGCTATAAAAGCCCGAAAAATCCACTGTCCTTGTGACTTGCTGAATAAAGCCCTCTTACCCTCAGAATTGCTACGAGCACAAAGGAATACGATAACGAAAAAAACTTTATTTCTCAGGTTAGGCGAAATATTGAGCAGGAAATCCCTCTGAAGAGGATAGGTGAGATACTCAATTTGTATTATTCGACAGTCAAAAGAATTGCAAAAAGCCTGAGCAAAAATGAAAATTACGAGCGAGTTTTCAAAACCGCTTATGAGAAGAGAAGGCCGAAACAAACATCGGAAACAACTACGGAGCTTGTTGCTGAGATGGTCAATGCTCAAAACGAAATGACCGAGCGAGAAATCGTTCAGGAATTGGGGATCCTGCAGGTACCGACGTCACGGTCCACCGTTTCAAGAATCATGAAAAAAATCAATTGCTCGAGAAAGCGGTTGTCATTGGTGCCTGTAGAAAGAAATACATCAACACTCATAAACATCCGGAGAGTTTATGCGAATGCAATTGCCTTGGTGCCCGACGAAAATATTACAATGCATACAGGGGTCTATATAAATGAATACCCCTGAAAGACCCAAGCGGCGGCTATAGGAGCGGATAAATATGCCGCGCATGCGGATGACCGCTATGAGCTATGAATACACAGTAATCCATGCATGACTCAGACTATGCTGCCATTACCTATGATTAAGGATTCCCGACGGAATCCAAAACATCAAGAGAATAGAATTCTTGTTCAAGTGGTCGCAACTTCCTCTTCTTAACCCCACATCTTTTGAATCTGACTTTGTTTATTGAAATGTCAGCTGCATATGGACTGCAGATGTGAGACATCCTTAAAACCCTGGGGTTCACTTATTGCTTTGTGCAAGCGAGGTGTCAGGCGACTGTTGCTTTCAATGCGACGAAAAGTACTTCTTAACCTTCCATCACAACAAAGTCGGTGTCAAGTTTCAGCCATGCTTTATCTATGCACAACAGGCTCAACTTATGCTAGTGTTTGATTAGATTTTAATCACCCGTTAAGTAAATGCCTCCACATTAATACGAAAACTCAGTGAGCCAACAATTCAAGTATACTTTTACTTAAAGAAAAAACAGCAGGAGTTATTGGACCCATTAACTTTCGGGAGAGCTTTTAAGCTGCTTCCTCTCATTGCGTAATAATCGTAACGCATGAGAGGAATACAAAATTAAATTGGTACAAAAGGATCAGAAGGGCCATAGGGCACGGTCACGATATACAGTCTACTTTAATCTGCAGGATGGTATATACTGTTAATCTTGTGCGGGTTGGCCCACCATCAGTTTGTGTTTCGGGGTTAGTACATGTTGTAAGACTTCCAAACTCGAGCAGTCTTTCTTATCGGCATAGGCGATAACATGGAGATTGCCATTTCTAGTGCATTTGCCATTTTTAATCAATGCTATCTCAAACGTAGGCTACACATATTCAAGCCAGTTCTAAATTGACGTTTGCTGTTACGCAAAAGCCACAGCTTCTTATTCGTACTAAGTTTTACTTTGTTTAGCTGTCTGGTTCAACCGGCTTCAAGGATGTTTGGAATTGTACCCCTCTGTATGTCACGATCTACAACATCGTTTGCGGAGTGCGGAGGTATAATTCCCAGCATCACTGAGGCCGGTCAAACCAGACAGCTGTACAAGTCAGTAAAAACAAGGACTCGTAGGAAGGGGTAGCAGTATAAGACCAGTTAGAACTGACTCGAATATATGTGGCCCATGTTTGAGATGACACTGATAAAAAGACGCAAATACGCCAGGACTGGCGTGCCCTATGTCATAGTTTATTCTGATGAAACGTAACAGGTGTAATACCAGGTCGATTTAAACTCAACTCCAAAATTAAAAACACTTTTATCCCAAAAGATAACGTTTCCACAGTTAAGGAATTCGAAGAAAACGTAATTTCCTACCGAAAGATTGCAGTAAAAAATATTTTGGTGCGGGCGTTCTACAAAAATATTTGCATTTATAAGGGCACCAAAAATAAAGCAAAAGTGGCTTTTTCTGTCGGCCCAAAGACCGTATGTTCAAAACCCAGCAGCCTGACGTGACTGAGATGTTTTGGTATTATGCTGCAGAATAATTAATTTTAATAATTAATTTCACAAGTAATTTTCTTCGTAATTTTGAAACCCTACTTATGCAATCTTCTTCAGGTGAAATCATATTTTTAAATTTCGATTCACAGTTCATTAATCAGCACATTTACTGTAAGAAACAGAAACGGGTAGCACATGCACAGGAATTCGCAGTATTTATAGGCTACAGTCAATTAGCGATAATTGCCCTCTTGTGTGTTGATTGCTTGATTAACCGCATGCAGCCGTGGCCTACTGAAATCGCATCACGCGATATGGAATTGGACGTGGTGATTGCTTGGCCATCTGGTTCCCCGGTGTTGGCGTAAGACGATTGGGCGGCATGTGCACTCCTCCAGTGGCGATATCTTTTGGCCAAATTGAGCCTCAGCACCGAAAAGGGACTGGGCAGGCCGTTGTACTTGCTGATGGACTGGGGGCCCATGAACCATGAGGCAGGTAATTCGCGACTCACAAGGGTGTCCATTCTCTTTAAATTTTCGGTCTCATCAAATTAAGAATGGGTGGCAGAGTCTCGTCAATTCGCATCTTGAGAAGCCTTTCAGTTTCTTCGATGCAGTTGCCTTGTCCGCAATTGACCAGACCCTGTAGACGACTCCAGATATTTCTTGCCATGGCAGTGGGTCTTTCGTTTTCATTAACTGACGCCTCCAGCTTGTGTGCGACTACAACTCCAAATTTATACTTCACGAACTGCCCCTGAAATGCTGAAAAGTGTTTCCGATTCGACCAAATTATTGAATTAAGTTTGTGCAGCCTAGCCTTAAAAAAGTTCAGAACGGCAAGATGTCGGCTTTTAAACGAACTACTTTCTGACCACGAGCAAAAAGCATGCTCTATAAAAATGTCTACGTAAATAGTATGCATTTTTCTACTTAATTTCCAATGCTCTTATACAGTTTTCGCTGAAAACCGTGCAACTTTCTTAACTTTGTAAATGTTTGATCACTACTCGAATACCATTGTGAGTGCATTAAGGAAAACTCACAAATAATAATGAGCAGGATTGGGTTTATTTATAACTTAAAAGAATTTTAAGAAGTACTAGGTAATGTGTTAAGAAAAATAAAGTTTTTTCCGATAATACTCAAGTTCTGGAGACATAAAAAGTTGCTTTAATGTAGAACAATCTTTTTCAATATTTAATTAATCTTAAAAGTTTACGTACCCACTTTCTTTATATAAAAGGAAATTTTCTTAAGTCAATTGTTTGTGCACAGACTACTATTAGTGGATAGTTATTTATTGAATATGGTCGTATAGAGTCTGGTATCTTTTTCTTCGTTTTCAGTGTATTCCTTGATAAATATATAAATTACGCGTCCGTTTGATGTTTACATCAAAACCTTTAAAATAAGGTGTATATAAAGAGTATTTTCCGAGAGAAAGTGCTTTTGGTGTTAGTTCTCATGAAGATTGTCATGTTGATCGTATGTACAAATGCCTCAAAACAACAAACCACAATGTCGAGCATAAAGAAAGTCCGCAAGATACCCTTGATATTGATATTCCTAAGATAAATAACGAAAAATTTCCACAAAAGGTTACCTCTTAAAAAGTGCTTTGGTTAGATATTCGGCTGACCAACTTCTGGGTATATTAACTTTTTCCAAGGTAATGTCACAATGAAATTGGAGAATTTTGACAGTTTCTATAATGTACCTGAAAAAATACGATTCCATTTGACTGGAGGTGAAAGTACTTACTTTTTATCCGTATAATGAATTATTTTCCTGTAAGCGGATTAATTTCACGATCCGTTCTAAGCTTTCGAATGCAAAAAACAGCCCACATATTCGACCATTTTTTAAAATATTTATTATGCTTCTCTCTGTTGTGTTTCTATATAACGCACAAGCAGAACGTATGGTTTACAAAAATGTATATTTCTATATAACTTCCATTCAAAAAGGCCTTCTTTACATTAACTTCCGGGTGATATCTGCGAACATTTTTCTTAAATGCTAAGGTCAGCTGTGCGATTTAAGCAGAACGCGATGAAACGTTTTTGCTACTGCATTTTGTGTGACAGAAGTACACAGGTAAGATGAGCATAATTTTAAAAACATAATTCTCAAATTTTTCTACAAATAATTGCGATTCCTTCAATTTGGCTTCACTGGAATATGAACAATATTGGAAAATATATTCCAGTTCTGGAAGAAGCATCTTCTATGCCTATTTTGCTTATTTCGGAGTTTCTCCATGGTATAGTGAACATAAGTAAGCAGTTTGGCTCTGTCTTTCGTAATAGCATATAAACTTTCGTCGATGCGAGACTGCTCCCGATTTAGCCAATATTAGTGGCCATTCCTCTTAATAAACCTAATTTAAATGGTGATTTTCCTAACTAAAAGGCTTTCGCACAGTTAAATCAACTCAGTGAATCAAAATAGTTTTTCTAAATAAATGCTAAAGTACCAACTCAAATTTCGTCATAAACTTTGCAAAGGCTTAAGTGACTACTGTTTAGATTAAAAAAAATTTTCAAGAAAATTTGAATAACAAATATCCTTTCTTGTAGTGAATTGGACCTTGTTCAAATTCTATATTTTACGGAAACACATCCTTCAGCTTGAGAAAATTCTAGTTATGCCACGTAAAATGTCGTGAACTTTTCATTCATAATGCATCACATCTATAAATTTATTTGCGTTGCCTATAAAGCATACAGAATTATGCACAGGTACTGGAAAATCTTCTGAGCATAGTGTGACCTCTTCCTCTTAGCCAAGACAAGCGCGTGATTTTCGTCAGAGAGAATGTATGCACCATGTAGGCTGGTAATCTTGAATAAAACTGTAACGGTCGACAGGATTTAAACTTCTTCTGCAGTTTAGAAAGCTTTTTCAAACCAAAGGATACAATAACGTCGAGTATAAAAGTGGAAGCAACCGCAATTCGCTACCAAACGAATGCAAGAAAGAAAAATTTGTGTCCATGTTTTCTGTAAAATATATGGTTGAAGTTATTTGAGAAAATGCATTCTATTTAAGCAGCCATTTTGACAGAGTACAGTTTTTTTGCAGGTCGTTCAAAAGCCGGCATCCTAACATGACTTAAATATTTTTAGATCAGGCAGCACAATAATCAACATAACAACTCCAAGTTAATTAATTTCTTCGAAACTCTAAAACAAATCTTAGAATGTGTGTTGGCCTGTAATCAACTGATTATTAGACGTTCGATTGTGATTATCTAGACCTCCTACTCCACCGGACAGCCGTTGAGTTTGTCGCTAATCGAAGTATATACGATCTCAGGTTATTGTGGAGAGCAGCAGACACCGTAGGCATCACATGCAAAAAGGTATCGCCTTATTTTTGTATCAAAATGGCATCCATTACACCATTTAAAGTACAAAAGTTGACAGAGCGGTAGCGTGGGAGGCAGATATCGTACATACGTTGCAGTAAGCAGGCCCAATTCTTGTTAATGCTGACATTCTACTTGAATGGGGGGTCAAAGTGGGGGAGGGTGGGAAACGCCTTTCAAAGCACCTATAGGGAGATTGGTGCGCTCAAATGTTTGAACACTTTGGTTCGGTTTTAGTCCCTTATTACAGGCTGGGAAAATGACTTACAGTGACAGGATGGTCCATAAGTTGGGGAGGAGAAGCTGATAGAAAATAATTTCAGAAACCCGAAGGATCTGAAACAGTAACCTTATTCTTTACGGATAGAGCCGCTTCTATATTGAGAAGATTTAGGAGGTGTTCCGGTTTTGACAAGTAGCTCAAACAAATTACTATTTGCTCTTGGACCGACCGGCTTTCATTTGCGATCTGGCAGAATTACAATCCATGTGAACGTGCGGCTCTTGGCGCGGTTCGAGAGGAGGATAGAGCTCCAAGGCATACCGGAAGAGTCTGTTACGTAACCCGATCAGTGAGTGATCTAACACCACCGTTAATATACCTGTTAGTAACCGATAGCACAATGAGCGCGTGACTAACTGGCTAGAGCTTAGGACTTTTAGCATACAGATCATGGGTTGTAGTGTCGGGCAGTTGGCGAAAAACGGCTAATAACCCAGAAATAGACATCCATATTTCGCGTGCTTTTGCCGGTAATGTTATTTTGCCTAAACGGCAAAAGAACCTTATGTTATCCCACCCATATACCCCCAGTTCCAGCATGTTGGCCTACAAAAATGGTGCTTAAAGAGTTTTGCGGGTGCGGAATTAGAATGCGCAGGGATAAAACTCATGGCGTGAAGTGGGCGTTTGTAGCTTAGCGGTAGAGCATTAGCCTCCGGCAAAGGCTTTCTCTGATGCGCGGGTTCAAATCCCGCCAAACGCCTAGAGTTTTTCACACTTGGGTCAACTCAAATTAAGCAAATCTGCCCAACCAACTTAATAATGAAATATACTTCAATAACTGTTGTATGCAGTTTTTATTTTATTGTATTCAGAAGTGTTTCTGATTTATGTCTGTAGATTTTCCTACTCTGTATTATCGTTTGACGTATTGCGGACAACCCGATTATCAAATTTCAGGTTTCATGAAATTCCCGAAAAATAGAAATGGTGGTTAGGAGGTCGCCTACTTCAACTTACCTGAGGTCCCCCATACCGTTATGGGGTATGATTAGTATAGTCTTCTGCGTGAAGCGCCGCACACACCTTTAAATTACATGTGGAACAACTTACTCCCAGCCGCCGCAGGAAACAACTTCGGCTACATCTTTCCACTTTACAATACTGTAAATGTCCTTCTCTGCCTATCCTATTTCCACACCCCCACGAAACTCTATAATCACCGTTTTCATAGGACAAAATGCTGGGTATAGGGCTATATGAGTGGGACTACATAAGCTACTTTTGCCACCTAAACTACTAGCCCCTGTGCGACTGTTGGCGGATGGCTATTAAATCAGACAGGATTATTCCATTCTCCCATGTATTTCTAGATAATTTTTGTCTGTGTATATTTTATGTCTGACAAAGGCATTTTACCATACTCCTCACATAGGCACACATACATAAAGAAAGCACTTGCTTTGATACTTTTTGATTAAGTTATACAGCGTGCACAAGATTGTAAATCTGTTGAAATGCGAAGATCAACATTTGAGTTGGGGGGTTTAACACACAGTTAAGGTTGTTTATTTTGTTCATTGAGTTAACTTGAGGCGCAAAATGTTGTTTACTAGAAAGGAGTTCAGTTCAGTATACTGGGGGAGAAATAAGGGCAGAATTGGGTCAAACCCAACGTTCTCTGATAGCCAAGAAATTACCTTCGCTGCGGAAAATACTTCTTGTTTGTGCTTTATGTTCTATAAAAGCACATTAATAAAGACCAGAAACGATTTAATGATATATGTTCAGAGAACAGACAATTTTGTCTTCCACTAGTGAAATTGGGGTTAGGGGAATTATGACATAACGCATTATCAACGGGAAAAGAGGAACGAATTCAATTTATAAAATTCTATTGTGCAAATCTGCTAAGCTGTGCCAGAAAATGAAGAAGTAAACTTTTAAGCTGCAATTGCTTTACCCTTAACGACCGTTAACAAGTAGACTTACAAACACCCGATAAAGGCCGTCAAGATGTATGCAAAATATGACCAGACATCTATCTATAGAGCAGAATCATTGAACAGAAAAACTTGAAACAGAACGGGCAGAAGATTATCGGTTTGCTCAAAATCGTGACTGATATTTTGTCCCTTTGCTCTGCTTTTGTTATCTTAGAACTGAGCGTAGGTGTGAAAAAATATACTGAAAACTGCTCAGGTATACACAGAAAAGTGAGTTCCTTGATTTTCAGCAGATGTATCCCAAATGTTTCGAGGACTCAAGAAATTGGCCTAAATTTCTCGTTTTAATCTCGAATACACCTACAATAGAGGGAAAGTTCAGAGATATTTGACGTCGAAATATCTGATTAAAGTGCTTTTCAAGAGGCAAGATATTATAAAAACTTTTTTAAATTACTCTTTGGCCTATTTATTCGCGAATTTTGTTTTGGACATTCATTTTTCTCGGCAAAGAATCAAAATGTTTGGGTGATTCTAAAACCACGACCTAAACAGACAGCTGCATAAGAAAGAATGTTAAAAAATTCATCATTTAGGTAAGTGCTTTTAAGAAAGATGTTATTTTGAAGCGTATTTCTAAGCAACGTAAAATTACTTATAAACCGCAGTGTCCTCTTTTTGTGAACCAGCGTTCCTTAGCTACTGTAAGGCTTTGGCGGGGAGAGGGGATGCAATTTGAGCTACGTTTGTGCAACAGGGGGTTTCTTGGAAAAAATCCTTGGATTTCATAAGTTATGACACCCACTGTATATGCATCAAGCTGATATGTTCACCAAGTACTAAATGGAACTAAATGGAACTAAGTCCCCAGAAATTCAATGTTTAGGGTCGAACCCGACATTTAAATGTCTAGTTGCTTAGAAGACAGTCAACGTTTGCGGAATAGCTGCATAAAGACCATTCGAAAAAGATCGATGACCACTACGCGAAGTATAAATTTTGTCTGACACAGATGTACATCGTACTTCTAACATAGGTTTTTGCTAAAAGTCCTGGCACCTTTTCTCGTTTATATTTTTTGCTGCTGCATGACGCAGACCCGGGAGTAAGTGTGTGTCTCCCAGCGTTTTCTATGTTATTTTCAGCATCGAAAGAAAAATGCCGACTGTAAATATCTATAAGCTAAAACGATGTATGCTCATTGCTCCTGTCTACGATGTTAGGCTTTGCTGCCAATAAAACGAACAGAATTTTCGTCAAGGTCTCGTTACCCAATTACTGCTGCCACACAGACCTGCAAATATCATAAAAAAGCATTAAAGGAGTTCGGGGTAGACAAGTCAGAAAAAGTTCGACCTACAGTCCAGGACTGACCTCTTCCTGCGTCTTTGAAACCACTTCAGTGAAGTGTAGAGTCTTTCTGTGCCTGATGATCGAAAATCTCGAATACAGAGAGGGATTGCGATATGTTTGTCCGCAGATTCCTATTCATCTGCCTGCCTCCATACCGGACAAATGCATATGCGATTGTACCTGTGACTTTCTCTGGTGGTGGATTCTAGTAGCGATTCGAAACCTCAGGTCAAAAACCTCTTGTCCCGACGATTGCACCTCTCTCATTTGAGCCAACCATTTTCACATCCCGAACTCGCTGACTTCGACTTTATTCAAGGCGGCGCAGTAGGCAATGAAAAACAGGAGACGCCAGCAGAGATTGATGACAGGCTCCTGATGTCAAAAATCATTTTTTTGTGGTTCTAAAAATAATAAACACAACCTGTTTTGATTACACTCGCA
>JAYGXS010000007.1:23650575-23731461 GCA_036362985.1 Ligula intestinalis
CTTTGGGGAAAGCTGAAAAAGCAAATCAGTTAGCACCTGCATTGACACACCTCATCCTCTTACACTTCATGAAGTCTAAGATTCCTGATGAGTGGCAATCAGTGAGAATCACTCCCATCCCGAAAAAACCCTCATCTTCTAATCCAAAATATTTTTGTCCAATTGCCTGCACTTCTGCACTATTGAAACTTGCAGAACGAATCGCCTTAGACATCATCACGCCATTTTCTTCCGAATTTTCCGATCGCTTGCAATTTGCGTATAAGGCTAGGCGTAGTACACTAGACGCTGTTGCTGTGGTAGTCCATTCTGTTCTAAGAGATTTTGGATAAGGGCTGTCGTGCATACGAATGGGCTTTTCTCGACAACTCCTCAGCCTTTAATATTATCCCGCGCCATCTTCTACTTAATACATCTTCTACATGTGGCTCTCCTGGCTGGGTTGTTTCTTGGCTTGGGGAGTATTTTACTTCCCGCACTCCATGGTCCTTCCCAACAACTGTGGAGTTCATCATGGGACTATTTTATGCCCTCACCTCTTCTCTCTCCACACTGACGACCTACGATCGCCAAACGAATGCTTGTTTGTTAAATATGCTGATGATATGGTTGTTGGCCATCCTCTCAAAAGTCAGACACATCTTCAAATACTGAAGGATGACATAGCAAATGGCCCTCTACTTAACGAGCGAAAGTCAAACCAGTGTATTTTTCGACTGCAACCCTCTCCCAGTCCCGGAACTGTTGACATTCTGCCCAACGAAGTATCCTCTTTCCGCTACATTGGTGTTACTCTAGCATCCAATCTTACATTTGCTCTTCATATAGAAGGCCTTTTTATCAGAATCCGTAAACTTTTATATGATATCCGTCGCTTGCGTTCATATCACACACCACAAGCTCTAATCTGGCGTTTTGTAGATGCTTGCATTCTCCCCCTCATTCTTTACTGCTCTCCTGTTATTTTTCCAGCCTTACTTAAAAAGACCTTGTCTTTTTTAACCGTATATTCCAAATGCTCTCTTCAGCTACCGGTGTTTCCTATGTTTTTTTAGCTGGCATTATAATAGAGTGCCACTTTAAAACGGTCAAGCAATTTTCTGATCGCATCCTAAGTGAGGTTGCTCACCCTCTACACTCTGAACTATTGGCAGCGATGTCTTTCCGTACAATGAGCCGAAGCTTCTGTCACATGTCTTGCTGTACATCAGCATTTCAGCAGTCTGTACTCCCATTCCAAGCACGCTACCTCACGTGTGAGGAAGCGGAAGTTGAGAAGTTGAAAGCTGATCGGTCTCCATAGTAGATGTAGATATCGTGTAAAACTTTAATTTTCAGTTGAGTCCTGACTCATGGCACTGGTGGTCCTGTCCCTCCTTCCCTCCCTGCTACCTTCCCCCCCCGCCCCTATGACGGATAATTGATCTCTCCCCCTATACATTTTGTTTGCTCTCGTTAACAGTTAATTGCCCCCCCTTTTTTTGCATGTTTTGCATCCGATTACGGTGAACATCACTCACAAAGACTGGTGACAGCTGTACTGCACAGTCGACCGTGACAGCTTAGCCTTCTCGAAAAAAACTCTTCAAAAACAGAGGGAACCCTTTCCTCTTCAGCTGTCGATGGTTTAGAATAAGGTAGTTCAGTTCGGACGACAAAAATGGTGGGCATAGGGGCAGTTACTTGCACGTGAAGTAGCCTATGGTGACTTGCGTTGCATCTAATGCACTCGATCCTCTCTTACCCACATAAGCCAAGAATACCCGTGGCTGGATTGGGTACAGGTGGCTGGCTCGGTGCGAGCATACACCTAAACGGAATGACCATTTCTGGCTTATCAGTCGTCATCAGCCAGCTATACTTAATCTCAGATGTTGCAAAATTGGAAGATCTAACCCACACCTTCTTGCCTAGAAGTCCAACGTCTTAAAAACTGAGCCACGAATTCGTTGTCGTGTCGGTTGTGATCGAGAATGCTGTCGTCTACATTAAATTATCCTTCACAATACTCGAAATGCTAACAGGATGAATTTCGTGAATTCAGAGCACTTGCTGCAGCCTTATTAGCTTAAATGTTGGGCTTTCGAGGTAAATGAAAATGTCTTGACAGAATGGCCTTGTCACTCCTCTTCCTTACCCGTAAATGTAGACATTTTCTTTGGGCCATACCGTTCAGACGGCAGACTACGCTCATTTAACGCAGCAGCAACAGCAGCAGCCAATAAGACCCAACAAAAACTAAGACGTAAATTAACGCCTCACGGGTGAGAAGGCAACTGGAAATCAAAATGGCATTTGTACGAGCCAAGAGAGAAAGCTCCCTTCACAGCGATATTTTTGAACTTGAAATCTGCACCCACCCACCCACTCTTATCCGTCAAATTCCCTTGCTCACACCCAGCACACCACCACCACTCCCCGCATGCCCAGACCCTGTGTCCGCAGACTTGGCGTATCTCTCGGCGGGGGCGCTCCATGTCCAGTTGATCATGAGGGAGTTAATACACATACACACACACATACACACACACACACACACACCTACACACACACACACACACACACACACACACACACACACACACACACACTCAGTCCGCCGCTCCAGCCGCCGTCTCCGCGGTACTTGCCGCCGCCACGGCCGCTACCTTGGCGTTGCCATGACGATCGCGAAAAGGTTTTGCCGACAGTGACGGCAGCGGCACAGAGCGTTAGCGGCCTCTGTCGCAGTCATCCCTCTTCTTGTCGTCCTCGTCCTCCTCGTTCTCCTCCTCCTCCTCCTCCTCCTCATCGTCGTCGTCGTCGTCGTCATCATCATCATCATCGGTATCATTGGTATCATCGTCGTCGTCGTCGTCGTCGTCGTCGTCGCCGTCCTCCTCCACCTCCTCATTCTCCCCCGCCGCCCAAACTCTCCTCCACCTCCTCGTTGTCGGGTATTTCCTTTTTGCCGCCACACCGCTACGCCGCACCGCCCGTCCTCAACCATTTGCGCTCTTCTCCATCTCGCTATCTCTCGCTCTCTCTCTCTCTCGGTGGCTTTCTCTCTTCTCGCTCATTCTCCCTCTCTCCCTCTCTCGCTCGCTCGCTTTTTGCACAAATCCCGGGACCAGTAGTGGCGGCGACAGTGTGCCAGCGCTCTCCCCATCCCCCCGCCCCCCAACTAGCCCAGGCACACGCACGCATGTACCTGCAGGCCCACGCGACTTTGCAGGAGCGGGGGGAGGGCGAGACAGGAGGAGGAAAGCGCGCGATGCTGTCGCCGCGCCCCCCCCCCCCCCCCCCCCCCCCCCCCCGCGTCTGCACTGCCGACGACGGGTGCGGTGTGCATGCCTGTACCCTGCGCCACTTCAAACACGCGCAGGAGACGTGCCCCGGCGTGCCCAGGTGCGTCCACACCGCACCGCACCTCCCGTCCCGTCCCGACGAGGAGCACGACGCACTAGCGGGAGAAAAGTGGCTGCGGCGGCGGAGGACGGATAGGGCGAGAGCCTCAGACGCGTGTATGCACGTACGCACGCATGCATGCAGGTGCGCGCATGCTTGCCTGGGTGCACTAGAAGTTGGGCGGGCGGTGATGGTGGTGTGGCGGCGGCGATGGTGATGGCGGCCTTGGACACGAACCTTTGAGCACGCTGCTCCCGGGGGGGGGGGGGGGGGGGGGGGGGGGGCAGAAGCCGCCGCTGCCGCCGCCGCTGCCGCCGTCGCCGTCGCCGCGATTGGAAAGGGAAAATTTGTCCATTTTGTACAGCCAGAGGGAGAGAGAGCAAGAGAGAGGAAAAGATAAAAGGTATTAGAAAGATGAGAAAATAAATTGGCATTTTTACATGCTCTGCAGTCGCTCTCTCGCCAAAAATGCAGGCCATTGTGGGGCCTGATTCAGAAGGACAGAGGGAGAAAACGGAGCGAAGCACGCAGCCAGCAACAATGTCCCCATATCATGTCAAATGCGGTTATTGTTCTACGTATGGAATGTTTTTCCTTTTAAAGGAAATCGGGAGAAGAAGAAGATATGCTCAAGAGATGGAAAAACAGACCGAAGGTTCCCCGCTCCAAAGTGTGTGCTGTTAGATCTTACTGCCAACAAAACACTATTAAATGCACAGACATTAGGCTACTAGGATGATCATAGCAGTGTCTCAAATTAGACCTAAAAGTACAAACTACGAGGTTGGTGCCAATCCCACGTTCAGGCGCGTTTAAAAGGGCATATTTACCCAACATGAAATTTGCAGATATCTTTCACATAAAATGTGACTGAAGTCAAGCCGACACCGAACGTTAGCGAGTGAAAAAAACGTGTGCAAATAGGTATGCAATTATGTTGTCTGCGAACAGACTTCGGAGAGCGAAAGGTTACGTATACACGGTAAAGGTAAACACGCAGAGCAGACGCAAAGGAGTTAGAAGGAGAAGAAGACAAGGATCCAATCTTTTACGGCCTATTGGTATCTTCGGCAATTTATTTGTAACTACGCTCAGATTTCTTGACATTCTCTGTACAATCAATACTACTGGTTACGGTATAGATTTTCACGTAAAAGGAAGGTTTTAATTGATATGAAATTGGAGTTGTAAGCTACAGTTTACTCATCCTTGTGGTGACCAATTTAAAATCGGTTGCAACTGCTGAATCCGCCTAGCAACAACCGAATTGAGGTTTTGGATGCATGATAAAGCAAGAGCCAAAGTTGGCTATGAGCGAAGATGACAAAAATACATTTGACCCTATTGTGATAAAAGCCAACAGCCTCGTTGGGAGTTCAGCCCATGGCAGCAAATCTACGGATTAAGTATGGTGAACGCTCTAAACGTCTGAGCTACGAGACTCCAACCGGGAGCCGTGAGTTGAGAGAGACATTCGCTTCATTTTGAAAATAGCACTCCAAAATTTTCAGCGAAGTCGTCCTTTATTCAAAAGGGATAATGTTGGGCGCACAAACTCACAACACCGAGAAACCAAAAATAATCCATTATCGCCAATGTCTGCAATATTCGACATCGTGGATGAATGTCCTTGATAAATTCGTCAAATATGAGCAAAATTGGACTGCTTTCAAAACGGCGCTAGCCTCATGACCTCACGCCCACATGAACCTAACAAAAGGGGATAAAAATCGGTTAATGCTTGGTGAAGTAGGACAACCGACGTATGCATAATAAAATAAACATGCGAATCGAGGGAGGCGTCTCAATTTGGAAAAGCCTTTCAGTTTCGTCACAGTTGAGCACCAGGTATCTACCATGCTTATTTACTCAGTAAATGACTTGGCAGATTTTAAACAATTCATTTGATTGAATTTTGAAATACTTGGCGGCCTCGGTGAGCTCACAACAACAAGAACAAGCGTTTGACATTCCATCTGGTGTATTTGACGCATGCAGTAGATTGGGTGATTTATTTGACACAAATGTGATTAAAGGCAAAACTAACGCCCCCTCTTCAGTCTCCTAGCTCAGAAGGGTTTGCGCCTCGGCGTTGCACTTGCTGACGTGGGTTCGAATTCCCCCGAGGCAGGCAAAACTTCACAAATGATTCAAATGACTGGTTATTCCAAAAACTATGTGGTTGTTGTTGTTGATAGAAGCGAATATGCGATTTCTGGGAAGCAGTCCAGAAGATGGAGAATATGCGATCACTGGAATAAGAATTCTATATTCCTGACGTTTCAGATTCTGTCGATAGTCCTTAAGCATAGGTAACCGTAGAATGGTGTGAGAAATTCTAAGATTGGGATGATACATGCACAATTTGTACGCTATTTATAGTTCATAGCGGTCATCCGCATGTGTACTGTAATTATCAGCAACTATAACCACGCTTTGCGTCTTAATTGGTGTGGTGATGGCTTGGCACTTCGCTTTCGACTCATTAATTACCATGACTATGTTGTCCATGCTGGATGCTGGCTTGATAATTGCGTGACAATTATGTTCCCTGTCGTCGGAGTTGTTGCCTGGCTCTGCCCTTCCCACGCGACTGATCATCTTGTTCAGGCAATATGTCATGACAGAGTATGGGAACGGGAAATCGTTGGGCCTGTTGATTGACTGAAGCGACTGTCATTCTTGCGTGGATTTCGGCCTCGCTACGACCCCAAGCGATGGTTACAGGCGCTGATAATTATATACGCATGCGAATGACCGATACGAACTATACATACCGCGCAATCTGTGCATGTATCACCGCAATCTGCCCACACCAGTGTATGGGTACCTATGATTAAGGATTCTTGACAGAATCCGCAATGCCAGGAAAATAAAATTATTGTTCCAGTGATCACATTTTTTCTATGTTGTTGTTGTTGACATTTTGTGCAGTTTTAATTTGTTTATCACTGGCATAGTGGTAACCAAAGCAACGTGCAGTGAATAGCAAACAGAAGAGGATTAGAAGCGAAAGGTTAAAAGTTAATTAAAACTTTGTTGAAAAATGCGAGTCCACTAAAAGACTCCTTTGAAGGATATTTTTTGGATTCATCTGAGGTCAAGCCAAGGCTGGCTTTTTTTTAGTGAACCATGCTAAAGATCGTGTTTTTGCGGGATCGTAAGGGAGCTATTTTATTTATTCATTGATTGCCAGTTAACAGGTAATTTTTAAAATTGGGCTAATTGGTAAAGCACTTCCTGGGTGCCTTCCAAAACCTCAAAGACAGGAAAAAACCTAAAACAAACTCCGTCTGTTGCAGTCAGTATGAGTTTTGTTTTAGTTTTGTGATTGATCAATAGTGGGCAAAATAAGGAGTTTGTTTCAAGTGAAAAACACCTGACTTCAAAGGTACGATATTAACGAAAAATATTGAAGTTAAAGGCCGAGGCGACAGTTTAGCAGAAAAAAACTGCAGTTTGTTGATTAACTTTAGTTAGGGACAGGAATTGTTGACACAGGAACACATTGTTCTCAGTCTTCCTTGAGTGTAATGATGTTGAGATTGAGCGCCAGCGGACCGTTGATCGGCGAACAGCTGCTCGCTGTCGGCTGAAGAGTTAGCCGATTGCGGGCCACAGATTCAGCACTATTATACTCAGCATGAGACCTGACACGAGCGCCATCAGAGTGACAGAGGGATTCCACCGAATCAGCACCCAAAATTTGCTAAAGTTGTCCTAAATGTAGAAAACTAGTGGTAGCTTTCTTAAACAAAGGGTAGCTTTGCCGTGTTTTAATACTTATGGGCAACTTATTCCAGATTGGAATGGCGTTTACTGAAAAATGTTTACAGTATCTAACTGTGCGTACCATAGGAAGAAATTGAAATGCATCTCAATGACTGGCGCGCCGAGACTGGTACTAAGGGGATTAAACGCACGGTCGTTTAAAATTTTGATCACAAAAATAGCCCCCTCTGTAATCTGCGAAGCCACAAGGGATCGAGATTAATAAGTTCACGACATGGGTGGTAGGATAATTTACACTGTTCTGAAAAGAACCACTCTTTATGCAGAAGTGCTGGACCGACTCTATAATCTTCCTTTCACTAGCAAACTGAAACCTAAAAAGGGCGAGCAGTATTCAAGGCTGGGTCTTATAAAAAGGTAAGTTTTGCGAAAATCGCAGATGTGAGGAATAAGCAAAAGAAGGAGGGGAATAATAATATGTCTAGGGAGGTATTAACAACGACGGAGACTGTCCGAGTGGGAATTTTTAGTTTGCAGAGCTATTGAGTTCTTGCCGGTGGCCAGCAAGAAACTCGAAATGCTATTGAGTAACAGCAGCCGGTGTTACTTATTTTAGTTTGAGTCTGGAAAATCAAATAACTGGAGGCGGTCCTGGACTTAACTCAATCAATTCCTCGTTTCGTACGCCACACGCCAAGTGTGTAAGCTGAAGTGTCTAATAAGAGATAACATTTCGACCGGTCGCAGGCATCGATCTCAATCATGTGCCCCAGTGGAGTGGGCCCCGGCAACTTTGACTTGCGCAGAATCTGTCGCATACTCTCCTGTTCCAACCCTTTTTATCCTATGTTGAGAGGGAGAGAGTCAAGCGGACCGGAAGCAGTCTCGATCACAGTATCTGACAACTCCGTCTACACATGCCACACACGACGTGGTCCGTACTAGGTTTCCCCGAAAAGGGAAGCTTCGGAAGTGGACGTACCATAGAAGCCACACCTGGAAGGAGCTATTCAACCTCATTCCAGTCGTGATGGGACTGGATTAGGCGGTCAGTTGGCAGTCCTCCTAATCTAGCGCCCGTGGTAGTTAATTGCGAAGTAAATCACTTTTGGTGCATTGCGATGTCGTGCGAATGGAGGCATCAGAGTCGACCTCACTCCTTTTGTCTCCTTTCATATGCCAGTTTTGCTGTTCAAGCTCGTGACTCTACTGGCGACGATATTGGATGCCGCACATGACCTGAGCCCCAGTCCACGTGCCAGGATACGTTTAAGAACAGGTTTCGAATGAGTTTGGACACGTGACCTTACGCTGGCCTGCTACCAAAAAAGAAACGTAATTGTAACGGAGTTTGACATGTGGTACATAGGATTGTAAATTTTGCCTAGAAAAGTTTAAAACAGGCGTATACGGCAGGATTTATTGACATCAAAAAAATTCGTGACAGCTTCTCAGTTGCATCTTGTCGCTGCGTGATAATGATGATGATGAAGAGCACATATAACAGTTTAAAGTTTCACAGAATGTATGGCATAACAGCAAGGACCGTGGTTTAGTTTAAATAAAAATCGATAAAGGTGAACGCATAGAAAGGGAGGCAGGAGCTTGAGGGGAAGTAAACGAAAATCACTTGGGGATTAAAATCAAGCGACCAATTACTAGTGTAACTGGAGGTTGACCACATAGTCAACTTGGATGCATAGGCCGGGTTTTTCCCGCCGTATGTGAACAGCTTCCCAATAGCGCAGGGTTCGATTTGTTCTGGACCGAACAAGTACTCCAAACGCTGTTTGGCCATCGACAGAAGGACCGGTGTCTAGTAGATATTTGGTAATATAGGACCATGGTACTCTGTCTTCTTGCTTGAAAATCCAGTTGGGCAAGTGTTGAGTGGCCCTGGCTGCCAGTTGCCTTTGCGTACGTCCAATTTACTTGCATCCACAAGTACATGTGAATTCGTACACACAATTTGAGGTGACATTCAATGGAAAGGCAGCCTTTGCCCGTTTTACTGGAATACTTTTAGTGGGACTTAAGAAGACGAGTTTTGCTGCATTGTGAGTCCCTTCTATAGTACAACGCAACCGTCACTTGATTATATTGGAAATTTTGTGACCCTTATAGGGTAAGGATATAAGGGCGGGCTTTTTGGAACAGCCTATTCCACCATTTTGGCCGTAGTGGATTGCTATACTTCTGAATAAGGCGGGCAGGATAGTCGTAGTTGAGTAGGGCTGATTTGATGCGGGAAAGCTCTGTTGGCAGGGTATCACTAGAGCGAATGTTCCTTCCTCGTTCAAAGTGAGCATGTACTAGATTTCGCTTTCACTGGATTGGCAAAAAACTCATTAAATGTAGATATTGCCCGTTTCAGGTATTATTGTGGAGAACCAAGCGCCCTAAGGAACCATCATCCTTTCTAAACCTGAGGACATCAAGGAAGGAAAGCTTTTTATGTTGCTATGTTTCCATTGTAAATTTAATTTTAGGGTGTAGAGTATTCATAAAATTGAGGAGTTCATCAGCATCTTCCTTAGAATCAACAATTGCGGATATATTGTCCGCATGTCTTCTACAAAGTTTTGTCTTCCTTAGTCTTGATGACACCTTTCCTTCTAGATGACCCATAAAAACAAACGCGGATGTGGGCCCTAGTCTATAAAGTTGTCTGTTAGATAGAAATTGAACATATTTGGTGCAGCGTGGCCGCAATTGGCGCAGTATTTCAGGCGACAGATGGGTTCCCGAGGCATGGGCACATGTTTCGCCCAGCGGTACATTTTTAAATAATGATTCGATGCCTAGTGAAATCATAAATTTATCGATGACGTTTTGGCGCTTGATACCCTCGATAAATGGAGAGTGTCATTTGTAATGTACGTGGAGAACCATTTTCAAATAAGCTAAAAATGTTTTTTCTGTTTGATGGTGAAGACGAGTGTATGGTTTCGTCGAGTACTTGCAAGGCTGAATAGTCCCATGACCGAGTTTCCTTAGGCAGGTAAGCCCGATGTGTCACGGCCGTCCTAGCAATGGTTCTAATGTCTTAGTGCGATGGACCCGCAAGGGACCAGTCAGGCCGATGTGGGACGAAAATGAGCAGTGATTGTAGAGACAAGATGGATCGGCGGCGGCAGCTGTGCTGACTATGTTGTCTACACTGGTGGCGGTAATACTTATAGCACAATCAGGATGATATTGTGGTTAATCTCGCTGTCGTGGGTGGGCACATCGCCAAAAAGCCAAATGTCCTGGGCATATCATAGCTCCGGATATCGGTTCGTGGGTTTCAGTGCGATGACGTTTGGCGTGAGCGGTCAGGCCTGTGTGTTGGGGTGATTGCAATGGGAACCTATGGCTTGTAAACCCACAGTGCCTTTGACGGGATCATTGATGGTACTGTTTTGCAAAATAATAGCAAAGTGCCCACTGGGGATATCAGTTAAGACGGGTGTTTTGGCGGGTTGGCCTTCCCGACATTGCACTCAACCCCACGCGGTTCGAAAAAGTCCGAAATTTCTGTGCGGACACGATGACTGGGTTGGGTTACTTGCGTCGTTTGTCCGTAGCGCCTTGTGGGTCGCTCGGGCTTGACAACGGCTAATCTAAGATGCCTACTTCAGTCTTTACGAGGATGCCGCATGCCTACCGAGCTGGGGTTCATTTGCAGATGCTTCAGGAGGTCCTCATTTTGTCTTTGTAGTGACGCCTTTGTCCCTCAGACGCCAACAATTTTGTACCTAGTCGTAAAGTAGCCGCCCAGGCAGGCGTTCGTTTATCGTCCTCACAAGCTGGGCGCTCCATCGCAGTTTTATTTGCCTCAGCAGGGCGGAGATACTGGGGCTACCGATCCTTTTCAGGACCTCATTGTCCGGGATCCTTCAAGATTCGGCATGACATGGGCCTATGGGCTCAACCTCTTCCCAAGGGCTTTCTTTTCCTTTCATGATATTAGAGGGTTATTGTGTAAACTAAATTTTAGTTTAGGGTTATGCCTAAGGTAAGGGTGACAGGTAAGTTAGGGATCACAGTAGAACACAAAAGGGGCCTCATAGGTCACATGTACCTCCATGAAAACCTGCGGTAGAACGCCGCTGGCTATACCACATTACACATTCTTGGTGGAAGTTTAGTTGGGGTTCCACGACAGTTGATTTAATTAACCAAGTATTTGCGCCTGATAATTAAAATTGCCCACTAGTTCCCAATTAGGCACAATCGTAGATTCTATATCATATCTATATCACTTCTTTATACCCCCTATAGAGAAGAAGACGACTCTATCGCTGGAACAATACTTTTATTCGCCGGACGTTTCCAGATCCGTCGCAGATTCATTCTCAGAGACATAATCCGAGAGTGGTAGCAGATAGCAGACCCGTATCTGCGACTGCTCTCTGATTATGTCTCTGAGGACGAATCCACGATGGATCTCGAAAGGTGAGGTGAATAAAAGTATTGTCCCAGCGATCAAGTCAACTTCTTCTCAATTACTTTCTAGGACTCGAATGTTTGCTTGTATTGGTGACCCTCTATAGAGTTGATTTAGAGTCGATGATTAGGGGGCTATTGGGCCTTATTCTTTACTACTAGTTTAGTTCGCAGTTTAATTTTCGCGCGCAAATATTTAGGTACCTCAATAATTATTCTCATTATTTTCTATTTTTATACGCTCTACTTATTTTTCTTCTTCCTGATTTGCCTCATCCGTTTAACCCTCATTACCACCTGTCCCGTAGTAACGAAGAATGGTGTTTTCACGTGCTCTTGTGGGCCCTAAATTGAACTTTTACCAGTTTCGGCTCAACGACAGCCACATCATACATGTTGTCCTAACCAACCTGTTTCTGTCACGTGAGCGGGAAGTTACTCCCTTGGCCCCTCCGCTGCATGCGTGATGTGAGCCCGAGATGATCATGATTTAATAAAACCATGCCTAGAAAGACTGCCAACTGGTAGTTTCTTTTCACCAGACCATGTCGTCGGTACATATAAACCTCTTTGAAAGACAGCTTTTATAAGATATCACGAACGTGAAAGTCATTACGTCACTCTATTCAAAGACTGTGTTTCACGGTGGTCAGTTTCGTCCCACCACATGAGGGGCCTTTCCACGCCTGATGAATTGTACTTCCGGTTCCTGAGTTTCGGACAGATAAAAGTCTGGACTATCTCGATGCACTGCCGCAAAAAGGAACTCGCCAGCTACAAAAATCGAGCACTGCCTGCTCGAATTGATAAACTATTGCTTACACTGGAAAGAGTATAAAATCGGAGGAAAGAAGGCGCAGAAAAGGCTTGTTCGAAACACTTTCCGTGGTGTCTTATCTGTTGTATTTGGTGCTTTCCTCGATCAGGGCGAAACGGCCCTGCTAAATCGGCCCCTGCCCCCACCCCTCCTTCTCACTGTCATCCTCGCTGCTCCCTCCCCTTGCCCCACCACCTTGAATATCTCGCCACTGACACCCAACGTCGCCTGTGGGCACATGTAACTTCTGACTTTAACAAGACGACCTGAGACTCAGGGTCGGCCTCAACGCAGGCCTCACCCCACCTGGTGACAGCGCCTCCCACCTCCCCCGCTGATATATACTTTTTCGTACTCCTTGACAAATCCAAGCAAGCTGGTCGCACTGTCCAACAATGCTGGTTTTTCTCATTTCCCCCACTTTTTGCACAAATCGCCCTGGAGACCTCGATATTTTTTCTGCGTTTCAGCGTGTCCTTTTTGTCTTTCACGGATTACATGTCGCAGCCCTCGGGGTGGGGTGGGGTGGCCCCCACACAGCACGTTTATCAGCTGACGCGTTTGATGTGCAGTCCGTATTCCGTCCCTCCCGTTCCCCTCCCCTTTCCCCTACTATCTTCGGATGACAGGGACTTGAAATTGAAACACTGGCTTTTTTAAAGTCTCAAATTAATTTTTTTGTCTCGGCTGCCTGGGTGTCCACTGCGGGGCAGGGGGAGGGGGAGTGAGAACGTTTGGCATATTAAAAAATTGAATAAAAAAAGGCTGTCAAATGTCGCGTTGCCTACTTCCCCCCCGCCCCCCACAATGGGCCTTGGAGGCGCTATAATGCACGTTCTAGTACGATTTTTACCCACGGTTAGATAACCTATGTGTTTTGATAAAATAACTAAATGGGTGCTTCGCAGATGACTGCTAAAGAGGGATCAACCGCCCGAACTGACTAGTTTTGGCTTCTGTGTATTTGTACAGCTACTTTTAAAGTCCATTGTTGATTTTTCGTTTTTCTCAAAAAGTTGGGTTGTTGCTGCATAATTTTTCGCCTTGAACATTAAGCCAATTATGCTCTAGTGCGAACAACTTCCGCTTAAATATTGCATGCAGTATGCAAGTAGTTTATTACTAATACTTATTTACTCATCACCAGTTTACTGGGAATTTAGCAGTTTAAAGGTGAGGAATACATAAGGTATTTTATAAAAATGTGCGGAAGACAATCAAATGTAGCTAGTTATGTAAAGAATGAATATCGAAAAAGAAGATAGAAATGGCAACTTCTGGTTCATTACACGCCCTCAGTCAACTTCGACGTTTGTCAGATAGAGGTTAAGCTTTCTGACCACGGGTGCTTTCTTCTGTAACTTGCAAACGATGTGCTTGCCTGCTTGGTTCTAAATAAAACTCCTAAGCACCACAGGACGGGGATAGGTCCCTTAAAGTTATTGTTTGCATTAACGGTTTTTTAAACGGAGTGCTTCAGCATGGAATATAATTCGAAGGAAGTTTCTCCTGACCTTACATTGAATATGGGGTGTCCCGAAATCCCTTGCATCCTTATAACACAGTCCCAGTTTCTCAAGTGATATATATATATATATATATATATATATATATATATATGTATACAGAGTGTTACAAAAAATAGATGCACATTTTTACATAATTGTAAAATTGGTATTTATCGTTATTTTATTTTTTTTAATGTAAAAATATTTGCAAGTACCACTTTCATATTTTTTTCACTAAAATTTTCTCCGACTGATGCCGATTTCGATCGTGAAACTGCTGACAACGCGAAGCAATGGAATTGCGCACACGATGAAACAATTTCTTTGGTATTCGGATGAATTCCTGTTCAATTGCTTCCCTAAATTCAGCCACTGTTGCGATAGTCAAAATGCAGTGAAAAAAAACAACTTGTAAATATTCTTTTTATTTTTGAAATCATAAAATTTTAATAAAACCCAAATTTACAATTACTTGAAATGTGTTTACCTTTTTTGGGACATCCTGTGTATATAGTTCACGATTTACCTTAAAAGGAATTATCCTGTTTCCTTTAGAGCAGCTCCGAGAGGATCTTTTCTCAGGCGTACAACGGGGAACCCTCCATTCGAGCAACTGCAGTAGTAGCGGACAGTTTTGCTATGGATTTTCCTTCTGTGATTGGCGGTATCATCCAACATTTTCATGCAAATAGCGGTGCATAAAGGGTGTAGAACCCTTCAAGCCTTTCATATTCACTTTCTTTGTGAGCGTCTTTGGGGTTTGCCTTGGTTTACCAGCGGATTTTACAATTACAATCTTTTCAACTCTCCCCAAAATTGTTGTTCTTCCAGAGCTCTACTGCTTTGTGAGGATACCTGTCCGCTTTTGCTGTGACTACGAATACTTGACCATTCTGATAGATAAACCTGCAGCTTTAGCAACCCCCACTTGCTCCACCCCCGTCTCCATCATGCCTATAGCTCGCGCACTGTCCCCTCAGCGTCGCACCATCAGAATGTCGGACAGTTTTTTACTGGTTTACAGTTTTCTGCCAAATTTGTACTGCTGAACTGTACAGTAAACACTGTGTATAAAATTGGCTGAGTAATAAAATAATTATAATTGGCTACAAAAAATTATCAAACCTTTAAAAGATACAAATAATTTTGGGACATTGGATAAATTTTCATTCATCGAAAAGGCTCGCAATGAGAAAAATGTACAAAGTAATTGCTAGATTATTCCTGCGGCTTTTGGGGCCTACGTAGCGGTTACTTCTGTCACACTTCCCTTAAGACAAAGAAAATTTCTTGGGTATTTTGCAAGAGGTGTCGTCTTTCTTCTCTGTGAGAAAATGGCACCGTTATAAGTAAGTGAAATCACATCGCGGGTACGGGGAGTGCTTAAACTGTACAGATCACATGCCCTCTGGACAACTTGGTCCAAGTCGTATTATACGGTGGTGGGAAAAAAACAATCTAGACGAGTAAAATGCACCAAAGAAAGGTCTGCGGCTGTCGGATGCTTAAAAAGTGTCTGAACCGAAAGATGCTGCTAAAATTGTCCTAACGCGACTTTAGACATACGTGAGAAGATAGTGCGATTTGCGCTGGAAATCACGAGACAGCCCCGGGAAACATCTTTTACTGTGCTCCCGAGTTGTGAAAAAGTAGTTGCGGGAGACTGTCTTATTAAACCTTATACCTGCAGCATACTTTCAAGGCATGCTGAATTTTGGTTCAATAAGCATTTGGCCTTGTAGGATAGCTTCAATAGGAGTAAGGGTCGCTTAGACAGTGCACGTGTTTTCATTCACTTCAGCTGTTTTAAGAAGGATAATCATAGAGCTGGCAGTTGACAACAAAGGACTCCATTTAACCAATCTTCTTGAATGAAATTATTCAGCCTCCGGAAGCGTAACTCTGTGTTGGCTCTCATTTGAACTTTCATGTAGCTATTTATGTGGCCATTATATACCGATTTACTAGTAACGTCGACTGGATACACAGTTTGATCTTCAATTCCGATGGTGTTGACTGGGTGCTTCGGTAAACTGAGGGCAAACGCGGTCAATTACGCGTGGCTTGATTTTAAGGCGAAGTAGACTTGCGTAGCATCTACCGCGCTCCCTCCTCCACATCACGTGGGCCCGACGTCATGATGAAGTCAAGAAGACCGAAGGCGGGAGCCGTAGTCGGAGCTTGGTTCGCATCCCAGCTGGGTGCGAGTGGCATAAAGACTATATTGACCATAAAGCACACAAAGCACACTATATATGGCAGCATACTTACTCCAAGCTCCGTTAAGGGCTAGCTAGAGAGGATTCAGGTTCTGAGAACACACATAGCATATCGTTACAAAGCTCGAGCAGAAAGACAGGTGGTAGTTAGAAATATGCAGGAGTATGTTACCAAAACACGGCCTGCTTTAAGCAAAACAATGGAAGACACAAGTTTTATAAGGAAGAAGGCAGGTCGAGCACCAGAACAATTGATCTGGTGCTCGACCTGCCTTCTTCCTCATCCATGCAAGTACCTGGATCGCGAACCTTCGCATTCATTAGGGACAAGTTTTATGCTCTGTCGCTAGGTGATGTGATTCGATTTTTGAACAAATGAAAGATGTGTAATTGAACAGACTACCTCATTAACTAAATTTGATCATTTTAATATAAAAAGACAACTGAAACTTATTTTAGTAAATATCTTGTCAGTTTTGGCACATTCCACACCCGTAATATTTATTTTATGCACGATCGCAACCCATCTCAGTTTTATCGGTCGACCGATGGTAAGTATAGCTGATTGTTCAGGTGGCACATATGTTTACATAACTTGCGTGGAACAAAAGGAACAATAAGGAACAAAAGTTAAGTAGTTATCCAGCGAAACAAACTACAATAACTCAAGCGAATTATGCTCAGTTAGTTGGGCAGCCTGCTAGGAATGAAATTCCAAAGGAATAGGCCATTCTATTGGAAGTAGTCGCTGCCAGAAGTGACAAAATGCCTGTTTAACATTTCAAAAATAGTGCAGTGTTTGAGAAGAAGAAGAAGATTCGACCGGAGAGCCAGACGGCCGAACAATCATCACGCCCGAGCCCACCGCTCTTGATGAAAGTTCAACCGGTCAGAGCCCGCGTGCGTCTAACAAACAACCAACGCGCAAGTAGGCAATAAAGGTTAATTGTCGTTGTATGTTTGCAGTAATGACTGTATCCTATAAATACTGCAGAACTCTGTGCATGCATTACCCATTTCTGCTACTGTTCATGTCTCTGATAATACATCCCCGACGGATGTCGAAACGTTCAGCGAATAAAAATAATGTCCCAGCGATCAAGTCTTCTTCTCAATTGCTTCCTGGGACACGCATGTTCGCTTGTATAGGCAGTGCAGTGTTTATCGTGAGGAGGTAGGCACCTTTGGACAGTACACTGTAGGACAGAAAATATATTTTTGCTGACATCTACATGCGTTGGAAAAGTAATAAACTGAATTAAACCACGCCCCGATAATCTCAATGAGCTACGAATTCGTACAGTAGATGGACTACCTCAGGAAATCCAAGGCTTTTTACAAGAAAATTCCCGTTATGCAAACGCAGCTCTCATTACATCCCCCAAAGCAGCAGCAGGAAAGTAATGGTCGTTCTTCAAAATAAGGCATATCGCGGTTTATCAAGTACGCTTACGTTGTGTAGAAATCCGAGCTTTTTTTGGAAAAGCGAAAAAATCCAAAAAAGTGGAAATCAAAGCGTAGTGGTTAAATTTAGTTAAAGCCAGTTCATGCAAAACAAAATAATCCTTTTGTAAAATTTTCAGATGCATATGCTTCCATATAACCCGCAATGTAACGTTTAGCTGTTACTGAACAACTCAAAGGCTGAGTTAGTATTTAAACATGGTTTCGCGAGAATTGCTGGTGCTTTCTTCCGTTTCTTAGTTGTTTAAGTAACAGCGGACGATGACAACCAGATTTTCGCTTGATAAGACCGATTCGAAGGTCACAGGAGTAAGATAGAGTAGTCACCGGCTATTAAGTCCACCTCGGGCCCAGACCAAATTGGGCTAAATAAGCGGTGGGCCTAATAACCGTGGGCTTAATAGCCGGTGACTACTCTATTTAGTGAGCCTATGTGCAGAAATGCCGCTGAATGACTAATAAATTATAAATGGATTTACCGAGTGCAATCGTAGAAGTACTATTAGGTGCACAATAAGTTAGATGGCCTTCCGGCACAGTTCTTTATAATTATTTTGGGATTTCGATTACGACGAGGTTCAGCTCATTCTTGAAATTGTGGTCAAAATTTTACTGTATTCAGTAGTTTCAGTTGATAGTCCATAAATTAGACTTATGTTTTACGTGCTCACCAAAACCTTCAAAATAATATATTTCTTCAAAACATTTGCTTAAAAAGTGAGCTTTTGTGCATTCTTGATAATGCAACTGACTTTTAGATTATGGTTTTACAATCACCCGAACATGGCCATTCATTGTCGAGAAAAATGAACCTCCACAAGAAAAGTGAGATATTACTATGCATACGATCAACAAAAGGGGCTTCTATTGCAAGTTTCTTTTTGAACTAGCGCTCTAATGAGGTATTTCGGCGTGCAGTTTCTGCCTAATTTCCTTTTTTCGAAGATAAGTTCAAGATAAAATGATGAATTGTGACCGCTTTTTGACTTCTCTGAGTATTAGAAATAAATTTTATGCTGAAAATGAGGGTACTTGACTTTTGGGCTCCGTTCTAAGATTGAAAAAGCATAACGGATTGAAAGAATATATAGTGTGCTTTGGTGTAATCTGAGAATCTTCCGCTTGTTCCTTTAAACAATTTCCATATCCTTTCACATTGAACTGTAGATAGAAAACGTTTGGACATCGTTTGCATCCCGTTTTATAGAGGGGGATGACGGCATGTTTTAGGTGTTCATTTATCTCACTTTCAAGTACAAGAAAAACATTCACCATTCGCCAAACAAATAAAATTAAAACTGACCCACAAGTAAAACTTTTGTGGTCTTATTTTTTTAAAGTACAACAGGCACAAGCCAAAAGTTTTATCAACAGCGTTTGACAACATAGGAAATTCCCTGGATATCAAGAATCGTTGGATTTGACCATACTGGGATAATTTTGAAGTGATTTTTATCAAGTAAACAAAATTTGTGCCTAAATTTGCTCAATTAATGAAATAAACAACCTCAAATGTGCGCTTAATCACGTATTCAAATTTTAATCTTCCAATTTAATGAGATGGCCAATCTACTCTGCATTACCCTTCTCGCAACCATTGAAGACAATTATAGAAGCAGCACATTTTCAATAGATCGAAAACAGGGCATCGAATGTGCCATAAATCAACCAACACGCCGACACATAAATGTGTTAAATCCCCCATGCCCAACCTTTCATCAAATATGTAATCTACTGTTTAATGTTTAATCAGGGGCATTATTTTCGCCGTATTAAAACAACTTACGTTCCTATAATTTTATTACTTATACTTATGGTAAAAAACCTAGCAGACTTGCAAAACATTACTTTTAAACTAAGTCCGCTCTTTTTTCCCAATAATAGTGTTTTATTTCATAAATGCACTTGCTTGAAATTAATGAACACAACACAAAAGTTTCCGTTCTCTGAACAGGTATAATTAAAACGTTTCTGGCCTTTGTTAATGTTCTCTTATAATGAAATTCGCATAAATAAAAAGTTTTGATCCGCAGCGTTTAATAGCATAGAAATTTCTTGCATATTAAGAAGCTTTGGATCTGAAAAAATTGGGATTATTTTGAAGTGAACTTTTTCTAGTGAACAACATTTGCGTCTAAAGTCTGCTCAAGCAATGAAATGTACAACCTCAAATTTGTGTTAAACCACGCATTCAAAGTTCGATCTTCCCGTTTCATGGGGTTGCAAATCTACTGTATACTACCCTACTTGCAACCGGTTAAGACCATTATAACAGCAGAACATTTTCAACAGGTCCAAAACGGTATAGAAATGTGTCATAAATCAAATGGCACGACGAAACATATATGCATAAATACTGCTACGCATGTCGCGCATTGATGACAGGTCACAAATCAACCACACTCACTTAACCGTTCACCCGCGATCTGGAGTTGTTTATTTTTAGTAAAATATTCCACGACCTCGTTGTCATAATAGGTGAGCATTTTACAGAAACCGAGCAAACGAAAGGTAAAAAGGTTGACACTTACAGCGTAATCTCCCTGTGTGCTGGGGAAGGGCTATTTACGCTAGAGAAACTTATTTTAATTAAAAGATGTAAAGATAGGTGTCACCAAGGTAACCTTGGACCCCACAGTTATGTCTTCCAGGACCGGTACTAAAGCGAAGGTTTTCTTTTCGTAGGTAGAGATACTATATACAGTGAACAATAAAACTTTGAACATTATTTTCGTTTGCGTATTATAGGTTTTTAAGATTATGTAATCTACAGTGGTAAATATAAGCCATCATCATCTCCACAACTAAACATGATAGGCTGCATTACACATGTTAGGATTTACACCTTATTTTCAGGGGCAGTGAATACTCTTCATGGTAAAAATAGCTTACAAGTATCACTTTAGGATGACATAACTCCAAAAACCTATAACAACTAACCAACACTAATGTAGAAAATAGTTCTTTTGCATGCAGTGCTTGGAAGAAAAAGTGAACACCCTGTCAATTCTGAGTGCTTCTTTATAACTGCTGAAGAAAAAGCCTTTGAATATCAATTAGCGTTAGCTTTGGCCAAATTCTGCCCCTATTTGCCCCCGGTATACTGATATAAACTGATCTCTTTTCTAGTAAACAGCATTTTGCGCCTCAATTCAGCTTAATTAACAAAATAAACAACCACAATTGTGTATTGAATCCCCCACTCAACTTTTGATCCTAATATTTAACCAGATATACAATCTACTTTGTTCATCATCCCCCAAAGAAGACGAAGAAGAAGTTAAAGGGACATGGACAAATTTATATTTAGATTGACGTTTCAGGCACTCACTGGTTTCTATTGTCAGAGTAACGTGGTGGTTTTCCTGGTTGTCCGGACTGTTTCAGCCTCGCTGTATGCCAGGTATTATATCCGTGCTCGACGCACGAAATTTGACCTGCTTCTTCGCTGCTGACTGTCTGTGGGGTTGACCACTGGGGGCCCATGTGACCATTGTCCCCTATGCGGCTGTCGTAGTTTTTGGTAAGTCAGCGTGCTTACTGGCCTGTCCCTCGTCCACCGATGGACTAAGCCCTTGTTGCTGTCCGCGTGAGTTCATGTCAACCTCCTGGGCGCGGCGGTGAGGTAACGTTTCACACTGCTCACGTGGTTCCTGGCCGACTCCTCTCTTACTTTCCTCTGGGTCTATTGCGCCGTCCTGATGGCCTTGGTCGAACTGACTCGAGCCGTTTGCGTACCACCTGCTAGGCAGGATGGATGTGTATGGCTCCGTTAAGTGTGCCGGTCGAAGACCAACTTTCCAGCAGGAGTCTAGCCATCTTGCCATTGGCTCACCCTATTACCCTTGCAAAGAAAAAGGTACAAAGACATGCACCGAGTTATACTGAGCATGATGATTCTAGCACTCGCTTGCTTCCATCGTCAGATATCTAGACCTCAGGTCTTTGCATATATTACAGTCTACTGTATATGCAGTGTATACAAAATGATATTACCAACGAAGTAATATGAATATGAAATGGCTAGACTTATTAACCCTTATCAGCCAGCCAGGGATCGGTGCTGAAGCGAAGGTTTTCATTTCGTAGGCACCACTTAAATTTCTTACATTACTGTGGTTATCGAATTATAGGTTTTTGGGCTTATGTAATCCTATGGTGATGGTAGATGATGAGAAGAGGAAAGTTCGAGTGCAGATACGACACTTTCATGAGTCTGACGTTTTGACATCCGTCACGGATTTTTCACCAGATACATGAATAGAAAACAATAGCAGAAACGGTTCTGCATTATATAGGTAAGAATTGACACGTTATTTTTAGGGAGTAGTGAATATAATTCCTGATAAGGATAGCTTATAAGTATCATCAGAGGATTGCATACTTCCAAAAACTCAAGCAACAGTGGTCCCAATCTTTTGTCCTACGGAAACGGTGTTTAAAGCGGTTTAATGGGCAGATAATGAACTTTAATAACTGATATATGCATTTTTATTTTATTGCATTTAGGTATGTTTTGATTCATAACTGTAGATTTTTCGAATCCTAAGTTCTGTTTACCATAATGTAGGTTTCTTCGAATTCCTGAAAAATAGAAATAGTGGTAAGGAGGTCGTCTACTTCAATCTATAATACGCAGAAGACGGTAATGTAGAAAATATTTTTTTGCATTTAGCAATGGCAAATAAAATTCTGATTTTGACAACGGTGAGTTATTCTTTATAGTTACTGAAAAGAGACAAAAGCGACAATACATACATCATGGATATGTGTGAAGGAAACAAAGTTTTAATCAAAAAATCGTTTCTTATTAGTTGTAACTCTATGTCTCTGTAGAAATACGTTATCCACTGGACAGACTGCCTTTATATGCAAAAGGACAAACTTTCTTGTTAATACTCATTTCGTAGAACGAAACTCCGGAGTTCAGGGTTACTCTGATGATACCTGTAACCTACGTGAAAAATGGGCATACATGACTACAGATATATAATGGACCGGTTGATGCAAATTTTACTTCCCAAACATTGATTAAATTATCTTCAGCTCAATATTTGCCAAAAAATCATGCATAAACAAAAATAAAAATCCAACCAAGTTCCTTATAAGTTATTTTATGTTATCGTTTAATTTTTGTTTAGTTTTCAGTGAATTAAAACGTTTTATTAAACTTAATGTTAGTTTTACAAACCTTTTTCAATTAATTTAGTTTAATTTATTTTAGTTTACGTTTATTTAATTATTTTAGCTAATTTCTAATTTATTTTTTAGTTGAATTTTAGATTTTTCAGCCACATTTGGTTGCTTTTCGGGTTAATATCTGTACTATTTAACTCTACCTTAGTTCGCATAGTAAATGTTAAGATTTTTGTTTATTTTTAGTTCATTATTTTAGTTTATTAGTTTTTAGTTTTAAATTAGATTTGAGTATAGTTTGTCTAGGTTATTTAAGTTGGCCTTTCTTTACTTATTAGACTTCAGCTTTCGTTAGTTGGTCTTTAGCTTACTTGCTTTATATTATTCGAATTTACCTTTGTTAGTTAGTTTCCTTAAGCTTTTGTCTAGTTTGTTTGTTAGCTTAGATTTAGTAGTGTCATGCGGTTCCAATTTTATTTTTACCTTAATTCTCCTTTATTCTCGGAAATTCGCAGTTGCTTGCGTTATTCTGAAAATTTCGGAACTTTCTGATATTTGCGTAGTTGGACATTTAAATAGGTCTCTCTATTTTTTACTTTTATGGATGCAAGCGTTTTCATATGAATTTTCTTTCTTTTGTAATGCTCAAACTTCAAAACCTTCATCACCACCATAAAAAATGGGATTTTGGCTTTTTGTACTGGGCAGTATATTGAACATCTACCAATGCGCCTTACGAAAACACATTTGTGCTTTTAGGGGTACAACTACCACTATGGGGTGTTGTCGCACGTCCAAGTGCGGTTGTTCGCTGTGCCATTTCCCAATCTTCTTGACTTGGTCACACCTTCAGACCTAAGTGGAAGCGGAAGTACGAGTGCGAAAGATGCAATGCAAGGCAAAAACTACTCAAAACTGAATAACGGGCAAATCAACATCCCACGCCAGAGCATGATGTGAGGGCATATGATGGACCTAGTTGGGATCAAATGTCGTCGTAGTTAACAGCCCTAGTTTCAAGTTAAAATCCAGCCAACTGCCATTGAATTCGCTATTTGGGGGCGAATGTTATTAAAGCAGCCCTATCAAGGCGATTGTCGTGGTAAGAGGCAGAGCAGCCAATTGCCCCCTGTATCAGCTGATGGAAGCGAATGTACGTGTTCCAGAAATCAGGTCAGAAGAAGAAGACGCCATCATAGGAACAAGAATTTGTTTACTCGACGTTTCGGATTCTGTGGAGATTCCTTAATCATAGGTATCTGTGGGATCGTATGAGACATGCATAAATTGCGCGGTAGTTATAGATCGCAGCAGCCAACCACATGTGCAGTATAATGACCAGCTCCTGTAACTACCGTTTGGGGTCGTAATGGGTGCGGTGCTGGCTTGACACTTCACTTTTAAGTCACTAATTGCCACGATTTCGTATGAAAATTATGTTCGCTGTCTTCAGAGCCTTTGCTGGGCTTGGCCCTCCCCCACGTGGCTAATCCTCATGCTCAGACAATGCCTCAGTACGGACTATGGGAACGGCAATTCATTGTGCTTGTTGATGGACTGTGGGCCTGACTGGAGCAGCTCGCGGCTCACGCAGTTGTCACCTCTTGTGAGGATTTTGGTATCATGAAACTTGAAAATATGGTCGGGTTCGGTCAAGTGCGCTGCAACCCGGGGGTTAATGCCTTCCGCCTCACCGCTGCTGCGTGCTCGGCTATTCACGTCCGGAGTAAGCTCCCAGTTTTTCCGACGTAGTTGTCTTGTCTACATTTGCACTGGATCAGGTAAACGACCCCAGCCGTTTCTTGTCGCGACAGTCGGTTTTTCGGTCTCATTATCCGGCACCTGATGGTTGCCTCCGGCCTTTGTGCAACTCCAACTCCAAGTGGGGTGAGCAGGCTGCTGACTGCTTCCGACACATTATTCACTTACGGAGCTGCTCGCCAAACTTTTGGGCCAGTTGAGTTTGGTTTTTTGTATCGTCTGCATATGCACTGGTTCAAAAAATGCGCGGCTAACCATTCTCTCTCGGTACCTATTTGAAGGCACTGTAATTCCCCCGGTATCATTTTAATAGACTTCTAGTCCTGCGAGCGCGAATTTTACGATTTTATTCACATAAACGATTGCTGACAGGCTCGATCTCTTTGCCTATCTGTGGATTGAGTGAGACTCCAACAAGTCCCTGCAGGCAGTTGGACATATTTCGGCTCGCGAATGCAACGCTACCTATGTTGGACAAAGCCAGCCGAAATTTGAACGAACAGACTGGCGCAGCAATCGGCAAAAGCCATAAAGAGCGTGTTGTGGTGTGACCAGGCGGAATGCCACACAGACACCCATGCCTTAGGAAGGCCCCTCTCCCCCTGCACACGATCGAATACTCTGACATCCATACCGGACTAGCTGGGTGGTATCCTCGAAATTCACAACACAGATCTCGCATTGAGCGTGCGTGTGCGGTCGCCCCCACCCCTTCCCCCGATTTTTGTGCATTTTTAGTTCTCCGCCACACGCGCGCGCCCGCTCGCTCGCAAGTTCGAGCTCCCCAAATTAGCATACATTTACAGTGCCTACTAGTGGGGAAACATGCTGTGAAACGGTGAAACAGCTAGCTAGAGCAATTTTTTCTCCGATTTTGTCCTGCACACACACACAGACCGAGTGGTTAGAGGTCCATGTCCTCCTCCTCGTCGTCTTCGTCGTCGTCGTCGTTTTTTTCACCCCTTCGGAAAAAACACGCACACTACCCCGGGGTATTTTTTTGCGCGTTCTCCAGGTCGCGATCACACCTGGCCGCCTGGCAGAGGAGCAGGACTACTGTGCAGACTTTGACCCTCCGTTGCAGCGATCTGGCAGACCCAAATTAGCGCGATCGCGCGCGAGATCGAGGTTCAACTTTAGGGGTCATTTTAGCCAGCGGTAGGGGGCAGTTTGAAAAAAACGAGAGAGAACAGCGGTCCATCGGGGTCAGGTTTTTGAAGGTGGAAAACGCTGGCTAAAATGTGGCCTACGACAGTCGATCACAATCAAAACCACTCAGTCGACCGCTACGCCGAGGCCCAGTTTTCTCATAATTCGCACGCACTCAAACATTTGATGCACCGAGGAAGTATTAATTAGGGGGAGAGAGGGCGTTTTTAAGACTTGATAAAGCACAATTTAGACAACAAAATAAAAAACAAGTAAAGAGTACGTTTATGGCCACCTCACCAGTACACGCGGTGAGGAATACTCCGGCAGCAAAGGTAGTTTAAGTGGTGGAATTTATGTACCCCAAGTCCCAGCATTTCGTCGCACTGGACCGGTAGTATAAGGAGAGTTGTGAGTGGAGGAATTAGATAGACAGTGAAGGAACGCCGTAGAACTAGTTGTATTGTGGTAAACGGAATAAGATTTTTGATTTTACTCAGTGCGACTTCGATGACGTGTTGCAGAAATAGGCTGGGATGCTAGAAATATACGTTAATAACTTCTATATGCATTTTAGCTATTAATTTTACTGATTCCTGACCTTTCACAAAGTTATGCCTGCCTGTTTGCTCACATGCCTCGAATTTATTAAATGCTGCATTTGGAAAAGAGGGTACGTGGGCACATACCGGCCTGGTTAAGTAAATGTGAAACTAGATCGATCTCAAGTTCTATTCTCGCACATTTAGTCGATACGAACCATCGAGTTAATACTAACGAAGCCTTTCAGGTTGTCAACCGGCATCAGCCAACTTTTCCAAGGGCCTAGGCAAACGGATGCTTGCAACAGCCGAAGCAGTGGCTATACGGCTAGCGAATCCAGTACTGTGATGTCAGAAGAAGCTGACAGAAGCCCTTGCACTTCCGTGGCCGACCCCAACGCCAGGTGGCGATCGTATTTTGCCCCAACCCTCCAGTGACATTCGTTCGCTGCGCGCAAATAACAGCAAGTATCCCTCCATGTATCTGCCCACTGATCAACCTCCACAACCTAACCTAATAACCTCCTCTACCCCTCTTCCTCCCCCAACGCAAGTAACTCTACATGCCGACCTCACCATACGGGCGACGCGTAAACGATGAATTGTAATAAGACTACACTATTTAAACCTGTCCAACTGTACAGTTTTAATTACCCTGCAAATGTTCTGCCCTGGTGATGATTTGCTGAAAACATATGTTTGCCAACTCAACTCTTCAACTTATGTTTATTTCTTCGATTCAGGCGCTCTTATCTGTGGCTACATGGTGACCCTGGTAAACCTGGAAAACCAATTCTTCACTGCCTATCTGATTTATCCCTCAACGAATCCTCTAATAACACCGGTCCACTACTTTAACTACTTCTGCCCACTTACCCTAACGTAATACTAAACTGTAACCTGACTGAGAAGAAGAAGGAAAAGACTTGATCGCTGGGACAATATGTTTATTCGCCTGACGTCTCGACATCCATCGCGGATTCATCACCAGAGACATGAGTAGCAGAAATGGGTCTTTTTCCTCTCAATTGCTTCCTGGGACATGCATGTTCGCTTGTATAGTAACCTCACTATTAACTCTAGCCTTACCCTGACCATATCTCACCTCTGACTTTAACCGAACCCCACTTCAACCCTAAGCTTCATTCTAAACCGAATTTTCCTGGAACAAGGCGCGAACGCACCTGTATTGCAGATGTCTTCTTTGCCGAAAATAAGACGTAGATTACATTGGTAGCAGCCTGTAATCACGAGCAAGATTTACGTTTATTTGACAACTAAATCATCTGCAGACGAACAGCCTTATGTTCTATCTACTGCTGACGTTTGCAGATAAGCGCCGCATTGTGGACACAGAGACACCCAACAATAGCTTAGGTAAACAAAAGCTCAGCTAAACACCTCATGGAGGTCGTTGTATAAAGAATAATCATAAATCCTGGTTTACTTAAGGAGGCGGAGTTTAACGCAGCTCAGTATCTGCCTTACTCGAAGTTTGGTGAAATTCATTCCTTTACGGTAAATCTGGGCTGCTCGCGATTGCTGGCAGTGTCCGTTCCCGACTCAAAAACCGTAAATTTGGAAAGGGGGCGAACTCCTGCAACCCGTTTACTTAGAAAACAATCACTAGTTGTGTATTGCTATTTTACTGCCGACATGCACAGTGGCTAACATTTATTTGCGGACGTGGGGAAAATATTACCTCAATGTGCATGTTTGTACGCTGATGTGGGCAGAATTGGTAAAGGCCATTTTCAAAGTCGAAAAGGACACAAGAGAACCCTGTGATACACAGCGGACGGGGACTTCGTCCAGTTCCTGACGGTAACTTTAGGCATTATGACGCATTTCAGGAAGGGTAAATATACCCGTGTATTAACCGCTGTACTAGCTCCAACGTAAAACTGAGCGGTAACCCTAACCTTAATCCCTAAACATTACCCCTAGTGTGGACACAAACCCAAATATTAACTCTCAACATAATCCTGATTCTAACTCCCTAATCTGACCTTAAACCCAACCTCAAACCTAACTCTTTGCGAGAAAAAAACAATTAAAGCACGGCAGAGATATGATCCGAGCGATCCTTCAAGACTGTTACGCGAGGCTTCGCATGTACTGCCAGAGGATCGATGAAAAGAAGGAAAAGAGCATTGAGTTCATGGGTGAGAATGGTACCAAACTGCTCCAGCAGATGGTGGCCAAACGAGCCTGAGACCACAAAGCGAAGCGAGAGGAAGCACTGGAAATAAAATTTCATTCTATCTGCGCATGACTTTGACTATGCTACCATCACCTATAATTAAGGATTTCCGACGGAATCCGAAAAGTCGCGAAAATAAAACTCTTGTTCCAATGATCACATCCTCTTCTTTTTTACTGCTTACCAGAACACGAATATTCGCCACTATTGGCAAGCAACCATTATCCTGGACGTCAGTTTCCCGTAATTTGACGTAAAGCCATGCTTGCGGTGGCCAGTCCATGCTCCCATATCCTGTTCCTGGATAGCTCTGCCTAACTCCAATCCTAAAACTAACCCCCCACCCTACCCCTCCCACCGGTTCTACTTTCTGAGTCAAGTATATAGTATTAAGGACGTGGCGGTACAGATTAGATTCTTACTGAAATTTCCAGGAGAGCTCATTCATGAATGCGGAATGGATTAGTTTGATTATGATCCTCATCAGCGATGAACGTCCATATGAACACTAACGGAACTCATCTGTACTGCTCTGCCTTGGGCCTCGACGAGGGCCCTGAGAGCCGTAGCAGTTGACATAAATCTGTAGGAGAAAGAGTTCCGGACTCACTGGTTAGGGCACTTGACTCTGATCAAAAAGGTCACGGTGTCGAGGCTTGGGTGGGACACCACTTGGGTGTGGATATGACTGGCTGACGACGGCTAATGAACCAGAAACGCCACTCTGTACAGACGTGTGACTGAATTTTCACTCACATTGCCCGGAGGTGATGATGATACGATCCTAAACAGAAATTTGGGCATAAGTTAAGTTCCAGTGATCGAACGAGCACATTAGAACAGTAAGCATCCACCGTACAAGTTGATTTGCGTCAAATACCAGAAACGTCGGGGTTATTATGCAGCAGTAGCCAAAGACGTGGAGGTAAGCAGACTTACGCACACACACGAATGAATAGTTCACCTGGATAGTTCTCCGGTTGTGCAAAATTTGGAAATAGTTGTTAAATACCGCCACCACCACCACCACCACCACCAGAAAGTAGGGCATATTGCGTTTCATAAATTGATATAACGATGTCTAGAAATACCAACGTATTTTTTGAAGAGGTGAAAAATTCCAAAAAAATTTAAAAAATTGATTAACTGAGTAAACTTAAGGCTAAAATGTAGCCTATTCATGCAAACAACCAACTGTTAAAAACAGCACACGTAGAATAAAGTTTGAAAATAATCGCTTTGAGAGTTTTGTGGAAATAATTTGTTGCAAATTACGCGCAATGTAAAGCATGACCGTTACTGAACATCAAAAACTTCGAGTACACATTCCAATATAGTCTCTTGAGAACTGTCACTTGTTTCTTCTATTGGTAGTATTCTCATATGCCAACTTCCTTTGATATATTTATACATACCTATATACCCACTATATGTAATTAAATAGGCGTAGTTATGCTCATTACTACACTCAAAAACTCGGAAATCCTTATCTGCCTGCGGGTAGTTTTTAGTTTTAGTAGTTTAAGTTTAATTTGCAGTTTTTTGTTCAGATTACTAGTTTAATTTTATATAGTTTTTTCTTACCAACATACGGTAGCTTGTCGGCTTATCGTACTAGAGTATCTTTCCAAATGAAGGGAAACTATTGTGAGTTCAAAAAACGGGGAAAAAGTCCACCTTTTATCGATTTATTTTAACCTTTAAATTTCGATATACCGTCGATATTGGTTTGCAGCCTAGTTGCAGGTACTTTTTGCACTGATATTGTTCCCTATTGGTTGCATTTGTCACCTTAATTAGCGCGCAAAAATATTTTTGTTATTCAAATAAAAAGTTCATATTATTTAATGTTTTCATACGCTAAACTTCTTTTTTATAAATCCTTCCTGTGATATGACTCAACCATAAAACCCCTATTAACACCGCTCCTAGAGCGAAATCCGAATACCTTAGCATATGAAAATTTTGCCCTTTGGTTTGTAAATTTCTTGCTTGGATTAAGGCAATCAGATTCACATGTGAGTACACCGATTGAGATGACACAGGAATAAGGTATTTCATAAGCTCACATGTTGACCTACGGTTCAATGACCAATGGCATTGTCAGACGCAGTCACAAACGTATATGTATATTAAGAGACATTTACTTTGGTCACATGTTTGTAATTATTTTGGATGTTCGATTTAGATGAAATTCTGATAGGTCTTGAAATAGTGGTGAGCGCCACGATATCCCATGTTTTCAGTTGATTGCCCGTTTTGTTCTTCGGTTTTATCAAACTGTCCAAAATAAGATAGTTCTTGAAAACATTTACGTAAATAGTAAATATTTTGGACATACCTTCTAATGCAGCTGCCTGTTTTGGGTTATATTTCTAGCCGCACCTCAACATGCCGACTCAATACTGCGAAAAATGAGCATCCACAACAAAAGGCACAAATTAAGAGGCCTAAGATCAAATAAAAACATTCTGTAAAAGGTTCGCTACAAATAATGCACTTGTGATAGCTAATTTGAGCTCGAATGTCTGCGTATTTTACTGTCACGGTAAAAATGGAAAATTAGATCAGTTCTTAGCTTACCTGATATTTTTGTTGAAATTGAAATAACTCGCGGTTCTGCGCATACATGGGAGCAGTTTCTTTAAAATTTTCTTACTTTTAATGCCCGTGCTATGATTGAAAATGCTCAGCAGAGTACCAAGTTATCGTACAAAATGGTGGTCTTCTGCCCATGCCATTTCCTTCTCCGCATAAGTTCATAGTCAGCTGTAAATGGAAACCGTTCGGTCCCCATTTTGTGGGTGGTAACATATCCTACAGCCGTACAAGTTATGTACTTTATTGTACCGCACACAACGCAACACATTTGCAAAACGGAATTTCCTTAATTGAGTTCATCCTTCCTTTCCAGAAAACAATGCGCGTACTCAATGCTGCATTTACCTGATTTTCATGAATGTAAGACAACATTTCGAGTTATATGAAACGATATAGTTTAAAGTATTCTGGCTTTTACTAAAAGTCAAGTTAAGCGAACGAACGTTTTCGATTAATTCATCATCAGGCAATACAGTAATATAAGGGAGGGTAGAGTTAACGAAAGTTTTAGGCAAACCAATCAGTAGTAACAAGGGGGAGAGAGGGGGGAGAGGTGTAAAAGGATCAAGGGGGATCAAGGGGATCAGATTCTAGTCTTAATTAGGGACAGAGAAATGGGGTGGGGGGAGAGGGGAAGGGGAAGGTGTCCGACTAAAAGTCCTCGATACCAAAACTCGCATAAGGCATAGTTTTTGATCCACAGCGTTTAAAAACACAAGGGAATTCCTGGATAGTAAGAAGCACTGGATTTTGCCAAATGTAGATTTTCCCATTCAATACACTGATTTGGCTGAACTCATGCACAGCTTTTTCTGCCTCAATTCAATCCAGTCAATAGAAATAACAACATACAAATGTGTGTTAAGTCGTGCTCTCAAAGTTTTATTTTCATATCGCAATCTACTGTTTATTAGGGGGCTGATTGATCCGGTAAAGGAAAGCGAATTTCCTTTTGTTTCCTGGAACTTAATAAAGAGCCTGCGCAGGCAACCGTAGAGCGACTCTTAGAATATGTTGACGTGGAACGGACAAAGGATAGGGAACCTGAATGTCTATCTTGGGCTTACTAGTCGTAGTTAGCCAGTCATACCCAATCCCAGAAGTGGTAAGCCCCGAGATTCTATGTTAAGACGACTTCTGTGCCAACATGCGTTTAGTGCACTTAAGCATCCCGTTTTATTTTTCTGTGCACATTTCTACTTGCTCTATCAAAGTAGCTAAACTTCCCTTAAGGTTTACAAAAGGTGAGCGCATGGTAGATGTGCTGCTTTATGTGCCCTCCAGCAGGCTTAGATATATTTTTCCAATATAATACAGTTCACTAGGTAATTTAAAACACGCATATACGGCAGAATTTATTGGCGTCAATAAATTTCGTGAGAGCTCTTCAGCTGCATCTTGTCGCTGCATAAGTATGATAAAGAAGAGGACATGCAACCATTTGAAATTTCGCAGAATGGATGACATAACAGCAAGGATCAGAGTTTGGTTTCAATAATGATCAGGTAAAGAACACTTCACTAGTCAACGCATGGGAAGGAAGGGGGGTGGGGGATTGAGGGGAAGTAAACAAAAATCACTTGGGGATTAAAACTAAGTGACCAATTACCAGGGTAATTGGAGGTTGACCACGTGGTCGAGCTGCTTGCATAGGTCGGGTTTCTCTCGTTTTATGCATACAGCCTGCAAGTAACGCAAGATTTGAATGGTTAGGGCCCGAACAAGTATTTAAAATGCTGTTTTGACGTCGACGGAATGACCGCTGTCCAGTAAGTGTTTAGTAAAAGAGGACCGTGATACTCTCTCTTCTTGCTTGAATAGCCAACTTGGCAAGTGTTCAGCGGCCCTTATGCAGCGACAAGACGCAGCTGAAGAGCTTTCACGAAATTTATTGATGCCAATAAATTCTGCCGTATATGCGTGTTTTAAATTTGTACCGAGGAACAAACACTTGGTAATTGTTTTTTATGTCTGGGTGACTGAGTCGTTTGAACTACCTTTCTGTTTGAATACTTACCAGTTAATGCAATAACACAAGAATTCACATGGGCAACCATTTTTGGATAGTAATTAAGGGAGATATTTCGTTTCTACCTGATAACAATACAAGGTGTCTCAAAAATGTATGCACATTTTAAATAATTATTAACTGGGCGTTTATTGTATTTGTATTATTCTAAAAATATAAATATATTTACAAAAATCATTTTATTGTTTTTTCACTTTATGTTCTCGCTTTATACATGATTGTCATTGGAAAAGTTATATTCAAAACGAAGTCCATGCTCCTAGTGCAGATTATCCGGACCGAAAAGTGCAGCATTGCAAGTGCTATTTAGAACAATGTCTGGATCAAAATGGAAGTCAGTTTGAGAACATACACTGAAAAAGACAGTCAAAGGATACTTGTAACAATTTCTACATTTTTTAAATGATCAAATTATGATAAACACCAAGTTAACAAATATTTTAAGTGTGTATACATTTTTAGGACATCCTGTAGATTACCAAGGTATTGATCAAACTATTTGTTTAGAGTGAGGGGTGGTCATGCAATATCAATTAGATAGCAGTGGGAAGTGCAGCGCTGTCGGCAACTACGAGTGCGGGCCGTGGATGTGCGGACGGTAAGGGACATACGAGACGGTTCGGTAACGTTAATGAGGGGCTGACGTCAACGGTTGGTATAGAGATGGAAGACCGGCCATCTTCGCGGATAAGCGATTTCCTTATCCTCATCTGGGATCCGCGCAATAACTGAGTCGTGTTTTGGTTTGTCATGGTTAAAGTTAGGATTAACACCGGGTCTGTGGTTAAGGCTTATGCTAGAGCTAATGTTAGGATTAGAAAACATGAATATGTACCTATCGCAGGGGATTAAGTAAGTTAAACCCTGCTAACTGCGATCCTCAGGCCCAGCTCCTTGAGAAGTGAGAGAAGGCACGGGAAGGCCAGAGTGAAAGGAAGAGTGCATTCTGTACAGATGGAAAGCAGAATATTTAGGACAAAGCCTTGACTACTGGAGTGCACGTGTTGCTGTGAGGCGAGCTAGGTCCGGCAACCACGGCATTGAGGTCTGTCCAGATGGCTTGAGGTCACGACACTGTGGATTGAGGCTAAAACAGGGAAGGCACAGTGCGTGCGTTTGATAGCAGTAAAGGTCACGCGTCCGTTTTCGCATGGCCCGAGGCACGCGGGAAAACTGCCTTCGCGCGAGGTCCTATGCTCTGAATGACCTCGTTTGTGGCATCAAGAGTTAGGAGGGCATCGGGCAGCAGCGACCACTAAATAACCTTCGTGGATTTATGCACAGAGCCAAACTGTGTGGTCCTGCTCCTCACACTCCCGTCCTATTAAGTTATCCTTTGCAAATAACTGCCCCAAATATTACTTTCGCCGCCGAAACACCGCCGTTTGTACTCATTTCACTATGAGTATAAATTCCAGGAATTTTGAGTGTTGTGGTCAATTTTTGTACCACTGTCTTCTTCTTCAGTCAGGTGTGGGGTGCGCTATGCGTGTCATTCAGCCAAAAAGTTAGATAATTTCTGACTTTTCTGCACAGTGACCTGAGTTAATTCAGTAAGTGAGTTCTGATAGGTTAAGGAAGTTGTGAATAAGCAAGATTCCTCAAGTAGTACTTACCATCATCATGACATGCCTACCAACGTGCGCTTTTACCAGCAATTGGCAGTGGGCACGGCTTGTCCATGATTGCATCCAAGCGGACCAGAATTTACGCAGTTTCCTCGAAAAAATTCTACAAAGTATGTCCTCCCAATTCCCAGCTTAAACAATGCGGGTTATGTTGGCTACGCACAAGCTCGGTACCAGTAGCAGTGGAGATGCGTTGCCCATATTGCCTATCAAAAGAAGGAGTTTCTTTTAACTTCTAGCGATTCTAGCCATGATTTCGACTAAAACTTTTTACTTTTTGCAAACACCTCGTGGGAAACACCTCCCACTCTGAAGTCGTTGTCTGTATGTGTGGATCGAGATGACGGAACCGCCAATTACCGCGCGATCAGTGGACGAATTTCCAGGGTAACCTCTACGCTATTGGAAAGAAGGGCAACAGCAGTTTAAGTAGTGCACCTCATATACCCCTAGTCCCAGAATTTTTTCCTACGAAATCGGTAGTTATAGGTGTTTTTGGGGTAGCGAAGTGGGCTAGGAAAGGAAAAAAAGTTGTAGAAGTAAGTAGAAAGTGGAAAAATTTAGCTAGATTTGTTTCCCGTAGTCGCTGGAAGTAAGTTGTTCCGCATGGTAATTGAAGGTCTGCCTGGCACTTCGCACCGCGGACATTACTCATCTAACTCCAGAAAGGTAAGTTTGATTCCAGGTAAGTTGAAGTAGACGATCTCCTAACCACCATTTCTATTTTTCAGGAATTTCACGACATTCGGAAAATCGGGTGTTTCCGATATACTTTAAGCGATAGTACAGCTTAGGAAAATCTTGAGGTATAAATCTTGAATGAAAAAATAAAAATGCGTATAGCAATTATTAAAGTATATTTCACTGCCTATCCTTATTCCCCACCCATAAAACCCTACAACGACGGTTTGCATGGGAAAAAATTCCTTGTATAGAGACCAATGAGGTGCACTACTGAAACTGCAGTTGCTGAGAAAAGATATTGCGTCAAATCCTTTAGTGTCTAAAGATGGATAAGCAAAACGGTAAAAATACGTAAGAATACACAATGTACACTAGGACGAGAGTCCTGTGCAAAATCCCGAATTTTGTGAACGACTGATCACTAATCATATACGGGAATGAACGCATTTACCAAAACCTAGAAACAATTAACAACAAATTTAATACTTAAAAGAAATGTAAACAGTAGTAATTGTCCGTTAATAGAAAACATTTTCGTCGAATCTTCAACTTATGGAAACGTAAAAGTAGCTTTAAATAAAAAAAACAATACATTTGAATCTTATCATAATTTAAATGCATAACTTTACCATTTGATATCAAAATAGCTTTTCTTTAGTCAACCTAGTTAAATATATTGCCGTAATTTGATTACAGTTGCTCACCTTTAAATTTTCCAAATTTTTTCTGATTTATTGCGTTATCAAGCTTATTTTGATCCACATAAATTCTGCTCAATTCTTATCTCGAAACGTTTAAAAAAGATATTTATTAAAAGTATTTGCCAATAAAATGAGGTGTTGGATATTAGTTCTTATGAAGATGCTCATGTGGGCAATATCTAGAAATTTTATCTAAACACCAAAACGCATCATCAAGAGAAAAATGTTGGACCATAACTCTGATATTATTATTGATAAAATTTATGAAAACTTTATATAATAGGTTGCTTCCTTAAAAAACACTTTAGCTATATAATCAGCTGACGAATATCGGTATGTGTTTTCTTTTAAGGTAATATAATCCGCAGAGATAACTCAGTAAATTGCAATGAAATTAACAGTCCTGAAAGGAATTTACCCACCGCAAACATATGCTTGCCAATTGATCTTCATTTCGCCTTGTCAAATCAAATGTGGTGCATGTTCTAACCGAACGAGTAGAATATTGTTTTGTTTCCTCCGAAGCAATCTGTCCTGGGACTAATTAATTTAACAATAGACGTAGAACACGTTACACACTTGCGTGGCCGGATTCTTTAAAATGGGGCATTGAACTACTTATGCCAGACAAACAGCATTTTAAACCCTCGACATGGTAAATGGCGTTTGAAGAAACTCCACATTTCCCTACACATACCAAAGTGAGGCGGTCGGTTGGTATTCGTACGAACATCAACAGACATGAATTCAGCTGCAGCTTTATACGAGTGCTTCGGTCATCGCTGAACGAAATAATAGGTAGAGTGCGCTGTGGCTGGTAGTCATCTAGTGGGTTTTAGATCGATTACTTAAGAAATCATGCTTGGGCAGTCAGCTTTCTGTATGTGGATTCCATAAATTGTAGTACGTTGAAGGAGTAAATCAAACAAAGTGTGAGTAAAACTCGCTGGTGCAAGTTCACCGACTTCTAACGGAAATCACTAGTGCGCTTCGTCTTTGCCTTGGGCCTCATTGCTCGGGCCTGTGACCTTCGTGATCAGAAGTCTAGCACTCTGACCATTGAGCCACAAGCTCGTTTTCGACAGGAAGATATTGACATTCAGAAGAAGATGACTCGGGCGCTGAGACCATTATTCACATTGGCCTGATATTTCGAGATTTGTCACGGATTCGTCAACCGTTACTTAGGCAAACGAGGTGGCCAACAAAGTCGCACCGAGCTCAACATTTGGCGAGGGATTCCGTACATCAAAAATGTCTCGAAGGCTGTCGGCCGCCGTCTCGAACCACTTGGAGTTGGAGTCGCACACAGGCCGGAGGCAACCATAAGGCGTCAGATAATGAAGCCGAAAGACCCATTGCCACGGCAAGAAACATCTGGGGTCATCTACAGGATCTATATTTTTAAAGCAATACAGGAAATAGATTTTTGTCCTACGAAGATGAGCCACGTACACTGATGTTTGTTCTGAGAGTGGGCTTTCGTAGGTTTAACAATGACGTGTACTTGACAGAAAAAAATGCAAAAGTGTTTTTTTAAAAATCCAATCTATAGAATTAAGCATACACATTATCGCGAGTGCTGCATGCAACATACCTAAGTATGTAAAAGTTTGATCATTGTTTGCATACCGGATTTATGAACATTTAGAAATAGTAAAGGGCAGCTAGCTGCTTGACAATTCAAAAGTTTATCTAGTTTCTCCGGCGGGCCTTTCTTATTCATCATATCATCTCGGACTGCAGTCTACTTCATCGATCCATATACAGTATGGCGACTTCTGCAAGCAACTTGCCTAAGTTTGCAAAAATTTAATTATTTCTCGACTACCGGAAAGAATGGATTTACGAAAACTGAGAAATAATAATGAGCAGCATTTGCCATATTAAGTTCTGAAAGGAACTATAAGAAACACTAATTGTTTGCTACGAAAAAATCACAAAATTTCGATAATACCCATTTTCCGGTGACGTAAAAATAGCTAATAATTAGAACAATAAACTTCAATTTTTTCGTTAGTTGAAAATGCATATTACCAATTTCTTTATATAAAAAGTACTTTTATTGAGTAAGAATATTTTTTGCATATTACCATTAGTGAATAACTATTTATTGAATAGTGTCCAATAAAGTCTGGCATAAGTTCGATCGTTTTCGGTGTTTTCATTGATAAATTGCACTTCTGTTCGACGTTTAAATCAAAACTTTTAAATGAGATATAAATCAAGAGCATTTACCAAAAAAATGAGTTCCTGGATATGAGTTCTTATGAAGATGGTCATGTGCGTCGTATCAAGGAATGCCTCAAAACAGCAAACCACTGCCGAACATACAAAACGTCCGCAAAATAACCACTTCAGCAAGTGTCTAATTGGATACTCAGTTGACGGATTTCTGTGCATAGTAACTCTTTCCAAGGAAATGTCACAACGAAATTGGAGACTTTTGACTATTTCTTGAATTTACCTGAAGATGGACGATTCAACTTGACTGGAGATTAAACAACTTACTTTTCTCTTTCTAATTGATTATTTTCTGCGTAAGTGGATTAATTCTACGATCTGTTATAATCTTGAGAATTCATTCATTGTAAAAAATAGTACGCAGTGTGACATGCACACGTGGGACTTTACTATATCGGCAAGAGCGCTACCCTTATCTGTCACTAGGCTGACGTAGACTGTTATATTTTTAAACCAATACTCAGAATACATTTATTTCTTCTACGACAATGAGCCGCATATACTGATTTTCGTACGGAAAATTGGCTTGTGTAGGTTCAGCAATGACGTGTATATGACTGAAAATAAAACAGAAATGTTTCTTAGTATCTTTTAATTGAAAAGCATTTGAGAGGAGCTACCAGTCTTTTCTTTATCTGATATAAAAGGCAAATGTATATATATATATGAGAAGAAGAGGCGATCTCGGGAATAATGGGTATAATATCCTGACGTTTCGAAAGCGTACAGGCTTGCATCGTCGGAGGTTGGTGTTTGTACACGCCTCACAGTCTTTTATAGGTGTTACCACTGACTTCTCGTTCGCTCTCCGTCTATTGGCGCTAGATCCCCTGCGGGGGCGGGGCTGGAGCTCCGTCATCGTCCTGCTGACCAGGGTTGCTCGCCATCACCATTATTCCCGAGATCGCCTCTTCTTCTCATTTATGTCCGGGGACACGCATTTTCGCTTCAATCAGCGAGGCGCTGATGAACTGCGGTTCGATGAAGTGCTTATGACCCATCTGATAGACACCAGTGGCGGACCAACTGCGCCGTCTGTAAGCGCATTTGTTTGTGTTGTCCGACCAGCTAGTGTTCAGGGTTATGCTTGGCTGATGAAGGCTAATAAGCCCGAGACAGTTCTGTATCAAGTTACCCCCAGATGCTGTCATACCCCACTTACTGCTATTATGACTTGGCCGGAATCGGCCTGGCAGGCGGTCACCCGTTGGGGACCTCTGACCACCACACGAACTTTGTTTAGTTCGGAAGTCTATTCGATCGGTGTTCGCACATTCCTGAGTGAATATATATATATATATACATCAAATGTTCAAACTCATGAAGCGCAAGCATTGTCCCAAAAAAACCCTCAGTCACGCAAACGGAACTCACATTGCGTCTCTCAAAGCCTTACAGTAGGAGAGGAACATTGGTTCTCAAAAAGGAAGGCATATTGCGGTTTACTAAGTAATATGACGTTGTTTAAAAATGCCAGCTTTTAAGACGAGTGAAAAATTCTTAAAAAGTAGAAATTTAGCGTACTAGGTAAAGTTACGTTTTTAATGTAGAAAAAGTTTGTTCATGCAAAAAAGGAGTGAATAAAGCAGCAAAAGCAGAATGTCGTTGGAAAGTTTTTGTTTTGTCGTTTTCGGGTTCGGGTTCGCTATTTAGACAGAAAAGAGGTCGGTTACAAAATCCCTTGTAGCTGCTGCAATGCAATTTATTGCGGAAAGACAGGATGATCAACCTCCACACGCTTACGCGAACATCGACGAGCGGCAAAGGGACGATATCCGTTGTCCGAGGTCGCCATGCATATACTAGAAACTGGAACCAATTTGCATGGGACGGAACTTGCATTGTCGGCTCTTGCCCATACAAGAAGTGTCGCGAGTTTTAAGAAGCTATCAACTCCGACGAATCCTGCATCAACAGGCACGTTAAGTTGGATCCAATGTACACCAAACTTAAAAAGGCCTGGAAAAAGAACCAACTACAAAAGCATGCTAATGACCACAGCTGACACAGCATTATCTATATTTGACACGTTTAAAAATACGAAGTGCTCTTCACGCTATTTCCTCGCGTCTGAAGACGACCTAGAGTGATATTGTTGAAAATTTACAGATGAAGTTTATTTCCGTTTCCTGAAGAATTTCTTCCATCAAACATATACTTCCGTATAAGGCACAATGTAGCATATTACATTTACCGAGCCACCCACAGTTCGAGTTTATATTCCAACATATTGTCAGGAGAATTGCTAGTTGTTTCTTCCGTTTGTAAATTGTTGGAGTTACTGTGGACGAAGGCAACCAGATTGATTGCGCCAACTTAAAGGTAACAGGAGTAAGATAGTTGGTGAGCCCACGTGCGAACATGCCAGTCAGTGACTAACAAATTTAAATTGAATTGTCAGGTGCAATCGTAAACGTACCATTTTATGCCCGTAAAGATAGATTTCTTTCCGCCAAATTCCTTTGTAATTATGTCGGGTTTGCCATAAGGGTGAGGTTCAGATCATTTCAGTGACTGCAGTCAATGGTCCATTAGTAAGGATTATGTCCCACGTGCTTACCAAAAGCTTCAAAATAAGATGGTTCCTAAAAGTATCTTCCTAAATTATAAATTTTTAAAGTATTCTTTATTAGGCGGCTGTCTGTTTGCATCATGGATTTAGAATCACCCAAACACGTCAACTTGCTGCCGAGAAAAATACTCGTCTCCAAAACAAATCACGAACGAATACGCCTAAAATTAACTAAAAATGGATATTAACAAGGCATCTCTTAAAAACCGTTCCAAATAGGTATTTCAATGTTCAGTATATGTATACTTTATATTTTTTGAAGATTAAGTCAACATCAACATGGAAAAATTTGACCAGTTTTCTGAATCTCCTAAAAAAATAGATCTTTTGCTAAAAATGAAACATATCACTTTTTCTATGCATACCGGAGCAGTTTTCAGTATGTGTTTACTTCAAGGCTCTATTATATGATAACAAAAGCAGAGTGGTAGAAGGTCAATGAAAATTTTGATGAAACTTATAATCTTTTGGCCCTCCTTTTCAATTTTTTTCCATTCACTGATTATGCTCTATAGACGAGAAATGTTTACAAACCTGTTGCATACACAGTAAAATAGAAAACACATGACAACTCGCGACAGTTCCTATGCAGTAGGTTACCTGACTCATGAAATCCAAGGATTTTTACAAGTAACTGCCTGTCACTCAAACGCAGCCCAAGCTGTGGCCCCTACAGTCTGACAGCAACAAAGAAATGGTGTTTCTTCATAATAGGGTATATTGTGATTTAGGATGGAATATAAAGTTTGATAGAAATACCAGCTTTTTTGCAAAAAGGAAAATTCAGAAAAGGTGGAAAGCGGGCGTGCCAAGTAATCTTTAGTTTATGCAAAACCACCGAGTGATTAAAGCAGCACAAGTAAAATTACGTTGGAAAATAATCCTTTTCTAAAGCTTTTGGATACATATGCTTCCACATTACGTGCAATGTAATGCATGGTTGTTACCGAACAGCCCAAATTCCAACACGTTTCTGCGAGAACTGTTAATTGTTTCTTTCGTTTATGCATCGCTTAAGTTACGTTGGACTGAGGCAACCACATTTTCGTTTGATATGCGCCATCGGGAGATCATAGGAGTAGTCTATTTCTTAAGTTTACATGCAGACATGCCGGTCAGTGACTAGTAAATTTAAATGGAATTGTCAGCTGCAATTGTAAACGTACCACTTTTTGTACACTAAGAGTATTTGCCTTCGGCCACACTTTCTTATAATTATTTTGAGATTTTGATCAAAAAGTTCAGATCTTACTTGAAATGCTAATAAAGACTTTACAACTTTCAATAGCTTCATTCGATTGACCATAAATAGTGATTATAATCTACGCGCTTACTAAAACCTTCAAAATAAGATATATCTTAAAAAAATTTACCGTAACAAGGAGCTTCGAAGCATTTTTTCTTATGCAGCTGTCTGTGTGTAGCATGATTTCAGAAGCACTAAAATATGTCAATTCATTGCCAAGAAAAATGAACGTCCGCAACAAAAGTCGCGAATGAATATGCCTAAGATTGATCAAAAGTTTTACATAATAAGCTGCCTCTTGAAAAATAGCTTAAGTCATATATTTTGGCGCCGGATGTCTTTGTGCTTTGATGATAAAGCCAAGATCAGAATGGGAAATTTGGCAAGTTTATGGATCTTCCTAAACATTATGGACACATCTTCTGTAATAAATGAAAGAGCTGACTCTTCTGTTTAAATCGGAACATTTTATAGTATATTTGGTTACTTCTAGGCACAGTTCAATAATAACAAATGCAGAGCAGAGTGGAAATAAAATCAACGGCGATTTTTGAGAAAATTGTTTCGCAATGTCCCACGACAACTCACTCAAATGTGTGTTATGTTAACTTTCTTCGAGTTTCTACTGACTGTAAAATCGATTTAGTTGCTGTCTACTAATAGAGTCCTCATACGTATTCCTTGCCTGCAACCCTCTAGATATTTCATATACATTTTTAAATTGCAGCATAGTACGTAAGAGCCTTAAAAGTATATTACTTACTTTTATGGCACACAACTTGGCAGTTTTACAAAATAAAATTTTTAAGCTTATTTTGCTTTTCTTTCTCCAAAAATAATGCGCTATCTCATCAATTTCATGGACGTCAAAAAATTCTTCGTTTTGTGAACATATATAATAAAAAAGTTCCTACTCTTCATGAATGTTCTTTTATAGTGCAACATGCGCACATAAGGAGTTAATTTCCGCAGCCTCTAATAGCGAAGAAAATTCCTCGGATATCAGCAGACGCTGGATTTTGTCCATTATCGCCACTATTTTCTCCCAGTTTACTGATCTAAACGAACTCAATGCTAGTAAAAAGCATTTTGCGCCTCAGTGAACACAATGAATTTAAAAAACAACCTCAAATATGTGTTAAATCCCCCATGCCCAACTTTCATCAAATATGTAATCTACTGTTTAATATTTAATCAGGGGCATTATTTTCACCGTAGTAAAACAACTTACGTTCCTATAAATTTATTACTTATACTTATGGTAAAAAACCTAGCATACTTGCTAAACATTACTTTTTAAACTAAGTCCGCTCTTTTTTCTCAATAATAGTGTTTTATTTCATAAATGCACTTGCTTGAAATTCATGAACGCAAAACAATAGTTTCCGTTCTCTGAACAGGTATAATTAAAACGTTTTTTGGCCTTTGTTAATGTTTTCTTATAATGCAAATCACACAAATAAAAAATTTTGATCCGCAGCGTTTAATAGCATAGAAATTTCTTGCATATTAAGAAGCGTTAGATATGAAAAAATTGGGATTATTTTGAAGTGAACTTTTTCTAGTGAACAACATTTGCGCCTAAAGTCTGCTCAAGCAACGAAATTTACAACCTCAAATTTTTGTTAAACCACGCATTCGAAGTTCGATCTTCCCGTTTCATGGGGTGGCTAATTTACTGTATACTACCCTACTTGCAACCAGTTAAGACCATTATAACAGCAGCACATTTTCAACAGGTCCAAAACAGGGCATAAAAATGTGTCATAAATCAAATGGCACGACGAAACATACATGCATAAATTCTGCTACGCATATCGCGCATTGATGACATGTCACAAATCAACCACACTCACTAAACCGTTCACCCGCAATCTGAAGTTGTTTATTTATAGTAAAATATTCCACGACCTCATTGTCATAATAGGTGAGAATTTTACAGAAACCGAGCAAACGAAAGGTAAAAAAGGTTGACACTTACAGCGTAATCTCCCTGTGTGCCGGGGGGCTAGTTACGCTAGAGAAACTTATTTTAATTAAAAGATGTAAAGATAGGTGTCACCAAGGTAACCTTGGACCCTAGAGTTATACCTTCCAGGACCGGTACTAAAGCGAAGGTTTTCTTTTCGTAGGTAGAGATACTATATCCAGTGAACAATAAAACTTTGAAAATTATTATCATTTGCGTATTATAGGTATTTAAGATTATGTAATCTACAGTGGTAAATATAAGCTATCCTCATCTCCACAACTAAACATGATAGGCTGCATTACACCAGTTAGGATTTACACCTTATTTTCAGGGGTAGTGCACATTCTGCATGGTAAAAATAGCTTACAAGTATCACTTTAGGATGACATAACTCCAAAAACCTATAATAACTAACCAACACTAATGTAGAAAATAGTTCTTTTGCATGCAGTGCTTGGAAGAAAAAGTGACCACCCTGTCAATCTGAGAGCTTCTTTATGACTGCTGAAGAAAAAGCCTTTGGATATCAATTAGCGTTAGCTTTGGCCCAATTCTGCCCCTATTTGCCCCCTGTATACTGATGTAAACTGAACTCTTTTCTAGTAAACAGCATTCTGCGCCTCAAGTCAGCTAAATAAACAAAATTAACAACCACAATTGTGTGTTGAATCCCCCACTCAACTTTTGATCCTAATAGTTCACCAGATATACAATCTACTTTGTTCATCATCCCCCAAAGAAGACGAAGAAGAAGTTAAAGGGACATGGACCAATTTATCATTAGATTGACTTTTCAGGCACACACTGGTTTCTATTGTCAGAGTAACGTGGCGGTTTTCCTGGTTGTCCGGACTGTTTCAGCCTTGCTGTATGCCAGGTATTATATCCGTGCTCGACGCACGAAATTTGACCTGCTTCTTCGCTGCTGACTGTCTGTGGGGTTGACCACTGGGGGCCCATGTGACCATTGTCCCCTATGCGGCTGTCGTAGTTTTTGGTAAGTCAGCGTGCTTACTGGCCTGTCCCTCGTCCACCGATGGACTAAGCCCTTGTTGCTGTCCGCGTGAGTTCATGTCAACCTCCTGGGCGCGGCGGTGAGGTAACGTTCCAGACTGCTCACGTGGTTCCTGGCCGACTTCTCTCCTACTTTTCTGTGGGTCTATTGCGCCTTCCTGTTGGCCATGGTCGAACTGACTCGAGCCGTTTGCGTACCACCTGCTAGGCAGGCTGGATGTGTATGCTCTGTTAAGTGTGCTGGTCGAAGACCAACTTTCCAGCAGGAGTCTAGCCATCTTGCCATTGGCTCACCCTATTACCCTTGCAAAAAAAAGGTACAAGGACATGCACCGAGTTATACTGAGCATGATGATTCTAGCACTCGCTTGTTTCCATCGTCAGATATCTAGATCTCAAATCTTTGCACATATTACAGTCTACTGTGTATACAGTGTATGCGGAATGATATATCCAACGAAGTAATAGGAGTATGAAATGGCTAGACTTGTTAACCCTTATCAGCCAGCCATACCAAACATTCCAATTTCCTTTTTCGTTGTTAGTTATGTTAGTAATGCCGTCCTACCTTATGGAAATTACAGCTGTACAGTTACTGACGGGCTTATAGATTGCGACCCTAAGCATACAGAATGGAATTGGTTCCGTCACGCGATTGGTCAGCGCCCCCCCCAATGAGCACTTGGCGGCTCAAGCATTGGACTTCTAACCAATGGAAAGCGGGCGCGTATCCGAGGTACTCAAAGCCTGAGATTGGTTATCGTTGGCTGATGACAGCTGAAGGTCATTCCAGTTTCCCTTTTATTTACTTGTAATTTTTTCTGCACAGCCACTAGTCGGATTCTAGATCGAGCTCAAAAACACAATGAGAAAAATATCTGGCAAGCATGCGTAGGTTTTGATAAATTCTTCTCGGGCCTCCTCCCACGGTGGAAAAGTCCTTTTTCAAGGGGATGCAGCAAGCGAACTCCTAAGCAGACGTCTCAGCCAAGCTGTATCACGAACCTTCCCAGCAGCGAAAGTTCGAGTGTTATTCTCAACCAACCCGGTCCTGCACGGCGAAGGTAAGAATAAGCCGCCAACTCAGACCACTTCCATCTGCATCTACTCATTTGCTTACTCATGTGGAGCAGCTTGTATCGGTCGCAAGAGTCGGCGCCTATCCGAAAGAAAACGGGAGCACCTCCCGGCATGGCTGGACAAAGGTGAAGTCAGAAGCATCAAACGCGCAATCCTTGTCCACATGGCTGACTCCGGACATCGTGTGGACCCCAGCGAAGCCTTGAAGGTAGTTTATAAGGTCCCACCAAACTACCCAAAGTCCCTGGATCAGCATTTGCTAGCAACAGCAGAAGCAACCACGATGCGGTTGAGGAAGCTGGTTTTTTGTGCGCAAAAGAACCTCCTGCAAGCTGTGAGCTTCGCATGGCCAACGGTTACACAACTGCTTGCATCTTTGCGCGCTTTTCCCCCTTCCACCCTCCCCCATATCAGGATTCAACAAACCCTGATCGTCTCGCAACCAGCCGAGTACTATCAACCCCACCTCACCCCCATTTTCAATAACTTATTTACCTGTAACGATTAACATCCTTGCCACCGTGTTACATTTTACCCCCTCACTATGTAAATATAATGGCCCGATGAGAATTAATCGAAAGCTACGTATGCTCGCCATATATTCTTCTGAATTCTCTGATGGGAATTTTGCAACAGTGAAAAGAATTATTCCTGTAAGGCAAACGGCCAGGCTATCCACCATAGATAAACTTATATAGGATAGCTAATATGAATACCTAATAGTCCTTGAATGTTGCCACTAAGAAGGTACTTGATCGATCTTGAAATGTTACTATAGGTTTGAAATCGGTGTGCCAAAAGGTCTCATCTTGAGATTGCATTTCTAACGCCTAAGTGGTGACTGTGCTTAGAGCACTACAATCATCAGGCCAAATCTCATGTTTTAGGTAAACGATAGAAGGCACCTGTGAGAGGGATTTATTGTGTTCAGAATCCTGCGTTGCTCTCTCAGGCCGCAGTGGCCACTGGCGAAGCTAGGACTGATGTTGACTGTGTCCAGCCAGGCCTGAGAGAGAGAGAAAGATTGCGACCGCTTGTGTGTAATGGGGAAGCAGGTCAATGTGACATGTTGCAGTTACCGAGATGGTGCCGCATATGGCGGCCTGCGCTGGGTTAGTCGAGTGGTGACGTGCTCAAGTGACCCTGAGCTAGCCACGACTACCTATCCACGGGTATGAGTGCGAGCTTAAATCGGTCAAGGATCTTCAGGTCAGCGAGGCGAAAGGTTTGTCGATGAACATTCAACAACCGCAAACGAAACTCCCTTGCCCCGCTCTGGCTTGACTTCCGTCCCATTCTTCGGACCCCTGACAGCAGTCATAGCAGCTAACAGTGTAGTCAGATAGTATTGTTGACAAGAACAAGGGAGACCGGAATGGCCAATTTCGGTTTATTAGTCGTAGCCAGCCAGCCAAAGCCAACCGCAAGTGTTGCAGTACCCATTCCTCAAACTCGCATTCTTTTTGAGCTGAGTCTAATGCCATAACGTAGGGTCACGAGCTCGTTGTCTCATCGATTTATTAATGGAAGTGAAAATGCGAATTCCAGGAAGCAGTTCAGAAGAGGAAGATGCAATCACTGGAACAAGATTGTTATTTTTCTGACGTTTCGGATGTTAAAACGACGGGTTCAGCGTCGCTTGTGTGATAAGGATGACATCTGACGCATGTCACCGTTGAATTACGCCCGGTTGAAATCCCCAAGGAAGAACACAATAAGAAGAGCATAGTTCTGGAATCCGACCGGAGGAGGGCTTATTGTGTACAAAACCCGGAGGAACCGTCTTGGGTGGCTGTGCCTCTGGGTTGATCTCCAGCGTCCTCGCTGTCCTCACTATCCGGTGGGGCTGCAATTCTTTTTGTCCCGCCTCGGGCCGTGCCCGGCATTGGGAGCGCACTGGCGTTGACATGCGTCCGTTTTTGCAACCACGACTGTCGGAGGTTGATAGTGGCTTATAAGAGATTGTCTGCGCGTTCTCTTGTGGCCTGGTTGTCCGCAATGGGATAACGTCACGCGACCAGTTGACCCTGGGGCTCTGTGTAGGCTCATGTTCGTTCCTGCGGGCATGCGTGCGCGCGTGCGGTCGAAGCTCATCCTGCGTATAAAGTCATCGCCTGTTATGTGGCCAGAGTTAATCAACAACGACGTTTTGGCTAGGCTCAACGCCTTAGAAAAGCCTCCAAACGTTGCTAGCATTTGGTCCGGCTAACATCCTAACATCGAATTCCGTCGGGAATCCCTACTCATAGGTACTGATACGATAGTCTGAACCATGCGCAGATAGAAGTGGAACATGCACAGATTGTACGTCATTTACAGTTTGCAGTGGTCATCCGCGTGCGTACTGTAATTATCCACTCCTGTAGCTACGCGAATGACCGCTACGAACAATAAATATCGTGCAATCTGTGCATGCTCCACCCCTATCTGCGCATGGTTCAGACTATCGTATCAGTACCTATGAGAAGGGATTTCCGACAGAATCCGAAACGTCAGGAAAATAAAACTCTTGTTCTTGCTGGTCTATGTAGGAAGATATTGACACCCTCGTTGATGAAAGTTCACCGACCGCTAACGGAACTCCCTCACTCAGTCAACCAAGCAAAACAACGAGCTTATGGCTCAATGCTTGTGGCGTTAAACTCTGATCAATGACGAAAGCTAATAAGCCAGAAGTAGTCATTCCAATATTTGCCGGCAATACTATGTGCCTATCTACTACGAGGCAAAAGGCTTTACCTGCGAATTCGCATGGTATTGCGGCATTGGACATTGAGCAAACAAAAACGGACAGCATTGTTGGCTCTTTGCCACATGTGCACGTGTCGAGCCGTATTAAACGAGGAGGAATATTTTTGACTGCTCAGGGCTACATATGTAGTCCAAATTACGAAGGCATGACTGAACCAGCAATTGTATGGACTCTAGTGCTTGTCAGAAAACCGGTACTGCCTCCGCTTGTAGGTAGCTAAATAATTAAACCCACGCAAGGGCAGAATGCGCCACTCAACGCCACACTAAGTATCCACACCCCACACCCACAGACACATATGAGTGCATATCTGTGTGTGTGCGAATGACTGCATGGGAACATGCCTCGAGTTTCGACTAATTAGGGCTAGCATGTACTCTTATGAGCATCCATTATGCAAGATTACCTGCTGCGAACACCATCGCAACCAAATGCCCTGGTAGCCTCGCATTGTCATTGTGTTTAAAAAATGAGGTGGATGAGAAAAGGTCTGGGAGTCAGTACATCATCATCATCATCTTCTCTGGGTGGAGCAATAAAAAATGAACATAAAAAACGCGGATAGAAGCAAACATGCGTGCAGAGCTCGGCATGGGTATTGCTCATCATCCGACAGCTGCCATGCGTTCACGGGTCATGCAAATAAAAGATCCACTGGAAGTAGGAGGGCAGTCTGATATCGTTTATCAGGTGCCATGTCGAGATTGTTCTTGCCAGTATACAGGACAGACCGGACGACGTCTTAGCTCGCAAATAACGGAGCACAGATGGGCAGTGCGGAAAGGCGACTTACTGTCCCGAATCGCTAGTCAAATTCTGGAAGTAGGGCACGAATTCGACTTCACGTACACGCGGATAATACCACACGCTGCTAATGAGACGGGGCGAGAACTGCTGGAAGCCTGGGTGTCAGAATCAAACTTCACTAACAGGCATGTGGATATACCGCTCTGTTATTTTGCGCGACCAAGAAGCACCGCCCTGTTACTGTCCGGGCGCGCACGCTGCCAAGCCAAGGACGCAGGGCACGGTACCAACAACGCGCACGGTGGTAAGCCGAGGAGTCGGCGTGAGCATGGACCAATCAGGAATGGCACTCCTTCCCCAGCCCTCATTTACTCGCAACTAGACTACAAAATATGCCAAAACTTGCTGTTTTTTCATTTATCTGACGATGGCCTCTTGTATGAAGCCGAAAGCTCAGAAAAATGCATAAACTGGCCCCGTGATCGCGTACTTTTTCTTCTTTAAATTACGAACAAGGGAGATAGGAAGGCTGTCGTACTGGGAATGGGCTCTGTTTGCCAATGTTAAACTGATTCACAGTCGCGAGTGCCTGATGTATGTAATACGGCTGACACAAATTGGCGGTGGGCGGATGACTTTTCACGTACTTCTGACGCTCGTCGATGATCGTTCATCGATCGTTAACGGAACTCATTCGTTTTGCTCTGCTAACGCTCGAGTCGTGCCAACAGACGCTGAGCGGCTAGTAGTCTGGGCTGATAGCATGCCTATTAGCGATCTGTAAACATTAATCACCGTGTGTCAATATATCTCGATCTAAACCAACAAGGCAACGAGCCCGTGGCTCAGTGGTTAGAGCCTTGGACTTCTACTCAAATGTTCACAAGTTCGAGCATTGGCTGATGCACCACTTGGGGTTGGATATGACTGGCTGATGACAGATAATGCACCAGAAACGCTCGGTCGAGTTTACCCTGTACTTGTCGGTAATGTTGTCACGTAATTCTTGCGACGACAGAAGTAGTGGCCATAAGGACAGCCAATTTAACCTTGTGCTCGCACTAAATGTTCATATGAGCTCTGAGGCTGCCTAGGCCGAGGATGAACCCAGCATGCATGTTTACATATGCAACGTGCTTCCTTCAGCCCACGGAAGTGAGAATGCTAATGAAAAATTAAAAAAACAATTTTCAATAAATAAACTGACCTGAAATACAATTAAACTCAAACATTCGCTTTCCAGGAATTTGCATGCATCAGGAAGACGACTTGTCGAGTACTGGATCAATTCGTCAACCGTCCTGAGGTTTCGAACTCTAACAGGAGTCCATCATCAGATAAAAGAAGCAGCAACCTAAAGGTTGGTAATGAAAGTGGGCATAAACCAATCAACTGTCAGAGGTCATCAGGTGGTCAAGGCGTAAGAAGCAGCAACCAAAAAGGATAGAGGGGTAGCGCCTTGTTACCAAGGTAGAGAGTCCTTGTAATCCTGCCTCCTCTTCTCGTCGGTTAGTCGTGGGGTCCTCTTCGCATGCAATTCATTCTTTCAGTTTGGCCTTACTCACATAATGGTATGAGACGTTGTAGGCCGCGGGAACCTCTAGGACTTAAAATAATCAAATGCTACAATAAAACTACTTTGTGCGTGTCATTATATGACTGTAGTCATTAACACACAGGGCGCTAATTTCTCTGGCCATGAAATACTTAAACAAACCAGGCCAAACTGTATATTTTGAACCCCGGGAAGAGCATATCCTTACCCGCTTTCCCTTTTATTTAACTTACTCAGTTGGCCAGAAATCGCCCCAACTTTGCACACAAATTCCCATGCAACTAGCCTGTGAAATATGACCAATTCGAGCCCGTCACGAAATCCCACGTGCGCCGGCAGGGCTTGACTCAAAGTAACTCAAGGCACTGCCTCATGGCTCTTGCTAACGACATTCATTAAATCATCATAAACCGGCAGTAATTTACGTGGTATACTTTGAAAACTGCATTAATAACGCCCCTTGGATATTGAAGCGTACAGCCTGTCATGCGAACGCCTCATAAATTACACCCTGATTGTTAGGAATTATAAATCGAACGCAAGCGTACGTTCTCACGACTGAAGTGTGGCGTGCGGCTATGGTTCACAGCCAAGTGGCCGGACAAAGGTATAACCCGGTCTCGTTCAGAAATGTCTGTTTGCATGGTTGGTGCGACCGCTTTTGTGCGTGTAGAGGGCTGCAGTTTGTTCACTACGCACGCACACATTACACGAAATTACAATGGCCCAGCCGAACCTGAGCTGTAGTGTGGGCTGAAACTCGTGTAAAATGCCAAAAGACTTATAATCACTCGCGTAAAACGGCATTAGTGCATACGCGAAAACTTTGAAACGATAATAATGATACCGTATGCCGATTGCTGCAAGAAAAATTCGGCAATTTGAAGAAGACCGGTAATCACTCGCAAAACAAAATTGAGTAGGGTTGCAATACTGTTTATCATGCAGTCCAATTTCAATTACTTTCAGTCCACTAGGATGCTGACTCTGTGAAGAAACTTTCTTCTGACCGCTGCAAAAAAGTTGATTCTGCAAAAAAGGGCTGCATAAATAGCATGCATTTTTGTAATTGATTTTGACTGTCTTTATAAATTCAAATATACTTAATGGAAAACATGCACGAAAAAAACCTCTCCTGCACTTATTTGATAGCAAATTACGCCTTCTTTAAATTTTATTCCTAAAGGAAGTGTTTCCTTTGGTTTTAAAAAAAGGTTTCTTAATTGCCGAATGATTTTGAAATCTACCGACTGCTAATACTGAATACAAATTTTACAAACTGAAGGCTGTGTTCATCCTGCTTATGAAAAAGTACATTCTTGCCTTGCTTTGATAAAGTGATTGCATAGCTCTAACAGAATTTCACAGTAGACATGGATCATGCTGTATATATCAGGGGCAGCATAAATTAACTGCCGAATACGATGTATTATGAATGAACACCGAACAGTCGTAAAAAACTCAAAATTATAATTTTTAAACCAAAGCACTCGCCATACTGTAAGCAACAATCTCCAAGCGAGTTCGGAAACTAAAAAAAATAACTTTGCTAAAATTCCCATTGCAGCTTACAGAAGATGAATAGGAAAAAATAAGTTTTTTCGCTAAATTCTGTTCAGGCCTGTATATTTATTTCGTAATTAACTAAATAAACTATGCGGGTTGGTAGAAAACAAAATGCCGTTGTTAGGGTGGGGATACTCGGGGTCAACTATCCGATGAACGTTGGGGAGGAGGGTTGGCAGCCGAGATAGATGGTAAGCTTCGGTCATGGAACCTGCGGCGCCGTTACGAAGTTCTTTTGGGCGCATAGGACCGGTCGACGTAGCCCGATGGCAGCCGCTTCTACCTTAGCCAACAGACACTGACCAAGGAATTTTGAATAGATTAAAGGCACCTTGTAGATCACTCGGAAGGCCTCTCTGGCATCCACGCGATGGTCTGAGTCTACCAGGTGCGCTAGAATGGAACTGTTTATACTTTTTATTTGGCCCTTCCCTAACCATGCTGCAATGTGTTCCCGTAGCCCTTTGGACAAACGCCAGCTCGAGCGACCAATAGATTCTGCTCCACAGGTGAAGGTGAATAAATAAGTACACATAGCGGTGGTCTGGGCTGTCATATTCTTTTTTTTACAGGAGGGAAGTAGTCGCGAACAGTACATGGACGCTGGCTGCTGAAAAATGTGCTTGCTACAGCTTGATTCAGGTGCCTCCTTAGAAATTCGCTTGATCCATCCCTTTGAAATGGGACCCTGCTGAATATTCGCTTCTGCCCTGCTGTTAACACTGAGGCCTTTTGCGGTCTTTCAGCCATGTTCTTTGCGATGAATCGACCAGGATACCTTTTTTGTCGAAAAAAGCCTCCAACAACCCTAAGCTGCTTTTCAATGCCATCAGTCGAGGAAATGCATGTCACTCGTTGCGTGACACATTGTAATTAATTACGTTTGAAGTGTAACAGCATGGAAATAGCAAAACAGATGTATTGCCCGGACACCGTCTTCTTACGATAGACCCTCGCTGAATACTCTTTTTATTTAAAAGAAACATACAAAGTAATAATTGTTTGTTTAGAAGTATAAATTTTTTAAAGAAACCTCGAGTTTTAAAAATGTAAAAAATAGCTATAAAGTTGACCAAAATGCAAATATAATCGTTAAGTTCAATCATAATCATACGATTTTCTTTATATTATATAATTCGTTACAAGTATTTCAGGTATTAGGTTACCATCGTTTCTAGATCGTCCTTAAGTATACGGCAAAGTTTCCTCGATTATCGTTGTTTTCTAGTTCTCCTCTATAAATGTAGATAATGTTCAACGTGTATATCAAAACCTTTGAAATAACAAATTTACTAACAGTTGTTGTGACGCAAACTTCAGGCATTGGAAAAAGAATTTTACAGCTTAAATTATTCCTTGTTTTTGAAAACAATATGCGACTCCTTAAAATTGGCCTCACCTGATTTCCATTAGTTCTGGCAGTGATGAATAATAAACTTTTATTCCTTTTAAATTAATTTTCTTCTGCAGCACAACGTATAAAAATAAAATTTTTTGGTTGTGCCTTACTAAGTAGCATAAAAAATATGTTCGATATTAGACAATCTGTGATTTCACCAAACTTTGGCTCGTAACCCTAAAGTAAACTGAACTTAACAGACAGTTTTCTTTCATATAGGGCCTTCTTAGTAACAAATTCACTGATTAGATCAAAATAACCTGAAAAAATGTATGCTACCCTACCAACTCCATTTACGGTCATGACTTTGTAGGAGTTGGTTCACCAACTGTGTCGCCCCCAAACTTGACGTCAGCAAGATCAGAGTTATCGTGAGATCGCTGCAAGCTGATCACCTTCCTCGCTGCCTGCAAGCCTCCGAGAGGCACAATGAGACAAAAACGTCCTGTAACGCAATCGATAGACATCCATCTACCACAGCTAATTACCAAATCATCACCCGTGGCCCAATATCCGTACTGTTGGGCTTCTGACCACCAGGACGCAGGTTCGAGCCCCAGAGATTGCACAGCTGGGATTGGGTATGCTTGGCTGACGACGGCTAACTAGTCAGAAATGCCAATTCCAGTTATCCGTTTATTTACAAGAGTTGACTAACATTCACCGACCGTTGGTGCACTTCGTCTGTCCCGCTTGGCCTTGAGTCTCGACAGCCGTAACAGCTGGTAGGATAGGCAGATAGTATTTTCGGCAAGGTCAAGTAAAACTTCAGGTTCTTAAGTGTCCTAAGACCTTAAATATACTGATGTATACCACTAACAGAAATTAATTTCTCAGAAGATTAAAAAACTGAACTTCATAACCGGTATATCAACAAGAAAGCAGACAGGAAAAGCTGGGGGACACACTGATGAGCCGGATCCCTCGCAGGTGTGTTTAGCAACGGCAGAACACCGGCGAAACACGTGTCTGGGAGTTGTAGCTGCTACCTAAGCTGTTAGTATAGTAAGTTACCACAAGGGAACTGGAGTGATCCTTTTTGACTTGTTAGCCGTCGTCAGTCAGTCATAGCCAGACCCAAGTCGTACACCAAACGAGAGTGGAACTCTCTACCTTTTTAAAATTCTATGACACACACGGTCTTCTCTGGTGGGATGACTACTCTGTTCTTGTGGACAGGCGACCTGTTTCCAGATAGTATTGCCGAAAAAGACAAGGGAGACTGGAGTGACCGTTTCTGGCTTATTAGCCGTCGTCAGCCACTCATACCCAGACGCAAGTGGTGCCCCACCCGAGACCCAACTTTCTTAGATGAATATGCATACACATGAAGTTCAATTCATAATTCTCCGTCTGCGAAAACTAAAACACAAAAACTAACAAGAACAAACGGAATACAGTTGATACGAGTGTTAACTAACATCTCCAATGCAAATCAATCAGCGCTCATTTATTACAGCGCTAAATCACGCCCTCTTTTTCATCGTTTCACTGCTGCTAAAGGAGTTGTAGCAAAATCATACGAAACAGCCGCCGAACTGGTTGAAGAGGTGCACCTAGCATAGGAACTTCGTTATCAAAATCATAAAAGCGTGTGTGTTTTCGTAAGAAGCCGTTTAGATACAACAATGCTTCATCTGAGAAAATAGTATTCGATTGCAAATTCGTATTGCTTTCGTCGACCATCTAGTAGCAAACTTTAGTGCTCCTATTCCGATAGTCTGCTGTCAATACTAGATTCAAAAAATACTTCAAGATTCCGTTTTTGATTTCTTGCCGTGGACAGACTTCTGGCGAAATAACACACGCTCAGTCCCGAGATATTATGTCACTATCCTCATTTACGAAATTAAACGTCGCCTTTTCGTTCATACATTCATTCGACAGTCTAGTACCCGTTATCTGCGACTGTGTCTGACGGTGGATTCGAACAAAAGTCCGAAACATCAGGTCAGTAACCTTCTTGGTCCAGTGATTGCATCTTCGCCTTCTAGACTTGTGTTCTAAGTTTAACCTTCAACCCTTGAATAAAACACACAAGACCTCTTGCACCGCGGAGCGTCCGCAGTCTTTTGTCCTACCAAAACTCATTTATACAGATATTGAATGAAGGCAGAAATATATTACTGACAAAGACAAGGGAGACAAGGAAGGCAATTTCTGGCTTATAAGTCGCCGTCAGATAGTCATACCCAACTCAAGTGTGTTGCCCCATAAATTGGTGTCCCACTTGAGTTTCGAATTCACGACCTTGTTACTTAGAAGGTCAATGCTCTAACTAAAAACCATGCCACGGGCTCGCTATCTTGTCGGTTTTGGATCGGGCATATACAGTGGCAGATACGCGTACACCGATCAGTTAGAGGACACACTCGTCCGTCCATGGTACCTTTAGAGCTCACACCCAAGCCTACGCCGCAAGGCGGCTAATTATATAGGCAGAAGAATATGACTGACAAAGACCAGAGAGCTCCAAAGGCACCATGAACGGACGAATGTGTCCTCTAACTGCTCGCTGTACGTCTGTCTGGCACTGTATATTTCTGATCAAAAACCGACGTGACAGCGGGCCCGTGGCGCAGTGGTTAGAACGTTGGACCTCTAACTTACAAGGTTGCGGGTTCGAAACTCGAGCGGGGCACCAATTTCTGGGGCAACAGTTGAGTCGGGTATGACTAGCTCATATCGGCTAATAAGCCAGAAATGGCCATTCTAATCTCCCTTGTCTTTGTCGGTAATGTTCTTCTGCCTACACCATTAACCGCCTTGCGGCGTGGCTTGAATGTGAGCCCTAAAAGTATCAGGGCTGGGCGAGAGTGTCCTTTAACTGATCGGCGTATGCCGATCTGCTACTGGATATTGAATCTATACGGCTAACATTCGATTCTTAAGCAATTCAGAGCTAAGTTGGAAGCGCACAGCATAGTAATGTGTGCGTCCATACGGGTTTACATTACCACGGTTGCTTCTGTCGGTACTAGTCTCAGCCATGATACAAGGCTTCCTGGAAGTTGATTTGCGGGAGTGTGATTGTGTTTCAGTCTAACCAAAAAAACATTCCCTAATCGGCACATGAAGGAATTGTAAAGTTGCGGAACGGGTCAGCGTTTTCGACTGACTTCATGCATAGCTGCTAATGGCAAATCACTTGCCCTGAGAAGAAGCAGATGCTATCGCTGGGGGGCAAGAACTATATTTGCCTGCCGTTTCGGATTCCGTTGCGGATCCATCATCAGAGACAACAGCATAAACGAGTGATTCATCCACAGAATAGGATAGAATACAATCGTTATGCTACTGCATACCCAGGACAATTAAAGCTCCCCCTATCGATCATCGTTGCTCGCTTGTGCGCTAGCTGCTTTATAGCTTACCTTTGGATATTTAATCACTCCTAGTGCAGTTGGGTTCTAGTATATAAACAAGCGCACCTATCTGTCCGACCCATATTTGGTGCTGAAGTTCAGTTTGGCTAAAGCAATTCGTGTCTAGTGAGTGCACAGGCCAGCGCGTCGTCTAACGCCAGCGCCAGGGAGCCAGATGACCGAGCAATCATCACGTCCGATTCCTTCGCCTGTGATGAAAGTTCAGTGGGATCATCAAGCAATTAGCGCACAAGCGGGCACCTATCCTCGATAGGGGGAGCCCTTAACTGTCACAGCTATGCAGCAGAATATCGAATGTTCTGAAACTCCCTGTGTATGAAAAACCCATCTTTCCTATTGCCTCTTGTAATGGTTCCGCAACGGATTTCGAAATGTCAGACGAATAAAGTTATTGTCGCAGCGCTCGCATTTGGCCTCTTCTCACTTATTAGGAAAACCCCGCGAACGGCTTCGCCTCGGGAGACAATTTCAGTTTTACTCTGTGCATTCAGTAGCAGCTTCGCGCCCGAGGACATGGAAATTTCGCAAAAAGGCTACCAGTATTTCCGATTCCCCTGCCTCAGGGTCAGACTGAAAAGTCTACAGCATCAATAACACTGTAGATTTTCTCAGAGAACCCAGTTGAGCAGAATGGGTGAGTAGGTGAAAACCTCCCGATCGCGATCTTAATGATCGACCGGTTAGGGGTGTTGTGGGTCCACTTAAGGTTGGCTGAAATCTAAATTATCGTGCATCGGTTCTACTAGACTCCAGAGAACCCACATTAACGTGGACTATAGACCTTTAAGGTCAAGGCGAAATGAACATACCTTCTGTCTGTTCTACAGCAGGTAAGTGAGATAACGCACCGCACACCCTAGCTAGATCAACCGTCGCGTTGTACAGTATATATTTAAGTTTCAAAAATTCTCATCAGAGAATTCAGACGGATGAGTTCCGTTAGCGGTCACGTAAGCGTTCGTCAACGTGTGTCAATATCCCCTAACCTAAACTGACAAGACAACGAACTCGTGGCTCAGTGGTTAGGGTCTTAGATTTTGATCAAAAGTTCTTGAAATCGCGGCTCGAGTTGGGCACCCCTTAGGACTGACCAACCACAGCTAATAGGCCACAAAGGGTCCTTCCAGTCTCCAGTGTCTTTTCCGGCAATACTATCTGCGCATACTACTAGCCATTATGACTATTAGGACCTCTGTCGAGGCCCAAGGTAGAGCGGGACAGATGAGTTCCCTTAACGGCCGGTGAACGTTCGGTGCTGTTGGTGCATTGTGCGTAAGGTAGATTGTTCTAACGAGAAGGGGACTTTCCACAACACTGGCCCACCTGTTAGCTTACCGTACCTAGAGTTAAAGAAGGCTGACTTAAGTCGTCTGACTTCTGACTCAGTGTCTAACCGATCCTCAACAGTACAAAGGTGGACTAGTACACCTGGGCGACAGCTGGCCCGAGTCCACCACGGGTGATGAAAGTTCAGCAGGTCACGACCCACACGCCGACAATCAAGCAATTAGCGCACAAGCGGTTATGTCCCCTCGACAGGGGAGAGCCGTTAATTGTTACAGGTATGAAACAGCATAACGACCTTATCCTTTAAATACGTCAACTCCCTGTGTATGAATTACCCGTTTTTACTCATGTCTGTGATACGAAACGTTAGGCGAACAATGTTCTTGGCGCAGTGATCACATCTTAATTACTTCCTGGGGCTTGCATGTTCGCTTGCATTGGCAAATCACTCTCTCTCTCTCTACTTCCACTCCATTTTACTTTGCTGACCTCAGATTGACGTCCGTGGAGGAAGATTCAACGGGCGCGGAGATGATTTTTCTTCAATACACTAAGCTGAAGACGATCCCCCTCCGTGGCTGTCCGATGTCTGGCTTTCCCGTCGTGGCCTCAATTTGTCTGGAGCTCAAGCTCATTGCCGTCGCCAGACTTACTAGCGCATGTGACGTGGACCACCCAACACGCCGCCAAACCAATCATAGGCCGACCGATCCAATTAACGCGTTCTCTCTCTCTCTCTGCATCTGTCCTGACTGCTCTCAAACAGTCACTTGGGACGCGGTCAATTTTCTGAGCGGCCATGTGCTCCCAAGTCAGACTTCTTCCATCTATTCTCCTTTCCGTTGTGTACACAATATACTCTTCCTACTAATTTGGCCTTCAACGACTTCTCTTCTGCATTAAGTAACCATGGTCTGAAGATTGCAGTTGCTGGGTCTAACTCACTTTACCCCCTGCAATACATACTTACTATCCAATCGAATGATATGCCTTTCACCTTTTTCCAGCCAACCTCGATGTCTACTGGTGATAGTGGTCTAGCATTTCACTTTTATGAGCCCTCTACACAGCTGCTGTCGTCTACCTCAGCCCTTCTCAGTTGGCTCACAATTTTGCACTTCACAGCTGGGAATTCTGTCTGCCAAGGGCTGATTGTATCACATGGCTGGCGTGTCTCACGTTTGCTGGCCCGACTGCTGTCCTTGAACCAGCCTCAGAGCAATATTTCACTAGTGCATGCTATTTCGTGTCCAGCAGCCGCGGCAGAATAGTCTGCTTGCCAAGTCGCCTCGCCGCCAAATGTCAGATTGCGCAATATCTGAGTCCTGCCGTTCCCCCCTCACCGCAAACCACCCGCCCACATGGGGTTTTTTCATTTAACTTTAACTGGCCCCACTTTCCCTGCCTGGCGTATGTGCGCGCAGGCTTGGGCCAACACACACACACACACACACACACACGGAGAGATAAAATCTACACACACACAGGCGCACGCAGTCTGGTTGAGGAGAGATAAAAGATTTTACGTGGGTTCTGCCGGGGGCGGGATAGTGCCGCAATGTTCTGGCGGCGTGGGGGGTCACCGAGCAGGCCAAGCGGTGTGTGGGGGGCGGACGGAGGACTCGTTTTCGCGTTCGTTTCGGGTGGGTGGGAGAGTAGGTAGGTTGACCCCCACTGGTGTGGGTTCGGCAGATTTGAGAAGGCACTGCGCGCTTAAATGTGCGCACACACTCACTCACACAGAAAGAGAGAGAGCCTTGCTTGGCGAACTGACGAGCTCGCGGTCGCCAGCCGTCGTCATTCTCGGCGAAAAATTTATGCGCTGACAATAAATCGTCATTTACAATAAACGGTCTGTACTTTGCTGTTTCATTTACTGTCATTAAGCAGCCCAGCAGGCGGCTATTCAGCGGCTAGGCAGTTTATCACCGACTTTAATTTCTTGTCAGGATGTGGAGGGGAGGTGGGAGAAGTAGGTTTTTTTTTCTTTGAGACGCAAACTGCTAACACGAACATGCCACGTGAGATCGGCGCTAAGCATGCGGCCATCTGCAAGGACTGCAGACAGGTACTCCAGGGCAAAAGCATACGATCGCATCCCGTCAGGCAGTCAAACTAGCTCGGTGAAGGCCAGAACCGCGGGAATTTAAGTCGGTGGACTGTAAGTCCGGAACTTGCCTGCGTGGGGTATTCAGATTCTCCTGGGTTCACCCTACATCGACATCGGTTTCCTGAGGACAATAAGTAAGCCGGAACTATCCTCCGCACTATCTCTTATTCTCTCTCTCGGGTCTATCAGAAGGGAAGGTGTGATAGCTGGAACAAGAAGTATATCGACCTGACGTTTCGGATTTGCGCTCGAAACCATCATCAGAGGCGGAAGCAGAGAACAGTCCGCGATAATTCTCCATGAGCCTTCTGACTGGTCGAGTGGCCGTACTTCTCAGGCTAGCCGTCACCAGATTCCGAAGGGATAGTGCTCCGAGTTTGAATGAATTTTCAACGAAAGTCCTAGCATAGTCGGAAGCGATTAGAAGGAGCGTCAAAAAGGGATATTCAGCAGGCCAGTGGACAAACGCCGAAATGATCCTAAAACTCCCCGTGCATTCTGAATTTTCTTCAGGGTGTATATATGTATATATTCATTCTGAATATCCAAAAATATGTGAGGCCCAGGTAAGTGGATAGAAGACAAGGTTTTCTGTGGGAGCAGTTGTTTATTTGGCCGACTTGATGAACCCTCACACGAGCCTATTGTCAAGGAATACAAAATTTTGCACCTCAATGCATATTAGGCTCACTGCTAACGGGATTGGCTTTGAGCTCCACCATTGATTTGTTCGCGCAACGCCTGGTAGGCATCCGGAAGATTGATATGTCTTTTAATAGAATCCGCGTGCGAGTCCCATGCCTCCTCCAGCAGGCGTGAGATTCAGTCGCTCTACTGACCCAGTATTCTCAAGCGCTCGAAGTCGAAGCCGTGCCCTGGCGTGGATGCGTGAGTGGGAGGCTTGTCCTTCCGTCGTACAGCGAGTTCATCCAAGTTCATTCTCGTGATAACCCGTTTACCAGTTTCACCAGTATAATTTGCTCGACCACAAAGACAGTCGATGCGGTAAATGACACCAGATGTTTGGTTAATGGGTATTGGGTCTTAAGGTTGCTGCAAATTGTCGCTTCCGGTTTGTGAGCGATGCCAATCTCCATTTCGTTGGCGTCAATCTTAAAGCGACAATCTTAAAGCAGCTCATGCAGCCTAAATACCTAATACCCGTAAACAAAAAATCCGGTGTCATTTACCGCATCGACTGTGTTTGTGGTCAAGCCAAATATATCGGTGAAACTGGCAAACGGGTTCTCGCGAGACTGCACGAGCACGAACTCGCCGTACGACGGAAGGACAAGCCTCCCACTCACGCATCCACGCTAGGGCACGGCTTCGACTTCGAGCGCTTGAGAATACTAGGTCAGTCGAACGACTGAAGTTCACGCCTGCCGAGTTCGAAACGTCGAGCAACCAGCTGATTACAAAGAACTCTTCCCTGTCTTCTTTGCATAGAAAGATCATTAATTACTCCCAACATAAGTACGAATTAAAGATCTAGACGCGCGTTTCGCCTACGCTTCTCCTACTGCATAATGCAGCTGAAAGGGAGTCCGAACAAATATAGGGAAGACTAAAATTAAATTTACTGGTTTCTTATCTAGCATCCACCAACCAAACTCAGTACCTGGTTTGGAACTCTTGAGAGTCGGATTTGAGATTTTTATAATTGAGCGCTATGCAGACCAATGTCCGAAGAATGAACAACGAGCCAAGTGTTCTGTCATTCTCTTAGTCCATTTATGAGCAGTGTATTCACTTTTAGTTTCTTGAATCACCTTTTGACTTAATATTTAGACAGTTCGATAGGCTTTTTAGACAAAAATAATTTATAGTGGAAATATCAGGATATCCATTGCTGAGGTGGATCCGACAAAGCAAAGGGAGACCCGAATGGCCATTTCTGGCTTATGAGCTGTCATCAGCCAGTCGTTGCGGCCTATTGGTGTCACAAAAGAATAAAACCGAATGGATACTGATAATTTGAGTTGACCCAAGTGTGAAAAACTCTAGGCGTTCGGCGGGAATTGAACCCACGCATCAGAGAAAGCCTTTGCCGGAGGATAATGCTCTACCACTAAGCTACAAACGCCCGCTTCACGCCATGAGTTTAATCACACTTGGATCGATATTACTCGTTCAACTTTTCGCTCATATGGAATCGACCGATACGGGAGCAAGTTGACTGCCCAAGCAGGAGTTCCTAGGCAATCATTTAGAATCCCCAAGAATGACTACTATGCTGACTTAATTATTAAATTGATTTGGCTCCCGTATTGATGGATTACATATGAGCGAAAAGTTGAGCGGGTAATATAGATCCAAGTGTGATTAAACTAATGGCATGAAGCGGGCGTTTGTAGCTTAGCGGTAGAGCATTAGCCTCCGGTAAAGGCTTTCTCTGATGCGCGGGTTCAAATCCCGCCAAACGCTTACAGTTTTTCACACTTGGGTCAACTCAAATAAAGCAAATCTGTCAAACCAACTTAATAAAGGGTACTGATAAGTTTATAAGTAGTGCGTATTGTATATCAGCTGTTTGGACTGAATGTATCAATACGGTTAGAGGAAATACTCGGCCCGTTGTGTTATTTCGGTTCAATGAAAAGCTTTCCCAGGCAACTGCACACTCCCATGAGATATTGACCATGTTAATCGAAAGGAAGTTGCCTACAAAATAACGTGTACCAGTTGTGATGCAGTCTATTGTGGCCAAACCCGCATTCATGAACGAGAGTTAGCGATATGGAGATGAGACCATCTTTTGCAGGTTGCTATGCACACACTGGACACAGGATACACATTTGCATGGGTGCAAGCCTAAATAATTGGAACCCGCCCAATTAAGGAGGGTCGCGAATTCCTGGAAGCAATGCACTCAGATGGGGCATGTATTAACAGGCATATCGATCTGGATGTGAATTGCAAATCACTAAAGATTAGATGGAAGCAAAAGCAGCCACCACCTACCACATGATAAAATACGAATGACAAACATTCCTCCCGCCGGACCGTATATTGGCATGCAAGTGAAAACTATTTTCCCACTGCCCGCATAACCAAATGCGGATGATGACTATCTATTCAGTCTGAAAAACTATAGAATCCTGCGTTAGCCATCGGTTTGAGTTAACTGGTTTTGTACGAATGAAGACGAGCTGGGGAACCTAACTGGAAAAGTCATCTTATAAACATTACTCTTTCCCAAAGGACTTTATGCTCACACAGTGGACGCTCGAGTGAGAGCTCTAATGGCAAAATGGACGCACTAGTGTCCTCTATGAGATCGGTGTATAAGTATCTGCTACCCTATATTCCCGATCTAATACCGACAAGACTGCGAACTTGAAAGCTTAATGATTAAGGCGTTCGCCTCTCACCGGAGAGACACGATTTCGACAATCGATTGTGGCAGCAATTTCAGCAGCAACACTGGAGTTGGATATCACTAACTGACGGCGACAAATAAGCCAGAAATGATGAAGCTCACCATGTGCTCAAGAGCAGAGACGGTAAATGGAGCTAAGCACAATATTTTAGTGAAATAGACGCGCAAGTGTCTACCTCACTCTAACCCTACACCACCTAAACCTGTGACAAGACCAAAACAAGCTTTTGGCGGAAATCATTTTCTCTAATGCAGTCTTAAATACAACCTAACTTTGACTTAAGTGCCAGTAAATTTTGTGCGGGTACTACTGCACTGTCTACCCTCACTCATCTAAAGCATGTGTCTAACCAGAATCTAGGAAGCCAGGACTGCTACTGCTTCTACCCCTACTGCTATTTCCAATACTTCTAACTAGGGTGCAGGTGAGTGATAGTATTTTCTAGTACTATTACTGACTATATTGCAAGTCAGAAGTGACGGTGATAAAACTCAGCATCGGTCTCATAGCCCTTCAATCGCAACAGGAAGTGTAGTAGTACTGGTGTTGGCAGTGGCGCTACCATTTGTTGGAGGTGACGCTGATTCAGTCACGCTAGGGCTGTGAATCTGGGTTTAAACTATTCCGAGTAATTACACGTTTGGGGCGCTGAGCACGTCAGAGCTTGCCTGGGTTTCCACCCTCTCAACTCTGTAATTGTTTCTACTTGGTTCGGACTACGATACTGCTACTAGAACTACGTGCCTATGCTAAAGTGCTAAATCTAATAATCATGCTTTCAAAGGCTAGTAAATAGCATACTTTAGAAGGGCCTGTGGGAGCTTTTTTTAGGAAATCGCACTCAGTATACACTCCAAATCTGTGTGGGGTAAAGTAATTAGCTATTGAATAATCATACAGCGTTTGTAAATAATGCACAAGTCATATAATGCCCTTATGTCGTGGAGTTTGCCGTATATTGGCTAAAATTTTGGCCTACTATAGAGTCTATCGGTAGCTTTGGACTTAACAGAAGTGTAAACCTTTAATTATAGTATTTCCAGTAGGCACATGTTTGAATAACGGAGCACAACGGGGCTTTCCTAGGCTTTCACCCACGCACTCAGCTCTAGGCTTAACGCTTAGAGTAGGCTTTGAAGGCTAGACTACACTATCAAAGCGAAGGGAAAGTAGTCTGGCAGGATCTACCCCACTCCCACACCGGGACATGATGTTAAGAAAAAAGTTAAGCAGACCGGAGATGGGGGAGGGCACAGGCGGCTGGCGCGGTCAACACTCCCACTTTGCTTAGTAGGCCTCCGTGTACGCGGTAGCATCATTAAGGCTACATTTGAAAGGAGCCATTGAGCCCGACCCCCAGTCCGCCACGCACACTGGGCAGACTGCGTGGTCCGAGTTATACCCTCAGTTGGCAACCCTCCAAGCCAGGGCTTTAGCACACTGTAGCTGACCTGCGGCGACTCTACCACACTGTCCTCCTCCTCACCTATTTTAGTCAGGTGTCACGGCCAACTAAGGCAGACTGGAGGGGGAATCGGGCGCGGCGGGAATCTGAACCTAGGTGTGCCACACCTACCCCGCTCCCCCTGTGCGACATTTTCTACTGCTCGGCCCACGGCGTGGGAGCGGAACAAAACAGAGTCCACGCAAGTCATCCCTGTAGTTGCGGCTGTTACTCTGGATGAAATAAACTCATCAGCCGCATAGTACTTTATGACCACATAGAGCAGAAGAATCCCACATTCGCCTTCGAGTAAGCAAGGGTAGTAGGTTGAACCAATGAAACGATGGACACATTGCTGCTAAAATGTTGGTCCTCAATTCGTACACTTAACAGAACCATAGACCTTCATTTCGTCTACCAAACGCTCCGTACAAGGCTAGCGTCCGCTCAGCACGGAGCAATAGGTCGGGTGAAGGAAGATATGCAGGGCCGAAAGCCGCGAGCGAAGGAGGTGGAGATGAACAGGAGGCATACGAATGACGTGACACATCATCGCATGGAGGAGCCCGCGAGGGCGAGAACAATCGAAACAGCCACCAGTAATCGATCGACGCGCGGGCATCAGACACGGCTATAGCGAGCGGTCAGCAGAACCCCGAGGCCGGCAAGTGAATAGACGCACGCTCCAAAGATGAAAGCCAGAATACTTTCGAAACGCCAGCGTTAATACAACTTGGTCTCAAGAATAGGCCCATAATCCTCTTCCAGGGGATGATGAAAGCAATATTATGTCTGGACCTCGATTATTTGCGCATATTTATTTTATTCAGTGTAGAAATAACAAGCACCTACTAGACCTTTCAATGCCAACAAGCGACCCTCCTCCCGCTGGCTCTGAAAGCGGTCTTACGGAAATCTTGATGGAGGAAAGCGAGAGAGCGATAGCAAAAACAAGCAACTGCAGCAGTTTGGATTTAATAGACATGCGGTTGATACCACAATGCGGGAATAGGGAATGCGCTCACAATGGCGCAACAAGTAGGAGATGTTCGCAAAAAGATAAAAGGCGATCGTACGGCGGCAAGTGTCGCGAGAAGTGCAAGACGCCAACTCTAAGGGCGCAGCCTGGTAAGAATTCGCAGCAGAAAATAACCAAACAAAATATGACGAAAAACCTCAAATAATTTACAGGTAACTTAACAAATAGCAGCAGCAGCAGCAGCAGAGAAAGTGGATCACATTTTGAGGTGGAGGGGGGAGGCTGGAAGGCAAGTAAAGTAACAGCAGTGTGCATGTGTGTACCATTACAGGAATGGATCGGATCGATCGGATTCTAGATCAGAAAAGCGATCAGAAGGACAATCGTCAGCAGAATCAGGAAGGGAAGCCACGTGCGCAGAAAGCCCCCGAAGCTATAACACAGCAGAACAAGAAGTTAGACAAAAACAATATAATTAAATAGATCCGACAAAGCAAAGGGGAACTGGAAGTGCCCTTTCTGGCTTCTTAGCCATCATCAGTTAGTCATACCCAATATAAAGGGTTGGGACCCTCGAGATTCGAACCCGGGACCTTTTGTCATTGGCACCACCATTACTTTCTCGGTTTAGATCGGGAATATGATGAATATATGGGTAACGCCGATCTGGTAGAGGAAAAATTAAGTTCTGCTTCGCTTAGGAGCGCAGGTACCTTTGGTTATTGCGTGTAATACCTCGGCATCAGGCGCTCGTTGCTTTGTCATAGTAGCTATGTGACTATGATTGGCTAAGCGAAGCTGAACTTAATTGTTTCTTTACCAGATCGGCGAAGCCCTGTCAACATAGTCGACAATGAAACCGATAGAGGCAAATTTTCGCATCCCAAGTATGCGTACAGAGAAGATGAAGAAGCCGTGCCGATCACCGGAATCATCGTTTTACTAGTCTGAGCTTTCGAACTCTTGCGGGAGTTCATCGTCAGAGATGAAATGGTCAAAGAAAAACAAGCAACATTTATATGGGGGAAGGGGCTAAACAACGGTCACTGGGGCGGGGGGGGACCAATAAACCACCAGTGCCGTGAGTCTGGAGATACTTGCGCAGGACAACACATGTGGACGCCAGCTCGATGCATCGGTTATCATCCGACGCCCAGGCTTCAACCAGTTCTCGACCTGTCTTGGTGCCACAGCGCAGGGTATGACAGCATCTGCCAGATTTCCAGTTCAGACAGCTGCAGCGGTCGGCTAATTTTCAGTGATACCCGTTAGATATGATGAGAGGTTATGCGTTGTAAAGTTCACACGCAGATGTGTTTATGCTAAAGGCATTTGCTCGGACAGCTTAGGCCTCTGTCAGTCCAATGGCGAAAAGGGGTGTTCTGAGGCGACAGCTAGTCGGTATCAGTTTCCCTTGTCCCATAAAAATGGAAGGCAAGAGGCTGCGGCATTGCGAGACATACTGGGACTTCTACTAGAACATCCTTCTATCGCAACTGAGTATAAATTCGCGCGGACAAAGTAAGCAGTATGGATAGGAGTTTCTTAGATAGCATACATTTTGGGTGCAGGTTCACTTTAGAGAGCATCGCAATTGAAATGGATCCAACAAAGCAAAGGGAGACCGGAATAGCCATTTTTGGCTTACTAGCCGTCATCAGCCAGTTATACCCAATCTCATTGGTTGGAACCCCCGAAAATTGAACCTGAGACCTTCGGTCATTGAGTTCAATACTCTACCACTAGTCCACGGGCTCCTTGCTCATTGCACCGCAGTTACTAGCCGACGTAGTGACCACAGTGAGGGCAGAAGAGCACCCGAAGTACGGCCCACATGAAGAGGGACTGTTGTGGAGGTGCGACCCCCATGCATTCACGGCAGTCAGCGAAAAGGACAGACCAATTGAATCATACCCACAGTCTAGGCTCCCACGGTGCGTCACGCCCGCATGCGTCGGGCAAACCAGACGACCACCCACATAACGGGAGCAGTGGTCGTAGTCGAGATGAGTATATAATATCTGCTCGCATACTATACGCTAGGTACATTCTGGAAAGACCGGAGCCATAGAAATATAAATAAACAGCCACTGCCTATCAGAACCGCTCTCTTGCCTTCTTCTGCCTATTAGTCGGGTTCGAAATACTGGGCTATAACCAGAACCTTTAATGAACGATAAGCCACGGGCCCGTTGTCTTGTCGGTAGTCATCAGGCAAACGTGGGATTCCTCTGCTGTGCGTGTTTATAAAGATAAAGATAATATGCGGCTGACGAGTGTATTTAATCCAGGAAACAGGGTGACGGCCGCAGCTACAGGGGCGACTCGCGTGGACTCTGTTTTTTCTGCTCCCACGACGTGGACCAAACAGTTGAAAATGTCACACAGGGGGAGCGGGGTTGGTGTAGCACGCCTAGGTTCAGGTTCCCACCACGCCCGGTCCCAACTCCGGTCTGCCTCAGCTGGCCATGACACCTGACTGAAAAAGGTGAGGAGGAGGAGGAGGACAGTGTGGCACATACCCCGCGAGTCAACTACAGTGGGCTAAAAGCCGTGGCTTTGAGGGTTACCAACTGAGGGTATAACTCGGACCACGCAGTCAGCCCAGTGTGCGTGGCGGACTGGTAGTCGGGCTCAATGGCTCCTTTCCAATGTAGCCTTAATGGCGCTACCGTGAAAGTGGGGGCCTACTTAGCAATGTGTTGTTGTGGCCCACATTGGAGTGTCGACCGCGCCAGCCACCTGTGCCCTCCCCCATCTCCGGTCTGCTTGACTTTTTCTTAACATCAGGTCCCGGTGTGGGATTGGTGAGAGTTGGATAAATCCTGCTAGGCTACTTTCGCTTAGCTTTGATAGTGTATTCTAGCCTTCAAAGCCTACTCTAAGCCTAGAGCTGAGTGCGTGGGTGAAAGCCAAGGAAAGCCCTGCTGTGCTCCGTTTTTCAAACATGTGCCTACTGGAAATAGTATAATTAAAGGTTCACACTTCTGTAAAGTCCAAAGCTACCGATAGATGCTGTAGTAGGCCAAAAATTTAGTCGATAGACGGCAAACTGCACGCATGATATGACTTGTGCATTATTTAAAAATGCTCTATTATTATCCCAAGGCTAATCACTTAACCTCACACTCGCGTGGAATCTGTTTTGTTCCGCTCCCACGACGTGGACCAAGCAGTAGAAAATGTCACACAGGGAGAGCGGGGTTGGTGTAGCACGCCTAGGTTCAGATTCCCGCCGCGCAGGTATATAAACAATGCTGGTGCGTGCTCACCGATGGCCTTACGGGACATATGCTTCCCTGCTGTGCCTTGGGACTCATCCTCGAGCCCCACCAGCAGTTGTACAATGATTAATTTTGGTGAAGAATAGCTCCACTGACAACGACAAGGGCTGTTACCGAATGGCAGAGCAAGGATGACATTTCTCGCTGGGTATTCTCAAACCTTCGAAAGCGCCTATGGATCCCACGCGACATCTCCATCGCAACGAAGATTTGTGTACACCGCGCATCCATCCGGTACGCGCTGAAGATGAGCGAAGACGGGAGGTCTTTGATCACCGATGCCTGGTGACCATCGAATTAGACAGTCCACACGTATATTAGGCCATTCAAGAGGAGCGACTGCGGTGGTTTGGGCACATTCTCCGTCGTCCGCCCCACGAGCTTAACTGTGCTGCCCTCGACCCGGCGCCGCAGCCCACCTGGAGGCGTCGAAGAGGAGGGCAAATGAAGACTTGGCGCGACACCGTCCGTAAAGACGTGGAAGCAGTTCTTGGACCTTCTATCTTCAGTCTTTATCACTGGAGAAGAGACTGGATTGAGCTTTCTAGATCCACTGCCGCTAAAAGTCACGCATGGAGAGGTACCGTCCACGACATCATTTAGGCCGACTAGATCAGGCACGATCACAGCCTTAACAAGTACAAGTATGCATTTTATCATTGATGTTGACTGCCTTTATAAATGCAAGCATATTTTATCGAATACATGCACGAAAAAATTATTTCTTGTGCTTGTTTGGTAGCAAATTACGCTTTCTTTAAATTTTATAATTAAAGGAAGGGTATCTTTTGGTTTTAGAAAAAATCAAATTGTGAGATTTTTACGATTGTGAGGTGTTCAGGCATAATACATCGTTTCCGTCAATTTATTAATGCTGTCTATCATATTTACAGTATGATCCACATCCATTGCAACATTTTATGAGAACTATTTGACTTCTTTTTCAAACCGTAGGCAAAAACTTACTTCTCCTTAACCAGGATGTACACACCGCGCAGTTTGCAAACCTTGGATTCAGGTGTAGCAGTCGGTGGGCTTCGAAATTAGTGGAAATTTAGAAACTTTTTTGTAAATTTAAAGATACCCTTTTTTAATTATAGAATTTAAATAAGGCATAATTGTCTATCAAACTAGTAGAAGAACATTTTTCTCGTGCGTGCTTTCGATAAAATATATATAAATCTATAAAGGCAGTCAAATTCTTACCATGTGAGTAGCCACTTGTTACAGTACATACGTTTCGTTAGCGGTAAGAAAGAAGCTTCATAATAGACAACACGATAATCAGTATTAAAACCTTACTCAATGCCGATTAGTGAGTCGGCATGTTGCACGAATTCTGAGCCGTACTATATACCCTTTGAACCTCAAATAAGTACCAGAAAACCCGCCCTTTAGTCAAGCTGTCGTAGAAAACAGATAGAACTGAAAGCCCCCGTGCTTGTTAATTTCAGTTTTCAGAGGACTTATGCTTTTTAAAGTGAGAGAAGGGTGGTTACCAAGTTGAAAATAAAGTCACACGTGAACGTGCACCTAGGGTAATTTGTTAGGAGGACATGAAGCTTCGCTTACCCCGTGTACCTGCCGTGTATAAAGATTAACCATCCGACACTGTACATGTTCCAGTTTGATTTGCCTTTATAGTGCATAGAGTTGAAGGCGCGAGCAACATGGCTATGGCAGTTGTCACAACAGAGATTGTGCTGAAATCAGGCAAAATATACAATGAAATAAACTAGCCTACTTACAAAATATAAGTGGTAATATTTGTAACAGTAAAACTCACCACTCTGTGCTTGTATTCGGCGTTTGCCTCCCACACACCGCGATCCCACGTATCTGCATCACCTATCAGACCGAGGTCAATTTGGTAGTACTTGGTCGGCCAACCAAAAGCCATACTATCCTCCTAGGATTCGAAGGGATAATCCATAAAGGCAACAGTATATTCAACATACCCCGATATAGTAAGGCCCTGCAAAGTCATAGATTACGCCTTTGGAGTCGGCTATTCCCACATGACCAATCGGAGGGAAGATCCAACTGCATACTTATAATAAAAGAGACAATGGATTACCTGATGATTGGCAGGGGACACCAGACGAGACAGTGGGGGTATCGGTGCTGAGGGACATTTACGTCGGATCTTTTTGGAAACATTTCAACCTCGTGGTCAGACGCGAGGTCCCCGGAATCGATTTCGTGCATTAACTGTCTGTTCAGAGAAAAAAAGCAAAAAAACTGTTGAAAAATAAAGAGCAAAAACCTTTTTTCCATAGTCATTGTTATTTTTTTGGTTTCCTTCCCTACTCCAATCAGAATCGGCTTGTGGATTAAATGCTCCAGTTGGAGAGTTGACATCAAATGCGCGTGCACGTAGGCCTCGCACAATGACTCAAGGTAGCGGACTGGTCTTATAGAGCGGCCCGACTTTGTCGAACCAGATCCCAATTTTACTTAGAACAGAAGTACGTTGCAAGACCACTTAATCTGTGTTTAGGATAGCCTGCAATCAGGGGTCCACTGTTTTGTTCGAGAAGTGCATTCATGATTTAAACGCCTAGTTTCTCCTGTTCTGAGCACACAATTTGAAATGAATAACAGAAGATGAATACCACAAGCCAAAAGTGGATATCGGTTGCCTGTCCAAAGACCAAATTACTGACTCAGGCGCTCGGTAAGCAAAAATGCCCGGAGCCAACTCACGCTTCATCCTATCCACAGTGGCCTACGTGACTCCTCCAGTAGACATGGTGTGGCGACTGCCTTCTCGCAGAAAGCGAACCGTGCACTACTTAGTTGGCAGGCAATCAATGAAGGGATTACTTTTGTGCGATTAAAGGGTCATTTCACAAACACCTCTATCGTCTCTGTGTACGCATTAATCTCCGCTGCCAAACAGCGCGATAAGTAAACGTAGTCCTCACAGCTGCAAGCATCAGTTGAAAGGCTTCCTCGCCGCGATCTGCTGACCGTTACCGGGGACTGCACCTGGTGACAGCCGTTAAGGGCTTGGTTCTCGATGTGAGAAGAATAAAAGATTCCTAAAATTTGCTGAACAGAACCGATGGTTACGAACACATGTTTCCAGCACAGCAACAAACATCTGCTAAAGTGTTACTCAAACGACGGTCACACAGCCAGTCGAACTGACTGTACTTTAGTCAGTTCAAGGTTCCGCAGACGGTTCAATGAGAGCAGACCACTGCTTAGTACTGAGGCTGGTTAATTGCCACGGGTCTGACCACAGTCTCGTTCGTACCTATTTGAAAGTTCACCTCTCATTGACACCCACATTACTACGCACCAGACGCCTCGATGTCGCCAAAAGTTGGCAACCTACGCACTGCCGAGATCCTGAGCAGAGAAATCCGGTGCTAATAGTAGAGAATATGTGAGTTCCAGGAAGCAGTTCAGAAGAAGAGGATGCGGCCACTGGGACAAGAGTTTTTATTTCCCTGACGTTTTGGATTCCGTCGGGAATCCTTAGTCATAGGTGACGATAACATAGTCATGGTTATGCGCAGATAGGGTTCTTCTTCTTCTTTTTTATTCATTTTTCTTAATCCGGTGCTTTTTTACGACCTGAGTCAATGCAGAATATCGTAGCAAATGGTCATAACTGAAAATATTATTCTATTGGGCAGCTGGGAAAATTCTGGGATACACACAGCGACGCACAGTGCTTGGATCACCGGAAGAACCCTACAGTTCTCTGCTCAGACAGCTTGAGCCAGGTGCCATAGTAATGATTCTTTCAGGCAACTCAGAAAGATGACGGCAAAATTGGCTAGGAAGGACCAGAAGAAATACTGGACTGAAATAGTGACCTCCGCGGAGCAGGCCTCGAGCGTTGGTGATACTCGAAAACTCTACCAACTTATCCGAAAAGTGGTAAACACTTTTCACTGAGTGACTCAGTTCGTGATGGGAACGATAGCTTTATTGCTGACATCTCGACCAAGGCCAAGCGCTGGCGCGTACACTTCGAGTACTTCTGTATATTTGATAACGAACCCAGCACTTCCTTGCTCAAATCCACAGTGGTCATTTCTCCCTCATTTCTCTATCATGCAACCCGCCTTCCGAAAGAGACTACAAAGGCTGCGCAACAACAAGGCACGCGGAGAGGATAATATACCCACTGACACCTATAAGTGCTGTGTCGGCACCCTGGTGCCTTGGCGCCAAAAGGTAAGTAGACAAGCGTGTAGAGACAAGTCTGTCCTTCATGACTGGGCCCCAGGCATCCGTGCACCTGTCTGGAAGATGGGACATATAACAAGATGCGAGAACTAGCGCGACGTTGCTGTGAAGATCTTCGCAAGCGGTACCAGAATGTGTGTGATTCTAGGACGAGTTCCAACCAAATCGGATTCCGCGCTGGGCGTGGGAGTGCGGACCAGATATTAACACTGAGACGCATTCTTAAACACTGCTATAGCTACCAAAAGTTAACGGCTGTCTGTTTTGTTGGATTTGCCACTGGGGTCGACTCTGTCAATCGTAAATCTATATTGCAGATAGTGGCACTAGATGGCGTTACCCCCAAAATATTTGCCAAGACCAAGGCATACTAAAGCTCCACAAGTCGCGATCACTAACAACCTTTCAGAACCGCTCGCTATTCGGTCGGGCGTTCGAAGAGGCTGTGTCCTGTCGCCCACTCTATTTAAATACATTCTCAGGAAGGTCCTACGTGAAGAGGACGGACGCCGGTTGACTGACCTTAACTACGCGAATGATATCATCCTAATAGCTTCAAGCCTTCGTGATCTACGGTCTATGCTGTAACGGGTGAATGAGGTCGCTAAGTCGGTTCGTTTGTCCATAAAGGCTGACAAGACTGACGTGTTTTCCTACTGCATCCCTGCCCAAGAAAAGGCACCTCTCTCGATAAGTGACTGTCATCTTGAAGAAGTACACAGTTTTAAGTACTTCGTAGAGAGGTTGTTTCCGGATGGACGGATTAAGGATGACATTATCACACAAATCGACGCAGCACGCCGGTTGTTTTAAACCATTAGAAAGAACCTATGAATCGGACGTGATATTTCCATTGCCACGAAGGTTCGCACGTACCGCGCATCTGTTCGGTCTGTCCTTCTCTATGGCTGTGAATGCTAGGCTATGCGCGTGGAAGATTAAAGAAGACTGGAAAATATTTGACCACTACTGCCTGATAACCATCCTTCGAGTAAAGTAAACCAGTTAAGTCTTAAATAAAACAGTCCGCACTCGCTGCGACAACATCGTAAGGATATCCCAAACCACTCAAGAGAGACGACTGAGGTGGCTAAGACAGTTCTTCGTCACCCACCTCACGAATTCAGAAATACTGTCCTCAATCCGACACCATGACTCAATTGGGGACGGCGAAGATGCGGTCAAATCACCTCCAGTTTTGGTTACGAGAATGGATTCAACTGCCCAGGCCTGCTGCCACAGATCATCGCACCATCCGGGACATCCTCGCGGCCGGCTAGATTAGTCATGATCGCAGCCGTAACAGGTACAAGTACCGGACTAACGTCCAGTACATACAAATCTTTAAGGCGATTAACATAAGATGACGAGGGGATAGGCATATTCGGCTACTTTCAAGTCTTGTGAGTTGCACACACGCAGAAATATTGCCTTCACCTAGACTTTGCATACTTGTGATAAATTGTACGCTGCTTTCAACAAGTTCAGCTTTGGTCAGCGCAGCACTGATTGGTTCAATGGCCTTTTTCAGCCCTCTTTTACCCGTCGAACAGAAAGTTCGGTCAAGAAAACAGGAGCTATCAATTAGAGCATGGTTATCACTCCTCCCGTCATAAGTGGGTAGGTAGCACATAATATGAAACAAAAGTCTCTTTAAGAAGTCAGGATCGGAAATAACTGTCAGTTCTAATTTTTCCAGGTCCTACAAATGCCGCTTAGAAAGCGTAGACTACAAAACTCTGAATCACACGTGAGTGGTAAACCCTCTCGACTGATGAAAATGGAATGCGTTTGTTCGGTCGACATCCAAGTGTCAAGATTTTTTGGGTAATTAAATGAAGTCTACCACAAAAAGTGAACAAATGACGGTTGCGAGGCAAAAAAGCACTGTGGATACGTTGTATCTATCTCTTCTTCCTTGCTCACATACCATTTAAAATTTTCATGCGAGCCAGAAGACACCAGGTAACCCCGATCCGGCTCAACTATTGAAATAAAAGCGTATGTTAGTCTCCTGGAAAAAGTATGATTAAGGGACCAGAGACTGCAAACAAAAAGTACTTTGAATGTTAGGTAGCCGCAAGCCCTATAGGTATGGCTAACTTTTCTAATCATTTTAGCAGTTTGATAGAAAAGAAAAGAGCCTACTCTTTAGTGATTTCATTCTTTGCCGGTGAAAACAAGCTTTGATTTAAGACCTCACACTAATACAATTTCTTGGTAAATATCCTAAACATATTCAATGACAAGTGGAAGCGGTCTGGGGAGAATTTCGGTTAAAATGCATACGTTTTGGTGATTAGTGTAAGCCGTTAAACTTTCGGTCGATTATGCCATCAGAATCGAACTAAGCGCATGCGAAGGTAAGCAGCCTTTAACATCCTGTCGTACCCGTACCACAAAACATGTGTCCGGAATTACGAAACAAAAATTATAAATATTGGTAACAATATTTCTCGCTTGTACGGCGAATACAATGATTTCGAACACTTTTGAGAAGGAGCTTCACTTAGAGAGAACAAATTATCATCCAGGTATAGTCGTAAGGAGATGGTATATAATAGTTTCTGTAAAAGTAAGTCGTAACTCTTTACGCTTAGTCTGGAGTTGGTTTTGTGATTGGTTAACCCCTTATCAGCAGGCCGCAGGGGTACAATCCATTTAGCAGTCCCCTGGCATGATATGCGTAGGTCCAGGAAACTTATGAGGGAAGGTTTTGACTGTTGTAATGACTTCCCAGTCTCTTTTTGTCAGTCCAACAAGGAGAACAAGGAACAAGTTCGTAAAGGAAAGGAGGTCAATTATTGCTCCTCGAACGGGGCTATATGTTAAGAAGGGTTATAGATGGAACCAATGAGATTGTATCATCATGCACCGAGCGGCTCGATTGACCATCTAGCTTCTTTGTCCTGGCCGTCTTGTGTGACCTCAAGGCGCGCACGCCTTTGGCTCTGGCCAGACCGATGGCGTGACTTGGAAATTTGCCAGAGCTGCTATTTAGGAATGATCCTAACAGTGACAGCCCCGGTAGTATGCATCTATCAGCACGGTAGTGCGAATGATAAATTGTAGCTTGTGCAGACCTGGACGCGTCAGTGGTAACAGTGCTTATTTAATCTGGTCGCTGATTAATTGACGTTCTTTAAGCCTGTTGCTAAAACTCACGCGTTTGCTCAGGTGCGCGGAATTACTTCATAACAGAACAAGAAAACACCGAATCAAGCGATGCGAGGACATAATTTTACATGAGATCGAAAAAGAACTTCAAAAAAGATGGAGAACAGGAGAGTTTTAGTTAAGCCTGCCAGACAGTAGAAAATGCAGGTCCGAATGCCCAGATCAATAAGCAGAGACGCCATCACATGTTAGTACAATCACGTTTGCATTGTTTGCTGACGAGATCGGCCTGTATATGAGCTCCGTGAGAAGTAAGATGAAAGATGGCTTAACTGGGTCAATCCTGTAGGAAGTGCTCAAAGGTATAGCTCCTGATATCAGTCAGTACTCCACATAACAGAAGTCTTCGCGGCGTGTAAGAACGATGGGAAGGCTATCTTCGCTGACCTGGCGTCAGAGGTAACTAAGCAACTTAAAAGGTCCTTTGATCAAACTCACCGGTCGTTTTTCTTGACATTCTTGACATTAATGTCAAGAATTCTTGCGAAGCTTGTGCATACGCAACAAACCAACAGACGAACGACCGGTGAGTTTCCCGATAATATAACCTGATAATTACTCTTTATCTATAGATCCTATAAAGGTCTTATAAGAAGACTTTATTTTCTAAGAACGTAGGATCATGTGTTCTCTGCTCGAACAGAATCCTTTAATATTAAACTTAAAGAAAAGGTTTAATCAATCAACTGAATGAATACACGAAAGACTGAACTTAAGGAAATGAAAATAATTTGAAAATTACATATTGCACAAAATTAATCAGGTAGCATCACGTCAAAATACCTACTAAAAAACTTTGGCTGGGATGAGCTATCTTGCGTATTCGCCAAAATTTCGGCATAGTAAAACACCAGCAGTCATTGCGGAAATACCTTTTCCTTCTTTACGTCCATCCCAGAATATACTTCAAAATTTCGCAAAACTAGATTAAGAATTATTAAAATTTTTTGTAAACCTTCATCTCTCACTTCTTCGGAGAGGCAAATATGGAATTCGCCGCATTGTTCTAAAGACGAAGACTATAAATATCACCCTTGCTGACTTTATTGGCTTTGAGAGTCAGCTCAATTATATGGTATCCATAACCTTAATGTTGACGTTTTTGCTCCCAACGGTGAGTTCTGGTATATTTGTTATTTTCGATTCTTGAGAAATTTACTATGAAGTTCTGACATGTGCAGTGAATTTTCTAATCATAGTTACGCACACGTTAAAAACGTTCTACAAAGGATTAAGTTGAAGATCTCACGCTTGTTACAACCTGTGAAAATAAATCCTTGCAAACAACCCTTTGTTGAGGATACAAAGAGATCTCTCCGGTTTGATCAAGTGATTCCTTTCAGTTTGTTCTTTGTGGCCTGAACTCGAGGCTTCCCGAGCCTTCAGCATCGTTTCTACTCAAGAAGAAATTAAAAAAATGTAGCATCAAAATTATTCTGGAATTGAAATGAAGCTTGGATGAGCTTAGTACCTTGCATGATAAATAAATCACTTATCTAAGTTTTCTTACAAAACGCCGCACTTGGCAAGCAAACTAAAATTACTAAAATGCACAACATACAAAGGTATATGGCAACCATACAGGCCGACACAAATTATGGGAATATTTTTCAAACACTCAAGCTCTCTAAGACTTCACAAGCCACCATTTTATTGTTGGTTTCTCTGTTACTCATCCCCCATCTCCTCCACTCTCACTTCAAACGATCCGGCGTCCCTGACAGCGATGACGCTCATCTGTAATTTGTGAAATAACGAGTTAACAGAGCTGTCCTTCTAGATGAAAGTAAAAAGTCGGGCCGCCTGATCGTGAAATGATTTGTTTTTTGATGCGTTTGCCCTATAGGCTCAGGTTTTGACGAATATGAGCGTTCTCGTAGTAAAGTTAGCGTATATACTTCCTTTACTGATCAATAGGAGTTCATTTTGGTCTTGTGTTTCTTTTGGTACTTAAATTTTTCACCTATATTTTTAGTCCACTCATACCATTTAATCGGCTGAACTTTATTTTTTCCGCCAACTTGTCACGTTCAATACACACATGAATATATATACAGTAGCCGCCGGTTATTAAGCCCAGGATTAATAGGCCCAGCCAGGTATTAATAATAAGGTTTATTTGTAAAGCACATCTTTGGCGCCGTCAAAAACCCCGGAAGGCAGGAAAAAACCTAACCCAAACCCCTTCTTTCGCAGTGACCATTGTATTTGTTTTGGTCTTTTGCTAGGTCAATAGTGTGCGAAATAAGGAGTTTGTTTTAAGTGAAAAAAACCTGACTTCTAGGAAGCAAATCTAGAAAAACATGAAATAAAATATCTATACATTGTAGGTGTTACGGTTTTATAGTAAGAATACTTGGGGTCTGGAAAAAACTGTTATGTCCTTTAAATGAGGTATACTTAGCCGCGGTCAGTTTGAAAGTGAAAAAATCAGCTGAGGATATGGCGTCTACCATATGCATGGGTCTGCTCGATACGGAGATTACAATCGTTGTCCAGTGGCACAAGTTTGCTAATTAGATGGGACGTTGCAGATGTCTGAGGAAACAATATCTATTTTAGTATAGTTGAAGAGAAAATTATTTTCTTTCATAATAATTTTTTATAAACATTTAGATATTAGTAGAGGAATATTGGAATAGATAAATTGTTCTTAGTTTTTGTTTTTTATTTTTATTTAAGGATTGGAAAAGGAGGCAAGGCACAATTTTGCTTAAGCCCAAATCAGCTTGGGACGGAATTTTACACAACAAATCCGCCGGCTTGTAAGCCCAGTTTGCCTACAGGATACAGTGGAATTCTCATCTCTCTGCGTGCGCAAATGCTAACAAAATTTTGGCCAGACTTACGCAAAACAAGATGCCAGATGTGATTTGTATTCATTTTTTAAGTTAAATATTGTGACACGCTGTTCGGACGGCAGTAGACATGAGGGGTCAGGAGGACAAATCCTCAAGACGAGAAAACTGCACGCACAAAAGGCTAACGCGCCCGAACCAGAGCGCTGAGAACAAACACACACACACACCACGACAGTTCCCCCGTCGGTTTCGACGATGGGCACCACACGCTCCAACAAGCCGCAGCAAACGCTGAAGCAAGCCGCAGCATACACAGAGGCAAGCTGGGCAAGCAACACGACAGCGACAGCAAGCAGGAGCAACGCAGAGAATTCGTGCGAGAGAAAACATTAGTTTAGGCAGACTTGCTCAGAATCTACCCACTGGCTCGCCACTCCCACCTCCGTTTCCGGTGTAAAGACAAAGTCAATAAGACCGGGGATGAGGGAGGGTGTAGATGGCTGGCGCGATAAACCCTCAGCACGCGCACACTTAACACAGCCATCTCGCTAGGTATACTCCCGCGTGCGCGAGAACGCCATAAATGCCACATTAAGAGGGAGCCATTGCAGCCTGACACTCAGTCCTCCCTCTTCTTCCGTACACACACACAGACACACGCGTACGGAAGGAGCAGCTACGTGGGGGCCC
>JAYGXS010000007.1:23736461-23768570 GCA_036362985.1 Ligula intestinalis
GCCAACACCCTCCTGAGAGGGGTAACCAGTCAGTCAACGACTGAAAGGCACTACCAATGCTCTGTCGTCGGTTGGCGTCCGTGGGCGAGGCTTGCAGCCCACGCTAGACGATGCCGACAGGCATGAACCCAAAGCATACCAAGGTCGTCTGGCTAGCCTGCCTAGGTCTCGAAGAATATATAGCTAATTTTATTCACAGGCTTTGCACCATGGCCAGACGAAAGCCGTCATCATGTGTCGACTTTCCGATCGTCTAGAATGTGGCAAAACTCGACGCCTACCGCGCATTGGCTCCTGAGTTCAAGAAGAGCCAACGAACTGCTGCTGAGAAGCTTAGAATTTCACGCGGAGGTCCTCCGAAACAACTGACACTAGACCACTTTTTTAAACATGGCGCAATTTTTTTTATTACGTAAAATACAGACAAACAGCATTCTTTTCTTATACATAACCAAGCTCTACACATAACATAGTACGTATGTAGTGTATAGTGCCTAACCAGCGTTTGCTACTCAAGAACAAAGACTCTCCGGTTAGTGCGCCCGCCGCTTATGAGTCCCAATTCAGTCTTGGCCCAAGGTGGGCTTAATAACCGGCGACTACTGCACAAACGTTTATCCCTTACATTCGAATTGTGTTGCACACTTCGGTCTGGAGCCTTTTTCTACAAGTACCCTAATTATTCATTGTCATCATCATTTGATGTCCGCAACTGTTTATTTTACCGGAGTTTAAGGTAATTTAACGCGGTTGTTCTGTGTGCTATTGTATTTTAACTGCAAATGGCGGATAGCAACTTTTCGGGCCGTTGCATCAAAGTGGTCGCCCTGTATACGCCATTTGTCAAACAGAAGCCTGTGTAACAGACACAGTGTCCGGTTATTAATGAAAATGCATTCAATGGTGTGACGTACGCCTCATCTCAGTTCAAAAATAGTCTCTCACGTTATATGTGGGCAAGACTGTGCGGAGTTAGCTGGCGTCACATTTGCTGTTTCGGTGCTTGAGACCTAATTTCACAAGGTCAATGAGAGCCTTGAATGTGCATTACAAGCACAGACAAGCGTATTCACGACATCAACTCTGTTATTCTTGAGCCTGCTGTAGTAGATGTAGCTTCAATTCCAGTAGAGGAACTGCAACCGACTGACTAATGATTAGGTTGTAATCTGGACTAGTATTTTGGATTTCTGTTATTCTGTCATAAAAGCAGACGAACCTATTTACAGCAATGACAGCATGAATTTGGCAATAATTATCATTTTAGTGAAGCTGTTAGGTCGAGTACAGTGAAATTCGTCGTGTATTTTTTAAATGATGCATCTTAGTAGCATCCTGAGAGGAAACCGTGCAAGCTATTTTGCCACTCGCTACTGCAGGTTTTAGTCCATCAAATAAGTTGACATCGGATGCTTGGTCCTTGGAGGGTTTTTTGGAGATGCGCAGTTTTCCCCATTGCTTCAGTATCAGTATATTTGAGGGAGATTTAGGTGGGGCAGCTTTGAGGTTCCTATTTATACATGCATGACGTAGTATAAGAAAAACAGTATCTCAATTTGTAAAGAAGAGGAAGAAAACGTGAATTCTGAACAGTCCAACATATGCGAAGCCCAGGTAATTCATTAGGAAGAGGAGAAACGTTCTCTGGGACAAATATTTTGTTTGTCCAACGTTTCGGATTCTCGCTTGAGGCCATTGTCATTGCAAAAATATAGACAGCAGAGCTGAAGGTCATTTCCGGCAGATTTGAGTTAAATACGCAGTGAGATGTACATTTTATTATCCCTTGACAATGGCCTCGAGCGAGTGTCCGAAACGTCAGGCAAATAAAATATTTGTCCGAGAGAACGTCCCTCCTCTTCCTTAAACGTGAATTCTGGAACGTGTGGGCTCTAAACTCAAATTGTGCGTTGTTTAAATTGATCAATTTTCGAATTTCATTTTAATTCAAAATACAACACATTCGGGTCTGACCACGTGCTCTTCGCTTGCAAATTTCTTGCTAACAACTCTCCACAGCTCAATTTCTCTCCACACCTGCTGCTGTTTCTTTCGCCCTTAAACGACACCCTTCTCTGGTGATCATTTCCGGGCTCAGAAGAATCCTACAGCAATTTATCAACGAGAATTTCTCTCAAATCTCGCGATTGCGACCCAAGAACTTGAATCCCGGTCTTCACGAAGTAATTCTTTGACAAGTCAACTTCTTGGCTATGGTTGGCAAGGATCGTGAATGATCTAAGTGAATCGTATCATTTCTTATCTTCATTGTTATCGTTGTATACCGTTTTTACACTTTTTCTGCTTGGATAGCCTGGTAAATTACTCATTAGAGGTAAGCTTACAATAGAAAGTTTTCCATTGCATCTTTGCTAAGACGTTTTGTACATTTGTAGTGATAAAGCCTCTACAAATTTGGTGACCCCGTTTCTATTGTTATCCCCATCTAATTATTTATTTCATTCACCTGTTTATCCCGTTTGACTCTGCCGTTCATACGTTTTTCAACATGGGCGACGGATACCACCAATTTCACGATTGCGACGAAGATGATGCTGGTTCTAACAACACGTGTACACCACCTGATCAGGACGAGCCTCAGGCTTTTCAGATATCCATTAAGCTTCTCCCGTACGAAGTGCGTGACCCGACGGTCTAGTTCAAACAGATTGAGGCTGTTTTTGCCTCACGTCAGATTACTAGCGAGCGTACACGTTACGCGTACGTCGTGCAGTACTATCCGTTCGGCATCGCTTTCGCCTTTCAGGATCTCTTTGATCCTATCCCAAAAGTCAAGCCCTACTCTTGCTTAAAACAGGCTATTCTCGAACGTACGGCATAATCTGCCGACAGCAAGCTTCTCCAACTTCTCAGCAACGTCGAACTTGGCGACCAAACCACCTCTGCTCTAATACGCAACATGCATCAACTGCTTGCTAGTCGCACCTTAGATGATTCTATTTTCCGTCGCATCTGGATGGATAAATTACTCCATCCAATGCAACAGGTACTCGCTCTGCTTGACAGCGATATTCCGCTGACCAAAATCGCGGATCACGCAGACCGCATCCAACAATGTTACCCCGGTACTAGTTCGTACGCTTTAAACCAAGCCTTGACCTCAGTACCTCAGCATGCCCTCTCCCAGGTTTCGGCCTCACTATCCGACCGTAAACCTGACAGCCATACACAGCGGAAGTCCACTAAATCGCTTGGTAACTCAGCCCCGCGTTCTACTTCACCCTCTTAACCGATTCGAGACGTTGCAGACAACATAGATGACGACCTGCAAGATCTTAAAGATACTTACGGTGATTGTGCTCTCAAGTGAGCACGATGTGTTCCACACTCAACCGGATTCACACTGGTTGTCCTTCTGCAAGCCGCAACCGCTCTAACTCAGAAGAGCGTGCAGACGACAAAGTCTGCTGGTACCACCGAACATTCGACCCGGATGCTATTAAATGCGTCCCGCCTTGTTCTTACGCTCGACGTTCAGGTTCGGGAAACGGCGCCACCCGCCAGTAATGGCGACGACTGGTGCTGGTCATTCGCGACACAGTCGCTTGTTTTACGTGAACGGCAAATCAACAAGGTTCCGTTTCTTGATCGATGCAGGTGCTGAGGTGAGCGTTTTACCGCACCCTTGTCGTCATCATCTCCAGCCATCGCAGTTTACACTGCAGGCTGCGAACAACACTTATATCGCCACGTTCGGTCAACGGTCCCTAACTTTAGACCTCAGGCTTCGTCGCCGCTTCTAATGGGTTTTCATCCAAGCCGACGTCCAGTCACCTATCATTGGAGCGGATTTCCTGTCACATTTCAGCCTCACAGTTGACCTTTAACATCAGAAGTTGCTAGATCCTACCACTTAGCTGCTAACTTTCGGCGTTGTTTTGCGTGAGCCTTCCGCTGGCATCCACTTGGCGGTGACAAGCCCACCATTTTCTGAAATCTTCCCTCTCTAAGCCCTGTCAGTTCACAGAGCAGGTTCAACACGCCATTCTCCACCATATCACTATCACCGGTAGACCGGTCCATGCTCATCCGCGTAGGCTTCATCCTGAGAAGCTGTAAATCGCAAAGAACGCATTCGAGCACATGTTGAATTTGGGGATTATCCGTCCTTCATCCAGTCCATGGGCTTCACCACTGCACATGGTTCCAAAAAGTCATCCAATGATTGGTGGCCATGCGGTGATTATCGCGCTCTCAATCGAGCTACAGTCCCGGACCGGTACCCGATTCCCCATATTCATGACTTTTCCCACATGTTGGCTGGAAAGACAATTTTTTCCAAAATTGACCTAGTCCGAGCATGTCACCAAATACCGGTCGCGGAGGAGGACATCCCTAAAACCGCCGTCACGACCCCATTCGGCCTGTTTAAATTCCTTCGCATTCCTTTCGGTTTGTTAAACGCGGCCCAAACGTTTCAGCGTTTTTTCGATGACATTTTGTGCGGTCCCTCCTTCACGTTCGTGTAGATCGACGACATCCTTGTCGCAAGCTCGTCACCCGAGGAACACGTTGAACACTTACACCAAGTTTTCGATCGTTTTCAACAAAATTGTCTACAGCTTAACGTCGATAAGTGTCTTTTTGGCATCACTTCTCTGGATATTTTTGGCCATCATCTTGACCAACATGGGATCACACCCCTCCCAGAGAAGTTGCAAAGCGTGATGTCTATTCCAGCCCCGTAGTCCATAACTCAGCTCCACCGTTTCATCGGCCTTATCAACTACTACCGGCGTTTTGTACCAAATTGCGCCGCAACCCTGGCACTTTGACGGATCTTTTGAAGTCAAAGGCCAAGTCGCTTCAACTTTCACTCAGTGCTCTTGAAGCATTCGAAGCAGCCAAGAAAGCACTCGTGGATGTCACCTTGCTTCATTCTCTGAGCACTGATGCTGATACACAGCTTATTCTGACCACCGATGCCTCAAACATTGCCGTCGGCGCAGTTTTGCAGCAACAGGTCCACATACAAATGCAGCCGCTAGCCTTCGTCTTCCAGAAGCTTCAGCCGGCGCAGACTCGCTATAGTACTTTCTCGCGTGAACTTCTCGCCAATTACCTGGCCATCCGAAATTGTTGCCACCTGCTCGAGGGGAGAGATTTTCAGGTCCACACGGATCACAAACCTCTCACGTACGCCCTCAAAGCTAAGCCGGATCGATATTCGCCGCATGAAGAACGGCACCTTGACTACACCTCTCAATTTACCTCAGACATACGCTATGTCTGCGTTGATGAGAATGTCGTTGCTGATGCCTTTTCCCGTCCAGAGGTCAACAGTCTTATCACCACTTTAGACCTGGCGAAGCTTTCGGAAGCACAGGTGCTTGATGACTCCATCATTGACATGCTTGTGTCTTCTTTGCTTCAGCTGCGTGGGGCTCCCCTCCCCGCGGCACTAGGCTCTATCGTGTGTGATTTTTCTACAGGTACCCACCGTCCTATTTAATCTGGCGAAGATGAACATCGACATAGCTACCTGGACCAGGCAGTGCTTAGCCTGTCAAAAGAATAAGGTCCAGCGACACACCGTTTCACCTCCCACCACGTTCGCGGTTCCCGACGCCGGTTTTCAACACGTGTACATGGACTAAGTCGGACCATTAACCCCATCTCGCGGTTTCACGCACATTCTGCCCGCTGTTGATCGTTTCACACGATGGCCAATCGCCGTTCCCATCTCGGCTACCTCGGCAGAGAATATTGCCATGGTTTTCCTTACGCACTGGATAGCCAACTTCGGTGTTCCAGCTACCCTCACCACTGACTGCGGAAGTCAGTTTACATCTGCACTCTTCCGTGAGTTCACCAAAATGCTCGGGTGCTCGCAAATCACCACCACTGCCTATCACCCAGCATCAAATGGCCTCGAGGAACGCCTTAACCGTCAGTTGTAGTCCGCGTTGATGTCTCAACCTGCCCCGCATAACTGGAGCGACAACCTACCGTTCGTCCTCTTCGACATTTGCACGGCTGTTAAGCAAGACATTCAATGCACTGCCGCCGATCTCGTTTACGGAACATCCCTCCGTTTACCTGCTGAGCTCGTGCAGTCTTCCTCGTTCGCCCCTGACGCCACGAACAACTTCGTGCAACAGCTGCAGCAATGCATGGCCGCACTACGCCCAACCCCCACACGCGCGACACCTCGACGCGTTTTCGTGCACGACAACTTGCACACAACCCCATTCATCTTTTTCTGGCACGACTCAGTTCGAAAGCCCCTTTGCCCACCATACGATGGTGCCTTCAAAGTGCTTGAACGGAAGGAGAAATATTTCGTCATTCAAAGGGCTGATGCTACTGATACGGTCTCCATCGACAGACTGAAGCCGGCATACGTTGAATGCACTCCACCATCACCTGGTCCGTCCACTTCCACGGCACCTTCACCCTGCACTCCACTTGCTGCCCCAAGCCCACCGCCACCCTCCCCACACGAACCTACCCCCATCCCTCTCACACCCCCTTCCCACTCCTTCCCCACCTTCCACTCGTTCTGGTAGACATGTTCGTTTTCCTACCAACTTGCGAGACTTTGTTGTTTGACCTTTTTGTACATCCTCTTTTGTCGAGCGTTTGTAACCCACCAACGCTCTGGTGGGGGAGTCATGTGGCTCTTGGCTCAAATTGTGCATTGTTTAAATTTATCAATTTTCGAATTTCATTTGAACTCGAAATACAGCACATTCCGGTCTGACCACGTGCTCTTCGCTTGTAACTTTCTTGCTAACAACTCTTTCGCCCTTAAACGACACCTGTCTCTGGTGATCATTTCCGTGCTCAGAAGAATCCTACAGCAATTTATCAACGAGAATTTCTCTCAAATCTCATGATTGCGACCCAAGAACTTGAATCCCGGTCTTCATGAAGTCATCCTTTGGCAAGTCAACTTCTTGGATATGGCTGGCAAGGATCGTGAAGGATAGCTAGGATAGCCTGGTAAATTACTCATTAGAGGTTAGCTTACACTAGAACGTTTTCCATTGCTAAGACGTTTTGCACATTTGCAGTGATATAGCCTCTAAAACGGCAGTTTGTTGGCAAGGTCAATTGACTTGAGCCAATGAGGTGGGACATAGGTAAAAATGAACAGACAGTGAAAGGACTCCTTCGGATTTCCAGGAGAAAAAACTGCTGCATTAACAGAAGGGTCAAACGGGGGAATTTCGGGAAAAAATCTGTCACTTTTGGTGGGAGGTTTAGATAAACTCTGCGTCGGGAATATATGAAGAGGTTACGTTCACAAAGTATGGTTGGAAATAAAATATGTTGAGTGGGAAATGTTTTTTATTGCTTATAGAAGGCGATGCACCTTGTGCATAAGTCGGCTTTCAGTCGCTGTTCGAAGTGCTAAAAGCACCTCTAATCAACACATTTGATCGCAAAACATACGCTTCTAATACCTCCATCAGGTAATTATCTGACGCCAAGTCATCTTTAAGTGGTCGGTAGGCTGTTTGTGAGCTTAAGTGGCCTCGGCGTTCTGATTTTGGGGCAAAATTCCTCAACGTTAGCGATTCCCCACTCAGTAATCCCTTTATATACTTCGTGAACAAATAACAATCAATTAAAAGGGATAACAATCATCTCAATTCGTGAAGTGCCACAGATAACGAGATCGGGTGGACTTTGGCAGATGTAAATCATAAGCTTAATCAGTTGGGATATAAAAAATTTAGCCTTTATGTGCATACATAGTCTTGAATGATATGCTTTGCGAAATTTTTGCCATCAACTGCTCGAACGGCCTTTTGAAATGAAACCACTTTTCTGCTCACCATTTCTTTATAACGTCTCTTATACATCGGTTGACCTATAACACCCAGATTCACACTTTCTTTCCACCCTTGTTTCTACGAACTGAATTACGTAGTCATCAGCACAAAGAGCTAGCACCGTTTTAAAGGAAGCCTACGTTAGGCTAACTTTTGCGGCTCATTCAAGAACGGTTCGTGAAAATATAAAATGCTAGAAACTTCGGCCACTGTGCATTGTTGGTGATCTTTCGAAGTTCTGTGGCTGGTGTACTTACTTTTTCACGGTTAGTGGAAAAGTTTATCGCTGAAATATTTGCAGAGCATTTTTAAGATAAGGCGTATCTCACCCCTTTCTCTTCCTTCTGCAATAGATTTCGCGTAGCACCAGCGACCTTTACGTAATTGAGGTAAGAGTGTGGGATTTACCGTACTCATTCCATCCAGATCGTTTTTACGTCAGTACTAGTTCAGAATGACTGGATGTGGCTATTAATCCGCCCACAAATGCCCCATGCGATTTTTCACATGCTGCATGTTACATCCGCGGATCTGCCTCCCACACCTATCAGCTGTGTAAGGTCTGACACGCACCATTGCGCATGCTACGCTTGCGATGTTAGTTTGAGTGAAATTTCAACTGCAGGGCAGAGGAATGAATTACGATGTGGAAGATATGTGTCTGCGAGTAAGGTTGTGCAGGTTCGTGGGCTGCATAGGAGATATGACGATGTGTCTGGTTTTAATGGTCGCCGAATATTTTGACACAGTATGAACGTCTACGAAGTGGACAATGGACATATGTCGGAGTTCCTCGCACTGGACTGCTGGTGTCACTCCGATCAACTTGAGAGTGGCCAACAAATCACATAGGTGATTCAAACCTGTTGCGACAGTAGGAGCGGGCCGTAAGTCCTCTAAGTGGTCTGGTGTTGGGGGAAAATTTGCTGATATGTGCCACGCTATTAATGATAGTTTGGACGATGATGATGATGATGGAATAAGGAGGCTGGAGTATATAAGAATCCATAAGTCAGATTCGGTTATTTGGAGCCATGCAATGATAAGTTTGGCTGTCGCGTACGCACGCTTTGTGGTGAATGCCTCGCGACACCTTCGCTGACTGAACAAACTCGTCCCATTTTGCCTTGGGGTGCAAACTCGAACCCCGATATGCGACTGCTGCCTGGACTCAAAACCAATTCCCAAGGCAGGGCGCGATGAGTGAGTTCCGCTAGCGATCAGTGAACGTTCATCAACCAGTCTTCACACCTCTTGAGCCAAACCAATCAGACAACGAGCTCGTGGCCGAATGGTTAGAGCATCAGACTTCTGATCAAAAGGTCGTGGTTTCTAGCCCCAGGTGGTGCAACACTTCGGGGTTGGTCATGACTGGCTGACGAGGCCTAATGAACCAGAAATGGGTATTTCAGTCTTCTACGCCTTTGTCGCCAATTCTCGTCTTTCTGAGCCTACGCTAAATGGCACAGCTGTAAGGGGTGTGGCTCGCCAGTAGATCCTACCTTGTAGATGGTTCACTTTCCGGTTCAGAGTGCTGTCTCCTGATGATTCAGTAGTAGAGGCAACGTAAAAATTCCCCGTCTGTGTATGTCATCTACTTGTTTTCACATTAACCAGGCTATACCAGGAACATGAGTCGCATGCTCATAGACATAAATCACGTGCTGATATTAGGTATTGTTCCAGTCATCTGACTGAACAGACGCAACTATCGAGCTATGTGGAGAACCTGATGACGTGAGTCGCGCGAGATAGCCTCCACGAAAGTACCTGTGAGTGGCACGGTGAAGTTCGCGTCGGAATATGCTAGAATAGCGCGTGTATGTAAAGTGAGTTTGGGCAGCATTTACAGGGGATCCCGAAACCGTGATCTATTTAATGATAGTAAACCCCGCAGACATTGATTAAAGTGTAAGTTGCGAGATTTCCATCTGATTTCATTTATTGTTAAAGGCAAACAGACACTGGAATGCTACATTATGCCTAGAGCTGATGCGAGTGGTGTCCTCGGCGACAGTATTTACCAGGGAGGAGTGTAGACTTTCAATTTGGGTTTCAGTATAGCACAGGAAAGCCACATCCTTCTGTAACTCGAGACAGGTTATAATAAGGGTTAAATCGGTGAGCCATCTGACAGGGAAGGAAAAATAATTTTAAAAAGAAAAGTCTACAAAGAGAAAACTAGGAATAATTATACAAATAATCCAATATTTGGGAACAAAAATTGCGCATTCAATAAAATCTACAATGACGCATGCATCGTGGACTACTTAAATTTTCGGAACAACGAGAATAACTCGAATTTCCGAAATTAAAGTGAAGTCAACATCAACAAAGTGCATGTCAGTAATAAATCCAAAGGTAACTACAAATTACATCATACCAATGTAAACTAAGCTAACAAAGCTAAACTAACTAAATTAGAACTGACTTACTTAAGAATCATAAGCTAAACTATTTAAATTAAAAATTCTTCGTAAACTAATAACACATTCCAATAAATTAACAGCTGTACTGATAACTGAACTAATATATAAATCAGAAGGACAGTTGGCGAGCATGCGTATACTTATGATAAATTCTCTTCGGGCCATTACATTTATATGGAAGGAGAAGGTACTGGGTGACATGTAATCAATAAATTATCATTCGAATCAACTTAGTCTTGGGAATGGGGGCTTGGGGTTTGGGTTGATAAAAAGTGGGTAGTGACAGGGTAATAAGGAGAGGGAGGGGGAAAAGAACGTGTGGAAAATACTGGTAGTTCTGCGGCCGTTGGCCATGCTAGGCTTGGGCCCTGAAGAAGGTTCTTCTGCGCGCACAACACCGGCTTCATCAGGCGAATGGCCATGGCCTCCACTTTTGCCAGCAACCGTTGGCCCAGGGACTTCAGGTAATATAGTAAGACCTTGTAGATCACCTTAAAGGCTTCGCTCGGATCAACACGGTGTCCAGAGTCCACCATATGAGCAAGAATGGAACTGTTGATGTTCCTGACTTCGCCTTCGTTGAGCCATGCTGACAGATGCTCCCGTATCCTCTTGGATAAGTACCGGCTCGTGCGACCTATGTAACCTGCTCCACAGGAACAAGTAAACGAGTAAATGCACATGGAAGTGGTCTGGGCTGGCAGCTTATCCTTACCTTCGCCGTGTAGGACCGGGTTTGTTGAGAATAACACCCGAACTTTCGCCGCTGGGAAGGTTCGTGATACGGCTTGGTTAAGGCGTCTGCTTAACAGTTCACTTGCTGCGTCCCCTTGATAGGGGACTTTGAGGAAAAGGTTCTTCGTTTCCACGGTGGGTTTTAAGGGTTCGCGTTCTCTCTCCATCATGTTCTTCTGAATAAACTTGTCAGGGTACCCATTCTCTCGAAGCATGTCCTGGATCTTCGTGAGCACTCTTTCGATAGTATCGTCCGAGCAGATTTTTATAGCCCTTTGCGTTAATCAGCGGACTAGATTACGCTTCTGCTGGATGGGTACGAAGCTGTGAAAGTTCGTGCACTGTCCGGACCAGGTTTTCTTTCCATAAACGCTCCTACAGAGGCTCCCATCAGGTCGTCTGCTTAGCAGAACGTCCAAGAACGGAAGCGAACCTGCCGTTTCCATCTCAAATGTGAACTTTACGGAGGGGTGTGCTTGGTTGACAGTATTTAGAAGCGAGTCTATATTAGTGTCTGCCGGGGCGATAGCAAAGATATCATCGACAAAGCGACCGTTGTGTTTAAATTCATGAATCTGGTCGCTAAGTTGAAACTTATCGAGCTTGCCCATTAAGATATTTGCTAGGAGAGGCCCAAAGGGGGAGCCCATGGCGACGCCGTCTATCTGTCGATATAGTTGGTCATCAAAAAGGAACTGCACATTTAATGTGCATTTTAGTAGAAGTTCCTTCAGGAATTCCTACTTCTGTCTAATTTGCCAATAGGAAATTGCAGATGTAATCTACTGTTTCCACGACCGGGACGTTCGTTAATAGCGACGAGACGTTTAAGGAGAGAATCAGCCTGCCAATTAGGTTTATGGCCCTGATTTCGTCAATAAATGTGAACGTGTCTTGATAGCTCCGTGGTGCTAGTTGCTGCTGCAGCGGTTTGAGTTTATCCGCTAACCACTTGGTTATCGTATGGTTGGGCGAGCTACGCATGTCCAAGATCGGACGAACTGGCAGGCCATCCTTGTGGATTTTTGGGAGGCCATACAGGCGAAGGATGTGCGTACCTACTGGCTGGAGACGTTCAAGGTCACGGTCATTTATGAAATCTGCCGTTTGGAGTCTTCTAAGGCAGTCAGTCAAGTGCGCCTCTACTTCATCCGTGCGATCCTTCTTTTTGTCTGCTTTCTTAAACTTCGTCTGGTCTGACAAGATAGTATGCATTTTTCGAAGGTAATCCGACCTGTTCATTATGACGAAACCTGCTCTTTTATCAGGTCTAGTAATCAGGGTGTCTTTATTTTCTCGCAACTGCTTTAACTTCTCCATGTGTGCTATTGACAGCACTCGGCGACTGCTTGGTTTCTGATTCAAGTAATGGTAACTACAATTCACCAGTGTCGATTTTAAATGCTGGATACTTTCAGTTGAGATAGGCTTTAATTCGTAGGCTTTGTTAAGCAGGTTTTCAAAATGGGTTTCCAATTCTAACTGATTAACCCTTCGAGCAGGTATGCAGAATTTTGTGCGATAAGATAACGCCTCAACTGTTGTCTTATCAAGCGTCAAAGAGGAATGATTGTATACGTACCGATCCGAGTGTTTAGGCAGGCTTGCTTGGGGTTTCTTTTCGTGCACCCTTTGTAGAAGTGACGATCTTTTTGTTTCTCCAAGTTTCGTTTCTATGATCTTTGTGTAGCTGATGAAGTCCCGTCTTTCTACGTCATTGAGGGTGTCCAGAACGGTAGCGCACTGGCACACGTGATGCTCTAGTTCTCACATCTTTATCCAAGTGCTTTCTTACTGGTTTTCAGCATATCTTCTTAAGGTGCCAGCACTGATAGCAGTAGGATTGCGACGCAGGGCTCTCCAGTATTCATTTGGATACTCATTTCATTCCACAGAGTCTGTGTGGAAACAGTAGATTACACCTGCGATTTCCTATTGGCAAATCAGACAGAAGTAGGAATTCCTGAAGGAACTTCTAATAAAATGCACATTAAATGTGCAGTTCCTTTTTGATGACCAACTATATCGACAGATAGACGGCGTCGCCATGGGCTCCCCCTTTGGGCCTCTCCTAGCAAATATCTTAATGGGCAAGCTCGATAAGTTTCAACTTAGCGACCAGATTCATGAATTTAAACACAACGGTCGCTTTGTCGATGATATCTTTGCTATCGCCCCGGCAGACACTAATATAGACTCGCTTCTAAATACTGTCAACCAAGCACACCCCTCCGTAAAGTTCACATTTGAGATGGAAACGGCAGGTTCGCTTCCGTTCTTGGACGTTCTGCTAAGCAGACGACCTGATGGGAGCCTCTGTAGGAGCGTTTATGGAAAGAAAACCTGGTCCGGACAGTGCACGAACTTTCACAGCTTCGTACCCATCCAGCAGAAGCGTAATCTAGTCCGCTGATTAACGCAAAGGGCTATAAAAATCTGCTCGGACGATACTATCGAAAGAGTGCTCACGAAGATCCAGGACATGCTTCGAGAGAATGGGTACCCTGACAAGTTTATTCAGAAGAACATGATGGAGAGAGAACGCGAACCCTTAAAACCCACCGTGGAAATGAAGACCCTTTTCCTCAAAGTCCCCTTTCAAGGGGACGCAGCAAGTGAACTGTTAAGCAGACGCCTTAACCAAACCGTATCACGAACCTTCCCAGCGGCGAAAGTTCGGGTGTTATTCTCAACAAACCCGGTCCTACACGGCGAAGGTAAGGATAAGCTGCCAGCCCAGACCACTTCCATGTGCATTTACTCGTTTACTTGTTCCTGTGGAGCAGGTTACATAGGTCGCACGAGCCGGTACTTATCCAAGAGGATACGGGAGCATCTGTCAGCATGGCTCAACGAAGGCGAAGTCAGGAACATCAACAGTTCCATTCTTGCTCATATGGTGGACTCTGGACACCGTGTTGATCCGAGCGAAGCCTTTAAGGTGATCTACAAGGTCTTACCCAATTACCTGAAGTCCCTGGGTCAACGGTTGCTGGCAACAGCGGAGGCCACGGCCATTCGCCTGATGAAGCCGGTGTTGTGCGCGCAGAAGAACCTTCTTCAGGGCCCAAGCCTAGCATGGCCAACGGCCGCAGAACTACCAGTATTTTCCACACGTTCTTTTCCCCCTCCCTACCTGTCACTACCCACTTTTTTATCGACCCAAACCCCGAGCACCCATTCCCAAGACTTAGTTGATTAGAACGATATTTTATTGATTGCTTGACACCCTGTACCTTCCCCTTCCATATAAATGTAATGGCCCGAAGAGAATTTATCGAAAGTATACGTATGCTCGCTAACTGTCCTTCTGAATTGTCGAATGGGGATTTTCGCAACGTCAGTATCTAAATATTTTTAATTATCCCAACTAAGTAAATGAAGGTTAAGTAAACTGGTAAATCTGTTAACTCGAAAAGCAACCGCATTTGACTTATACATCGAAACATAGATAACAACTTAACCTAAAACGTAACTTGGCAAACTAAACAAAGTTTATCTAAAGTAAATTAACTAAAATAAAAAAAATCTTCAACCAAAATAAAGCTTCGAACGAAAAACTTTCCAGAAAAATAACATAAATTTAAATTATATAGCGCCGGCGCAAAGTCCGCAAACCGTCAGGTGGCTTCGCTCCTCTATCTGCTATTGGGCCAGCCAATCACATGTGTCGAAGCCTGCTATAGGTTAAGCAGTTGATCACGCGGCCAGTGACTCAATCTCACATGATATCCACGCATTGACGCCCACAACATGCCAACGGACAGACGCGTGCGCAGGGCCCGAGGTCTGCCGCGCGTATGGACTTTAAACCACCACTGACTTCCTGTACACAATAAACAACTACTGGTCTTATCCCTCTTCTTTCTGTACGAACCTGGATGTGATAATTTTAAGACTAGAAGGAAACTCACAGCTTAGACCCCTACAACAATCAATAAACTATTAACTACAAATAACCTTTTTATGGCGCTCTATTTTGCTACCAAATAGTAGATTATTTAAACTAAAATGGAACCTTAATAAAACTTTCACTGGAAAAGGTAGAGTTTGAAAGGCATAGAAGGACCCTTGAGTTTGCAACAATGTTGCGCTAATCTCTGATCCACTGGAATTCATTTGACCACCCATGTAAATCTACTTTTCTATAAACATATTCACATGCACTACAAGTAAACTGTCGCGTAAGCTTCTCTACGCCGCTGCGGAATGCTGAATGGACATTAGAGGAGAGTACAACGCTCGTAAAGGGATTGGCTGACAAGTGTCAGAAACAGCCACATACATTCACCAACCCACATCTCTTATTCCGTTGTCTCCGTGATCGTCCCTATTTAGCTATCAGCGTACCATGATAACCCAGTCAGTGATCGCCTCAGCCGAAACTGGCGGCCTTAACACTCACTCTTGATTCGACCCGCAGCGGAATGTGGACGATCTGGGCGGATGTTTCAGTTTTTCCGAACTTGTCGGCGGACTCTGCAATCAGCAAGGAAGTATCAGGCCGCATCTTCCGCACTCGGTGATGATTCTGGTGACCTTTGCCATGCATCCTCCGTTTGGACCCTCCCCCCAAGAGCGGATGTTTTTTTCTCCGAAACCTCCAACCTCCCCCTCCCCCACAAGAGCGACAGTGTTTCTCCTAAAAAAATAAAAGGAATTTTTTCACTGTCTGCTAACATTTTTGAAAAACAAGTATGTACCGCCTCATGCCTCAGGACAATTGGCCTCGCCAACAAATTCAGATACCATTTTTCTGCTATCACGGCACACATGTACAAATGGGGAATTCAAAGGCCATCTACCTACATTTCCGTCAATAACCTGATACTAAAACCCGCTTCGACAACTAACACTGCTCACAGACGTTTAGAAATCCGTCAAATGGACCCTTCATGAAAACCACCGGTAGATCAACGCCGGTGGCCATACCAGTACACCACAGTTATCTTCTCACCGGGACATCAAACAATAACTTGACCACACTCAAAATTGAAAATTCGTATTCGCAAACAATCGTTTTCGGTCATTCATCATCAGGCGCTCAGGAACACACAAGATCACAACCACTAGAAAAGCATGCCTTCGGCAACTCGCTCTTAGTGCATCTGGCATGTCTCGGCTCGTCAGTAACAAATTGATTAATTAACTTGAATTGCCTCAAGTGTGTGCGTTTGTGTGGAGTCTGATGACTGCGGCACTGAGAGTCAGGCTGCAATGGCTTCTTCTTAACACAACCACTTTAACACTCTGTCACAACTGTGAGATCTTAGCGGCTCAGTCACCTTAGGGTAAATTCCTGGGGGCCAGATGCCAGGTCACACATGCGATGCACGTGCACCCAAAGTCACTGTCTAGGTTACTCGCTGTGCGTTGCTCGCGCAACACAACACACCGACATACCGGGCAGTAGCTGGACCTTGGGAATGCCAAGAGAGAGTGAGACTAACATGTTAGCATAGTTTCATCAATCTAATAAATGTGACAGGTTTGCAGTTACCAGGATGCGTTGAAAACGGTGACTTGGCTTCAACGGAAGGGATAACATAAAACATGCAATTGGTATGAACTGACTGATTGGTAAACTGAAGTTAGGATTGCCATGTCTCCCTCATAATGCAGCCTTCATGGCATTACCGATCCGTGGGATATGATATGTCCCCAAAAGTAATGGGCAGAAGGAGGCAAAGCCGATTCTGATCACAAGAGTCTTTATTCACGACAATACAGAGACAGCCGAAAGAATTAGCGTGTCTACTACAGCCTATCATAAGGCGTTGGTCCTTCTAGACTGTTCCTGGCCTATCGCACGAGAGGGGGAGTTCTATCGTGGTTTACCACGCTGCGAGATATGCTAGAACATTTGCAGTGCACGGGGGGGCGGGCGTCATGTGTGCTCAGGATGCGCGCAGCCGGTCTGCCGGTATGGCTCAGCTGGAGTGAACTTCCAGGTCTGGGCTCTAAGTGCGTCACCGCTCGCGTCCCCGTAGCAGGATGCGAGTCAGGTGTGGCAGCCGCGCCAGCCACCTGCGCCCTCACCTGTCTCCGGTCTTCTGGACATGGTCATGCCATCGGGCGCGCAGTTTTGGGAAGAGAGCAAGTGTGGTAGATGCGGCACAAGCCAATTCTGACTACAAAATTAATCAAGCGCAATTTACCATCATTTCGCCACCATGCTATGGCGCAAACTGTAGACTTCTTTGGATTCGACAGTCCATGCGGTACAGAATAGCTTGAGTTTACGTGGCATATGCACATTTTGTGAGTCTTTCATGCGCTACGCCTCCCTATTTTCCTTTCTTTGTGAAGGCAAGTCTATAGGCTTCAAAAGAGAGCGTGTAATACATGCACATTGCAACTCCATTTTACTGTACGCGAGTTCCTGTGGGCTGCGCCTACTATATGCGACAGAGGTGAATATACATGATAAGAGCCAACCTAACAGCCACGCTAGCAGACAGCTAGCGGGTAGACAGCGAGAAGTGTTCACACCAGGCTATCTATCCGCGTCTACGTGGTGCACATAAACTGGACTCTGGAAAGTCACCCGGATGAGTCACAAGCCAATGGAGTCGATACTCACTGGAGGACAATATCTGATTGGTCCAATGGATATGGCTGTACACGCATTTGTCTACCTTAAATATAGGGTTACCTTGTTTATAGGATTCTGCCACTTTGCCTCTGTTTCCTTTTTATCAAAGATTCTTGCTCTTAGTTGGACAGTTGTTTGATAGCCAGAATTTGAGTCATTAATAAACGCGAATTTATCGCACGCGTTGTATATTAGCGTGATCATCACTCCAGCATTCTGCCCAGGGACATGGGTGCTTGAGACATTGTTCTTCTGACCGCTCTTCGCGTGGCCAGCTTTTTTTCCAGGCATCTTACATGACTGGAGTTAAGTTAATTCTGATTCAAGCAGCTTACGTTTCGCGCGAGTTTGCGGGATCTGTTGCAGTTCCTGACCAAACAACTACGTCAGTAAAACCCGAAGACCGCTCCCTAAACTAACAAACGACCACACATAACAACAGAGCGAAGAAATGATGGTAGCTCATTCATTTTCACCCGACCGCTCAGGGAACTCACCCGTCCCGCTCTGCTTTAGGCCTCGACATATGCCCTGACATTCATAGCAGCTGTCAGCATAGGCTTCTGTCGAGACCATAGGCAGAGCTGGACAGATGACTTCCCTTAGCGGTCGGGTGAACGTTCATCAACGAATGCCAACATCTCCTGTCCTAAACAGGTTAGACAAAGAGCTCGTGGCTCGATGGTTAGGGCGTTTGCCTCTGATCAAAATGGTTGCAAGTTTGAGACTCGGGTGGAAAACCACTTGGGTTCGGGTATGACTGGCTGACGATGAATAATGAACCAGAAATGGCCATTCCAGTCTCCCTTGTCTTTGCCAGCAATATTGCTTGCTCATTCAAGTTTATGCGTCCGAAATTCTCGCTAGCGACACTTATCTGCAATAAGGGGGGCAACCATTAAGTTTGTTAGGTATGCGGTTTCATAGCAACAGCACTCTCTAAATACCTCAGTCAAACGTGGGTTATGAGCATGTATCCGAAGCCTCCTGTTCAACTGACCGCGTCTACTTCGTGTGAATTGAAGGAACTGCCACGGTGCTGTCCAGTTGATGCAGAAGTCGCGGAGAACCTTCAACTATTATGCGAAAGGTCCTAGCACGGACAATAACATCGCAAAGGCTGAGTATCCAGAAGGCGGAAAGTGAATACTCAAGGAGCTTTGGCGAGTATATCGCTATGCTACGTAGAGATACTATCCCCAGCTTTCGAGACTTCCATAAAACGTTCACATATGGGGAATATTTGCAGCCTCCAACATTAACAGACGCCTTCTGACGACGGCAGCTTTGTTGATGGTTGATATAGAAACCTTATTTACTAATTAATTTGTCGTAACTTTAGCGGTCTATTTGCGGCCTGTTAACGTACATTCGCTGAGTGGTTTGGCATTCAAAGTGAATGTGACAGCTAACTGGAACTGAATAAAAGTTCCGTAACCGTTCACAAGCGATGTCCTGGAACCCGTCGAACTTACGAAGGTCAATAAGTACTTGCCTATCTTAGACGAGCATTCTGTGATTTCAGTCCTAGTGCCTTTTTAACCTCCTTCTCTTATCCATTTGCTAACTTGCGTCGCAGTGCAATATTGTTATCCTTCAAAATAAATGATGGATGGTTTTTTTAAAGCACAGCCCCCTTGTGGCGGTCTTAAGAACAGCCCATTCGCGGACACGTCTTGTTCGCTGTCAGACTTTGCACTGCCGCCCGCGCCATTGGCTGACTAGCTGCAGGCTGCACGTGACTCATTCCGCGCAGGTAAGCATGCGCCAAAGTTCCCCGCCGCCGTCGAGTGCAAATTCACCGGTCGCCTACGCCCGTCTCAAGGTCGAGCCGTTACTGCGAGTCCCCGTGATAACCCGAACCAATCAGAGAGGACCATTGCCTGATTGACTGCAGGACGTATCGCAGGGGGTTAAGTGAGTTAAACCCAGCAACTGCGATCTTCAGACCATGGTTACTTAGTTGAGAAGAAGTCGGTTAAGACCAGAGTAGGAAGAATAGTTTATTGTGTACACAGAGGATTGGAGAATAGATGAAAGAAGTCTGACATGGCGAGTCTATGACCAGCAGGAGAGCCAGCCGCAGTCCAAGTCCGGTTTTAGAAACAGGCATGCAATTGGCAGCGAGAACGGGCATTGTCTGGTTGCCTTGACGGTTATTGGCCGGACAAACTGCATCGACCTAGGAGTACCCGCTTCCTATTCGCCGGAGAGAGAGACCAGCCTTTGCGGATCTGTGATTGGCTGTTGCAAAGGCCGCCTTCAGTGCGATGGTACGTGTTAGCAGCAGGGGGCCTGCGGACATCTCGCCTATGTGGAGTGAGTCTTCACAGACGTCCCCGGAACCCGCAAGCTTGCGCAGAGGCACGGAGCACGGACACACATCAAATGGCCTGTTTACTGTAGAGCGTTTTGCTTGTTCTTTCCCTACGGTACACTGCCCAACTTAATCGGTCTAAACGAACTACCGATTTGGGGGAACCTTCTGCAGTCGACCATCACTTCTTTCGAAGCTGGTTCCCAAGCGCCACACAAAGCCACATAAAATGTAAGAGCCTGATTCAAGGGAAGTGTTGCTAATTTGTTCATCCACGTTAGCGTTGGCTTAGCCATTTCGATAACCATGAAACAATCAACACAAGCAACTGGAAAGTAAACTTACGCCGTCGGCATATGCTCTGTGGGGGTCCGTGTTGCGCACTGTTGCCATTTCTCACGCTCGTTGTCGACTGGCCACGCATATGCACGTATGCCCCAAAACTAATCGATCGTCCTGCTTCATTTGCTTGGCTGCAGAAGACACAGCATTTGTCCACAGACAAGCCCTGATAACAGATCACAGTTTCGCGGACAGATCTGGCGTGCAGACGTAGCTGGCAACTTGCGCCTTAAGCAGCCTTTGAGCAGTTAAGTTTATTAAATCTTTCCTGACTTGTGATTCAAGGAACCTACTTGTTAGGACGGCCCAGCACGCGAGTTATCAATTGGGCCACCTTGAGGGTATGAGAACAAAGGAAGTTCACTTGTTAGTGGAGGCAGGCAGAACGGGGCAAGAACTCGAGCTTCAAAGGGCGGACACCACGTGAGGACACAAGGAGGCACGCGCACGCGAGACCGCTGTAGGCCGGGTTCTGCCATCGGGAGGTCACGCTGAGGACACCGCCGATGGCTGCATCCATCGGCCACTCGTGGAGGGCCAGTAGAAAACAGTGACTACTGGCCCTTTAATAGCCAGGCTGCGAGCAGAAGAGCATTCTGCTGCTAGGAAACGAGACCTGTTGGCCCACACGAGAGCGTGCTATCGAAGAAAGAAGGCATGCTGCGGATGACAAAGGACACGCCGCTGATAGACACACAGACGAGAGAGCTGATGTACTATCAGAAACCGTGACAGTAAAGTATTATCTGCTAACTTTTCTGCCTTCTCTTTCTAATACGCAACTGGGGGATATAACCAGTGTTGACACAGGAACACACAAGTACTGTTATCGACACCTTCAACTTTCAAAACTTTGAAGAGCCCTTTGATAATTTCGTCCCCGCTGAAATTTGTAACTTTTCAAGCCATATTTGACAGCGAATTCAGCCAAAGCCGAGATAGGTGCGATAGTTAAATGCTCTTTTATGTTGGGTATTAATATGCACAGTCAGAGCCTGGATATGGCCTCCTCAATATATACCTCAACCGACAACGCATCGAGCCCGTGGTGCAATGATGGAGTGGTACACTCGATAATCAAAGGCCCCGGGCTCGAATCCTGGGTGATCCACTACAGGGATTGAGGATGACTGACTGATCGCAGCCACTAAGCCAGAAATGGCCTTTCCGGTCAGCAGTTGCTATCTAGAATCCAGTTAATCCTGTCCTAGCCGCACAGCGGTGGAGACTCGAGAGAGAGCTCTAATGGCAATATGGGGGGACGAGTGGGTCCTCTGACAGATCGGTGTACGCGTCTAAGCCACTGAATATTCCCGATCTAATACCAGTTAGACCGTGGACACGTAGCTCAACTGTTAGGACGTTCGCCCTGACAGGAGAGATCGCGAGTTCAAATCTCGATATGACGGCAATTTCAGCGGCCACATTGGGGTTGAGTATCAGTAGCCGATGACGCCTAACAAGGCAAAAAAGGTCTTCTTAGTGTCCCCTGTCGTTGCTGGTAATGTCCTTCTGTCCTGTCTGTATACCACAGAAAAAAAAACCTGGTAACCAGTTTTAAACTCCCTAGGTCACCAGGTAATCTCGAAGAGCATTAGTCGGCAGACCCTCACCGAACGGCACCCAAGCGACTAGGCTAACTATCTACTCCAAATTAAAATTTGCAAAACAAAGAAACCTGTTTAAAAAATGCAAACTATATATTTTAAAATAATCTGAGCTAAGGAGCTGAATTGTTATTATGAACCGTATAGGTATTCATAGGGAGCAGACAAAACTACCTCCTTCTGAACCTTTTTTGGTACAAATTTATACATATGTGGACGGCGTTCAAAGTACAGGTCCAGTTTCGTCATGATGAGACCTAACCAGGCATCGTCCACTGGTATTTGCCGAGTGAAGTACATGGCTAGGGCAATCTCCTGCAAGACATCAACTCCAAAAACAAGGAAAATGCTGGGTGCGTAGGGCGCGAGGTGAGGCCAGGGCATTTCGCGTTTTGACAGTGCCCACTTGTCATACTTTTTGTTGAACGGATAGCGAAATAGTTTGCTCTGATTAAATGGTATGCCCCAGGTGACTCGTCGAATCTCCGTGTCTGAGAGGTTACGCAGTTCAGCCTTAAGAACGCTTGCGTTGAAGGCGTAGTCATCGTCGAGAACAATGAAGACAGGAGGACGGACCTGCTGTTGGTCCTGCGTGAAGTACCCGCGACAGAAGCAGGAAGCCCATTGGAAGGTGTAGAATAATTTAAGGCTGAGGTTGTAGTAGGTGTCCTCGTAGTCACCCAGCACAAGGTCACCATGGCATCGGGCTTCCTCACTCAAATTTCTTAGAACTTCGGAGCGCTGGGATTGCATCCGCTCCATGGACTTGCCCGCTCGGTCCGGCAGCGAGATGTTGAAGCCGTCGCGCTGGAAGAACCGACCTCCACTGATTCGAGGCAGTCCTACTGAGAAGACAACTCTTACATGGAGGCCGGCCTTACGAACAGCTTCCGGGGCATACGTCTTCCGAATACGTTCACGATCTGCAAAGTTGTAGACACCAGATTTGACCATGATAATAGCATCCAGAGGTTCTACGGCCTCTTTTCCCGGCACACAGACCGTCGAACTGACGTTGAGGAATCTGATTGTCTGATTGAAAATGGGGGCCTGTTAAGGAAAAGTGATAACTATTCAGATCATTGTTTGGCATTGTCAGGCGCATTAAAATAAAATAGGGTTTTAGCTACTAGTCAACGATGAAAGTGGAATGTGTGATATTTATCCAAAGTCTTAGATTGGAAGATCATTCTGTCCAGAATAAATATAGATGGAGAAAGATTCGGAGTCTAATTATGTTATCAATCAGCCGTTCTAAAGACTTGAAGCCAGCCTATCAGGCACTTCGTATAAGGCTCGGACGAATTTGGACAAAACCAGCAGGGCAAACGTGTGCGCAAAAGCGAGTCCCTACGCTCACGGAAAATAGGGGTTTCGGTCAAAGTTTACGTGGCCAACATTAAGCATTGCCTCATCAATGCCCGGGCGGAGCGGAGAACAGCTCAAGCGAACAGCAACGACTAAGCGGTCCACTGGTTGATGTGGGGGAGGCCATCAAATATATTGACTCGCCTACAACTGCGTTAACCATGAGAGGAACAAAGGTGACGCATGCCCGCCACCGGCCACCCCACCGCAAACTAACGTTAAGAAATCTGATTGTCTAATCAACTATAAGGGCCTGTCAATAAGAAAGGAGAGACGATTCAGTACTGCAAGTAAGGGAGCTTGGCTTACTTGAAGCTATGTGTTAGTTGTTTGACAGCAATGCTATGAGTTGTCAGTGTGCGTTCGTCGAGGATTGCCAATATTTCTGAGCGAAAGTAACAAGAAAATGAGCACGTTTCGCAATGACTGGAACGTTGAATTTCTGATCAACGAGTCGCGAGTTCGTGCCTTGGGTGGTGCACAGGTTGGATTGGGTAAAAGTGGCTGATGATTGGTGATGAGCCACAAATGATCATTTAAGTTTCCTAAAATTAACTTGCCTACACTATGAATACGCTACCATTTTCTCACAACTTTATTCCCTTATACGACTTGTTTTCGAACCTATTAAAGATACGGTTACGGCTCGTAAAATTGCGCAAAATATCTCAGCACTCTTCAGCATCCTTCAGTTTAAAATGATGTGATTGAAGGTACCATCGACATTTGCACACATTTGTTACATTTTAACAACTCTAAATGAAATGCCTCCCCGGATTTTGTAAAATCCGCCACTATATGTGTTCGTAATATCATGTTTGCTAAGAATATCCTGTTTCAAGGTTAAGGCCTCTTTGTTGCCTACAGGCGGTTTTAATATATAAAAGTCTCCCTTACGCGATCAATGGACAGAAACCGTTGCTTCAAGTATCCAATGACACAACGTAGAATTTTCAGCCGAAATTCTGAAATCTGTTTTCGATTCAAACAAATTACATGGATTGGTTTATCATGCTGCCTTATCTGGATATAGTGCATCGGGTCAAGTTGCCGGCATTTTAACGAACATCTTTCTGTGTACATGCAAAAAGTCTATCACGTAAATGGCTACTTGATAGCGTGTGCACGCTCACCAAAAAAAACATTCACGTTCCTCATAGTAAAGCAATACCAAAAAGGCATACGGTTGAAGTAACCACCTTGTTTACTCATTTTATTTTTTGGAGTCGGACAGAAATGCATTGAAACAGCGATAATCTAACGTTACCTAGAACCTCAAGATAAGGCAGCGGGATAGTTAATATTCAGTTGACACAATTGTGAAAATATCCCGGCCCCAGTGGAAGTCGAACTCACACACGCCAAAGGAGGCTTTTGCGCAGCCGACGCTCTACCACAAATCAAAGAGGCTCATCGTGGTCCATGAATTTAATCACACTTGGCTCGAGTTTACCCGCCCAACTTACTACCCATATGGAATCCACCAGTACAGAACAGCAAGATGATTGTCCAGGAAGGAGTTCCTAAGCAATCATCTAGAATCAACCAGAATGACTACTAGGCTCACTTAGTTGTATGGGAACTTTCGACATATTTGCTTTCATCAGTTGACCCAATTGTGAAAAATTTGCGACCTCGGCGAGAGTCCAACCCACACAGCAGGAAAGGCTTTCGTGTGGCCAAAAGTAGCTTTTTCGGATCAAAAGCAGATTTCAGAATTAATATACAAAATCCCTTGAGATGAGAAATACACTTTATGTCTAAATCTGCACAACTCTATGAAACGAAATATATACTTCTTAAGTACGACTATCGAAAATAAAATCTTTTTGTTTATCAGATGCACAGACAGAGCTTGGACCTGGCCACAGCAGGGACGAATCGCAGCATCAACAAACAAAAACCCAGTGGAGGGAAAAGGCAGCGAAAAAGAAAAAACCAATCAGCCTACGGCTGAAAATTACAGACACATCTTCAAATTTCGGATCGATAATGCCAGGGAACCGAAAAACTCATTTCGCGATCTCTGATTCTTAGTCCGGAATTCGTACTTTTAGGAAATGTTAAACTGATAAAACTGCAAACTAACGACCTTCAAGTGTTTAACTTTGAAGAAGACTTTACTTTCCGGTACATATGTGAACGTTTTACCAAACATGCGTAAAAACGAACTTCTGGGTGCATTTTTGAATGTATAGTGGCATCAACAATGAATGAAAAAGCATGCAGACTACATCAGTAGCCATGTTTTACCCTATCAAGTTATTGTAGGTAGCCAGGAAGAAGATCGCTGAAGCGCCGGCATCATGCTGGAACTGAAAAATATTGGAATGATGCTGCACAGTAAGGAATATTATAGCTCCACGTAACGAGCTGTTGGTAATCATAGACATATTTTAGAATTTCAGTTGATATTATCCGAGACATTTTAGTCTCTGTCAGCTAAATAAATCCATATCATTTCGCTTTAAGTATAGCCGAAGTCAATACACACTTAACTGCCCGAGTTATGATATTGAACTTATATTTTTGCAGGATAGGTAATATTTAGAATTTTTGATGCTAAATTTGCTCAGTTGTTTACATAAGCAGGCTACATGTGCTCTGAAAATATGCTGTTAAGCACTTGAAGTGATATAATATGTCCTTTTAAAAAAGAATGCAATGCAGAACAAGTAATATCATAATAAGTCTTTGTAGTTTTATTTTAAATTGCAGTTGCACCATATTCATTGGGATTTTCGATAGATAAATCTGGATTGTTTAGGGTGTGTTAAATATTGCGCTGAGGGCTATTCATACAAAATCAAGAGTAAAATTGGGCCTGCTAGCTAAACATCCATTTGGTCACGTTATTTTAACTTTGTGGGCATTTTAGTAATAAAATAGGCTTGCTCAGTTCAGCACATTTAAGGTTAATATGCAGAATTCTGACGAAATAGGAAGTTGCCTGATATTGAACAAATTTTCTACGCTTTTTCGAGTTACAGAACCAAGTCTTCTGTTTTTTGCGCGTTAGGGCTATGGAAGAACACCAATATAAACGAATAAAGTTCAAAAAGATATCTCTTCTATAATTGCAAAATGCTGTTTTAAGTTAATGAATGCCAGGTGAAGGTAAGCCTAAAGGAAGCACATTGTATTTCGGTAACTAGGTACAATTAGAGTTGTAAAAAATACATTCTGCCTATTTATGACTTTTTTTTCATTAAACAGCGTAAACATATTTTCACCGCTGCTTGTTTTAGCGCATGGGAAATTTGAGGAGTAACCAACAATGCACATATATTATATCGCATAACTAAACATAAAATGAATCTGATTATATCCAAGTGAGAAACCGGCTAGCGATTATTAATCAATGTTTCACAAATTGCAGCATTTTGCTTGTTTCCAAATGAAGATAGAGTTTAGATAAAAAGCAGTAACCAGATTCAGGAAACTTGGTTGCATTCTGGAAAAACAGTGCTCCAAAATACACTACATTTAAAACGAATTTGGTGTTTTCACAAATTATTTTGCCCACAGCCATTTTTAAAGGTACTCTAAGGGGCTTATTGCAATACTTACCTCTGATACGGGTAGACGGTGAGTTATATTCGCCACCACCTGCTTCATATCCAGTGCCTGTGGGTAGAGCATGTAGACCGAATGAGGGACTGGAAACACCCAGTTGTCATCCGCAACCTCTGCCATTCTCTCAAACGTGTAGGGTTGTGGTTCAGCGGGGAGAAGTTGGAAGACGGTACTGAGAACCCAATTCTCGGAACTTCTTCTACTGTTACTCTCGTCGCCATAGTCAGAAACCAGGGGGTAAAATGACACCTCAAAGCTGTTGGTTTTGTCGGAGAAAACTACGCATTGCCAAGGGTCAGCGCATCGGCGTGCAATTAAAAAGTTTTGGATTTGCATGCGAATGAAATTCCACCGTAGCCTAGTAAACAGTAAACTGAAGAGGCCCACTATACACATACTAAGAAATATTCGCCTTATCAAACGCATTCTCGTCCTGTGATCTATTCGTGTCAAAATTCTTGAGTCTTTTATTTTCTGTGTGTGTGACGCAAAACGTGAAGTTAAAAATGAGAGAGAACTGTCTGTCTTGGTAGTTTTTCTTCATTGGATGATTCGTAATCGTTGCACACACACACGCATGCAGTAATTGGGTTATGTGGTTCTTTTTTTTGGGGGGGGGGGGCGTTTAACTATGCGGCGTGACTGATGCACAAATCACCGTTTTCTCAGCTATTGTGCGTGGGCTTCGACTACTGCTGAGTTGTTTCAGACATAACTTTAGTGCAAATGGGGATATGTATTCGCAAAATCGATCAAACGTTTTTTTGCCGAAGTCTCCCTTCTGCAGTCTATTTATGCGAACACTAGTTCGGAAAGTGAGCGAGCCTGTAAGATCATCAACAATGATATTTAAATTAAAGTTTTACTTGACGCTCACTAAAGGCCAATATGTAACGAGAACGTTTCCTGAAGATAAATCAGGAAAGCCATGCTTTACTATACATTTAAATCTTACAAAAACTATTACATTTTATTGACTTACTTGCACTTGTTTTGGCTGTTATCATGCCTGATCCAGCCCACCTAACTGATGTCACGGGTGGTATCTCTCTAAGCGTGATGATTGGCGGCAGCAGATCTGGAAAACTCCACCTATGCTCTTCTCCAGCGACGAATACCGAAATTGGAAGATCTAAGAACCGCTTCCACGTCTTTACGAACGGTTTTGAGCCGTGGCTTGAGTATCCCTCGTTTTAGACGCCTCCATGTGTGCTACGGCGCCGGATCAAAGGCAACGTTGCAAAGCTCGTGAGGTGGACGACGGAGAACGTGCCACAACTACCCAACTCGTCTTCCTTGGATGGCATAAGACATCCTTGTGGTTCTGACGCAGGGAGTGTGTTTCATTTGAGATGAATTCGGTATTTTTCACTATAAATATGGTCCCCAAGCAGCGGTGGTTGGTTGACAGAAATAACTGGAAACTGTTTCAAGTCAAGTGCATACTTGCGGGCTGGTTGCAAGATATGCCATGTCATTTTGTGACAGACAGTTACGCTAATCCATCACGAACAGACATCTATATAGGCGATTATACGTGCTCTCACGTTGAAGCCAAAAGGACCAATTTAAATCTAGCTGAAGTAAGATAAGATTAAACGTATACCAGTCGTCTACGAAACCTGAATGTACGGATTCCACTGGCGGTATTATACAGTCGGAATTGTTTTCACAATCCCCCAAAGAAGAGGAAAAAGAAGGTACGAGGAAATGGACGATTTATTTTGAGACTGACGTTTTGGACACTCTCTCGGTTCCATCGTCAGGGTAACTGGGTGGTTGTTCCTATTCACAGGGACTGTTACAGCCCTGCCACGTGCCTGTTTTTATATCCACGCTCGATGCACGAACTTGGATCAACCTGATCGATACTGATTGACTGTAATATTGATCGCTGGTGAGCTCGTGTGATTTCTGCTAACTTATCGGCTGTCGCAAGTCAGCGTACTGGCTGACGTGCTCATCGTTGACTGACGAGTGTTCCTGCCCACCTGAGTTGATATCAACCTCGTGGGTTCCTGGCCGGCTTCCCCACTTTGTACCTCCGAGGCTGGTTTTATTCCACACTTGAGTTCATTTTGTCTTCTTGTTGGCCTTGCTCGAACTGACTCAAGCCTTTTGCGCAACGCCTGGTAGGCGGGTGGCGGTCTATGGTTCTGTTAAGTTTGCCAGTCGAAGACCAACTTTCCAGCAGCAATCTATCCATTTTGTCATTAGCTCGAGCAAGGACCCTTGTTTTTTTTAAGGCGAAAACGTGTTACTTCTGATGTACGTGGGCATAGACCATAGACTGTTTATCGTTGTGGTCAATGGCCTGCTGATGCTCGTGCAATCTTGTGCCCAGGCGTCTGCCCGTTTCACTAAAATACCTTGCATCACAGTCTTGGCACGGTATGCTGTAGACCACACCGAACTGTTCTGTCAACGGTAGTGGGTCTTTGGGCCACATGATTTGCTGTCTGATGGTTGACTCAGGCCTATGATCCACACCGATCCCAAATGCTCTCAGGATTCTAGCAGCTGCCTCTGACACATTTTGCACATAGGGATTGCGAGCCCGAACTTGGGGTCTTCTCCCTTCGACCGCTCAAGATGGGACCTCTTAAGACAGTTGCGTACAAAGGACATATGATAACCATTGACCTGAAATAGAGCATGCAGATACTTAATTTCCCTGTGACTGATTCTCTTGCTCAGGCAATGTCTCAGTACGCAGTATAGGAACGCCAAATCCTTGCGACTGCTGATATACTGGGGCCCTAAGAACCATGACTTGAGTAGCACGCGGCTCACACGGTTGTCACCTCTTGCGAGGAGTTTGGCCTTATTAAACTTGTAAGTATGGCCAGGTCCCGTCGAGTGTGAGGCGACCTGGGAGATGGCGGCCGTCGTTCTTTCCACCAATGCCTGTCCGACCTTTCACGTCCGGAGTAATCTCCCGGTTTTCCGACGTAGTTGTTTTGTCCACAACTGCACCAGATCCGGTAAACGACACCAGCCGTTCCCTGCCGTGGCAGTGGGTCTTTCGATCTCATAACCAGGCGCCTGATGGTTGCTTCTGGCCTGTGCGCAACTCCAAGTCCAGATGGGCTGAGCAGACGGCTGACCGCTTCCGATACATTCTTCACGTACGAAACAGCTCACCAAAAATTTGGGCCATTTGGATGTGGCTTCTTTTCTCGGTCACGTATGGCAAAATTGTGCAAATACCCATTCGTTCTTAGTACCCGTCGAAGATATTTTAATTCAAAAAGTTGGTCTTCCAATTCACTGCAATGCGTCTCAACGCGCCGGTATAACGCTCTTACACAGCTGCGTTTTACGACTGATCGGGTAATTGGTGTTGAATTTCAGGACTTGCATAATGTCTGTTGCTCACCTGAACACTTAAGATAGGTTTGTAAATACTGATTATCACACAGAAAAGTCTTAATATCTGTCCGTCATACCAGCATGGTGGCTTTTGAAAGAATTTCATTCAGGTCGCCTGAAAGACGCTGAAACCCGTCATCGCCTAGTCATCACGCCAATGCTGCAGTCACCAGTTCGTCTTTCTCTCTCTTTCAATGACCAGAGCCATATACTGACACACACGACCTCATCTCGCGCGATGCAACCAATCAGAGGCCGACACACACAAGATCTCAATTCGGCGGCTGTGGTCTGTGACATTTGGGATTTCGACAGCTGAGGGACGTACGCGACGGTGCTACGCTCTCTCACAGTTGAACGCCATGCCAGACCGAGTGGCAACTTTCCCCTTAACTCTATTGTTAACAATATATTGTTCCTAATGCTCTGGCCTTTCCACTGTCTCTCTTCTTACCTGAAGGAACCATGGACCTGGAAGATCGCAGTTTTTAGGGTTGCACGATGAATATTCGGAAAAAAATGTTGGTTAATAAGGATGCATTTTCAATGATTTTCTCTGCTTTTATGAATTCAATTATATATCATAGAAAACTTGCAGCGCAATATTATTTTCTTACTTTTTTTACAACTTCGTTAAGTTTTGTGCATGAGGAAAGTACATTTTCTGTTTAAAGAACGTTTCTAAATGCAAGACCTTATCAAGCGTGTTCTCTAAATAATGTATTTAGATATAGATGGACAGTAAAATCAACAAGAGAAATTCATAGTAATTTTACTGTTACTTTGGACAGAAGCTTGCTAAAAAGCCGGCATGCTGTCATGACTGAAATACCTAGACATTAGACTGTATGCTACTCAGTGTTACAAACTTTTATAAGTAAGCTGTTTGAATCTTAGAAACACGTTTAGAATTCGGTTGACACCCTTTGAAATAGAGATTATACTGCATATTCCATGCGTCCTTTTTATGCCCTTCGTTTCTTTGGTATGCGCGTACGCGACGGTTTCAAACATATGCTTGCAAAGCTTGATCCACACTATACCGGTTTTCACGCCTGGTCGACTTACCTGCACCCTGCCTAAAACAACAGCAGGCTGTCCGTTCTCGATCGGGTAGAATTTCACTGGCTCTGAACCCCCCCCCCCCCCGAACAGGTGGCCCACAATCCAAACGTGAACATCTCCCTCCCCTCACCAGCTAACCTACCGCCGCAGGAGTCACGTCACCATAAACCTACTGCTCAATCCTATCCCGTTCTTCGTAACCTCTGCCCCCAAAATCCATAGTGCGGCAATCTCAACCCTCACTTTTCATCTAGTTTGATGACGAACAAGTGATAACCGTTTTTCTCTTCATATGCTTCTAAAGAAGGTTATGGAACTCATGCAAAGTCCCGATGTAAATTGGGCTTGGTAGTTTAGCATATACTTGGTCACTTTATTTTGATATGACGGCAACCTCTCAGTCAGGAAACCTGCCTGTTAAGGTCAGTTTGTTTAAGGATAGTAGGTAGCATGTTGGTAAAATCGTAGGTTCGTCTGTGTTATGTTGTACAAAAAAAATAAACCCCCAATCATGTTACTAATCAGCAAGACTGACCATATAAAGAAAAAGAAGACGTTATCTCTGGAACGTTAATTTTATGTGTCTGAGCATTCGACTCCCCACAAAAGGCCATCGCCGTAGAAAGGGATAAAACAGCAAGCGTTGGCTGCGCATTAATGAGGGTGAAAAGGGGATTGACACTTGGGATTGGTCAATGCCCATGCCACGTCTATTCTCGTGCCATCTTATCTTGCGTCCCCTACGCGCGTCCCTGGGATTTTGGCGTGTGACCTTGATGTGGCAGCCTGCTTGTTTGTACGGGAAATGGGCCGCAGTGTCTGGTCGCGCGTACGGGTGGCAGAGTTACAGGGCGGTATATCCACATATCTGTTGATGGAATTATGCTCTGACCCCCAGGCC
>JAYGXS010000007.1:23777691-23790357 GCA_036362985.1 Ligula intestinalis
CAAGACACGTCAAGGCTGCACGCCATAACACGCGCCGGGGAGACACGATAATATGGCGTGAGCATGGACCAATCACAAATGCCACCTCATCTCCTCCCCCACCCCCATTTACGCGTATCCAGCGTTTGCTGTTTTCTAAGTTTTCTCGACGATGGCCTCTCGTGTGAAGCCGAAAGCTCAGAACAATAAAATTGTCGTTCCAGAGATCGCGACTTCTTCTTCTTTACAATATTTCGAATGAGCATGCTTTGAAAATTTCTATCAATACCAAGCCCGTGTTTGATCAATTGTGCTCTTGCAGTCTCAAAGCAGAGAGCTGGTAGTTGTACACCTATAATTTCTTAATATTAATGTAGGATTTTATTAAGCCATTCAAAGTGAACACCCAACTCCGTTCTTATAGAGACACACTGTTAAATCAAAAAGCACACATTTTGCTAAAACTTACTTAACTCCCACGCACCTAACACGCGATCTGCGTCATCAGCAGCCAAAAGTGTCATCGACCTCAGTTGCCAAGGACACCTTTCAATTGCGGCATGTAATAAAGGACTTCTATGATTAAAAAACTGCGCAGCGAATACATGACTACGCCCTCAAAGTGATAGCTAACACTACAAAACTAAAACGTTATGGCCTTCTGCCAGTTGAAGCGATAAAGTGGCCTTAGAAGTGAGAAATGCGCCATGAGTACCCAGCAGTGCAAATATACTGCCTCAGCATATGGCATCTGAGGTGATTCACACTACGAGCATGTACCACGGCTCCCCACCAGCAACCAGCGCCTATACATTAGCCGCCGATGCAAGCCGGTCTAGCCAATCCATTTGACCAATTACCTTTCAAGCCCGACTCACACAAAGGCTGCGGCAGGAGCTGTGGTGATTCCCGCGGTCACCTCACTTTGGACGAGGCTCACTAGCGGGCCACTGTTCGGTCGTTTGACGGGCAAATTTTTCGTGTCTATTTTTACATTTCCTTCTGTACAGAATAAATTTTTCCATCCATTTTGACCTCCCATGACTTGTATTTTACTAAGGATCCAGGTCTGAAGATCGCAACCTGCTTACCCTCTGCCTACACACTGTTTTACCTGATTGGTGATTTGGGGAACCTTCTTGTGTCGATACTGCAGTCTACAACACATCTACATGTAAGCTTTGACATTAATTTCATTGGCATTAACTTGATCAGGAGGTCAACTAGTTGGAAGTTCCACAGAGCGTCAAACTGCTAAAAAGTCTTCCGCTCAACTCGCAATTACGGAAGAATATGTCCCCCTTTCCGACTGACAGAACAGACCAACAACTCTTTCTTCGCTTGACTGATTCCCGTTTGATGGGCTCCCGCAAGAGCCCGAAAGCTGAGAACAATAAACCAATGGCTTCGATGCCCGATAATTCTTCTTCCTCCTCCTCCATTCTTTCTTCGGTTTCTCTATGCCGACGCAGTGTTTTCACAGAATGTCCCTTTTGTTAACGGTGGTGATGGCGTTTTCCCTCTTCAAAGAGCCCACGCCGAAGGCTATCTCACGTCTACATCGCATATCACTTCAGTAAAAGAAAAAAAACTCGCCACGAAACTACGAAGGGTAAGAAATAAGAAAAAGCTGTCAAAATCGCGCCACAGTAGCCCTCCTGTCTCCTGCATGGGTACAGCATCCTGTCCCAAATCACTACCCATTGAGAAGAAGACGAATCGATCGCTGGGCCAATACTTTTATTCACCTGAAGTTTCGTGATCCGTAGTGGATCCGCCATCGGAGACGCAGTCACATCACACTCCCTGCATTCTTCATTACTTCCTTTCCCGTCGATCATAGGCGTGTGTACGTGACAGTGGAGAGCAATAAGCAAGACCACCTGCGAACTACTTCCGCACAACGGCACACGCTCAGCTTAGGCAACATGCTGATGCATTTTCGTGAACAGCTATTTTTTTGCTGTTTTTTTTTTCAGGTATTCTAGTAGGTTAGATCAGCCTTCATGTTAACCTTCTAATTAGGTCCGAAAGTGCAGTATGCACGCTTCGTCAGGCACACACTGTATCTATGGCACTCCGGGGCGCTAGGCTGTTGCAGCAACACGCATTGCACACGGAAGCAACTCGTTACAACCAATAAACGAGGTTTACTCTGCTAAAGCACACACGACCTTGCCCAGGTCATGACAAAATTTGAGTTGTCGGTAGGTCCTCCATGCAATTTTCATGACGTCATTTAACTTGGTAACTTAGCATGCATTTGGACAGGTTATTTTGATCAACTGAGTGGAGTCAATAAAAAAGGCTGTATTTTTGTAAACTGCCCTCGTAGTTAAAGTTGTGAAGCAAAATAGGCACTTATTTTGGCTATAGCATGAGTAAGTGTATCTCGAAGACATTTCCCATGCTAGAATGTACGACAGAAGCAAACTTTTTATTAGTATGCGTTGTGCTATGGATGAAGTCCAGCATTAACAAAATAAGGTGGAAAAATAATCCCTTCCAAAACTGAAACATTTATCGGAAATTGTTCAGGTACAAGTGAAGTGAAGTTTACGAAATCGAATTTATATTCATAAACAAACAGGAATTAAGGTTTTAAAAAATTATATTTCGCTAAATTATGAATTTTTTGCATTAAATGCAGTAACACAAAGGTTTCCGTAGCATTTTGTTTTACCGCACCACTCACCATGGCATATAAGCATAATCTTCTCCTATCTATTTAAAGTAATGTAAAGAAGGTATTATTGAATGTTAGTCAAGCAGAAATATACTTTTTTGTAAACTATGCATATCGCATATGCGTTATTTCGATAGGAACAGACAGAAGAATAACAGGCACTTCAAAAAATGGCCATACGCATGGCCAGTCTTTTTTTGCATTCGCAAGCTTATAAAAGATCGTTGGGTTAACTTACTTCAGCGGAAAATAATTCATTAGAAAGAGAAAAGTATGTTCTTTCATTTCGTACACAATTAAATCGTTCATTTTCACGTAAATTAAAAATATTGTCAAAAATCTTTAATTTCATTTTGACATAACCTCGGATAAAGATAATGTACACAGACAGTCGTCAGCTTAACATCTAATTTAAACACATTTTAAAGAGATAATCTAGTAACGAAGGTTTTTAATAAATATAAGGAATAACAGTATCAGAATTCCGTTGCGGACGTTAATTTTTCTCGATAATGTGGTTTACTCCTTTGAAGCATTTCCAAATATGGCCATCTCCATAAGAAATTATATCGAAAAACTCATTTTTCGGTAAATGCTTTTTATGCTTATGCTATTTTAAAGGTTTTAAGAGTTTTAAACGTCGAGCAGAAGCGCAGTACATGAATCAACACCTGAAGACGCTGAAAACGATGGAACTTATGTCCGAATTTATTGGACGATATTCAATAAATAGTTATCCACTGATGGCAATGTGAACAAAATATTTTCACAACAGAAAAATTTTTTTATAGAAAGAAATTAGTTCTATTTCGTTTTAAACTTTTGAAGATATTTAAATAGATGTTATTCATTTATAGAAATGCTTCAAGTCTCCGAAACAGGGGCATTATCAAGCAAATTTTTTTTATTTTTAAAAACACTGTGTACTTCTTATAGTTCTTTCAAGTACTTACTGTACCTAATGCTGCTCATGCTTATTTCTTATTTTTGTAAATGCGTTCGCGCCGGTATGCGAGCGATGATCTTACTGCCTTCTGTCTTTATGTTCACCTTGCATTACTTCTAATTAGATCCGACTGTGCAGATTGCACGTTTCATCACACACACAGAGTACATCTATGGCACCCGGGGCGCGGAGTGGACGGCGCTAGGAGCAAGGTTGTTGCAGCAGTACGCATTCCGCACAGAATTACCTCGAGACAGCAAAAAAAACTAGATTAACTTTGCTAAGGCACAGGAGCTTGCCATGGTCATGACTAAATTTGAATGTTCGTGTTCACGCACACCCTCGAACCAGTGGACTGGCGTGTTGGCCATAAACCAGGTTTTCTTTCGATACATTCTCCTTCGGAAACTACCATCAGGTTTGCTTTTTCCACCTCCAATGTGAACTTAGTGGATGGATGCGCTTGGTTGACCGCATTTAAGAGTGCGCCTACGTCAGTTTTGCTTATGGCGATCGCGAATATGTCATTAAAGTAGCGACCAGTGCAATAGCGACAATACACAAATGTTAACACTTTCCTTTCCATTTAACAGAAGCGAAATCTAGTTCACTGTTTAGTGCAAAGGGCTGAACAATTTTAGCCAGCAGACAGCATGGAGAAGGAGCCCAAAAAAATCGAGGATTTACTTCGTGAGAACGGGTATTCTGAGATATTTATTACAATGAATATGGCTTAGAAACAAAAACAACATCGCTTGCCTTCTCGGACGTCCTCCTAGATCGCAGACCTGACGGTAGCGTCCGAAGGTGCGTTCATCGAAAGAAAACCTGGTCTTGACAGTACACGAATTTTAACAGTTTCGTGCCCCTTCAGCAGAATCGAAATCTAGTCTGCTGCTCAGTGCAAAGAGCTCAGCAGACGGTATCGAAGAGGAGCTGAACAAAATGCAGAACCTACTTCGCGAGAATGGGCACCTTGAGAGATTTATTTCAAGGAATATGGCTGTGAAACAAATAAAACCCACTACAGTTACAATGGAAATTTGGAGGAGACACATCAGATGAACTGCTAAAAATACGCCTTGATCAAACTGCTGTAAAAACTTTCCCAACAGCGAGAGTTCGGGTCTGATTCTCAATCAACCCAACCTTACACGAGGAAGGTAAGGAAAGGTTACCCGCTCACACAACCTCAATGTGCATCTACTCTTTTACTTGCTCGTGTAAAACAGTCTAGCATTTGGTCCAGCAAAATCAGTGGTTTAAGAGTTTTGGGCAGTGGGTCAATGAGATAGGCAGAAAGGGATATTTTTAGCAGTAAGTGTAAAACAAAAAAATGTATTCGAAGTTGCTTCCCGCAGCCGCTGAGAGCAGGTTGTTCCACATGTAAATTTGAGGTGTGCGCGGCGCTTTGCACCACGTACTACACTAATTTAAATCCAGAACGGTTAGTTGGACATCAGGTAAGTTGAAGTAGACGACCTCCTAACCATCATAACAATGTTTCGGTCCATTCAAAAAACCTGCAGTTTGATGCTCAGGTTTTTCCGCAACAATTTAAACAATAATACAGATAAGGACAATCTACAGATTTAGCTCAACAACACTTCTAAATACAGTAAAATGAAAAGTGGTGACTAAGTCTCAATTGAGCTTTCTTTACACTAATGCCCAAAGTCTTCCTCAAAAATTGATGAACTCAAGGCAGTACTTTCGGAGCGTAAACCTGATGTTGTTGCTATAACGGAAACATGGCTAAATACAGAAATAGCAGATCCGGAGATTTCGATTCCAGCATACCAGCGCTTCCGCAAAGCCCGCAAAAACCGACAAGCAGGTGGGGTTGTCGTATATGTCAGAACTGAAATCTCTGTTGTAGAAAGAGAGCACACTGTAGCCCTGGAGTATTAAACCACCTGGTTAAAGATAAAAAAGGTGAATTCACAGAACCTTGAATTTCTGGCCGTTTACAGGCCTCCAAACATTCTGAGTGGAGCCAACGACTCGCTCCTTGATCTGGTGAAAGAAGCTGCTAGCCACCAGGAGGTTCTCATCGTTGGTGACTTCAACGCCCCTGCAATTGAATGGAACAACCTGACAGTGGAGGCGGCATCAACTTCCTTTAGTTCCAAATAAATGGATCTCACGCTTGACCTATCTCTAGTTCAGAACGTTAAGGGCATAACCAGATTTCGAGAAAACCATTTTCACGAAGGATTCATCCTACATAGATGAAGTGCATTCAAGTGCTCCGCTCGGTAAGAGTGACCATACGACGCTAATGTGGGATAACTCACTCCATACCAACGGCTGAGGAAAACGGAGGACCAGCCAAACATATGGAAGGCAGATCTCAATTCAATGAAGAATGCACTATCGTCCGTGAATTGGGACTGCCTGCTCAAGGGGGATCCGGTGGAGGATTGGAGATCACTCAAGAGGGTTGCATTAGATCTGATTAAGGTCTTTTGTCCGCTGAAGGTACACAAACGACTAGTTGTCCTGCCTGGTTGACGAGAGACCTTAACAGGCAACTGAAGAAGAAGAATAGGAAATGGAAGTTATTCAGGAAAACTGAGTCGCCAGTACACCTCGAGGAATTCCAACGCCAAAGAAATGCAGTAAAAAAATCGATTCGCCAGGCCAGGAAAAACTATGAATAAAGAATCCTCCAACAGGCCGAAGCAAAGCCCAAAATTCTATTCCGCTATATTAACAGTAGATTAAAAAACAAAGATCCTGTCGCAGTACTTAACAATGATGATGGCGGAGAAGTCATTGAGAAGGACGAGAAAGCCGAGTACTGTAGCTAATTCTTTGCCTCGGTATTCACTAGGGAAACCGAGTTTCATTTTGATAATGCCAACAGTGCTGTTGTAAACGCCGGTCCAGCACTTCATTCTCTACTATTTCCAACATCTGTAGTTAAGAGTGAGCTGCAGAGCCTCAGAGAAGCAAAGTCATCCAGTCCAGACAATATACCAGCCAAGTTCCTGAAAGAATTGGCAAGCGAACTCTCAGAGCCCCTAGCACATATCTTTCGTTCTTCATTTGAACTAGGATATCTGCCATCTGAATGGAAAATGGCAAATATTTACCCGATATACAAGGGCGGAGCCCGAACGAAGGTAAACAATTACCGGCTCGTCAGCCTAACTTGCATTTGCTCTAAGGTGATGGAAACGATAATTAAGAAGACGACAATGAAGTTCTTGGAGGAGAACAACCTACTGTCATGGCTCCAACACGGCTGCAGAAAGAACCATTCTTGCCTTTCCAGCTTTCTACTCTCCACTGAGCAGTGGACTCGCGCACTGGATGAAGATGGTAAGGTTGGCGTCATCTATACGGACTTGAAGAAGGCATTCGACAGCGTCTAATGTATAAATTGTCAGAAATTGGCATGAGAGGAAATCTGCTGGCATGGATCACTGATTTTCTCACAGGGCGATCGCAAACTGTGTGCATTGGCGTCTCAAAGTCAAACCCTACCACTGTGCTGCGTGGCGTCCACCCAAGGCTCTGTCTTAGGGCCACTGCTCTTCCTTATCTATATCAAAGACTGTGTCAATGACCTGGGTTGCAGCGCTATCATGTTTGCCGACGACGTCAAACTCTGGAGAGCCATCAGGTCTGACGCCGATCGGAAAGTACTTCAAGAGAGTCTCAATTGACTTAGCTGCTGGTCTTCTCGTTGGCTTTTAAACGTCAACATTAGTAAGTGTGTGGTTTTAGGACTCCGTACTAGAAGGACTGATAAGGAGAACGATTACGTCTAATACCTCTTCGATGGGCACCTACTTTCAAATGTGAACGAACAAAAGGATTGCGGTGTTCTAATACATTCCTCCCTTTAACCATCTTCTCAGTTTCTCATTTGCTGAGAAACTATGGCAGATATAATGAACAAAGCATCAGTAGCAGCAGCTTGCAACTGACTCACACTTATCGCTGATGTTAAGCCTACATTTGTACATTTGTATTATGTACTATTGTAACGATGGACCTATTATGCGATTTTGGTTATGAATAGAAAGCTCAAGGGCGAAAGCCTTCTTCCCTCAAATAAGTGACTTAAAGTGACTTATTTAGCATTTATTAAGCTATATTCCACTACTTGCTCTTATTCTCGAGCCATATAACGCTTTAGCCACCTTTTTCGTGGGAGTAGGTATTAATGAGTGGGCCTACATAAACTTCTGTTGCCGCACTCTATATTGGTCACACGACCCGGCGCCTATTAAAATCAGGCGAATAAACTTATTGTCCCAGCGATCGAGTCTTCTTCTTAATTGCTTGCTGGGATATGCATGTTCGCTTGACTTGAACAGGAACTTTATTCGCCTGAAGTCTTGGATTTCATGGTGGGTACATCATCAAAAAAAAAAGTTAAAATATGTAGTTTATACGCAAGGAGGAGAGCATTTATAGGATAAATTGGCTATGTTGTTGCAGATAAGTCACTTTATTAAGTCACTTTATTAAGGGAAGAAGGCTTTCGCCCTTGAGCTCCCTATACTCAAGGGCTTTGGCACAGCGAGGATAGTTGCCCGCTTGTGCACTAAGTGCTTGAAAGCTAACCTTGGGCGTGATAAATGTTCGGCCATCTGGCTATCTGAAGCCAGCATTAGAGTTCACGTTCGTCTTTGCGCTCCCCGAGTGACGAATTTCATTCGCCAAGCTGAACCGCAGCACCGAATAGTGGATGGGCAGGTCATTGCGCGAAGGTCATTGCAGGCTTTTCGAATTAGAGCCGGCAGTTTTCTTTGCTCTACATTCACGTGGGATTTTATTATTAGATACCACTCTGTGCATTTCTCTGCTTTGTTTGTCTGCCTTTATGATCATGAGGTCATATCTACAGTACACTGCTATCTTTTTGAATGCACGAAAACAAGTTATTTTACCTCCAAAATCCCATAACGTTAACTTTTGTCAAATGCGTCCGATTTGCAATTCACCAACGTCAACACCTCTGCAAAAGACGACAATAGGAAGACAAAAACGAAAGCAAAGAGCTGGATGGCAACAGGCAATGAAGCGTAAACCATTGAGATTGATGTCCATTCCAGGTTAAGTGTCGAAAAATTGCCACTTGATTTTTAATAATAGTATTGAATTATCGGCACGCATGTTTAAAAAGGAGCAAAGTGAGTCAGCAATTATCTGCTTTCAATTGCGTCGCAACTCATTGCGCCATCAGAATTTCATACTGTTCGTACGGACAGAAAATTTTTATCGAGCAGGAGAGTTGGTGGATTTGCAGTTTTTGTAAACCAGCAAAGGAACACAAACTCTAAGTCCCTATTTTCTTATTCGGATGGCTTAAAAGACGCCATTTCTGTAGACTGTGAGCCTCGATTTTTACAAAATTCCAAAGGCATAATCTATATGAGCATCTATATTCCCCTTTTTACATGCCAAAACACTACAGGGCATTTTTTATTTTCTTTCCCTTTAACTTGTTCTTATTTTCTGTGAATATTTTATTGTTTTATGTGGCGATTTCAACCGTGTGAATCTACGTTCCCTCACGTTGTTAGGTTTTGACGGCCTAGTTTATTTCAACACTCGCGCTGATGCCACACTTGATCTCACTTCGACCAAGTATCCTAAACTGTTTGCTGTCCTTAATAGAGCCCTGTCGTCAGGCTCAGAGCCCAGTGTTTTATTATGCCTGCAAACTAGCTATTGTGGTTCTAAGAAATGGCTGTTAGCAAAATCCGAGAGGAAACATAAGTTTCGCGAAATGTGCGCACAGAATATATTTTTCCTCCAAACCTATATATCTGTAAACCTTCCTGCACTTCCTGAACACTCGGATCTTCTTTATCTACTTATATAAAATAATTTCTATTTCACTAGGACTTGTCCTTTACCCAAAAGCATCAATGGGCAGGTTTTGGGGGACCTTAGGGGGGTTAAGGGGGACGGGGGTGGTGGCGGGGGCATTTTACGCAACGGGAGGGGTGCGTTTGGGAAAGGGGGAGGGGCTGAAATGAGCAAAATAACGCGTCGTGCTGCGAATTTTATTTTGGCGACGGGGGAAAACGGGTTGACATCCCCGCCCTCAGCCCCGTCTTCGGCGGGGTAATAGCCCCGTTCTGCCCCGTTTTTCCCCACCGCTCGACGGGGGAGAACGGGGATTGTGCTAGCAGGGAGGTTAAGTGTGGAAAAATTGCCGTTCAATTTTTAATAACAGTGTTGAATTATCGGCACGCATGTTAAAAAAGGAGCAAAGTAAGTCAGCAATTATCTGCCTTCAACAGACTTGGCTTAATAGTGATATAACATCGCAACTAATTGCGCCACCAGTATTTCATACTGTTCGTACGGACCGAAAATTATTATTGAGCAGTAGAGGTGGTGCATTTGCAGTTACTGTAAACCAGCAATGGAACACAAACTGTACGTTCCTATTTTTATATTCGTATGACTTATTAGACGCCATTTCTGTAGACTGAGCCTCAATTTTTACAAAATTCGAAAGGCACAATCTATGTCAGCATCTATATTCCCCCATTTACATGCCAAAGCGCTGAGGGGTATTTTTTATTTTCTTTCCCTTTTACTTGCCCTACTGTCCTGTGAATAAGTTATTGTTTTATGTGGTGACTTCAACTGTGTGAATCTACGTTCCCTCACGTTGTTAGGTTTGGGCGACCTAGTTTCTTTCAACACTCGTGCTGACGCCCCTCTTGATCTCATTTTGACCAATTATCCTAAACTGTTTGCTATCAACAATAGAGCCCCGTTGTCAGGCTCAGATCACAGTGTGTAATTGGGCCTGCCTACCATCTAAGAAAGGACTGTTAGCAAAATCCAAGAGGAAACGTAAGGTTCGCGAAATGTTCCCAGAGAATATATTTTTCCTCCAGACCTACATATCTGAAAACCTTCATGCACTGCCTGAACACGCGGATGTCGATTCGTACTCCAATTTTCTCCCAACGTTTTTCAAATGAAATTTTTACTGTATGTTGTCCTCATGACAATGTCATGGTAAGACCTGACAGAATCTCTTCTCCCCATCTAAAAATGTTGAGGCGCCAAAAGTGATTGTTCTTCAAGCAAGGTCTACGAGATAGGCTAAAAAATGTGAACGTTCTCATGAAGCGTGACATTTCCAGGCGGAATGACCTTTTTGTTAGTCAGCTTTTTACTTGTTCTACATCTTCCTCTACTGTCTCATTGGATTAAATTTGGAAACGTCTAAGGCATCTTACTGGTCAACGCAACACACTAGCACATATAGATGCTGACATAGACTTAGATCTTTTTAATGCAAACTTTATCCACACTCCCACTGTCTCCCGTCTTCTGACAGACGCCATTACCTGATTACCGAGTGTCTTTGTTTCAGTGTCTGTGGAAACAGTGATGAAACATCTTAAAAGGTTTCGAGGTTCAACAGCTGCAGGACCAGATGGGATCTCACAATTTCTCCTGAAATCCTGCTCTTGTCAGTTAGCACTTGCATTGGCACACCTCAGCAAGTTGTCCTTTAAAGACTCGAAGATTGCTAATGAGTGGTGATCAGTGAGTATCACTCCCATCCCGAACAAAGCCCCCTCTTCTAGTCCAAAATCTTTTCGTCCAATTGCTTGCACTTCTGCACTATTGAACCTTGTAGAACAAGTCGCCTTAGACATCATCACACCGTTTTCTTCTAATATTTCCGATCCCTTGCAACTTGCGTATAAGGCTAGGCGTAGTACATTAGACGCTGTTGCTCTGGTAGTCCATTCTGCTCTAAGTGATTGAAATAAGGGTTGCCGGGCGTACAAATACATATTTGTTGACTAATCATCATCATTAATAATATCTCATGCCATCTTCTTCTTAATAAAACCACTGCATGCGGCTTTACCGGCTGGGCTCTCTCTTGGGTTGGGAACTAATTCACTTTCCGCACTCAATTCTTTCAATGCGGCAAACGAGAATCCACGGTCCTTCCCAACACCTGTGGTGTTTTTAAAGGGTCTATCTTATCCCGCACATCTTCTCCCTACACACTGAAGATGTATGATCACCACATGATTGTTCCTATGTTGCCAATACAAGCGAACATGCGAGTCCCAGGAGGTAAACTGCGATGAAGATAACTCGAGTCGTCTTCTTCTGTTCCTATGTTAAAAATGCTGATAATATGGTTGTTGGCCATTCTCTTAAAAGTCAAATACATCTCCAGGTACTGAAAAATGGCTCGGACCACGTCTCAGCATAGTCGTCAGCAAATGGCCTTCTAATAAACGACCAGAAGTCAGTCCAGTGTGTGTTTCGATTGCAACTCTCGCCCAGTTCTAGATCCTTAGACATTCTGGGCAGTGCGATATCCTCTTCCCGGTACCTTGTCGTTAATAAGTCCTCTAATAATGTATTTAATTATTTTTGATGCTGAAGTCCACTTTATTAAAATTTCCCGGCAACCTCTAGATTTTGAGTGTTTTAATACGCTTTCCCTTGATCTCAGTAAATGAAGCCATTTTGCTGAAAAATTTGAACATTTAGCTTAAAAATAAAGCGTATTCCTTTCTCTCCTTTCTTCCCCTCCCATCCGCAAATCTCCGAAGGCGCAGTGATGACAGGAGTAGGAGGAGGTTTGGCTGAATGCAAACCGTTTCGATGAACCAGTTCTCATCAGCTGCAGACGAACGGCCACTGGTAAGTGAATGCTTACCCTGATCTATTAATCGCCCGATATCACGGATGTTTCATATAAAGACGGGCAGTGAAAGAGTATTCTTTCTTATTTACCTATTTCTTTATTGATTTGCCCCATCACTTCTGATGCAATAACCTGACTGCCCAAGCAGGATTTCCTTAGCCATAAACCATACGGTGATCACGAGTTGCAGTAGGCTGTGATTTAAATCATGGCTGCCGTCGGGGACCTTGGTACTCAGGTGGCTAAAGTCTTGGCTGTACTTAAGCTTTCCCCTTGCAGGCGTGGGTTTGAATCCTACCGAGGCCGTGGCGTTTTTCACAATTGGGTCAACTGAAGTGCGAAAATTTGCCAAATCTGTCTATTTATATTTATGCGTATTTTTTTATG
>JAYGXS010000007.1:23790367-23814047 GCA_036362985.1 Ligula intestinalis
ATTTGCTCACCGAAGGACTCATTTTGTTTATCCAGTCCTTGCTGTTGGCACTCACAGCGTTCTACTTTGGGCTGGGTGATGACTATGCCGTAATCTGTAGACCCAATTCTTAACAATGGAAGTCAGCTGCAAACTAGTAAGCACAAGCTCGTCTGCTCGCCTGATTTGTACCTAACGCAGTAGGTTGCGAAATATAGCCACAGCAGCAGCTGAAATGGCGATTGGTGGGTTCCGCGTGAACATATTCGAAATTCACGGAGAAAATGCCTACTGTTTATGTAACCCTACTACACAGATTATGCTTCTTGCAGGTGACCAGGGCTATTTGCACTCAAAACCGGAGGGAAAGCGTTCTCTGAAACCAGTTGTTAGTGTGCCCAACATTTTGAACTCCCTCGCGTGCACATTGCCAAGGAATAAAGCTCAGCTCTGCCAAGAGTGACCTTGACCTGCCATTGTTCGCTCCACCGAGGGTGACATGCCTCCTTCAGCAGCCCTGAAGTTCGGTTGTCTGACTGGCTTAGTATTATTTAGGAGATTTTTGCAGATTAGCTTTATTTAGTGAATTCAAATGTTCAAATAACACGCAGCGTTCGGCGGGAATCGAACCCGCATAGCAAAGAAAACTTTTGCACAGCCAGTGCTACAAGACAACGACGTACTCCGTGAATTAATCACCTTTGGGTCGATATTACCAGCCCAACTTTTCCAACCGTATGGAATCCACCAATGCGGAATAGCAAACTGACTGTTCAGGCAGAACTTCCGAAGCAGTCGTCTAAAATCCGCCCAAATAACTAATAGGCTGACTTATGCATTGAAGAAGTTTTAGCAAATTTACTTCATTTAGTTGACCTGATTGGTAAAAACTCGCGGCATCGGTGGCAGCTTAGTATTCGCACGCTTTGAAAGTTGAAGCCGTCCTCTAGCGAGAACGCGTGGACGGCTACCAAGTATAGCTTTTCCTTTGTTCGAAAGGACATGCTTTGTAAATAATTTAGGTTGATGCCTCATGAGATTGCGAAGGTACTGTATATACTGCATTGGCTGGCAAAGTCTCATACTAAAGTCGGCAAAAAATAATTAATGGTGCGGAATCACATGCATGCATACAATTCTTTAGCATGGAAGATTTTAACATACGGCTAGAAGATATTTCTGTTTGCTTTTTTGAGGCTATTTTAATGTCCCTGAAAGTGGAATGTCCATAAACGGTCGTGAACTCAGGGAAACTATGTTATGCAGATGCGATCACTGGGACAATACATTTAGGATCTCGTCGTAGGCCCTTGTAGCCCTCTATCTTTCACAGGCCCCCATTATGCACGGTAGCCACATGCGACAGTGTTTATCTAACACGTTGCAGGCTGCTGGTAATAATAATTGACAATACAAACTATATCGTAAGATACATCCGCATTCGTTTAAACAAAATTTATGCAAAAAGGACTTCCTTATTTCCAACCTCCGTAAGTCGCTCAAAGTTTGGGCAAATTTCATCGCTAAAACGCATCTAGTAGATGAAGTTTAATGTGTTTTCAGACGTTACGTTTCACAGAAGTGGCTTGATTAAAAAAAATTGTACTTGTATATGAGGCGAAATTTCCTAAACGGGCTTCAGTAATTATGAAACAACCGTACACAAATAGTTGTTGCAGATGAATACCCTTCATGGGGCGATGATATTCAGCATATATTAAAGGACTGAGCAGTTCAGAAGATATTGAGAAAAACATCCACCTGTGGTGACCTAAACCGGCAAGAAAACGAGATCTTGGCTCAATCTGATCAATAGATTGTGGATTCGAAGCTCTAATCGTGCGTCAAACGGTCGTGAGTTTAAGTCTTGCGTGCAGTATCACCTGCGGTTGGGTATGACTGGCTGACGACAGATAATAAGCCCAAAAATGACTATCCTGGACATCAGAAGAAGAGGATGCGACCACTGAAATAACAATTGCACGATTCCTGATGTTTCGGATTCCGTCGGGAATTGTCGCGAAATTATAAGGCCTGCATATGACGCTGACAGGGCCATTGTGGCAAGCATTGAGTCAGACGCAAAGTGTCAAGCCAATTAAGACCCAAGTGGTTGCTACAGAAATGGACAATCATCGTACGCACGCAGATGACCACAACGATCGATAAATACCATGCAACTTGCATATGTTTTAACCGTATCTGCGTATGACTATGATTATACTACCATTACCTATTACTTAGGATTCCCGACGGAATCCTAAACGTCAGGAGAAAAAACTCATGTTCCAGTGGTCGCATTCTCTTCTTCTAAACTGCTTCATGGGGCTCGCATATTCTCCCCTATTGGATTCTTTCGAGAATCCTTAATCATTGGTTATCGTAGAAAAGTCTGAGGCATGTGCAGAAATGAGTGTAACCTGCACAGATTGCACGCTATTTATAGTTCGTAGCGGTCAATCGCATGCATACTATAATTATCGGTTCCTGTAGCCACCGCTTGAAGTCTTCTTTGGTGCGGTGATGGCTCATTAATAGCCACAATTTACTTGTCCACGTCGGATATGGGCTTGACAATTGTACGAAAATTATGCCCGCTGCCGACAGATTTGTTGATGCACTTTCTCTGACGCGGTTGCTATGTCAACCACCACACCGGATCCTGTAAGCGAGTCCAAAAGTTTCCTGCCTTGGCAATGGATCTTTCGGTGTCATTACCCGCCACCTAATGGTTGCTTCTCGTGTGTGCTCAAATCCAACTTCAAGTGGGGTGAGTAGAAGGCTGACCACTTCCGATATGTTCGTTACGTAGTTGGATTAGGTTTCTTCTCTCGTCCGCGTATGCATTGGTTGACACAATTGCGCGGGTATCCATTCAACCTCAGTACCTGTCGAAGATATTGTAATTCAACAAACTTATCTCCCCTTTCGCTGCAATGCATCTGAACGCGCTGGTATAGTGCTCTTACGCAGCTGCGTTTGTGACTGATCGGGTGGTTGCTATTGAAGTTCGGGACTTGAATAGTGTTGTTTGGTTTTTCTGAACACATTAGTCTTTAGGCCACCATCCTCTTAACGGCAAACCAGGACATCAAGGAAGGTCAACTGGTTGTTTTATCCTTCCTCCATCGTAAATTGAACGGCCGGGAAGACGGTGTTTAGACGTTCCTTGAATGTCAGCACCTGATCCTGCTCAATTACGACGATGGTATCCCCCACATACTGAGTCCAGAATTTCGGTCTGTGTGGTGTCGGAAAACGAGCTAATTCCACCGTTGCAGGACTACCCCTGCTATGGGTCCTTAAACGAACCCATGGGCATGTTTTTCACCTGCTCGTATATAGTTTTGTTGAAGTTAAAAACAGTACTTAATGAGCCGGGGATTTGAGCGTGTCCAGGGTGATTCTACGTAGGAGTATTTGGATAGTCTCGACTGCCAGATCCTGTGGAGAAGAATTAAAAGGGTTGTCAGGTATTTTACCATGTTTGAGTGATGTTCATAAGATAATACGGATTGGTTTTGCTAATTATTCAGCAAATTGACATAGCAGTACACCTGGGATCTTATCTGACGCAGGCGGCGTCGCCGCAACAAACGCCTTTAACGCTGACTAACACATTAATGATATTGTGACACTCACCGTTCAGATTATAGGAGATACCTAAGAATATTTACCGGATGTGGCAAATTGACATGTGGTATAAACAGATAAAAATTGAAGTGGAAAATTTACACCGATCTGGTTCATGATCTAACCATCCTGGTTAAGGCCTCTGCAACGGTGGCCGCTAAGTTTATAGTTTGCAAGGCAAATAGTACTACCATTACTATTACATTACCATTATTATTCGCCTTGCAATATACATCTATATATATATATATATATATATTTGGGGTGTCAAGGTTGCAAGGACCTCCACTAAGATGGGTACATCCTGAGACAGATCGGTGTACAATCTCCTACTACCATATTTACTCCCAATCACAAACCAAAAAGGCAGCGGACTCGTGGCTCAATGGTTAGGGCCTTTGCATCTGACCGGAGAGAGCAGACTTCGAAACTCGATTGTGGCGGCAACTTCCACTGCTAAACTTGAGGTGGGTTACCCCAGCTGATGATGGCAATCAAGCCAGAAAAGGCCTTCCTGAGAGTCCCTCTGTATTTGTCGGTAATACAAAATATTAAGATAAAGTGGTACCGACTGAGACAAGGAAGACCGGAATGGCGGGTCATTAGTCAGTAATTTTTGATCCCAGGAGTGAATCACCCGATTCGAACCCGGGCCGTTGGTCAATAAGTACAACCGTCCATCATTGAGCCCGGTGGATCATCTACGGGCCTAAGACCCTATGCCAGGGTGCTGCAAAGAGACTGTCTAGCATATTTTGTCTGCCACTGGTTTCGCGCTTTATCGCCACAACGAAAGGTACATGTAAGCTGGTTTCCTCGTCCGATGGGTTCGTCGCGGTGTCATCTCTTCTCGTACTTTTTATGTCTCATGTGCGCTTGTCCTAGTCTCGTTTTCACGTGACGGCGCAGAACTTTGTAGGTTGCAGGCAGGTCCAAATGTCTGTTGATAGAGCTGGCAGTATCTGTTTAACAAGACCAAATTTATGCTATCGTGCAATCTCTCATTTCATTCACGGTATTGCACGAGTTAGATTATATTTCGTAACCCACTTCAGGATTTCCCTCAAATTTGTTTAGGAGATAGGGAACCTGACGTTGCGGCTGAGGGCGGCACACTATGTACAAGTGCGAAAACAATTTCAGACACCGCGTTTAAGGTCACAATTTAAGGGCAGAATGAGCATTGGCTAGGCTATCCAGAATCCGTAAAATTTCCGAAGATAAACTTAAAACTATTTAAGCGACTGGAACACAGGAGTTATTATGCACCGCCGCAGTAGGTCTCGATTACGTTCTTCCTACTCTCCACACAATCGCGCGCACTAGAATCACGCTGTGCAGGCGTGATTACGCTCATAATGTGCTTAGACAGTGGGGCGACGTCGAAATCGCTCCCATCCTCCTCTTCTCCCCTTTCCTCAACCTACTTTACCCAACCCCCTTGTACTCAAAATGCCGCCTTCCTCTGTTATACTAAATTTTATACACCCTTGGTCGTGAATACGCCGACATAGTGAGCCGGCGAATGAAAGGTGGCAAACCACATGGCTCCATCGGAATGGTTCCGCAGTTCGCAGAGGAATGGATACATACGCTATGAAAAGCATAGGACTTTTTAACTGTTATTCAACGCCAATTCACTGGAGATCAGTTCATACTACAGCCGAAAGAAGAAGAAGATACAAGGGCATCTACCGGGAGAGGATAATTTTGTTTCAAACGTTTAGGGCAGTTGTGACTTGTCTACCCATCTTCAGATAATGAATAATCTGGCTCATGGTTCTCGCTGTATGCCACTCTTTTTTTCCGTGTGCGTATTCGGCCAGTTTTAGCTGAACCGCTGTGTATGGCTGGCATCTCATCGTCGGCTGCCTCGTAGATCCTGTCTGTCACCGTGGCGCTTGTTTTTGTTTGGCGCCATCACGCTTTGGCCGCGTCGGTCCCCGTCATGCCATAGCTTGCACGTTGGCCCTAAATCTAGTTGGTGACCAAGATCGTTCCACATCGTGCTTGTTCCTTAACAATAAGGTTCTCAATACATCTGTTATAATCTTGGGTGTGCCTGCGTCGACACTGTTTATATCCTCCAGTTGCGTGTTAGGAAGAGAAGGCAGACGGGATAGTAGACAATAGTTTATTGCCCCTGTTTCTGCGTGTACATCAGCTCTGTCTTCTGCGTATCCGCCAGCTTTCTTTGTGTCCGTCAGCAGCATGTGTTTTGTCGTCGTTCTCGTCTTGGACAACAGCAGGTCTCGGCAGCAGACTATCGTGTCTGAAGCATGAGTGTGCCGCCTCATGTTGGTGGAAGCGTAATTAAGGACCGACGGCTTTTGTTCCCTATCGGTCTCTTTGCTATTGGACCATGCGAACAGCCATCGTGCAGTGTCATCAGTTTGATACGTAGCGCCGCTGTGACACGCGCATTTGCATGCGTCCTTTCAAGACCTCTTGTTAGGCGTGACCTCAGGGATGGCTGACTCCGACCGGCGGCTGTCCTTGCGTATCAACCCTTGATAATCGCGCGTCTTGGCCCAGAGCGACGACTCACGTACTGGGCCGTCTTAACAACATCCAACTGATGCTCATGCATTCACAGCATACATTGAGAACCATGATCCGGAATATTCACTCCTGGAGATGGGTAGGGGAGACAACTGTCCGAAATGTCAGACATCAAATCATCGTCTTCAGTTGAGCGCTATTTCTTTCTTCAGACTATCCACCTTGGAATCGAATTTTCACTAGTTTCATGCAACAGTGTCACAGTAGCTATCGGAACGGACCGGGAAGCCGCTAGTACGTCGGTTATTCAAACTATACACTGCTAGGTGCGCAAGAACCATTTATAATAATGCCTGAACCATAGGCATCCTTATGAAATATTAGAGGAAAGTGCGAGATACGTGGAAAAAAGGAATTATCATCCTATCATTTTCCATTCACCATTAATAAAATTCAGTACGCAAACGACTTAACAAAGACGAACCACGAACAAAGAAGTATTCATCTGGTGACGTTTATTTCGGAACTGACGTTTCGGATATTTGTCTGTTCTACTCATTTTCAGTGAACGAATCGCGCTGGCCTCCGTCTTGCCCTGGCTTGTTTCACGCACCAACACGTTGAAAATGTCCGATGATAAGAAGGTTCCTCATACAGCCAGCTGATACTCATGCATTCATGGTATATAGCGGGAACCATAGTCGAGCAAATTCATCCTGGGACGAGACAACTGACCAAAATGGCCGATAATAAATAAAGCATTCCTGGTGATCGAACTTTCTTTTTTTTGACCGAAAACCTCGGAACTGAAGTTTCACTACTATTATTGTCTTCAACTGTGTCACAGGAGCAGTCAGAACCGGCTATTCAAACTACAAATTTATGGGTGCGTGAGAGCCATTTCTATTAATGATAGACCTGCAGGTGCCCTCATGAAATATTAAATGAAATACCAGGGAGAGGGAGATACGGGGAAACAGAGATTATAAGTCTATTATTTTCGGCAAAAACACCTCAATTAATAAAGTTGGGTACGTAAAAGACAACAAACGGGTGAACCAAGAAAACGACATTTGTAAAATCCATGAACAGTCTTCAGTGAAAAGGTCACAACATTTGCTTGCAACTAGTCTTCCTTCAAAATGGCACTGGCTTACTGTGCAGACGGTCTACTATTTGTCAACGCACTCGAACACGCGATTTCCGTAAATTAATCAAGAAGTAAATGCGATCGTCTGAGGTTTCGAAAATTCGTCACGAATCCATCGGCAGAGAAATTAGTAGAATCGGGGTATTGTAGAACAGAGTAAACAAAAAAGGGGTAGAACGAAACATAAGCACCGCATAACTTCATCAGAAAACCGTAAGAAAAGATCATAGTTTCTTCTTCGCCGCTCATGTTAGCGAGTATTATATCAGTTCGTGAATTTAAACAAAATCAAACACCGAATTTGGGACAAGAGAATACCATTTTATATTTAAACGGATACTAGAAACCAGACATACCTGACATCTTATTGGTAGGCTCCCAGCCAATAATAATAAACTGGACGAAATGTGTACCGATAAAGATTAAGAATGCAGAATTGCTCCAACGTTGTATGATGCGAAGTAATTCACTGCCACTGAGGATACAGAACGTGTTCGCTTAGGAGGCCACGAGGTATGCGGCAAGGTGTACGAGAATACCCATTAAAGCCTATGGTGTTAACATCCTCTCCAGAAACCGACCATTTGCTAGTTCTGTGTAGACGGCAAATACAATATAAACTGCGGAGATATGTAATGCAGCAATAAAGGTGGCGCATCAAAAATGGGATACTGCAGACCACTTTTGTTCAGCCGCAATGGGGACCAGAATGAGTGGCAGAAAACATCAGGGACTGAGATGATAGCTTCAACCCATTGCGAGGACGGTGTTTCGAAATGTGAAGAGTTAATTTATAAGCAAGCATATCATAGGTTTAAACATATCAAATGAAATCACTGGATCAAGGACTATGTTTTACGGGCGTTTGCTATCCCATCGCAGACCCAGCATCAGGAACCACAGTATAAACGTGCAATTCATACCCTGGGAATTGCCAATGTATATCTACGAAAATTAACAGCTTCATACTATCGAGGGTAATAGCCCGATTATGCGCTAATTGCCTGATGATCGACTTCCTGTGACTGGCGTATGAAGAGCTGTTTGCCTCTAGGCTACTCACAGTGGCGAATTGCTTTGGTCAAACTGAGTCTCAGCACAGAAAAGGGGTTGGGCAGGTCAATATACCCGTTTACTGACTGGGAATCCGTATATTATGACTCAAGTAACTCGCAATTCACAGGATTTTCAACTTTGCAAGAAGTATGAACCCATTCAAAGCGAAAGTTTGGCCAAATGTGTGTGTTTGTGGTGAATCCACGGAGGAATCTGTAGCGTCAGGTGAAGAACATTATTGTTCCAGCATTCGAATCTGCTTCTGCTCAGATACTTTCTGGGATCCGAATTTTTGCTTTGATTGCAATTTTAGCTGCCACATTATGCATAACAGGCCACGTAAAATGTACTTACAGGCACCACTTTATAATAGATGTTTAGAATCAAAGAGGACGAAGACGTTTTGAGAACCAGAATCGTAATTTTATTCTTCTGAGCTTTAGTGCTCTTGCGGGAGTCCATCTTCAGAGATAAACCGTCAACGAAAAGTGAGAAACAGATATAGGGTGCAAGAAGCAAGGAGCTGTTGTTGGGCAAGGGGGCTGGTTAAGAGGCGGGGGAGGAAGCTCATTAATCACCACTGTTGACCGTGCATCTGCCGTTGCGAAGGGCGATGTATGCGGGCTCCAGCTCAGTACAAATGTTAACTGATCTGTCATCTGAGGTCCATGCTTCAAGTAACTCGCATCCTGTCTTGCTGCCGGCGTGGGTAATTATCTTTGCGACTGCCACCACCGGAATCATAATTGACTTCGTCGGAATTGTTGAAGTCTTGCGAGAGTCCGGACTCTCTGCCTTTACTCGGAAGAAAAAACACACGAGGCCCGATATTTTTGTCGCCACTTTATGCGGAATGGCTATCCAAAACCTTCATAGGCCGATGCCTCCGTGCTCACCCTTCAAGGGCCCAAACAGAACCAACCCGTACTATATGACATGCACTGTCATACATCAAGGATGATCCGAAAGTGACAGAGTGCATTACTGTGGGATAAGACTTTGGAATTGCACACCATCGCAAAGCTACCATTCGTGGCCTGATCATGAGAAAAAAGAACGATTAAGTCCCAGTAACAGTGGGGCGTAGTGTATCGCATAACTTGTCTAAACTCTCACCAAAATTACACCGGACAGACTGGACGTGAGCTTGGTTCACGCATATAAGAACATAAGCTGGCGGGATGACTCATTATTGCAAGTGGCTGCCCACACCTACGACACGGGTCACGGATTTAACTTTGCAGTCACAAAAATAATTGCTCACGCCAGCATCAAGACAGGAGGGTAGCTACCTGAAGCCCGGGCCTCCGATGACAACTCACTCAACCGATGTACTAAGCTGATGCCCGCATACATCGCCCTATATAGGCATATCCACACGGCCGACGCTGGTGATTAATGAGTTCACTCCGGGTTTCTTTCTCCCTCCCCTATAACAGTTACTTGGTTCCTGCCTCCTACGACTACTGCTCGCTTTTCGTTGACAGTTTATGTCTGACGCTGGAATCCCACATTAGTCTGAGCGCTCAGAAGAACGAAATAACTATTTCGGTGCTCGAAACGCCTTCATCTTCTGTACAAATACATGAGATGTGAACCATTGCCTCGATCCATGTTAAGAATAATGCCTAGGTCGCAGCAAAATGCATCACCGACATAAAGCATTTGATTGGCTAAGTTGTAGGTAGAAGCAAAGTTGTTTTCAAGAACTCGAATTTGGTGTGGACTTCGCATGCACTCTCAGCATGTAAGTCCATAAAAACCCGGCGATTTTTTTACAACCCATGCGCTAATGCACGTTTCTCACCAAAAGGCTCATGTTGTTTATCCAGTCCTTGCCGGTGACCTTCTCACCGGTGTACTTTGTGCGGCGACTGATGGATATTCCCCAGACTTGGTCACAACAGCAGCCAAGGTACCGATGGTTCGATTGCGAGAGAACTTTTTCAATATCCAATGTCAGTGAGAACACTTCAGGCTATTTATTTAGCTCTACTCGAAAGGGATGCTTTCTTGCAATTGTTAAGAACGATTCTCGTTGGAGACCAGCATCGTTAGGTGATTGAAATAAATTGAAATTCGTCTGCATGATTTTACCATCAATGCTTGCAAACAGAATCCATGGCTCAGTTCCTGTCCAAGCACGCAAACTACCACGTCAAGATCACGCGCCATAACCGCAGGGACGCGCGCAGGGGAGACACGATAAGATGGCGTGAGCATCGACGTGGCGCGGGCATAGATCAATCATATGTGTCACTCAATCCCCCAACCCCAGCTATGCGCAGCCAATGTCTGCTGCTTTTCTCATTTTCTCTGATGATGGCTTCTCATGAGGAGCCGAAAGCTCAGAAAAATAAAATTGCCGTTCCAGAGATCGCGCCCTTTTCTTCTTCTTCACATAGTGACATTCGCTCACAAAATAATTAACGTTGCCTCCCTACTAAAGTCATTTGTTGTAATTAACAACACAGTTCAGACTTTTGGTAGACATTTCATTAATCTACTTCACATGCTACATTGACATACGAAGACTCATGCAAAACTTAGCACGAAAGGATAAGTGGCGAGGAATCTCTTCTAGGCATATATTTATTTTAGCATGGCAAATTGATGTCAGTGCACCTTTTACTTAAAAGCCGACAGTCACTAAGAACTTGTGAAAATTCTTGCTTGTGCTTATGAGGCCACTTGAGGTCGTTGCACCGGTTGCCTTAAAAACCTTTACATTTAAATCAGTGAGCTGTCAAACGTCATTATTTGCAATTCGCGTTTTCAGTAAAGATTAAATATTTTGAAATGGCGATTTTTTAATCAGCCTGTGCTCCACTTTACGCCTTTATATCTCTCTTTTGCTGTAATTCTTGGGACATGGAGCACAGGTTAATTTAAAGTAACAGGAATTTTCTTTACTATCTAATGACATTAACTGTGGTAGGCGATGGTCTCTATAACCCTAATAGTAAAAACCCGAATTCAGAACGTACTTTAAACAAATTTCGTATCTTGAGTGTTTTTATTAAAGGTAGGGCATTATCTACATCTTTGGGCATTCAAATGAAAACAATTAAAATTGTGAAGTATTAACCCACAATTCAATGTATGTTTCAAACGTACTCTAGGGCATCGTATTAATATAAAAATATTTTACGAAACAAAACTCCTCCTGCTTTACATGACATGTTAGAAATGCAATCGAATTTGTCGTTACCACTAGTAACCGACCGACCACTCAACATGGGGTGTCCCTTTGGGCTGCATCGTGCGAAGACCTGTTTACGTTTGACGAATGCATCTCCAAAAACTATATTTAATTTACCCTCGTCTCCTGAACCCCAGTGGAAATTTACAGTTGACGCCATTGATCATGCAATATTTCGACATATGCGAAAGACTAATGCTCTTTTGCTAATCGGAATTCAGTCCAGTTGTGATACTGGTCATTGTGACGTCTATTTTGAAGTCATTTCAGTCAGTATATGATGCCGGCTTTTTAACGAGTTTCGAGTTGACTCCTAGCAAATCGTATCGACTGTAAAAACTGACTAGTTCTGTAGTATGCATTTGTAGTAGTGATTTCGACTGCCTTTATAAATTCAAATACATTTCATGTAAACATGCATAATACAATTATGTTTGTACTTGTTTGCTAGCAAATTACACTTATTTTAAATGTTATATTCAACAAAGGGGAGCTTTTGGTTTTAAATTAGTTGCTACTTATGAGCTTTCTTAGGATTGTTAGGCCCTCATCCATAATTAATCGTAACAGATAATTTATTAGTGCTGCCCATACTGCATAAAGTATATTCCAAATATATTTCAGTATTTGATGACAAAAAGGTGATGTCTTCCTCAAGGCGTAGTCAAAACTGCAAATTTCCTTAAACAGGACGCCCACAGTGCGCAGTTGTTAAATTCTGAATTCCAGTGTAGCGTTCACTCGTTTAGAAAATTGATTTGCAATTGGGCAACTTTTTTAAAACCGAAAGTTTCCCTTTTTGAAAGCCAAATTTAAAGAACGCGTAAGTTGCTATCAAACAAGTGCAAACAAAAATTTTCTTTTGCATGTTTTACATAAAATATATTTGAATTCATAAGAACAGTCAAAATCAATGATAAAAGGCATACTACTTCAGTAATCAGTTTTTTAAATAGATCCGTTTTGCTAAGAGTCGAAACGAATCTCTTTAAAAAGCCGGCATCCTATTCTGACTGAAATGATTTCAAAGTAGACTACACAATAGTCAGTATCACAACTGGAGTCAATTCCGATTAGCGAAAGAGTATTAGTCTTTTGCATATATCGAAATATTGCATGATCAACGGCGTCTACTGTATATTCAAACTTAATTCCAAACTTAACCAAATAAATAATTCCATCAGTTTCTAAACTTATGCTTACCACTTTAGTAAAAATTGGTATTTCTAAAAATCTCATGTTGGGTTTAATATGCCTTTTATGTTTACAATGTTATCAATTCCTTGTTCAAACGCGTGCACCTGCAGTTTATTCATTGATGAATAAATTTTCAGATAAAATTCAGGTCATGCGAATTTAAATTTCTAAGGTAGCGCAAAAAGCTGACCAAATTAATAAAAAAACTTTGCGAACCGACAATTCATATTTTCTTCGGTTACTTCAAAGTAGGCTTTACTTGTTTGCACATGAAATTACGTAATTTAAATAAAGATGGAGGACAATAAGTAAGCGGTGCGTTAATAGAGACAAACAATGCTTGCTATGGATTTACCGTATCTGGTCGCAGGCTGACTAAGTAAATGGATGAAAATATAATCATTTATTCTTCTTACACGCGTTAGATGAATTGCAGATGCAGAGAAAAACCCGATAACGTGGACCACACCGAAGAATCCTCTAAACAACACTGATTTAACAACCATTATGCTTACAAGTGTGGCCGTCAGTTTAGCGGAAAATTGTTGCTGCAAAGGCTACGTTCATGGATTCGTCCTCAGCTAGAAGAACTTGAGAAGGGGTACACTTAACAAAATTAACGACGTCTCCATCGAAGATAATTGCCCGCTCCTGCACTCATTGCTTGATGGCCGGCGTGCGGGCTGTGACCTGCTCATATTTTATCGCATGTCATGGTAATGGAAGTGAAGATTGCTCGGCTGTCTGACTCCCTGGCGCTGGCTTGTGCGTCCCCCTAGTGGCGACTTTTTATGGCCAGACTGAGCCTGAGTATAGATTATGGATTGGATAGGTCAAAACGCTTGTTTATAGACTGGAGCTCCATTCACCCGATGTCTATTAACTGTTGATTCACAGGTTTTTTTACCTGCCGCCTCGAGAATGTCGGGCTCAAACTTTGAGTTGGTGACCATGTCTAGTTGAATCATCCACTGCTGCCGCGTATTAGACGATGCCTGTCTTGAGAAATCTGCCAGTTTCTCCAACGTAGTCTCTTTGTCCGCAAATGCACTAGATCCAAAAGACGCTTCCATATGTTTGTTGTCGTGGCAGCGGGTTGTTCGATTTCATTTTCTGACATCTTAAGGTTGCCCCGGCTTGTGTGCGACACCAACACAAAGTGGTATGAGAAAGCAGCCAAATACCTAGGATACGTTTGTCACGAAGGAAATTGCTCATCAATATGAGACTTTGGTAAGATGTTGCTGCTAATCTCGTTTGTGCATGCACAGTTAGGCGCGGGTAGCCATTCTGTCTGAGCAGCCCTCGAAGATATTGCATTTCGGCAACTTGGTTTTCCGGTTCACCGCAGTGCATGAATAACCCGTTTCTGCTATTATCTCTGATGAAGATTCCGCAACGTATTTCGAAACATCAAGCGAATAATATTGCTCAGCGACCAAATTTACATTTTCCAAATTATCTCTTGGGACTCGCATGTTCGCTGATAATAGCATTAGTAGAATATTTCATGAAATCAAGTTAGGCGAGCGATCGTTTTAGATTTATTCATCATCAGGCAATGCAATTATAGAAGGGTGAGTAGAGTTAGCGAAACTCTATGCAACCAAGCAGTAGTTATTAGAGAAATAAGGGGTACGAGGTCTAAAGGGATCAAAAGTGTCAGATTCTAGTCTTATTAGGGGACCAGAGAAGAAAAATGGTGGTGGAGGAGGTGAGGAGAGGAGCAGGGGTCCGAAAATTAGTTCGTGTCGTCCCGTCATCGTTGGCTCGTATTTTGTCGGGATCTTGGAGGACGCAAGGTGTTATCTTCCCATGTTGGCGTTTCAGTTTTTAGTCGGTTAGCCTGAGCACCGGCAAGATTTGTGCAGCTCAATGTTCTAGGTCAACTGAGCCGAATAGTTTTGTTTACAACCTATCGTCCACGTGGCTTGTATTTGCACTGAGAGAAAAGAAGCCTGATAAGTCTAATGCCTCGACTACCTCTGAGTGAGCATACGGATTCCTCAGGTGTCCGAGCAGCTAGGCGTTCGCTAGACGGTGAAGGAGAGAATGAGGTCGACCCTCGACGCGTTTCTCTCCCTATCATAATAAATATGAATACGCTTGAATCTATCACGGTGCACTAAAAGCCGTGGCTTGGAGGTTTTGCCATCTGACGGGAAAACACGGGCCACCTACGTTGCTGCTCCTTTTGTATGCGTGTGTTTGTGTGTGCGTATGGGAGGAGAAGGAAGACTGAGAGTCAGGCTGCAATAGATCCTTCTTACTGTAGCCTTTATAGCGCTCCCGCGCAGGTGGGAGTCTACCTAGCAAGTTGGCTGTGTCAAGTGTGCGCGTGTTGAGTGACTATCGCGCCTGCCACCTACACCATCCCTCATCCCCAGTCTTATTGATTAATCTTAACACCGGAAACGAAGGTAGGGGGGAGGGGCGAGTCTGCTTTAAATCCTGGAAAAAGGGCACCCTTATCTTACTCAACAAGTCAGTAAGAAAGAAGTTGACTAGTCACCATGGGCTCTTCTCGGGCTGACGTAGTGCTATTGTAGGCTTTGATCAGGTTGAGCAATTTTACCAATAGACCGTCAGTATAGCAGATTGGCCATTTGACTTCTCTGTCAATGGAATCAAAAGCGGCCTTGAAGTCAATGAAACAGGCGGTGGTGATCTGTTGAGCATAGTGTCAACCAAATATATGCTAAACTACCAAGTCAAACTTCGTCATGAATTCGTAGGCAATGTGTACTGCTATAAGCTTATACTAGTGTCAAGTTATACCCATAAGTATAAACATTAAACGGGGTTCTACCAGGCACCAGTCAGAATAAGGCGTGCTGCAAGAATCCAATATCGAAGGCTCGCGCACAGTACATAGTATGTAGTGAACAAATGACGTCAGGAAGCCGATGTTTGCGACGTATATTTTTTACGTTTTTTCTCCCCCTGCATAGAGACATTTACGTTTAAAAAGGCGATTCGAAAGTACATTTGTCGTTTCTGTTAACGTATCTGTCCGCAAGCACGGAGTTTTTTTTTCAGAATTGAGGTTATCGGTTTGGGAACTAGAAAGATGTTGATGTAATTGGTCAAGACGTTACCAGGGGTTGGCGGGGGAGGGGGATAAATTTTGTCTGAATTAGGAAGTCTCTGTATGTTCTTACTGCACACAAAACCAGCTTATTTCATGATTCATTTGAAAGTAGCTTTCTCTTTAACGCAAACGATGATGTAGCCGCGAACTCTAAACGCCGTTAGGTGGTGGGGATGGAACGGCAAGCTTTGTGCAGTGGACATTTCTGACTGCAGGCTTTCAAAAATAAATAGAACCACATCATTGGGTAACGGATTATCAGCATCTCATTATAAATTTATTGAAGTTTAGTCTTTTACGTATGTTACACTGAAGACGAAACAGCACGAAAAGTTGGTAGACAACAGCTCACTCCCATGCAAGATATTTTGAATAAATATCGCTGTTATTTTCTACTGAACTAGCAAAAGCACGATTCTCATTTCTTTGGCGACATCATTATGCCAGAAACTTTGAAACGGGTCACCAGAAAAACGCGTTAGCTTCGCAACTGCATTCACAGATAAACCGAACAACTCGTGATAGTTCGTTGCGTTGCTTCTGCTTGCTGTAGCCTTCGTTTTGCTTGTACAGCTTGCCTAACTGTCTAATTTGGCTTGCATCAGCGTTTGCTGCGGCTTGTTGGAGCATGTGGTGGCTATCGTCGATATCGACGGGGGAACTGTCGGGCATACGGATATGCGTAGATAAGAATTTATGAGAAGCCTACGTTTGGGCCTTTGTGTCGTCAATTCAGGCGTTGCTTATCAATTTATGGTAAATTCCCCAATCAACAACAATCAACTACAACAATCGTATAAGATATGTCCAGCCAGTGAAATGAAACATGTGCTTACTCAAATGAACAAAAGTGTAGCAAAAATCAATGAAAACGATGCAGTCACGCCCATCGATTGGTTTTCCATGAAACCAACAGACACCCCCCAGCATGAAATAAAGGTCTGCCAAATGTGCACAGAGCAAACATACCAATTAGGATAAGACGGAACACTAAGACGAGATGGGCAAGCCCCTGAAGACTGAGCATTTGCTAGAACTTCTGTGGTATTGCCCTGACAACTACTTCACAGTTAAAGGACAATGTACGAAAAAATTAAAGGCAATCCGAAGGGCTCTTCCTTATCATGCAAAAATGCTGAAGTGGTCCTGCAACCAATTGAACACCTGTTCTTTACGAAGAAGCAATTAAAGTTTTTGGCTCGTTAAGTTAATGAAACTTTCGTCATTGTCAAAACAACCGACATAGAGCACCTGAAAGAGGTGCTTAAGTCGGTTTACCCGAATATCGAATTCACGATGGACGGGAAAAAGATATAACCAACTTCTATTTCTCTATGCCTGGGTACGCCATTTTTCACCTGGACTACTGCAAATCACAGTGTTCAGAAAGGCCACTAGCACGAAAAAAATACTCCACTTTAACAACAGTCACCCTCTGTCTCACAAAAGTGGCTGCGTTTGTACTCTTTTCCAAAGAGCAGCACACAAGCTGAGAAAAGAGTAGAACAGTAATAACTTTGTGACCTATTTCGAGCTAATGGATAACCGCATTCTTTTATTAATCAAAGCAAGAGTCGAGTGAACAGAAAACGGGCAGAAAAACAGCCACTCGTAGTCTCGAGGGTCAATCTTTACATAAAGGAGTCTCTAATACAGTCTTTCGACTGTTACAATTCACTGGAGTAGGCATAATCCATTGACATCTGGCGACAATACGCCAGCTGAATGATGCAACCTACAGATAGACTGCCCCATACTGAAACCTCCGCAGTTATCTTCATTTGCAGATAGCAATTACATTGCAGAAACAGGGCGCAACTCGCAGACCCGCCTACACGAACACAAAACGGTGTCCAAGAGAATGGACCGAAACTCGCAGCTTGCAACACTAATCGGAAAGACCGGCCACAGCTTTGATATTCAAGGAGCGACCATTGTAGGCCGAGGAGGCTCAACAGTGGAAGGACTCACGCTTGAGGCATGGTACTCAGACGCCAAATCTGTCAACAGGCATCTAGATCTGCCTGTGGCTTACGAATTCATACGCCATTACGTAATTAAAGGACAATTAACTCACAAAACGAAGTCAGGACTTGAAAATGAAGACAGTCCTGTGACAAAACTACCGGTAGAAAGAGCAGGATTACCAGCATGCTCTACCATGAAGAAGAAACGGAACACAAATTGCCGTCAAGCTTTACCGAAAGCCGCAGGGAGGGCAAAGCAGCAAGTGGAGAAGATCGATCAGTTCAAGGCCAAAATATGCAGCCACAACCTTAAAGTTGTTGATATAAAAGGACAACAAGCCCAGCTGTTCGAAACGTCAGCAGTCCAACAAATTTATTCCGGTGAGCCAAAAGTGAACTATTATTATTATCCCGGAATTCTTTTGATGGTTCACAGAAAGCAAGGGGTGATTCATTGACGACACACCCTTCCCAAAAGACCATTTTGAAAGAAGAAAATATTGTTTACTTTTTGCAATGGTATTAATGGTATTAACGCATGGGAAATTGACGCTTTTGGTTAGTCAACCTGTCCCAAAAATGCACTTATTTCTGAACATTAATCAGGAGCTCAGACATGCCAGTTAAATGGCATAGATCACCTCTGCATGCTTTTGTTTCCACCTTCCAAAAACAGAATGTGAAATAAGATAATGTAGCTAGGTCGATATCCCCACCCCTCTTTTGCAGTTAACCTTGCATAAAAATGTTCACACCCAAACACACTGGCAAAAACAATTTGAGCTGCAAGCTGTGAGACATATAACCATTAAGTGTATACCGATCCAATAGGCTGAAAGGGAGCAGTAAATCACTTCACAACAAACCTACATGTTATTACAGGCAGCGTGTGAAGCATCGTTTATGTAGATCCAAAGCTCTAGAAACCGGCAGTCACATGAAGAAATAGCTGAGGCATTTTCTTTCCGAACAAGTTAAACTCATAGAAAATGCTGCGGAACAGGTTTATCTTTTCTTTCCTCATGACAATGGCCGTGGTGAGCTTGCTGCTTATTAGAGGATCGTGGATTGTTCTTCATGTGGATATCAACATTTATCAACCCGTACGTTCCTGTAAATTCACCTGGCAACGACTTGTCTACTCACAAGAGACAAACAGCTTTGAATTGTCCCTCGTGGTGCGGGTTTCAGACGCAGAGGACAGCATTAGGAGTTCTGATAAGTCAGTTCCTGGTAGCGTCTTCCAGAAGAAGATGCCTTCTAATGCACAACCCTTTACCTTTGAGCGGATGTCGGTTGTTGCGGATAACAAGTGGAAACAGAAGTTACCCCGATCAGTGTATCTGCTCTACCCACAGGCGCTGGATATGAAGCAGGTGGTCGCAAACGTTACTCGGGGTTTTCCTATAACAGAGGTAAGTGTGAATAATGGAATAATAGATATAATTTGCTATAAGCCGAATATTTCGAAATAAAGGGCTGTCCGTAAAATATTTGTGAACACATCAACTTCTTTAGAAACAAAAAAGTGCACTCTGACTTATAGTATACTACCCAAATCATTGCAGGTACTTCAGTTTACGAAATATCTCTCCTCATGCGAAGACCATTCTAGATGCGCCACTAGTTCTTTCTAAATAATAATGTACAGTTGCAAGTGAAATAAAAAATAATGAAATAAATACCGGTAAATTATCCTTTTAAACACGAACCTAGTAACAAGTATGTTAAAAATATGGAATAAAAGAGTTGGGAAATAAAAAAAATATGGCATAAAAGATTTAAATAATAGGCATGAATATTAAAACATATAAATGACAGCAAAAAAAGCACGAGATAATTAAAAATTAAAGGAATATAAGCATAAACAAAACGAAGGCAATCGTATAAACCGCCGCGATGGAAATAAGAACGAACTTAGGAACCAATCGGAAGTGCAACCATCAGTGCAAATAATATCTGGGAACTGGACAACATTAACTTATTAAAATTCAGGTTAACAGCGGTACAAGTCAGCATACGTTAACAGCTGATTTTCAAAAACAAAAGCAAAAAATATAAGTGTAATTTAACTAACTACGATAATTTAAAAAAAAGGGAAACTAGGTAATGTATTTTGTTAAGTAAAATGAAAATGCTGTTTATGAAATAGTTACCGACTTAAGTAATGATATATTTTGAGAAAATAGATTCTTTGGGAAAGAGAAACGAACTTAATTGTAAATTTTCGACGCTGGTACATCAGGTATTCGTCGGACTTGAGCAAACTGCGTAAAGAACATTGCGCATTTTTGAACCTGCCGATTTATCATCCATAGTCAAAAGTAGCCTCTGGTGTTTAGCCCTTTTTAAGGCCTTTTTGAGATTTATTTACATTGAATCCAAATCGACATGCGTATTGATGCATGGTTTGTTAGGGCAAATTTTTTCTAAAAAAACGTAGCCTTTCTTATATGGTCAGCAGCCTACTATGTGGGTTTGGTCCCATGCAAACCTGTGCCTAGTTTTAACTGAATGCATTGCGATATTGGACGGCAGGTCCCGCCTCTTTACCGTTAGTTGATGTTCATACGCGTAGAGGCGGATCTTCCTGTTTGTCCACAATATATTTCATCGCAGTCACCACAAAGAATCTGGTAAACCACCTCTTTTCAGTCCAAATACTCAACCCTATCCCTATGGGGTACAAGATGAGTTCGGAGCGTGGTCGTTGGCTTGTGCACCACTTGGATCTGGTACTGTCTCAGGTGTCTATCAACGAGTACAGACACGTTTTTAACATAATGAAGTGTTCGCCAACTTCTTGGACTGGGTTCTTGATCGATAGAATCTTGTTCAATTTCTTTTTGTTTTAATGCCTGTCGTCTCATGCATGAACTCTCTCGGGTAACCGTAACAATTAGAATAGATTATTGAGTTTGGCTTGATAGTGTTCGGGGGTTGAAAAGTGCGTTGTTGCTCAATTCATTAGGGTGATAATAGCACTTTATTTGCAAGCAACAGGGGAGTTGCTCTTGTTATGAAGGATAACATCAGCATTGGCTTTGTTGCGACCAACCGATGTTTGAAACGTTCCATCAGTATAGCGCTGTACGAGGACGTCAAGAAAAGCCAGCGTCGAAAAATAAAAATGAAATTGGTTCCTGATTCCTAAAGAATCTTTTCTCTCAAGCTATATTTCTTGGGATGCCTATTTTCAAATTCTTACGAAATAATTCGTTATGTCCAGTAGACTACAGCGACGGTTAAAACGAGCCCTATTCAAAATAGCATACTTAATATAACGTTGTTTGACCCTGTATTTGTTCATTACAGCAAATAGCAAAATCGAAGTAGATAATGGCAGGTTTTAGGCGTGAATATAACTGATACATGCAACTAACTGAGTGAATTAACTGGTTTAAGCGCAATAACTTTTAACTTTATGTATTTGTATTTTACGTAGGTAAATGCCTTCTTTATTATTGATGGTTGCAAAGCAATAAATCAACAATGGACTCCCTTTCATTTCGGTGCTTACAGTCGAGTACAGCCGACTGTTTTCAGTGAGTGATATTAACCGCGGTCCAAGGTATTAATGCATTGAAGTGTGTGACGGACATGTAGATAGCATTACCGTTGATAAAGATCCAGACAGTCAGATAAACACTCACATCATAATACGTCACATAAGATATTAATCGGCATATTTTACAGCATTAATGGCCATTACATTCAGTGGTTTACCAGAAAGCCAAGAAGTCACCAATTCGAACCGGTTTATCCGAGGTACTTGCAGCTCGATGAAGCATGATGCCATATATATAAATTTATCTCGTTCACCCTTTCCCGAATAGAAAGAAGAAGGAACGGCATGTTCTTGGATCAATTTATATTTGGACTCATGGTCAAGAGACTCTCACGCCTCCATCATTAGAGTTTCTTTAAGTTGCTGCCTCATATGGACGTGATTTATCCAGTCTTGCCAGCTGCCTCGTATTTAAGACTTGCTGGACGCGTGAAATTTGACCTCCCCGTTCTTTGGTGACGGTATTTGTCCTCCTGGAGGTTGGCTGCTGGCGGACTTGCGTGACCTTTGTCCCCTTCATATTCAACGCAGTTGTAGGCGAGCCAATATCTGTTGGCCTCCTCCACATCAACCAGTGGACCGCTTAGTCGTTGCTGTTCGCTTGACTTGTTCTTCGCTCCGTCACGGCATTAATGAGGCAATGCTTAATGTTGGCCACGTGATCGTTGACTGCCACCCCATTTTTCCGTGAGCGTATGGACCCAGTTCTGCGTACACAATTACTCTGCAAGTTTTGTTCAAATTGCTCCGAGCCTCATACGAAGCACCTGATCAGCCGCGTTCAAGTCATTAGCAGCGTTGATTGATAACATACCTAGACCCCGAATGTTTATACGCATATATTTATTCCGGACAAAGTGAATTGTCAATCGTGAGATTTGAATGAATATCACACATTCCTCTGTCATCGTTGACAAACAACTAAAACCCAATTTTGTTTTAACACTCCTAACACTCATCTGAATAGTTTTCGTGTTTACTTAACAGGCACCCATTTTCAATTAGACAATTCGATTCCTTAACCTCAGTTCGACAGTCTGCGTGCCAGGAAAAGCGGCCGTAGAACGTCTGGATGCTATTATAATGGTCAAATCTGGTGTCTACAACTTTGCAGATCGTGAACGTATTCGGAAGATCTATGCCCCAGAAGCTGTTTTTCAGGCCGGCCTCCGTGTAGCAATTGTCTTCTCAGTAGGACTGCCTCGAAGCAGTGGGGGTCGGTTCTTCCAGCGCGATGACTTCAACATCTCGCTGCCGGAACGAGCGGGCAAGTCCATGGAGCGGATGCAATCCCAGCGCTCGGAAGTTCTAAGAAATTTGAGTGAGGAGGCCGGACGCCATGGTGACCTTGTGCTGGGTGACTACGAGGACACCTACTACAACCTCAGCCTTAAATTATTCTACACCTTCCAATGGGCTTCCTGCTTCTGTCGCGGGTACTTCACGCAGGACCAACAACAGGTCCGTCCTCCTGTCTTCATTGTCCTCGACGATGACTACGCCTTCAACGCAAGCGTTCTGAAGGCCGAATTGCGAAATCTCTCAGATGCGGAGACACGGCGAGTGACCTGGGGCATACCATTTAAAAGTAGCAGGGTATTTCGCAACCCTACAAGTAAGGCATATGGCAAGTGGACTCTCTCAAAACGCGGAGTACCCTGGCCAAGGCACGCCCCCTATGCACCCAGCATTTTCCTTGTCATAGGCGCCGACGTGCTCCAAGAAATTGCACTTGCCATGCACTTTACCCGGCAGATACCAATGGATGATGTCTGGTTAGGCATAGTCATGACGAAGCTGGATCTCTACTTTAAACACCGTCCGCATATGTATAAATTGTCACCGAAGAAGGTTAGGAAAGAGATGGTTCTATCTGCTCCCTTCACATACCTTTTTGGTTCATAATAAAAACATGGCTCGTTTATCAAGATATTCAAATATATTCCTATCTATTAAAAGGATTCCCTTCTTGCGCTAATTTTTGGAAGGTATACTTAACCTAGCCTTCCATGCACTGAAATAAAGTCAGTTTGCTTATTATTTTTCAGGTCTCTGCAACCTTATAGAGCTTACACTCTTTGGCTAGCAGACATTCGTTGGCATACTGACATCCCTTCTCAGAAAGCCGTGGCCTAGCTCTGTCTGTTCCTGGGAATAGGCGATATAAAATAACTTTTAAGTAGCATACCCCTCGATTTTTATAGTGATTTTGTCGTGACGTGGTAAAATGAGATGTTTACCTTGAATGATCCCCTTTATTATTCAGGCGATTCTCAAAATAGCGAAACTGTGTCGGCAAGGAAACTCTACGGTCTATAGCATTGCACGTCTGAGT
>JAYGXS010000007.1:23814147-23837140 GCA_036362985.1 Ligula intestinalis
GAATGACTACTAGGCTGACTTAATTATTAAGTTGGTTTGGCAGATTTCCTGAGTTTGAGTTGACCGAAGAGTGAAAAACTCTCGGTATTTGGCGGGATTTTAACCCTTGCATCAGAGATTGCCTTTGCCGGAGGCTAACGCTCTACCCCTAAGCTACAAGTGCCCGCTTCACGCCATGAGTTTAATCAAACTTGGATCGATAATACCCCCTTAATTTTTCGCTCATATGGAATCCACAAATACGGGAGCAAGTTGACTGCCCAAGCTGGATTTCCAAAGCAATCGTGTAGAATCCACCAGAGTGACTGCTAGGCTGACTTAATTTTTAAGTTGGTTTGTCAGCTTTGCTTAATTTGAGTTGATCTTAGTGGGAAAAACTCTAGGCGTTTGGCGGGATTTTAACCCTCGCATCACAGGAAGCCTTTACGGAGGCTAATGCACTACTGCTATGCTACAAACGCCCAATTTCCTTGCATTCACAAGTGCATGTGAATTCATAAACACAGTTTGAATTGGCGCACAATGGCAAGTCATCCTTCGCATTTGGAATCGGATGTTTCTTTGTCGAGTTACAGAATTTGAGCTCTGCAGCAAATTTATACGTAAGCGTCTCCCTTTTGTGGTTAAGATTTTTTTCACCCGCGATGGGCAAAGATATGAAAATGGGCTTTTGTGGAACTAGCTGTTCCATAAACCTCTGCCGTATGGGTTTGGTATACTTGTTGATCAACTGAGCTGGATAACCACGCTTGAGTTAAGTTCCCTTAACGCCTGTAATTTCTGCATTCAATTTGTCCTTTGAGCATATCTTATTTGTCCTCTGGACGGGGGTGCAAACTAAGTTACGTTTCCATTGTATGGGGGCAAAACTTAGATAATGCAAATACTGCCCTTTCCATGTATTCACATGGAAAACTCTACGCGTTCTGTAGCCACCTTCTGCCTGGTCATGTGAACGTCTAAGAAGGAAAACTGGTTTTCCTCTTCCACTTCCATCGTAACTTTCATTTTTGGATGTAAACTGTTCATTGTTAGCAGTAGTTCCTTTGCTTATTTCATGTTTTTAAAAATTTTGAAGAAGTCATCAACATATCTTCTATAGAGTGTTATACTTTTCAATGTTGAAGTTACTTTTTCTTCGAGGTGACCCATAAATATATCTGCAAAGGTAGGACCAAGAGGACTGCCCACTGCCACTCCGTCAACTTGTCTATAGAGTTGGCCATTTAATAGGAACTGAACATTCTTTGTACATAATTCTAATAACTCTCGTAATATTCCAAGGGGCAGGCAAGTTTCAGAAGCATATGCCCAAATGCTATCAATTGTTTTTTCCAGGGGCACGTTGGTAAATAGTGACTCAACGTCCAAAGATATCATATATTTGCCTACAATATTTTGATGACTAATTTCATCGACAAATCGGAAACTGTCTCGCAGTGTACATGTAGAGAATATATTGCAAATTGGTCCTTGTTCCTTTACTAGCCAACACGCTAGTCTGTGAAATATTTTATTGGACATGGAAATAATAGGTCGTAAAAGGATATCCTTTTTGTGAGTTTTTGGTAATCCGCATAGTCGTGGAATATAGGAACACTTGGGTTTTAAAAATAGCCCTGTTTTGGTGTCTTACAAGTTATTATCCATCAAAAGCTTGACGATCTTCCAGTTGGACTCTTCAAATGCCTTGGTTTCATCTTTTCCTTGTGATTCTAGATAACATTTGCTAGAATCATTTAGGATATTTTCCATTTTCTTTGCATAATGCTTGTTATTGAGGATGACAACACCATTCCCTTTTACAGGTTTAGAAATTACTATTTCTTTGTGGTGTTTCAGAGCAGATATAGCAATTTGATGTTCCTTGGTTATGAGTGAGCATTGTGTTATTGGTGCTCGACGATATTGGTAAGCAATATCGACAAATTTAGCTTTTAGCCAACCCACATCGTCTTTGGATCTTGGTTTTAGGTCAGTGAGTTGGGAGTAAAGGTCCTCGAATTGTGCTTCAACTTCACCTGCATTCATTCGTTTGAGTGGAACGCGAAAATCAAGTCCCAGAGAAAATGCTTCTGTTTGTAGTTTGTTAAGTCTAACGACACATAGATTCAAAATAAGTTCACCTGTGTTTAAGGGTAAAATGTCTTCTGTAGGTTTCTTACAAAGTGATTTCATTAATTTAAGGTGGCATGATTGTTTAGTCTTACTTTGTATGGTGTAGGCATTTTTCAAAAATATACACCGGCAGTAGAAACTTATCCTGTCCAGAATATGGTTCGTCTGGTGCAAGCGAGATTTGATGTAATCTAACAACTGCATAGATGCTACAAATTTCTAAGACAGTTATGTTGGTTGATTCTGAGGAGATTAGAAACAAAAGCAATGTTACTAAATCGGTCGACGTCTGAGTAACAGTAGGTGCCACCAGTAAAACCAAAACTGTTTTTACTTGTTGTTTTGTCCTTGCTATATATAAGCTTATTCTAACAAGTTGATCTTATTTTGGTAAAACTGTTTTTACGGCTGCCTAAGTATATATACTCCCGCTCAACTCTCTCACGTTATTTTTGGTTAATTATTTAATTTTTTAAGAAGAGAGTTTAAATGGGTATTTTACTGTTATGGGAGTGATCAAACATATTAAATTAAAGAAACTTTTATTTTTCGATATTCTAAATAAAATCAACTTCATCAACAGAAACTCTTCCTGCTTAGGCATCTGATGCCCATTGAGGGAAATTCAACGTTATTTTGACGAATTGAACGAAACGCGGGGAAAGTCGGGTACTTAGACAGTCACAGTCAAAGGAAAATATGACCTCTAAATATAGTCGCTGCCTTCTTTTGTTTTCTGTCATGTCCCCTCTTTGTATGCCATACCCATATAACCATCATTACTACTGGTTCCATATTACAGACTTTAGGGTTCTCTGCTACCGTGGTAGAACCTAAGATAGACTGTTACCTGTGTCTGAATAAGAAACGATGATGTGAGTTTGTGCGCTGCATCGAGAGCCATTTGATTGAGTTTTATCAACAATCCATACACGAAGATTATGTTCTTCGTTTACATCAAAACCTTTAAAACCAGATATTTCGTTTAGGCATTTACTAAGAGTACGAAGTTGTTGAATATGATTTCTACTGAAAACAGCCATCTGGATCGTATTTCCAAACAATATAAAACACTTGCGCATATTGTCGTGCAGAAAAAAGGTCCAAAACACGAGTCTGATACCGTAATGCCTAAGCTCAATTAGAAAGCTTTCTGTACTAGGTTACCTCGTTAAAAAGGACATAACATAGATGCTCAGTTGATACATAAGGGTGGATATTACCTTTTTTCAAGGTAAGATCAGAGGGAAAATAGAGAAGTTTGATTAGTTTTTTTAAGTAAGCCGAAACTAAGTGATATAATTTTGGCTTAAATTGTTAACCTTCTGTCTGCTTCGTTTCTACATTACCCAGTTTGCGACAATAGGTATCCTGACAGATGTCATGCAAATAATATGGCGGCGAAACATATCAAACCTGTTTCATAATTGCCGAATAATTTTGAAACCCGCTGAGCGCTACACTAGAATTCAAGGTTTAAAAAGGGCGCACTATGTACATCCTGTTTAAGGAAAATTAATGTTTGGCCTTTATTTTTAGGAAAAAGTCACGTTGTTCGCACAAAATGTTGCAATAGATGTGTAGAATGCTTTTTACAGTAAATACAGCAGTGGTAAATTGACGCATAAGCTGTATTATGAATAAACACCTCACAATCGTATGAAGTGCATTATTAGATATTAGTTTAAATCCGAAGGATACCCTTTATTTAGGTATAACATTTAAAGATGGCGTTATTTCCTACCAAACGAGTAAATAAATGATTTTTTCGTGCATGCTTTCCATGAAATATATTTGTATTTATACCGCAGTCAAAATTAATGACAAAACGCATACCTTTACAGTACATAGATTTGGTAAGCGGCCAGTAAGAAGCTTGTTAAAAAGCTCGCATCCTCTAGTGAGTAAAATTACTTCACAATTAACTTATTGATAATCAGTATCACAATCGGAGTCAATGGCGGCTAACGAAAGAGTATCAACATTTCGCACGAATTCTGGCGCTTATGTAAAATATTGAGAATTTCGGGTGAGTTTTTCACCTTTCCAAAAAAGTAGTCATTGTTCTGATGCAATCAAAAGGGAGGAGTTTTCTCCTGGTTCGCTATTTATGTTTGCTTATGGGCTCGGTCCTATGCTTTTTAGAGCTCAACACACTGAACATGTCAATATTATGGTATTCTCAATGGTCCAAAACCTGCGGGGCCAAGGTAATTTAATAGAAGGCAGAGAACGTTCTATTTAGATATCGTGTTAGTGAGGACTTTTGCTAACGGCTGTTCACGTACTCGACCATTTTTAAAAGTCAGGAAAAATAAAATATTGAGAATAATGGGTGCGTTTGTTTCCTTTAAAAAGGTGGTCTGATGCATTCAGAAAAGAGGACATACTGTGTTCGGTTACTCCAGGTCCGCCATTGCTGTGTACTTATGGACTCGTTGACTTGCCTATTAGATATCAACACACTGAACATGTTCATATTATGGTATTGGTAAAACTGGCAGTATGCTCGCGCGCCGTTGGTAAATGTCGTATACGCAAACATGAGGCCATTCGGAAATCATTTTAACATCGATTAAATAAATTGAGACCCTGTTGGGTGAGCCTTTTTTCATAGTTTCTCATGGCGTAAATGCAAACGGAAATTAGATCAGAGTATTTTAGTATCACTTTTAGGGCATAAAATCACCCACATGTACAAATTATAACTTGAGCAATAAACATTTTCAGACAAACTTGCCTTTCAGTTAATACAGCACGTATTTAAGTCTTTAATCTGTTTCAGTATCAGTGTAATTAAGGGATATATATGAAGATTACCTTGAGTTCCCTATCCTTTTATGTGTGTCGTGGTATCAAAATATTATATCTCAGTTTGTTGGCGAGGCCAATTGTCATGAGCCATTAGGTTTTTGTATCGTTTTTTGAGCTGACAGTGGAAAACACCTTGAGATTTTTAAGATAGAGGAGGCTCTGATTGGGTATGAGGTTTAGGAGTAAAAAAGTTCGGTCTTGGGGAGAGGTAGGGGCTAATAGGAGTGGGAAGACCTTGCAGAGGCCACCGGGACCATCTCCGAATTCGGAAGATGTGGCCTGATACATCCTTGCCGAGTCCACCGACAAGTTGGCAAAACAGCAATATCTGCCCAGATCGTCCACAGTCTGCTGCGGATCGAACCAAGGGTGAGCGTTTAGGCCGCTAGGTTCGGCTGATGCGATCGCTGATGGGGTATGCAGATAGCCAAATAAGGAAGACAATAGAGACCTTCTCAATGATTGGTTAAAAATGTCAGTACTCATTAATAGTAACTCTAAGCAATTTTTTTAATTTACCCGGTATAAAATGCAGTTGATGAAAACGAAACTAGATGCAATTGGTTTCACTGAGAGTAAATTCAAAAGCATTAAAAATTCCATGAGGGTGCCTACTGATAGAGCAGGCAACGTATGCACTTATGTTTCACATTAGCAGCACAGCCACTAAATTCTAGCCCAGACGCCTATTTTACTAAAGCCTCTGCTATCGTATGGCGCAGCAACGAGGGGTTCAGCTACTCGATGGGTACCTCCACTTTCTAGTAGCGATTTCGGGTTTTCTTGGATTATTCTCTGAAGTTCATATATCGGAAATCGTATAGAGGAGGCTGGGTGATCAACCGAGGGGCCACGATTCTGAGTGATATATGATATAAATCCAGGAATTTCAACACACTCCTGTCTAAGGGAATCATTGATGTGCCTTCACACAAGAAATCAGCAATTCGGACTGGCTTTTACCAAACTACCGCCGGTCTCTTTCTACAAAAACGTAGTTCACTGGAGCAGATTGTCCTGTGACTTCATCTGGCTAGACTCATCCTAGAAAAATGTTTTGGGAAGTAGCAGATGTGATAGTTTAGATAACAATGTCATTCGCTCTGCACAAATAAGTAGAGGTTATAGTAGAATCACCTTTGATATCTGTGACTTTTAAAAGTATAACAAATTCACCTAATTATGGCTGACAAACACCAAAACACACCTTCCTCAATTGTACTACCAAAGACCGGGCTGAATTATCTCCGTCTTTTCCTTCACAGGCACCCATATTCGATCAGACAATCAGATTCCTCAACATCAGCTCGACGCTCTGTGTACCGGGAAAGCGAGCCATCAAACCCCTGGATGCTATTGTGATAGTGAAGTCTGTTGTCTAAAATTTTGCAGATCGTGAGCGCATTCGAAAAGTCTATGCTTCTGATTTGGACCTCCGCCTAGGCAAGATCTTCTCCGCAGGTCTGCTTTGAAGCAGCGGTGGTCGGTTCTTCCAGCGTGACGGCTTTAATGTCTCGTTGCCGGAGCGAGCTTCTGAGTCTATGGAGCGGATGCAATCCCAGAGGACAGATGTTCTGGTCAAACTGGCGGAGGAATCCCGCATCAAGGGTGACCTTGTGCTGGGTGACTACGAGGACACCTACTACAACCTCAGCCTTAAACTATTCTACAACTTCCAATGGGCTTCCTGCTTCTGTCGCGGGTACTTCACGCAGGACCAACAGCAGGTCCGACCTCCCGTCTTCATTGTCCACGACGACGACTAGGCCTTCAACGCAAGCCTTCTAAGGGCTGAACGGCGAAATCTCTCAGATGCGGAGCTACGGCGAGTCACCTGGGGCATACCAGTCAATATTGCCAAGGTATTTTGCAACCCTGCAAGCAGGTCAAATGGCAAGTGGACTCTCTTAAAACGCAAAGTGCCCTGGCCCATGCACGCGCCGTACGCACTCAGCATTTTCCTTGTTTTTGGCGCTGATGTCATCCAGGAAATTGCCCCTACCATACATTTTACCCGGCAGATACCAGTGAACGACGCCTGGTTAGGTATAATCATGACGAAGTTGAATCTTACTTCTGAATATCGTCCACATATGTTTAAAGGTGCACTGGAGAGGGTTCCAAAGGAGGTGGTTCTATCTGCTCCCTAAGCTTACCTCTTCGGTTCATAATAACAGTGAACTTTTTTACCGGAATCTTCAAATACGGGTTGTTTTTATTTAAAGACTTCCTTTTATGTTCAAATTTTAGTTGGAGGCGATATTTAGTCTAGGCATTCGGGTTACAAGATAGAGTCCGCGTCTAGATGTTTTTATTTTGAGTTTCGGGCAGCATAAGGAGCTTCGGACAGGAAGGTCCGATTATCAGCCAGCAGCAGCTGGGTTTTTCCCTCAAACCAATTTGACTACTGCGACCACACATTTGATGTATTCCCTTAAGGTTAGCTGAAATAAGTAGATGCAGCTTTGCGGTCTATTTGAAGCATGACTGTATGTGCGCGTAAGCTGAACCTATGCCGGGTTCCTGTGTAGGTAATTATGGCTGACATATGCGCACTTATCATCGACACACATAGACGACGGAGGAATGTGTCATCTACGGTTGATTTCACTCTGTTTGCGCACCAGAAGACGGGAGATTTAAGTGTAAAGTAGCTTCAGCGGTAGTCTACTATAAGTCAGGATGACTGCGTCTATGTCCCTGTGGGGCAACACCAAAAACGACCATCATTTGGCAACACTACTAAAACTTTCACCTTACTGACACTCAGTAATGAGCGTTCACCGATCGCTAAGGTAACTCCTTCATCCATCTGTGCGCTACGGTATATTCTCGAGACTCGCCAACAGCCAAAAAGCGGCTAATAGCTCGAGGCAGATAGCACTGCTGCCATGTACAAGGGAGACTGAAATAGCCATTTCTGGCTTATAAGCATCGTCAGCCAGTCATACGCCAGCCTAGCTTGTGCAACACATGAGGCTCGAACTCGCGACCGTCGTGGTCAGAAGTCTAGCGCTCTTACCATTGAGTCACGAGCTCGATGTCATGCCGGCTTACATTGACAGATATTGACACTCAATGATGATGATAATCCACGGATCGTTGACAAAACTTCATTCATCCCGCTCTATATTATGGCTCATTTTTGAGCCCCACCAGACGCTTTAGCGGCTATTTCTCTGGGCAGATTTTAGTTCCTATACTATTATTATTCTTCTTAGTACTATTAATCACTAGCCGATCAGGTAAGCAGATGCGGTGTGACTTGTGCTAGAACTGCCACTGATTGACGATATAAACGCTTTGCTCAAAATTACAGATAAAGTTAATATCTTGTAAAGAAGACGAAGACGCGATCTCTGGAACGATAGTTTTATTCTGAGCTTTCGGCTCCACACGAGAAGCCATCGTCAGAGTAAATGAGAGAAGCAAGCGTCAGCTACGCATAAATGGGGTTGGTAAGGGAGGGGGTGGTGGTGGCAATTATTGATTGGTCTTTGTCCACGCCAATTCCATTCTCACCCTATCTTATCGCGTCTCCGAAGCGCGTCCCTGGAGTAACGGCATGTGACCTTGAGGTAGTGGCCTGCGTGCTTGTAGAGGAACTGGGCCCTGGTTTCTGTTCACAGGCACGGATGGCAAAATAACAGGGCGGAAAATCCACATGCCTGTTTATGGAGTTAGAATCTGACATCCAGGCCTCCAACAGTTCGCGTCCCGTCCTATTACCGGCCCGTGCCATTATCCGTGTGTTCGAGAAGTCAAATGCGTGGCCTTCCTCAAGAGTGTGGGTAGCGATCTGGGATTGTGGGTCGCCTTTCCGCACTGCCCGTTTGTGCTCCGTTATTCTTGAGCTAATTCGCCGCCCGGTCTGCCCTGTATAATGGCAAGAACAATCGCGACATGGCACTTGATAAATGACGCCAGACTGCTCACCTACATCCAACGGGTCTTTTATTTGCATGACTCGTGCACGCATGGTAGCTGCCGGGCGATGAGCAATACCCACGCCGAGCTCTGCAGCGATACGCTCGGTTGCTTCTGACACTTTTTTAATGTACGGCAGAGCGTGCCAGAGCGTTGGTGGTCCCCTTTCTTTTGTTCCCAGTGGGCGCGTTCGGAGGCATCGGTGGATGAAGCTGTTGGGGTATCCGTTCATGGCAAGTTGGTCCCGAAGATGTCGCAATTCTTGCGCTCGTCCTTCCGGTTCACTGCAGTGTGTTTTCACCCTCTGAAATAGTGCTCGAATACAGCCACGTTTATGCGTTAGTGGGTGGTTGCTATGGCAGCTGAGCACCTGGGTTGTGTTAGCTGCCTTCCTATAAACCATGGTCCTGAGTTCCCCGTTGGGTCTGCGCGTGACGAGGACATCCAGGAACGGTAGTTGTCCGGCACTCTCTTCCTCCTTTGTGAATTGGATGTCTTGGAAGATACCGTTAAGCAGGTTTTGGAAGTCTGCCAGCCTGCTCCGTTCGATTATAACAAAAGTGTCGTCCACGTATCGGCACCAAAATGCAGGCTCAAATTGGTCGAAGGCGACTTTTTCCAGCTCCTGTAAGACCAGTTCTGCGATGAGACTGGAAATTGGGGATCACATCGGCGTGGACAAAGACCAATCAATAATTGCCACCACCACCCCCTCCCTTACCAACCCCATTTATGCGTAGCTGACGCTTGCTTCTCTCATTTGCTCTGACGATGGCTTCTCGTGTGGAGCCGAAAGCTCAGAATAAAACTATCGTTCCAGAGATCGCGTCTTCGTCTTCTTTACAACAAGAACCTGGGGCACGCATATTCGCTGCTATTCGTGACAAAGATTAATACTGTCCAACGGAATAGGGAACACGCATTTTCGCTCTTATTGGAAATAGGGCAAATTCAGGACCGACATAAGACTGAAAGGGGTAGAGCTGAAGGCTACGCTGGTAATTATCAATAAAGATTTACGATCAAATTAGCGTTCGCTGTGTGGGCCAAGTTCGAAATAACTAACCCTGTGCTCGTAAGCGGCCAGCCAAAAATGAGAAATATGCCAAAGATGTGCCCAGGATTAAGAGTATGGTCATGGAAAAAACCTAAATGAAATATAGTCGATCACTGGAACAAAATTTATTTTTTCCTGAGCTTTCGAGCTCTTACAAGAGCCCATCGTCAGATGTGGATAAACGGCAGCAAATGTGGAAGCTACTTGGGGCGTGTGTACAATAACTAAAATTTTGAACGTGCAGAAAATCAATACTTGTGTGTGCTGCCGACTTACCACTGAGGGCTGTGCTCGCCAGTGCCAGAAGGCAAGATCGACAAGTTGTGTGGAAATATCTACAGAAATAGAATCGTCAACAAAACAAGTAATAGCAATGGTGGGAGGGCTGGGCAATTAAAAAGTCATAGGAGAAGGGAAGGAGGATGAGAAGCGAGGGATTATGCAGGCTTGGGCGCCAAATGGCCACGTCAGCATCTAAAGTGGGATGATAATGGAGGATTTTGGGCCAATTGATTACGGCGGGCGTCTGGATGTGATCGTTTGCAAAAGCGTAAGGCCCTGTACGCTGGCGCCAATTCGACACATCTGTTGACCGAATTCTCATCCGTGGACCAGGCTTCGATAAATTCTCTGCTCTTCTTGTTTTCCGCGTGGGCGAGTACCTTGACGGCTGCGAAGTTGAACTCATGGCCTGTTTCGTAGGTTTGAGTTGCAACTTGTAATGATTCGTCGCCTAGTCGTAAGGCCTGCTTGTGTTCACGTATACGCGATCCGAGCATGCGTTCCGTTTGACCTGTATAATTAGTTGGACAGTTTAGGCATGGGATGCGATATACTACACCAGATTGTTCATTCTGCGTAAGCCGGTCTTTTATTTTCATCACTCTGCTGCGCATTGTAGCTTTGGGTCTGTGTGCAATTCCAACACCTAGTCCCACAGCGATGCGCTCAGTCGCTTCTGATACGCTTTTATGTATGGCAGAGCGTGCCATATCTTTGGTGGTTCTTCTGTTTGGGTCCTCCGGAGCCGAACGCGAAAGCATTGGTTTGTAAATGCTTTTGGATAACCTTTCCCATGAACTGGTCATGGAGATAACTGACCTCGCGTGCCTTTTCCTCTGGTTTACTGCAGTGGGTCTGGATCCGTTTGAAGAGTGTTTTTACACAGCTCCGTTTGTGAGCAACTGGATGGTTACTATGAAAACTTAGGAGTTGTGTTGTGTTCGTCGCCTTCCTGTAAACCGTCGTCTCGAATTCACCATTGGGCGTTCTCTTGACGAGGACATCAAGGAAAGGCAGCTGCTGCTTTTTTTCTTCTTCCCGTGTAAATTGTATGTCAGGAAATATTCCATTGAGCAAGTCATGGAAGTTTTGCAGCATATTTCTCTTGATTATGACAAACCTGTCGTCGATTTAGCGGCGCCAGAAGATAGGTTCATGTTGGGCGAAGGTGATGCTTTCTAGTTCCTGTAGAATCAGTTCTGCCACTAAGCCAGAGATCGGGGAGCCCATTGGAGTTCCTTTGATCTCTTCGTACGTTTCTCCAGCAAAGGTAAAGTAAGTTTTCTGGCAGAATTCAAATGACCTCATAAGGTGTTTAATTTTTAGTGGGCTTTGGGCCTCATCATATGCCTCTTAAAGCCTCTTCTGTAAGATATTGTGCGCCAGTTTTGGGGGTATGGATGTGAACAATGAATTCACGTCGAAAGAGACCATGATTTCGTCTGATTGAATCGTCCGACCTCGGAGGTCCTCGAGGAATCGAGAGGCTGATTAAACTGAGGTAATCGAGTTGCCTTGGAGGAATTTAAGTTTTCTGTACATCCACTTTGCCAACTTATAGGTTGGGCTGCCTTTAAGGGCAACGATTGGCCGAAGTGGGACATTGGGTTTGTGGATTTTTGGTAGTCCATAAAATCGCGCCAGAGCTGTATCTTTACATTCATTTGGCGCCACTCATTCATAGTGATCACATTCTTGCGCCTGTATTCTCTGAGAAGTTTAGTCAATCGGTTGGATAATGCTTTGGCTTGCACTTTGGGTGTTGGTTGGTAAAATGCTCTGTCGTCAAGAAGAGTCTTAGCTTTGTCGTTATGATCTTGTCAGTTCATCATGGCAGTCGACCGTCCCTTATCAGCATGTAAGATGATAATACTATCATCTTTCTTCAGTTCTCTCAAGGCTTTTGACTCACTTTGCGAGATGCAGCTGGCTGGTTTATGAGCCATAAGCAAGGAGGTCACACGTTGTCGTATTGAATGTTCAGTGTCGTCAGTTGCTTCCGTTCTCACCAACATTGCTTCCACTGAAGCAATGAAGTCAATTGGGTCGGCATCTGCAGTATTAAAACAGGCTTCGTGGTGTAGCACGTGTAATTGCTGCTCTGTTAATTGTTTCGACGAAAAAAATTTGGACTAAGTCCGAATTCGTTGTGTCTGCAGGTTTCAATTTATTTACATTTCTCTCCAAAATCTCCCTTTTCTTGGCCAAGATTGAGAAGGATAAAAGAGAGTGTTTCCAGATCTTCGGAGATTTTATTGCCGAGAATCTCGAAAAAACGATCTCAGCTTTAACACGAAACCGGCAGGCCAAGATGAGGGAGATTTTGGCGAGAGCGTATTTAAAAATGAATGGTACGAACGGCCTTGTTAGGTTTTACTTATCCGCCTTAAGATCTCGTATTCTTAGTCGTCATAATGAGTGTTTCAGGTCATGCAACTGTACAGCTTCACCCCACTATCTTGATGGGACTTTAACCGAAGAGACCAAGTGTTAAGTGATCTGATAGCTCCTGACGTAGGTACTATCCTTAAACAATCACACCACCATTTGGATGTGGCTGACAACGGCTATTAAACTAAAAAGCCAGTCTCCCTTCTCTTTGGTCACAATATTATCTGCCTTCATTACCAGCTGTTACGGCTGTCAAGGTCTGCTCCTCGTCGGTCGACGAACTGTTCAGTCGTTGCTGTCCAATTGGGGGAACTCTCATGTTGAAACAATTTCTTATGCTGTTACGTAAAACAGCACAAACCTGCTAATTTCTGTTGATTTTACTATGGAGGAACTCCAGCATAAGTAAAATAGGTATAGAAGATAACCTTTCCAGAACTTAAAAAAATTTGTCCAAAGTTGTTCAGCTTTAATGTAAATGTCGTACAGTAGTGCAATTATACAATGAAGACACGGAAAACGAAGAAAATAATGGCAGACTCTATTCAACGATATTAAATAAATATCTATCCACAAATAGTAATCCGTCCAAAACAACTTGGCTAAAGAGAAGTTTCTTTTCTAAAAAGAAAGTGGTTAGGTAACTTTCAAGGTAAATAACATATTCAACTTTATTTTTGTAAAGTATACCTATTTTACGTCTCCGGAACTTCAGGATTATCGGGAAAAGTTTATTTTTCTTAACAAAAACATAGTATTTCTTACACTTATTTTAAGTTTTTAGTATGCCCAATGCTGTCTATTATCATTTATTAATTTTTCTAAATGAATTCAAGCTTTTACATAATTATGAAAGATGCGCAGTTTTGGCGAATACTGTAAAAAGTTGAATGAGGGATGGGTAGCCATCGTGCCTATGTGAGAGCACCCGAGCAGGTCCGCAAGGCTAACAAAATTGTCTCGATTCAAATTGTTGGCGTCGATTGGTGGTACTAGTTGAGGGCATGTAATAATGTTCCGAAAAGGCGAAAGCCACCGTGTCCGCAGTTATAGTTAGAATGAGAATTGCGAACTCCTTATGGTAAGCTGAAGATGAAGGCGTACAGGAAAGCCGCAACCCGTCACCTGTCAAAGCAACTGGCTGGTTGCTTTGAGAACGCTCTTCAAAAGAATGTTGAGTCATTGAAACCGATAGGAGCAAAAGCTATGTAAGACTCGATATCTTCGCGACTACTTTTAAGAGCACATGTCTAGAGGGTGAGCCGCACTGTACCCAGTAACAAAACACAATCAGGTATACGAAACAAGTGACTATAGTTAAAGCACATAGCAATAGCTACCAAACACATTGATGTGGGAAAATGAATTAGAGACCCACACAGTCTCAAAGCTACCGTACACATTTGAATTATTGAATGCAGCCGTCAACGTTTAATAAGGGAGGGGTTTGGGGTATTGTATCGCATCCGATGCGCAAACCGTACTTGTATCAACATATGCTGGACTGGGGGTACCCCAGGTTCGCGCATACGTGAACACAGTAGGCTATACGACGAAGCGACGTATTATCGCAAGTGATAGCGGAGAATTGACTGACGCCACCCGGGCCTCGGGTAGGAACTCACCCAATCGATGTATATATCTGGTACCGAAACAGAAGACACGTTCCAATCGTGAATCGGCTTGCGTCCTCTTACGAGTAAAAGTTTTTGTTGGCTTTCGTATCTCTGCAGCTGAAAATGTGCTTGAGCTCGGAAACTGAATAATCAATGAACAGTAATGGTGCCCGAGCAGTATTCTTTTCTGAAAAGAGGCAAACGTGATCGCTGGAAAAATAATTTTGTTCACCTGACTTTTCGAAATCCATTGTAGATTTAGCATCAGAACGATTGATAGAAACGGGTGATTCATGCACTGTGAATTAGAGTATTTATAGAATGCAGTCGCTATGTTACCGCAAACCTGTGACCATTAACCTTTTGAATATAGCTGCCAGCTTGTGCAATGATTGTTAAATGGCCAGCATCCGTGTCGTCAACTTCTTAACTTTCGTCACCCGTGGTAGACTTGGATGTGATGAGTGCTTGCATTTGTTGCCTTTGTTCTTCAGTATGAAATAGATGCAAACAGCTTAACCCTTTCTATATAGACGACAGTGGGTATGTTTTTTTGAAATTTGTATCGCAATGTTTTCCTTCGTGTTTTCCACATATGCCGAAATATATCTGTAAGGCTCTCTTCAATTTCATGAAGTTGCAAGAGCCTCATGGAGGTCAAGAATGTAAAAAAAAGTTCGATGATGGTTTGTATGACGTCATAAGTAACGCGACACTTAGATGGCATGACGCGCATCGATTGTTTTGAATAAACGTGCGCCTTAGCCAGCGAGTCACCGGGGGAGGCATAGGACAGGCAGTACATCACGGTCCTCTCGCAGCGGTTTACGAATAAAAGTGCGGGGTCATTTAGCGAATGCAAGTAGACAGCAAGCGTGCGAAGTTTGGCAAACGAAGTCATCGTGAGTCAGCGCAAAAGACTCTCGCGGTAGTACAAATAGTTGTTTCAGTATCATTCTCCTTGAGCCTGTCTTGACACCTACTGAAGGTAAGTCAATGCCGGGTCCCGTTTGGTCTTCTTGACCTCGGTGAAGGAGGAGAGTGCGGTTGGCACCTAATACGTTATCTATCACTAAAATCTACCCTCTGATCTCCAGTCACCGTCCTTGCGCAAACCTGCGTAGTGCAATTATCAATGCCGAATCCGACGCTGACAAGCAAACAATGGCAATTAATGAGTCAGCACCGAACCCATTAAGACCTCAAGCAGTGGCTGCGGGAACTGAAAAATGAAGTACGAATGCGGATGACCGCTGCGAACGATAAATACCGTGCAACCTTTGCATGTACCACACTAAACTGCGCATGCCTCCGACTTTCCTATGATTACTTAGGACTAAGTATTCTCAACAGAATCCGAAACGTCAGGAAAGTAAAATTCTTGTTTCAGTGGTCGCACCTTATTCTTCTTCTAAATTTAAAAATTGCAGCTGCAAGGATAATTGCTCCACGCCGGCAACAAGATGTACCGAGGATTAGTTAAAGTCTGGGTCTCGGATGACAACGCAGTCAACCGGTGTCTCGAGCTGTCGACCACATTAATTGCCCCGTGCCGGTATCTCCAAACTGACGGCATTGGTGGTTAATTAGTCTCTAACCCCCCCCCCACGACCCCTTAAACCGTTGTTTGCCCCCTGCTCTATATAAATGTTGCTTGCTTTTGTTCAAGAATTTATCTCTGACGATGGACTCTTTAAAGAGTTTGAAGGCTCAGACGAATAAAATGATAATTCCAGTGATGGACATGACAATTTTTTCTCTATGTTTACAAATATCTCCGATGTGAACATGTGCCTCAATTATTGACCCAATAGTGTTTGGACTAATCTACGCAAACCTCACATTTAACCTAAAAAAATAGACACTTGGGAAATACACAGACCACCGCGTCGTCTTACACCAACACCGGAGAACCAGCTGACCGAGCAATCGTCGCATCCAATTCCACCACAGGTGATGTACCTTCAGTTAGTCTGGCTCCGCATGCCTGTTATCAAGCTATCAACACACAAGAGAACACTTAGCATTTGTGCAGTAAGCATTCCGTTCTATAAATCCTGGAACGTTCTGTGCATGTATGATCTGTTTTGCTACTGCTTTCTGCCTATGTTTCTGATGAATAATCTGCAACACAGGTCAACACGTCCAGCGAATAAAACTGTTGTCCCAGCCATCAAATCCAATTTTGAATAACTTCCTATGACTCGTATTTTCATTTGTACTGGCAACATAGACAACTGTTGTAACGTATGCCATTTCGTTTTTTGCAATATTTCTTTCTATACGCCTCATATGCTGAAATCTGTTCTTCAGATTGCCTTCAGTTTTGTGAATTTTCAAAAGCCTCATAAAGGTCGACAAAGTTAAAAAAATGGTCGATGGTGGTTTTGAATGACGTCATGACTAACGCGACAAGAGTGACATACATGCCGGCTCTTGAGCGCAGGAATCAGGGCCTGCATACACATCCTCACAGCGATGAAGTGAGCCTGACAGCAGTGCTCTCAGAAGACTTCAAATGCTGCACGCCTACTCGCCTTAAACCCACACCATGCCACGTCATAGAACCTGAATATATTTAGATCAGTGTGAAAAGAACGGCCTCGTTAGCTTCCTTGCATCCACCAGTACCTTCGCGTGCCGATTTCCCTACAAGTTCAACCAGGATTCCAACACGGGCCATGAACACTTTTATCCTAATTTTCTTTCCAGGAAGGTTGCAATTGGAATGATTCTGAGATGGAGCAAAGAGAGAAGAAGACGACGTGTCAATCACCAAAATCAGATTTTAATTAATCCAAGTTTTTGAACTCTTGTGTGATCCCGTCGTCAGAGATAAAAGTCTCCTCAAAAATAAGCAAAACTTATAGGGGCAGGGGTCAATCAACCGTTATAAGTATCGGAGGAAGGGGCCAATTTACCACCAGTGCCGTCAGTTTGGAGATGTTTGCACAGAATCCAAACTTACTGCAGTAACTCGGAAGAAAAAGCACGCAAAGACCTATATTTTCGCGACCAGTTTATGCGGAATGGCTATCCGAAGGCCGTACTTGCCCTTCGAGGACCCAACCACAGCCAACCCGTACTAAATGACATGCGCTGTCGTACATCAAGGATGTGCCGTAAGCGACCGAGCGCACTGATGCGCGACTATGCGTCCGAATTGCACACCGCCCCAAGCCTAACACGCGCAGCCGGGTCATGAGAATTTAGGACCGATTAAATCCCAGGGATAAGTCGGCCGAAGTGTATCGCATACCATTTCGCAACTGTCACTGAAATTATACAGGACAGCCTGGACGCATGCGTGGTTAAAACATGAACAGAAATAAACTGGTTGTTCGACGGGGAAACGTATTATCGCAAATGGTTGCCCACACTTATGAGACGGATTACCAATTTAACAATCACAGCTGCGATAATAATTACCCCATGCCGACAGCAAGACAGGCCGAAGATTAATTAAAGTCTGGGCCTTGAATAACAGCTTAAACGGATGTATCGAGCTGTCGACAGCGCACATTGTCCTGTGCTGGCATTTACAGACTGACAGCATTAGTGGTTAATTGGTCTCTACCCTCCCCCCCCCCACCACCCCTTAAAGCTTTGAGTAGCCCCTGTTCCCTATAAATGTTCCTTTTTTGTGTTTGAATTTTTTTATCTCTGACGATGGACTCTCGCTAGAGCTCGAAGGGTCAGTCGAATAAAATGATAATTCCAGTAATCAACACGACATACGTTTCAGTATCTATACAGGCACCTGTGATGCGAACATGTGCCTCACTTGCTAACCCAGTTGTATTTGAACGCAGCTAAGCAAGCCTCACTTTTGGCCAAAACCAATTGCCACTTGGTTTATACACAGACCACCGCGTCGTTTTTCGCCAGCACCAGAGAACTAGCTGGCCGGGTAATCATCGCATCCAATTCCACCACAAGTAATGTAATTTTTACCTAGTCAGGCCCCCCATGCCGGTACTCAGGCAATTAATACATAAGAGGGAAATTATCATTAATTTTCGCAATTTTATATGTGTGCAGTTAAGACTCAGTCCTATAAATACTGCAACTTCCGGTGCCACACTTCTGCCTATGCTTTCTGCCCATATTTCTGACGAAGAATCCACGACTAATTTTGTTCCGTCAGATGAATTAAACTGTTGTCCCATTGATCTTATCCACTTCTCTAATCACTTCCTGGAACTTGTAAGTTCGTTTGTATTGGCAACATAGACGACTTCAGGCAGGTTTTTAAATTTCTTTTTAAGTTTTTTCCCTTTATTTATCATATGGCGAAATATGTTAGGGGGGCTACAGTCAGTTTTGTGAACTTGCAAGAGCGCTATGAAGGTTAACAATGTTGAAAAACTGTTTGATGGTGGTTTCTATGCGTCATGGCTAACGCGACAGGGTGATGCAAATGTCGGCTCTAGAGTGTGTCCTTTATGCACAAACTGACAGCAAGTAAGTGACCCTGACATAACTTACCTCAGTAGACTTCACAGGCTGCACGTCTACTCCCATTAAACGCATGCCAAGCCACGTCATAGAACGTGAGTATATTAAAATGTGATTGGCCTTAGCTATCGTACATCCAGACATCCGGATGGTAAATAAAAAGCAGTCTTTGTGTTAGTCTACCTTGAGACTAGCTGGTTAGACTGGGTGGTGTCGCGCTCTGACGTGGGCGCAGCCTGGTCTAGCGTGTTAGTGAGTTGCGCGAGTCAAGCATGCGGCCGACCCCAGAGGCGCGCCAGGCAGGCCTGGCATGAGAAATCACTACGTACCTTCTAGGGGGGTAACAATGGTAATCCGTTTTAGATTGGGCCAATAGTGGTTGGGCTCAGCTGGGGAAAGCTCAACCTTTAGCCTAAGGGAAGTGAAGCATCAAGTGGAGGTGCACGGCTCCCCAATCCACTGGGTACGCTGCAGTAGGAAAACTAACTGTAAGCTAGTCTCCAACGAAGTTCTATAATCGACAGAAATATGCAAAGGGGAATGACGTGTTATGCTGCTACTATCATCTGGCATCAGCATCATAAAACATCCACGACCATCGCCAGAGTTGGACTAGTGGCAACCTCAAAAACAGACTGTTCACCGCAACTTAGGATTCAGGGAAGATTTGTGGGATACGATGTGGTCCGGCCGGATAATAGGCGATTTAACGTATCCCAACATATTAAGCTACTTAAATAGGATAAGGCTTAAAAGGACAGATAATTAAGACGAATGTATTGTGTCCACAAAGGAAAGGAGAGTAGATGAGAGTAGATTGACTTGGGAGAGATACATCCGCTCAGTAGGTTGACTGGGTCCCAAGTGGGGTTTGAATGCCGTTCAACAAGGAGACAGAGAGAGCGCTTTCATTCGCTAGGTCGGCCTGTTATTGGTTGGACAGCGTGTGGGCGGATAGCGTGTGTGTGGTCCACGTCACGCGCACTAGTAAGTCTAGCGAGCGCAATGACCTTGAGCTCCAGACAGACTGAGGCCACGATAGAAAGCCAGACACCGGGACATGCACCTGTTAGAGTACAAGGTCGCTACAGATTAATAAGGCTGGACAGTGTTAACAAAGGGCTCCACAGAAGTGTGTGGTGCGCAGTCTTCACATGTCAGTTGTTGGGTGTGTGTCCATGCGCACGGGATTCGGGGGACTTGGGCCTTCTCCGTTGTGGCTTGCAGCCAATCAGGAAATGGTGCACAGTGACTGGCTTCCAACTTTTGTGCTGCTGCCACACGAGAGGCAAATGGCGTGGGTGGCATTATCAGCGGCTAGAAAAAAGCGCGCACGGTGGATTGTCAGGCACTACTGCAAGGCCTGGCAGGCGAAGAAAAGGTGAGCAAGCGCAGTGACGCTGATCAAACACTGCCACAATACCCCCGACTAGACTGGTGGCGGCGTTTAGCGTCACTGTAGTGTTGGCTCATGTCGAAAATACCTGGGTAACCGAACGGTCAGGAGAATGCACATGGCGTCAACTACGGTGAATATACACAGGGCAGGTAGAGTGTGTTCGTTTTGTGGCTTGCTTGTCCGAAGTTGTGAAGGAACGGGTACCACGTGGTAGCAGTGGACACGGTGGAAGAAGTAGCAGACGGGGTGAAGTGCTCCATGCTCGGAAAGCAGGGGCAAGAGGACCACGAAGCTCGTCCAGCGGGATATACAAGATGTCGGCTTTGAGGCATTCCATGGTCGCAACCTCCTCGCACGTGCCGCGTGAGATACAGGACGTCTTCGTACCTCCAGAGACTCCAACGGCCAGCATACTTGATCATATCGAAGGTAGACCTTAAAGGCAGTTCGTCAACTTATTTTGAGATAAGACTTGGGGGCAGAGCGCCTGGGCGGAACTGGGGAAAGCGTACGTGTTTGCTGTCCAAGACGGTGCAAGAGGTTTGTAGGATCCTCCACTGTACCTGCAGTGGTTGGCGTAATCATCTTACTGGGAGGTCAGACAGCGGTGCTGAACACTAGTTCAGTGACGGAACAGTCAAGGTCCGATTTAAAGGACAAAAGGATGAGGGTATGTTGGTCCAGCCAGTTCTGCGGATCAGCCGCAGCGATGAAGCCATTCGACCATCCCAGTGGCTGAAGAATGATAGGCTGTATTGCGGATGCGAGTACGGCCTTAAAATAAGAGAAGAGACTGGAAAAGTGATGACTCAAGTGTGGTCGCCACGATCTGGATTGTTCGTAGAGGTAGCACTAAGGATTTCAATTCCACGACCAAGGAAGCGCTAGTGACTGTTAGAGCAGCCTAATCGGGAATGGGGATCACTATTGGTCTACGATTGAATTAATATACATCAGTGAGGAGATAGAAATAGCCATTAGGCATATACAAAGGGCCTTCAAAATTGAGGTGAACATAACTGAGTCTTGCTTCGGGGTTGAGAAGGGTGCCGATGGAACTATGTTTGCTGTTGGACCTTCATGTGTTGACAACCTACATATGCCGGTGTCGAAGCTTTAAGGGCCTTGTTTGTCTCGCGTCAAACGAGGCGTTCGGAAACCAGCTTGTCGGCAGCTAGAGTCTTGAGGTAATGAACATTATGCAATGAGAAGGAAACGTTGTGATGGTAAAATTTCGGCAAAAATGGGCAATGGGAGGCCGTGGAGATATCGTAGAGCATGGTGTCATTGCCAATTATCAATGAAGCGCCCTGTTGTTGAATTGTGGAAACACCCTTGTCTCAAGATATACTTGCGTGGTGCTGTTCGGCAGCCATCTCAGCCAGCTAGATCCTGGGAGCAAGTTGCAAATGAGCAAGAGGCCGCCTGGAGAGTGCTTCAGCCACCTCATTGCGTGACCCGTTGATGTAGCAGATACCTAACGTGAACTGTGAGATGAAGTTAAGTGGGTGAATCTCCCAGAGGTACAACTTGTCGTAAAGTGACTTCAAGGCCAAGGAACTTAGTTGGCATTCAGAGCACAAAGTGAACTCTCCGCCCCTAAGGAAGTGCTGGAAGTATTCTACGGTGAAGTAAATGGCAATAAGCTCCCGTTCAAATGTGCTGTAGTGCGATTCTGCGGATTTTAACTTTCTCGAGAAGGTTAAATGTTAGGTCTGACCTGCAAGATGCTGCTGGGCAAATGCATTGGCTGGGATATTGGAGGCGTCAACGATTAGGGGAATGACAGCATCAGGAAAGGGGTGCATCTAGAAGATAACATCTGCTAGGGCAGCCTTTACTCTGTCGAAAGCAGCGGAGCAGTCTGCAGATCGCTCGAATGAACCTTTTGGACACGAGAAGAGGTTCTGCTACTCATGTCTCTGATGAAGAATCCGCGACGGATATCGAAACGTCAGGCGAATAAACCTATTGACCCAGCGATCGAGTCTTCTTCTTCTTAGGTTCGTTAGTGGCAGAATGCCATCGGAACGGTGAATGAGAAAACGGCGGTAAAAATTCACCATGTCCAAAGAATGCAAAATTAGATGCTTAAAGGAAAGATATAAGAAATCGCGGATGATGGCAACCTTGGAGAGAAGAGGATGATGCCGTAGATATCAACCAGTTGTCCGAGGAACTCAAAGGAAGGAACACCAAATACACATACGAATGGATTGAGGACAATGCCAAATTATTGAAGGCTGTCAAGCACCATTGCGAGATGCTCCATATGGCCTTCGGTTATGTAACTGGCTACCAAAACGGTAAAAAACGTGTAGACAAAAAGAAGGCCACGAAAAACTCTGTCTAAAAACCTCTTTAACGTTTGAAAAGCGTTGTGGAATCTCAAAGGCATGCGCAGGACCTTAAAAAGACCAAAAAAGATGAGGAGGACTGACTTCAAAATTCCTATGACCACCACATGAACTTTTTTATGTTCGGAAGCCTATTCGATCGGCGTTCGCACATTTCTAATTGAATGTGTACCCGATCAGCAGTGACAGCAAATGGTAGGTTGCGAGGCGCTTATGAACTGCGTTTCGATGAAGTGCTTATGCCCCATCTGCTAGACACCAGTGGTGGACCAACTGCGCCGTCTGTGAGTGCGTTTGTTTGTGTTGTCCGACAAGCTGGTGTTCAGGGTTATGCTTGGCTGATGAAGGCTAATAAGCCCGAAACAGTGTTGTATCAATGTACCCCCAGATGCTGTCATACCCCACTTACTGCTATTATGACTTGGCCGGAATCGGACTGGCAGGCGGTCACCCGTTGGGGACCTCTGACCACCACATGAACTTTGTTTAGTTCGGAAGCCTATTCGATCGGTGTTCACACATTTCCGAGTAAATATATGTATATATATATATATATATATATATATATATATAT
>JAYGXS010000007.1:23842671-23856945 GCA_036362985.1 Ligula intestinalis
TCATATCGGCTCTCAAGTAGATCACTCACAGTTTCAATCGCAAGAGTCTGAGGGATTGATGTGAAGAGTGAGGTTTCATCAAACGATAAAATGACTTCGTCTGCATTGAGGCGTAGCCCGTGAATTCTTTCCAAGAAATGTACGGCCGAGCGTAAGGTTGTGTCGGATCCTGATTTGAGACAGTTCAGACGCCGAAACATCCACTTCAACAATGAAACAATGGGCCGAAGTGGAGCACCGGGCTTGCGCACTTTTGGCAGTCCATAGAGTCTTGCCATGGCTGAATCACTTTGTTTGATATTTAGTCGTTCGATTTTTGAGATGGCACCGTTATTCTCTGGTCCCACGAGTGCTGTGATGATTTGTGTCACCATCTTCTTCATAGGATCTCCGTCGCACTGGCGGTAGGCATTTTGGTCATCGGGCAGAAGGTAGGCCTTTTGGAGGTTTTCAGACTTATCAAGTACCACTGTGGAGCGCCCCTTGTCCGCTGGCACTACTACGATGCTCCTGTTAGCATCCAGTGCTTTGATGGCATCCTGCTCCGTCCTCGGGATTGACGCCCGTGATTTATATGTCAATAGTAAGGACGTTACCTGTTGTCGGATGAGGTGCTTCGTATCGTCCGGCTCCTAGGAGGTTTTGAGGACTGACTCAACGGTAGCCACAAGATCAACCGGATCCGCATCCATGGTTTTGAAACATGCCGCGCACTTGGGCACCTGTAACTGCACGGGTGTTAGTTCTTTAAAGGAGAAATTGTGGACTAATGTCTCCTCGCGATCCTGCACAATGGGCAATAGTATCAGTATCAGTATCAGTATATTGAGGGTATGTAGGAAAAATTCCTTTGAGTGCCCCATTTGTACATATGTGCAGTGGTAGCAAAAAATTTGTTGCTTAGACTGTTGGCGAGGCCAGTTGTCCTGAGTCATAGGAATTTAACTGTCAACTCCTTGTCTCGTCTGGATCGTTGTTCTCTGGCCCGATTGACGATCACTCGCTCCAGTAGTAAAACTCCATTCTCTCCTAACATCTCTGAGCACTTCGGAATAATAGTGTTCAAGATGCCACGATATTTCTGCAGCCGCAAATGACAATCCTGGATAAGTGCCCGGGTCATGCTTCTGTCTTGTTGTAAAACCCATTGCCTCGCTTACCCTGTGTTCACCGGCAGCTTGTAGGACAAATCCTTCGGTAGCACATGCTTGTCGAAACATCTGTGAACGAATTCTATTTACGCATACGTTGATGACACGTGAAGGGCAAAGATTTCCCATCGTCGTGCTGACTCTAGCGCTTCGCGCTCAAAAATATTGCTGATTGAAGCGAAATTGCATGTCCTCGGACATAAATGAGAAGAAGAGGCGATCTCGGGCATAATGGGTATAATATCCTGACGTTTCGAAAGCGTACAGGCTTGCATCGTCGGAGGTTGGTGTTTGTACACGCCTCACAGTCTTTTATAGGTGTTACAACTGACTTCTCATTCGCTCTGTGTCTATTGGCGCTAGATCACCTGCGGGGTCGGGGCTGGAGCTCCGTCATCGTCCTGCTGACCAGGGTTTCTCGCCATCACCTCATCGGAGGGGGAGGGCAGTGTTCGCCTGCCAGCGGTCATTGCTCGCGTCTGCATCGATCGCGTCGGTGCCGCATATCCTGCTGGCTTCCCGGTCCGGTCACTACCTTCGGCTAGGATTTCAGCGTCGACGCTTTCAGCAAGAACAACTACGGAAGGAAGTTTACTCTAGTTTTCAATGACTCGGTGGGAGAAGAAGTTGGCCCAAACTTTTAGTTTGGCATGGTGTGTCTTCAGTTTGTACGGCTGACCGCGTAGATGTATCGTTTGTGCGAATTCGAAGAAGTCAGCCGTCTGAAGAGCACAGTCCACTCCCCTGGTGAGTTTAAACACCATACTCATATCTTTTCTGTATTGCCTATAATAGAGAGGAAAACGATTGAGCCTATCTAGACGACCTACATATGGGAGGCGTCGTGAGCTGCTGAATAGCTTGTTCACCGTTCTTTGGACTTTCTCAAATGCTGCGTAATCTTTCTTTATCCAGGAGCACCATGTCTGGACGTGAGACTCTAACTCCTTTAGTCACCACAAAGGCGCCAGTCACAAGCAGTTGTATCTATTCCCTCACGCGAATTTTCACTTGCGATTCAATATCTTCTGAGCGGTGAACTTCGCAAAAGTCGGAAAGTGGCAAAATTAGCATATAGCTAAACAGCATCCGTTCTGCCAACACTAGGGTGCATCATGAAATCTTTGCATCAGAAAGTGTTCGAGAGCGTCAGTGGACTAAAAAATGTCATCGATGGGGGAAAATTGTTTCACAATAAAAGATCTATCTGATTCAACCACCACTACTCTCATCGATCGGTATTTCACAGATTTAGCTCTTCTTTGAACTTCTGAACAAATGCTGGTACCGAATACGTCGATCAAAGTGGAAAAGCCTTCTGTGTGGAAAACTTGCCACAGAGCCCATCTTTTAAATGCATCATACACCCCTTAAAGTCATCATCACCAGAACCCAGAACACCATGCTCATTTTGTCTAAGCACTTTAAGATAAGGTACTCCAAGACTCCGTACTAGAAGGACCAATGAAGTGGATGACTCTTTTCAATACCTCCAGGACGGGGTTCCGCTTTCAAATGTTGACGAATAGAAAGACCTTAATGTTCTGATCAATTCTCCGCTAAAACCATCTTAACAGTACCTTAGGGCAACTAAACGCGCGACAAGGATGTTATTTGCCATTAGACGAGGATTCGCCGCATCGAGAAGGAAATCTTCAGAAAAATGTACGGAGCGTTTATTCGGTCACACGTGAAGTATACCGTCCAGTCCTAGTAACCATGGTTTAACAAGGATTATCTGAAGCTGAAATAAGTGCAGAAGAGGGCAACGAAGATGTCCAACAATCTTGGTCATCTGCCCTATGAAGACAGATTGACTGAACTTGGTATATTTCCTCTCAGTTAATGGCAACTCAGTGGTGACCTCATCGTAACCTACCGAATTGTCAGAGGCCCTGAGTGCGCCCCAGAATTTGATTAATTCTTCGAATTGGCTCAGACGTTCATCGGAATGCCTTCTCGCTGAGAGTCTTCAGAGCGTGGAACGGAATCCCTGAGGAGGTGGTCCTCTCAGATAATGTTGACATTTTTAAACGCAAACTTGCTTCTTATTTGCTGAGAAACTGTGACAGATATAATAAAATAGTAGTAGTAGCAGCAGTTTTGCAACTTCATCACAACCATCGCTCATGTTAAGCCTACATATTTATTATGTACTTTTGTTAAGGTTTGCAATTTTTGGATATAAATAGGGAACTCAAGGGCAAAAGCCTTCTTCCCTTCATAAAGTGACTTAAGGTGACTTAACCCTGGAGTTTTGTAAACAGATCTTCTTACCTGCGGAAAGGAACATAAACTGTCAACTTGTTACCAAACTCCGACGGAAGATCAGCTAAGGGGATCAATATTTGTTTATTTACAAAAACCAAGTGATCTTACATCAATTTTTCTCACCCTGGACAACCCTGTTTGGAATTTGGAATTTATATTTATCAGCGCCGATACGGCACTATCTGTTCTAGATTAGCGCGCAGTCGACCCAGTACAGGGAGGGTCCAGCCTGACCATAACCCCTTCCCGGAAAAACCATAAACTAATGTTCATGTAAACTAATGCACAGCGTATGCTATCAAAGCTTGACGAGCAGAAGGTTCATGCTTGTGGACTATCAGCAGATATTATTTCCCTAACGGAAACCTGGTTTTCCGAACGTGTGGACGACCGCGAGGTAACCATGCCTGGTAACTGACTGTTCAGAAAAGAGAGGGAGGGACGTCAAGGTGCAAGTGCAATAACGTATGTGAGAAGTGGACTCCAGTTTTAGACAAAACAGGGAAAAAATGTCATATGCTTCTGAGGTGATCTGGCTATCCATTGAAGTACTAGTTGCATCAAGAATCCATGCCCTGACACTCCACCGAACACTGGTAAAGAGATCACGTAGTTGAAGCTTCCTTGCAAGAGGAGCTTGAAAAGATTGCTACATGGTCAGACATCCTGATCTTCGGTGATTTTAACATGCCTCACATCGTCTGGAGCTCAGCCTGCGCACACGGCGCCGACCTGGCCTTCACTGGTTGCTTTGTGAGCGTGCCGCGAAATTTATTTCTAACACAGAATGTCACGTTCCGACAGGGGCACGCGACGACCAACAGGTCAATTGTCTGGACTTCGGCCTCACGAAATCGCACGACAGCATCGACGAAACGTAAAAGTGAACACGTTGTACTGCTACGGTAGTGCTCGTAATTATAAATACCCGAGAGACCCACACCAGTCAGAAGAAACGTTTGGCGAGGCGATTTCGATCAAATTATGGCCGAACTCACGCGCACTGAGTAGAAACCTCTACCATTGGAAGCATAACTGCTGACTGGAAAAACGTTTTGGGATATCCTGCACAGGCTCATAGAAAACCGCCATCCAATTTCGTGAAGAAAGATGGACAACCAGACCGTTATGACTTGCGCAGCCCTAAAAATAGAAGTTAACAAAAAAACGGAACCTGTGGAATAAAATTGCTTGCAGACAGGAATCCTGTATTCTTAAGCGTGTACAAAATTCAGGGAAATCGGGTCAGAGGACTTTCTATTACGACAAGACGGGATTTCAAAGCCGTCCTGCTGAACTGTGCCGCAGTGAACCCCAAACCATTTTACAGTTAGGTCAGGCCTATTACCAGAAACAAGGATCAGGTTGGACCCTCCTCCAAAAGGCAGAACTTTTCTCTCTTAACCTCCTTCAGCACCCATCATATCCCCCTCCCTAGCAGCGACAGTTTTTTTCTTCGAAAAATACCAGGAGTATTTGTTTCACTATCCACTCTTCTAAAAAAAACTGTGTTCCACATCTTGCCTCAGATCAATTGGCCTCGCCAACAAACTGAGATACCATTCTTCTGCTACCACGATACACATTTACAAATAGGGAACTCAAAGGCAACCAACATACTGATACTGATACCAATACGGCGAAGAAAGGCTTGATCTCCATCACGCGATCAGCCATATAAGCTAGCTTCAAAATGTCTAACTAGTCCGAACCAGAGGTTAAATGGTGTGAGTAGATGTGGGAAGCCCTCTCAAAAGGATATCTTTAAAAATTGTCATGAATGATCATATTGCCAAGCAGTGAACGCATCCGACTGAGGAATTCAAACAGCTTGCCGTCCCATTAAACTTATTTTTTCACCAGAGCATAATAATAATACTAAGTTGTATATTTCAGGCCCAATGGGCCTCATCAATAAACCGAAAATTCGATACCACGAAGTACTAGAAATAATTGGTTTAACAAACAGTATCTGTAGTCTATAGCTATAAGACGAGTTTAACTGTTATGAAGCAAATTTGTTAGATTCGAAAAAAATGAATATAGAAGTGTCATGCGGAAGGTGAAATTCAAGGGCACACACAGATGAGCCACATCGTTATCTAGATTCTGACTATGTATTCTGGTACCCACTGCCTCTGTTAGAAAGTGGGGGGCTTGGAAGCAAACTCAGTCGAAGCTGAGCGTGGGGCAGAACAATAGGTATTAACGAAACATTGCTGGTATAGACGGGTTCCGGGCACTACACTCGGGTTCCCAAACCGGTGCAGCATAATGGAACATAGGGAACCCACCAGTTTATGATCGTGATGGGCACCGCCGTATGATATCCAAAAGTCCGTCAAATCTACAAGACCATCGTTGGGGATGTCTGAGATGTGACAAAATCTAAGGCCCTGATGATGGTTGATGCCAAGCGAAGTGAGAGCCGTCAAGACTGTGTCCTGATTCCGGGGGACACGAGTCAGAAGAAGGTAGTTTCAAGAAGGTATCCTAAATTCCCGATGGTCCTTTCTTGGGATCGTGGAGAAAGCTGCCCGGAAAAGATGAGGAAAACAAAAGTTTTATAGATTCACTGTTAAGATAAACGTGCAGTCTTCGCATGAATGCACATGGACTAGTTAACGCTTGAATATCAATCGGCAAATTATTCCAAAGATAGCTACTAATAGAAGCAAAAAATAGAGATGGCTTAGAAGTGGAAGAAGCAGGAGGACGTATAATCAACGTTGAATTTCTTAGGTTGTAAGGGCGAGTAACGGGAGCAACGGCAGAAATCTTGAGTGAGTGAAATATTGCCTCCATACGAAAACAGTAGGATCAGTAGTTAATTGTGCATCGACCGGTTTTTCAGGACGTACCCATCGTGGAGTGTTTGTGTGGTAGTCAACATAAAATAGGTCGTGTATGAAGAAGACTGGTGCGCATCAGTAAGTTTATATTCATGATTTTTGAAAAAATTCACCACTATTGTTCTATCACTAAGAACTTATATATCGTGGAATATTCCAACCGACAAACGGAAATATGATAATAAGCAAGAAGGACAACAGGTCAAAGGTATGTAAAATATTTATGGAATCTTACTTCTTTGCAATAAACAGCTTTTGTACAGATGTTGCTACAGTGGGATAAAGTACCAGCGTTGGGTCCAATAAATTTAAACAGAGCTGACTGCCAAGAAACATGAGAACACTAATTTTGAAGATCAAATCGCCTTGGGCCTAGCCACAATCACACAAAATGATCAGTCAAGAACAAATGCAGAAGATATTAGGCACTTATCACACCAAGTTCATAGCTTTACTCACTTGCATAACAGATAGAAAGTGATAATAGAAGGAAGTGGTAGGAGGGCAGGTTCACAGAGGCAGCAATAAAGGCAAAAGCAGCCAAAAAATTAGCAGCATAAGTAACAACGGAAACCGAAGAATCAGCATTTAACGTAATAGCAACAACAAGCCGTTTTCGTCGGGGTTGTAGCTCAGTGGTAGAGCGCTCGCTTTGCATGCGAGAGGCCCCGGGTTCGATCCCCGGCATCTCCACGATTTTCTACTTTTTTACCTTGTGACATTTACTGTCACCCGACCCGGTCATCATCTCCGTAATAGTTGTTCCTGTAGCCAGTCGGACGGCGATACGGCGGTTACCAGTACGATTTGTTTCATAACTTCCATCTTAGTTCACCTTATTTTTCAGAGTGTAACTATTATTTTAATAGGGCGATATTTTGGTGGATATGAAAGTATCTGCCTACCATACTAAACGTCAACACTTAGAATCCCCTGTGTCTGTGTTGTTAAATACGCCTCCGTTGAAGTCTACTAGGGAAGCTAGATTGCTATAGTAATACTTACTATAACAGCAGTTGACCCCTGTAGTCTTAGTGCAGACGAAAACGCATATTGTATTCTTATAGTACTACTTGATTAGTTTTGAGTTATATTTATTTATTAAATCAATCTCTACAGCAAATTCACCCCATATGCATGCAGCTCACCTATGTCAACCACGTACATATAGTTTTGATCGTGGTGGGTTATCCTGTTTTCGTCACGTTGATGGCAGCCTCGGAAATCGACGAGGGTGTGCCATGGGGGCAGCCCAGGCACTCTCGAGTATTTCAAGATCTCTACGACAATGTCCTCCCTGATCCCAAGGCTATACGGCCACTATCCCTGTCCCGTCTTTACATCTTCATCAGCATGACGCTCTTATTTCGTGTAAATTTTCTTCTGTGAGCGACAGCTTTATCTCCTTAAAATCATCCAACTGGTATTTAAACCTTAGTAGTTTCCGAGAGCTGTGCAAGGAGTGTTTTTTTACTGTCTGTTTGTGTTGATTTTCTCCATGTAATTACTCTTTTAATTGGCGTCATCTATCAGCCGAGATGTTATCACTTATTAATTAGGATACTCATGGCGAGTGAGTAGCAATACATATTAATTATTTCCCACTTACTGACGGTTGCTAACTTTTCGCTTGCAATCCTGTGGACAGCCACTGTTGGAACTGTTCTACTGTGTTGATGCATATTTCAGTCACCACGTCAATAAAAATGAGCTAACAGTCATTTGCCTATCTTTACGTCAATAACACTGAAGTGAACTGTACCCGACTAGTAACCAGAAGAAGCCAAAGAGCCGGCAATGATGGCAAGGGCTCTATTCACGACCACACAAAGAGAGCGGTTTTCTAGCTTGTCGACCCTCGCACATTTGTGAGGTTCTGTTACTCTTTCTAGAACTTTCCTGATGTATGACGTGCGAACGGGCATTCTGGAAACCCCTAGACTGCAGTGTGCCACGCTCTGGCTGCTCAGCCCTTACACTTTTTACTCTGACAGAATATTTGTGCCACTTGTGTGAGTGAGCGTTTCTTCTATTAAAACACGGCTTGGGCATCTTATCTGCGGGCATGAAGCAGCAGGCGTTAGCATTTCGCCGACATTCGTGAGCGCATGTCCGGTATCGCCCCCATAAATTTCTAACATCAAGTTGACCTTGACCCATGTCAATTGATATGAGACAGCATGCGACCAGCAGCTTTCGCACTTAAGGGATATCTATTTTCCTACAAAATACGTCAGGTTTATCAGGAGAGTTCGTAAAGGTTTAACTAGGTGATCACTAAATCCTTCAGCAATATGAATACGTATATACACATATATTCACTCAGAAATGTGCGAACACCGATCATATAGGCTTACGAACTAAGCAAAGTTCATGTGGTGGTCAGAGGTCCCCAACGGGTGACCGCTTGCCAGGCCGATGCCGGCCAAGTCATAATATCAGAGATGGGGGGCTGACAGCGTTTTGGGGTTACTTGATACAGAAATGTGTCGAACTTATTTGGAATTTGGAATTTTATATTTTTCATGAGCCAAGTATAATCCTGAACACCAATTGGTCGGACAACACAAACAAACGTCCTCACAGACGGCGCAGTTGGTTCACCACTGGGGTCTATCAGATGGGTCATGAGCACTTCATCGAACCGCAGTTCATCAGCGCCTCTCCACCTGCCATTTGCTGTCACTGCTGTAGTTGCCACAACGGAAACATGGCTAAAAAAGGAAATCATTCATTCGGAGATTTCGATTCCAGCATACCAGCTTTTTTGCAAAGACCGCCAAAACCGGCAAGGTGGTGGGGTTGCTGTTTATGTCATAAATGGAATCTCTCTTGTCGAAAGAGAACACACTCTAGCCCTGGAGTGTGAATCCGTCCGGTGAAAGATAAAGAAGGCTAATTCATAGAACCTGGAATTCTTGACCATATACCGGCACCAAACATTCTGAGTGGAGCCGACGAGTCGGTCCTTGGTCTGGTGAAGGAAGCTGCTAGCCACCTGGATGTTCTTATTGTTGGTGACTTAAACGCACCTGCAATCGACTGGGACAACCTGACAGTGTAGTCAGCGTCAAATTCCTTTTGTTCCAAATTAATGTATCGCACGCTTGACCTCTCTCTGGCACAGAACGCTAAGGGACTTACCAGATTTCGAGAAAAGCAGCAAGCTAATTGTTTCGACCTCATTTTTACGAAGGATTTATCCTACATAGATGAAGTGCATTCAAGTGCTAAGCTCGGTAAGAGTGACCATACGACGCTAATGTGGGATTACTCACTCCATTCTCAACGTCTGAGGAAAACGGAGGACCAGCCAAATATACTGAAGGCAGATATTAATTCAATGAAGAATGCACTGTCGTCAGTGAATTGGGACTGTCTGCTCAATGGGGATCCGGAATAACATGGGAGATCACTCAAGAGGATTGGATTAGATCTGATTAAGCGCTTTTGTTCGGTGAAGGTGCACAAGACGACCAGTCGCCCTGCCTGGTTGATGAGAGATATTTACAGGAAAAAAGAAGAAAAATTGGTAAATGGAAATAATTCAGCCAAACTGGGTCACCAGTACACCTCGTGAAATTCCGACGCCAAAGAAATGCGGAAAAAAATCGATTCGCCAGGTCAGGAAAAGCTACGAATCAAGAATCCTCTAACAGGCCGCAGAAAAGTAAGAAATTTTTTTCCACTATATTAACAATAGATTCAAAACAAGGATCCAGTCACGGAACTTAAGGATGATAACGGTGGGGAGGTCATTGAGAATGACGAGAAAGCCGAGTACTGAAGCCAGTTCTTTGCCTCAGTATTCACTACGCAAACCGAGTTTCATTTAGCTTATGTCAACAGTGTTGTTGTAAACACTGGTCTGACTTTTCAACCTCTACTATTCCAAACATCTGTAGCTGAAAGGGAGCTGCAAAGCCTCAAAGAAGCGAAGTTATCCGGTCCAGACAATATCCCAGCCAAGTTCTTCAGAGAATTGGGAAGGGAGCTCTTAAAGCCCGTAGCACATATCTTTTGTTCCTCATTTGAACTAGAAAGACTACCATCCGAATGGAAATCAGCAGATATTTACCCGATCAACAAGGGAGGGGCCCGAACGAACGACATCAATTACCGGCCCGTCAGCCTAACTTGCATTTGCTGTAAGGTGATGGAAAAAGATAATTAAGAAGATGACAATGAAGTTCCTGGAGGAGAACTACTTACGGTCAGGGCTCCAACACGGCTTGAGGAAAAACTACTCGTGTATTTTCAGCCTACTACTCTCCACTGAGCAGTGGACTCGCGCGCTGGATGAAGATGGTAAGGTTGACGTCATTTATACGGACTTCAAGAAGGCATTCGACAGCGTCCCACATAAGCGTCTAATGTATTAATTGTCAGAAATTGGCATAAGAGGAAACCTGCTGGCATGGATCACTGATTTCCTCACAGGCCGACCGCAAACTTTGTGCATCGATGACTCGAAGTCAACCCCTATATCTGTTCTGAGCGGCATCCCCCATGGCTTTGTCTTAGGGCCGTTGCTTTTCTTTATCTATATCAACGACTGTGTCAACTTCCTGGGTTGCAGCGCCATTATATTTGCCAACGAATTCAAACTCTGGAGAGCCATTAGGTCTGACGCCGATATAAAAGCACTTCAAGAGTGTCGCAATTGACTTAGCAGCTGGTCTGCTTGTTGGCGTTTAAACTTCAAAGTTAGTAAGTGTGTGGCCTTAAGACTCCGTACTAGAATGACTAATGAGCAGGATAATTCCTTTCAATACCTCCTCGATTGGCAGTCTCTTTAAATGTGAACGAAAAAAAGGACCTCGGCGTTCTAATAAATTCCTCGCTTAAACCATCTTCACAGGGTCTAAAGGCAGCTAAACGCGCGACACAGGTGCTGTTTGTGATTAGGCGGGAATTCGTCAACATCGACGAGAAGCTCTTCAGGAAAACCTACGGAGCGTTTGTTTGGTCCTACTTGGCACATGTCATCCAGGTCTGGCGTCCGTGGTTCAAGAAAGATTATTTGCCCCCGGAACGAGTGCAGAGACCTTGAAATACACCCTACAGGATCCTAGTCGATATTTCCCCACGCTCTTTCTAGGACATATCAACGTCGATATCCCCCATCAATTACGATCTAGGATATTGTGGCGGCAACCGCACGCATAAATTTTTTCCTGTGTCTCTGGAATTATTTTTCTTGCGTGGACGATCTCTTCAAGTCGGAATTTAAGAAGATTTTGTTTTCCAACCAATTCTACCGAGACGCAACCTCTTTAAACCAAACGCAACCTCTTCAAACCAACAAATTATTGCAAAAGATTTTCTTTGTTCGGGTGGTTTCAACTTCAAAATTGCAGAGGCCAAACCCCTCCAATCGCGTAGCAAAAAGCCGCCCATCCTAGTTAAATTGTTTTCATTGATCGAGGTGGACTCAAACTTTGCTCAACGGGGCCGCATTTCCCGATATTTCGAAATGACTAAAAGTTTCCGCTATCGAGATCTTACACTAATGGAGCGAAGAAATGCGGCTCTCCAGTCCAATGGACCAATGACTTCTCAGACTTCTTTTCCTTAATTTGTTCGTAATCCCAATAGGGTAAATGCATTCGCTAATCCTCCACCCCGAATATCTGCTCATACACCCACTTACGTCAGTACACCCGTTATCCCTGCCTCCCTGATGTCGATTCATAGTCCCGTAACTGTCAGAACTCCTGGTTTCCCTACCTCCCGAATGTCTAGTCATAGGCCCATAAACATCAGTGCACCAGTTAGTCCGTCCCTCTTGATGTCGAGACCGTCAAACCCCACCGCTGCATCATCTACTACGATTTAAACCAGTCTAAATACATTCTCTGTCCAACGATCGATAAATTCCGCTCCCTTTAACTTGGAACAAGCTCGTTGAGAATGTCGCCAACACCATCGAAAGCGTTTAGGCCGAGCGTTTCCCCACCACAACCTATCTCCTCCCTTGACCGTGCGAGTCATATTATTCCCCCGTATAATGCGTTATTGAACACGCCGGGCCCGAACCACGAAAAATTTAATTTTCACGGCAGTAACCCAAACTGGTATGGTTTTAAATCTAATCGGAGTTGCCGTACAGGAGATTCACTGATTAAGACACTAGTTCTTACGTGAGCGGTCTCAACACTTATTTTATGTCATCGTTCCCCCCTATCAGTTCCTTTATCGCAGGGGGTTAAGTGAGTCTAACCGTGCAACTGCGATCTTCAGAGCATGGTTACTTAGTGCTGAGAAAAGAAGTCTTTAAAGGCCAGAGTAGGTGGAAGAGTTAATTGTGTACACAACGGAAGAGGAGAATAGATTGACTCGGGAGAGATACGTCCGATCAGTAGGTTGACCGGGCCCAAGTGAGGTCTTAGATTAGTCGGGCCAGAAGACAGAGATAGGGAGATCTTTCATTGGTTAGGTCGGCCTGGAGATTTTGGGCAGAGAGGCAACTTGCGTCGGGTACGCGTGCAAGCTCCTCATTCGCCGCCTCATAGATGCGAGAACTATGATTGGCTGATCGAGATGTCGAGAAAGCACATCGGTGAGCGTTTGTAAAAGTGCACTTCGATGCGAGCTAGTCAGGCAGGCACGACCTGCTACACCTTTACCCATCCTCTACCACCCAAACCTGCAAACTTCTACATGCCTTCTCGCCTCCCCCCATTCCTCCTAAACGCCCCAGAAGCGTATTTTGGTTTATCCTCTCCTCATTTTTCCCTGCCAGAAAGTGAGGCCCCTAGATATCTCAGACCTTATCAGCCATCCGTTATTGGCTACCCGTATGCTAACAGCTCCATACCCGTCAGTACTTATTCCACAAATAATAAAGGCCTACAGTTTGCCTACTCACCTTCAAATTCTTTTTTATGGATAACGATAGCCATAGTCCTGCCACTCAAAACACACTAGATGTCATATTGCTTAATGCCAGGTCTGCTATAAATAAAATGGCTCAACTGCGAGCTATTGCTTTTGAGACGACACCCGATGTTATATGCATAACAGAATCTTGGACCCATCCACTCATTTCTGACTCCTCCATTATCATAGACGAGTATGATCGTCACGATCGCACTAATAAGCCTGATAGTGGTTGTCTTCTCTATATTAGAACGCCATTTAGGCATTTTCCGTTTTATCTAAATAGCACGTCCTACTCTGGAAATAACTGTTTCGCTTCTATTTATCTGTCGCCCCGGCAAAAGGCGATTATCGGATGTGTTGATAATCCTCCTGACTCTTCATGTGAAGAAGATGCAAATTTGTGTGAAATATTCAAGTTTCTCTCAGAATCCCCTTTTGAAGTTAAAATTATTGCTGGAGATTTTAATTTTCCTGACATCGACTGGCTTTCAAACTATTGTCCTCCTAGATTTCAGCCTTTCCTAGATACTATTCAATTTTCTAACTGGTCTCAACTGGTTAGTTCCCCAACAAGACAAAATCATATCCTTGATCTGATTTTCACAAATCGAATTGCCCCTTTCTTCGCTGATTTTAAGCAGGACATCTTCCAAAGTGATCAGGCATTAATTCGCTGTTGCTTTCCGCTTCTTTCTACGGAAAAGGCTAGTGCTAGTCGTACCTATCATGCGTATGACCTCGCAGCTATTAGCTCAATCAACAATTTTCTTGACATATTAGATTGGCAGAGCCTCTACTCAACAAGCGACCCTGCATATGCTTCTGAACTCATGTCGGTCGTTTCTAATAAAATGCTCGAATTTGGGCCCGCTAAAAGTGCAAAACCCTACACTCCAGAATCGACCGTCCCTCATTTTTTTTGCCCAGACTACAGCCATCGAGAAGGCAGCCGAAAGATCGATCTACTAGTTCATTGTCTGTGCATCTAAGGATCACAGAGATTTTCGAATAAGCGCTTAAGATTCGTCTTGTACGTGATAAACAGAGGGAATCTTGCGCACTCAGCGTGTTTAAATCTGCAAAATCTATTGCCCAACTGTTCCGTCGTCGGTTCT
>JAYGXS010000007.1:23865645-23885100 GCA_036362985.1 Ligula intestinalis
GCTTGATGCAAGTAAGGCGATATCATCGGCAAAGTCAAGGTCAGTCAACCGACGCCCGGGTGCAAGCTCAATACCGTCACCTTCTTGTAGGGCCTTCCCGAGAACCCAGTCAATGGCGTAGTTAAAGAGGATGGGCGATAGGACACAGCCTTACTGAACGCCTGACCGAATAGCGAAGGGTTCTGAAAGGTTGTTGTGGACTAAAAGCCGCGCAGTGGTGGAGCGGTAGTATGTTTTGATCATGGCAATTAGTTTTTGTGGTACACCAGCTTAAAGATCCGCTTTCCAGAGTTAAGGACGATCCTAGGACTTCGCAGGTGTGGACTATAACATAGCAGTGACTAGTGGACACACAGAGACTGCAGTTGTCACATCATTACCGATGCAGGTCTGCAGCATGCCACTGCAGAGTTGTAATTCAGGTGCTCCCAGTCGTCCTTAGTGGCTGCTTTTGGTTCAAACACACCTGCAGACCGGCCGCGAGCACCAACGTTAGTAGAAGTGACTAACACCAACCACAGTCCCAGTATTCAGTTGACCCAATTGGGAAAAAAACTAGCGGCCTCGGTGAAAGTCGAACCCACAGACAGCAGGGAAGGTTTTTGCGCAGTCAACGCTCTACCAACGGAGCTACGAGCCACCTAGTATTCTGATGGATGACTGCTAAAAAAATCCTGCCAGCGCAGTGAACTTACTGTATCCGTAATGCTGGATTCCATACATCTTTTCTGCGGGAGCCTGCGTCGACCCTACGGACTTTGAGTACTTGCAAACAAGCACGGCTAGTGTATGCAAGAATACTGTTAAAGTATTGTGCATAAGAAAGGCTGTTTTCAAAATCAGAGACCCCTGAAGGAGCTTGCTTTCGCATACGTGTGCACAGCCTAGAACTTGTGAGCTTTTTGGTTGTAGTTGCAGTACGCGCGAGAACTCACAGAATGAAATCCTACATTTTTGCGCATGTCTTCAGGTAAGCAAAGAAAGATGTCCATGATTGGATTGGAGTAAGGACGCAGGCTATATCAAAAACCTGCACACAGCAACATGCTGGCCTCCACCTGAGGGTCTTGCCAGTCGTCTCTGTGAGGAAATTATTACAACTAGGAAACACGCGCCTAGAGTTTTCACACTTGGGTCAACTCAAATTAAAAAAATCTGCCAAACAAACATAATAATTAAGTCAGCCTAGTAGTCATTCTTGTGGATTCTAGATGATTGCTTAGGAAATCCTGCTTGGGCAGTCAACTTGCTTCCGTATTGGTAGATTCCATATGAGCGAAAAGTTGAGCGGTTAATATCGATCCAAGTGTGATTAAACTCATGGCGTGAAGCGGGCGTTTGTAGCTTAGCGGTAGAGCATTAGCCTCCGGCAAAGGTTTTCTTTGATACGCGGGTTTAAATCCCACCAAACGCCTAGAGTTTTTCACACTTGGGTCAACTCAAATTAAGCAAATCTGCCGATTAATGCATGAGTCATCGGAGAAAACGGCCTTTCGTAGATGAGAAAGAGCCAACAATGCAAGTTTTTGTCCAGTTTCTAGTGTATGTGTGTGTGTGCATGGCGATCTAGGATAAGTGGTCTCGCCTCTTTACGGCTGGTTGATGTTCGTGTAGAGGCCGATTTTCCTGTCTGATTCCAATAAACTGCATTGCGAGTCTCACAGGGAATCCTGTAAACGACTTTTTTTCTGGCCAAAGAGCCAACCATATCCTTAGGATGTACAAGCTGATTTAGCGGTGTAGTAGTTGGTTTGTGCGCCACTAATGATTTCTCAGGTGTCTTTCAAGGCTTCGAACATGTTCTTCATATACGGAAGTGTTCGCCAACTTCTTGGTTTGAATGCCTACTTGGAACAATCTAATTCCTTTTGTGTTTGTTTTCACTCCCGTAGACGGGCTATGGGTTACTATTTTTTGAAAACAGCTTAAACAGGTAATTGAGTTCGGTTTGGCAAAGTTCCGTGTTAAAACAGCGTTCTTGCCAAACCCCATGGTATCGACATGAAGAGAGAGACAACATCCAATGAGACCAGTATTTCATCTTTTGCTATTCCAAGGCCTTGCAATCTGTTCAAAAACTCCACAGAATTGTTGATTTATGTTTCACAATATTTTGTAAATGGGTAGAGCTTTTGGAATAGCCATGTCAGGATTTTATAATAATGTGCACCGATTAAGGATACAATCGGTCGTAGTGGTTCTTCGGGCTTCTGTACCTAAGCTAGTCTATAGATCTTAGCTATGCTTGGTTCGGTATGTTTTAGGACTTGACAATGTCTCCTAATATTTGCTTCTATCCTATAAGGCGCTTAAGTTACTTTTTAACAGCGCATTCTGTGTTTTGGTGGGGTCCGCGTTAAGAGGTTTGTAGGTCGACCTGTCTTCTAGCAATGATAGTATTTTTGTATCGTAGTCTGCTTTTTTCAATATGGAAGTTGAGCCTCCTTTATCTACAGGAAGAATGACACTGATTTTATCTGTTTTAAGAGATTTCGGTACTTTTTTCTTCGTGTGATACTGAGTAGGGTTCTTTAGGGCACGCACCGTGATACTCCGGATTGTTAACCGCTCATCGTCTGTTAGATTTTCTGCTGATGCTATGGATTCCAAATTCGCACGAAAGTCCAGATATTGAAAAGGTACTTATGCGTCTTAGAGAGAAGCAAATATAAGGAGATATTGCCAAGTCCTAAAACAAACCGAACCAAGCATAGCTAAGATCTACGGACTGCCTAAGGTACACAAGCGCGACGTACCACTACGACAAATAGTATGCTTAATCGGTGAACATAATTATAAAATCTGGAAATGGCTATTCTGAACGTTTCCCCTATTGACAAACGATTATGAAACATCAACCAACAATTCGATGGACTTTCTGAACAAATTGCAAGGCCTTGAAATAGCAGCAGACGAAGTCATGACCTCATTTAATGTTACTTTTCTCTTCATGTCGATACCATTGGATTTGGCAAGGCAATACACAGAAGAACTGCCTAAGTCCTACGACCTACACTTTCCTGCTTGAATTCTCGCATATATGCCTTGAAACTAATCTTTCGTTTGTACAACAAAACTATTAAGCGACAAAAAGAGGCCCCGGTGGGGTCAGCAATTTCGGGCTTCTTGGCTGTCAAAATGCAAGAAATTAGAGGCTATGATCCTACCACTAGTTAACTCCAAGTTGTGGGTAGGCTATGTCGATGACACGCTTGTTATTGTTAAAAGGGATCAGCTAGAAACACTACACAATGCTATTTGTTCAATGTTGCCAGGAATCACATTTACGTTCGAAAAAGGAGTTGACATTTAACTCCCAATTTCTAGACTTCCTCGTGCAACGGAATACTGACGGAGCATTTCAAAAACCGGTTTACTGCAAAAACGAGAGCAACCACCCTTTTGTTCACAAACGGAGTACTTTTAACACTCTAATCAATGGAGCAAGAACGCACTGTTCTAGCACCGAACTTTACAAACTCGAACTCAAATACCTGATGAAATGGATCCGAAGAAGTACAGGGGAAACCTGAATGACCCAATCCCAAGTGTGGATCATCCGGGATTCGAACCCAGGACCTTTGGTCATGGAGCACAAAGCTCCACTACGGGCTCGTTGCTTTTTCGGTTGAGATTGAGAAATATTATGAAACTGTGGAGTTCAGGGATCTTTTAAGGGAACAGTGTTCACTCTGTTTTTGCCCTGGGGCTCACTTAAGAACTCTTACAGGCAGGAGCATAGCAACTCGTAGAATAGGATGAAGCGGATCCGACAAAGTCAGGGGAAGCCGGAATGGCCATTTTTGACCCATTAGCCGTCATCAGCTAGCCATACCCAAACTCAGGTGTGTATCACCCGAGATTCGAACCCGGGACTTTGCTCATGGGGCACAATTTTCTACCACTGCAGTGCTAGTAGATGGTAATTATTGGTGACATGGTGTCGTGTAGCATGATCGACCACAGGCAATCCCGGTGGACAAGACCAAAAAAAGGCTGAAACGAAGCCAAAAAGTCAAGGTGTCTGGGCTGTTGGCAGCAGTAGTCCTGACATTAACAACAAACACTTTAGATAGCTGGTGTCGATCAAAGATGCGAATGACCCATTTTGGCTTCCATTTTACCTTCATCATCATGCATTCGTACTGCAGCTCCTGAATTCTCTTGTCATTGCGTTAAAAACCAAGCGAGGGGATCACGTCCCGCCGACTGTGGCTCGTGATTAAAAGACACAACACAAAAAACCCCCTATCGCGTTCTACAAACGCGATGGATAGATGACTGCTAGTTCTGTGTGAGTTTTAATACACATCGGACACACGTCTTGAGTCCTGTCTAGTAGATTTGTAACGGAAGGGGCGGGAATTACGTGAAAACATAAATACTCTTAAAACCCATTATTTTTCACGATAAATTTGGACAATTGAGTAAATTCTCGATTGGCCTGAAAGTTTTAAACCAAACAAACCAATTGTCAGGAGCCTACAAGGTAGTCCAGAAAAGGTGGCATGTTTCACAAGCCGGGCCGAGAAAAACGGGGATATTAGGCTACTCGCAAGCTCATTTGTTAATAAAAATTACGCTTCGTAAAAGCCAATATTTGTCAGTTCCAGAAAAAAAACAATTTCAGTAAAATATTTTTCTCCCAGAGAACAACTGTCTTGCTTAAAAATTAGCAGAGAAATCAAGACCAGGAAAAGAAACGGGACTACGTACATTTTAGGCGGACATTAACAATAAGAAATTGCCCTTTGTTGGCCAGAAACGGATGTAACGTTAGCAGACTGACGTGAAATAGTTAAACGTTATGTCCCAAGTATCAGTTAGAGCCTCAGATCTTCTTACCTGAGGACAAAGCTAGGGACTGTGGTCACAGACAGAGGAGACTGGAATGACCATCTCATGAGCTAGCCAAGAACAATGATGGCCAGAAAGGACTATTCCAGCGCCCCTTGTGCTTGTCGGTGCCGCTGTTTTGCCTATATTACTAGCCATTGTGCGGCTGCGCAACATAGCGAACACATTCCGTTACCTGATCGGTGAGCGCTTTTATACCGTAGATAATAAACCCGATCAAAACCGATGGGACGAGTCGGTGACTAAATGGTTCGAGCGTTGGTCTTACTAAAGCTCGATCACCAAAGAACACGGGAACGAACCTAGGAGCTCTAAAACACAGGGCCGCGTAATGCTGACTGACGAGGGTTAATAAGCCGACAATTGCCATTTTGATCGTCCCCTGCCTTTGTCGGTAAACTTATTCGGTTCAGGGTATACGATCAGCAAATAAATAATAATTTCACAAGGTATAAATGATATTACCTAGATTTAAGTGCTCGAGTGTGATTTTTAGAGTTAGATCAGAAAGTTCAATGAACATTAAAATTGAAGACAAGCAGACGATGTCTGCGGAATAACCACGGAAGATGCAAGGGACGCTGTGAGACCTACTCTGGAGTCGAAACACTCGAAGTTGCGCCATACAGCAGAAGAAACCTCGACGATTTACGGGCCTGAACTTTTAGCTAGTAGCTATTTTGGGAGTACGGTGCAAACATCTGTTATAAAATCATACTACTGCTTGTGCCAACCATTTTTGCATTAGGTATTACGCGGTTATTCTGAAAAAGTTGAGCGTCTTCGACTCAAATTTCCATAGAAACTTCGGGGCCGAGACGGCGCGTAGGGTTAAATCCTTACTTTAAAAATTTTCGAAATTATTAGCCAGATATTTATCTAGAGCTCATATACCATAGATCGCACATAGAAGACATAGGGACTCCCCGCAATTGTGTCGTACAGCGACCGAAAAATCATATTCAACGGGAGGCACAAGCATAAATAAACTAAAATCTGACCTGAAGAGGACCAACCGGAGCACTTATTTGTTTCGGCAGGAGCAGAATAACAATTGAAAAACAAACAAAATCGGCAAAGGTACCATCTAAAATGTGGCTAACTCATAACAAGAGGCTATGGACAAGTGTAGGGCCCACAAATAATTTAAAGCCCAGTTAACGTTGCCCAACTTTTAGCTAGTGTGAGGCATCATAAACAGTCCGTCTTTCTCCGGTGCCACTTCGCCAAAGCAGAAGAGAATGCGGCCAATGCTTTTGAGCTAAATACTCGAATCAATATAGTCGACAAAAGAAAACATAGCTAGCCATCTAGCGGCAGATCCTTTCAGTTAGAAACACAGGCCAGGTGAGGCATGTAACAACTCTTGAAATGTAGCTGTAGATCATGCACTTTTAGAAACGGCTTCCAATCAGCAAGATCGCAGTGATTGGATGTAGTGTGACTACGTGTTTTTAACGAAAATGAAGTGTTGCATTCACTCGTGCAACAGCGATAGAGAAAGGTAACGGCTACTTTTGTATAACTAAATAGCAACTATCCTTTATCCCGTACATAATGCGCGCTAGAGAAAATATCACATTGCCATAAGGTATAGCGTATCAGATGTACCGAGAATTCATAATGTCACAAAACACTGAATGTATGCGCTCGCTTTTCTGCCATGAAGAGCATAACTGTACCGTAACTCACATTGCGTAATTCACGTCTACGTAATTTTATGTCACGACAGTCTTCATCATAGGAGCCAGTCAATGAACAAATAAAAAAGTAATCCGAGAATCACAAGAGCAGTAAATGGGGAACTTGTCAGATTGTTCGGTAAGCAACCCACTTAAATATAATCTAAACGGCCATGGACGAACAGAGTAAAAGGAGAACGTGGAACCTCGCTTGTGTCTCAAATAACCACACAAGTCAGCTATCGGTCTACTTCCTTACTTTACCTTACAGGCTGCCTTGAAATAATTATGGGGGCTATGCTAACTAGATGTTATGCAATCTAAAGAGTTTTGAAAAGCACTTGTGTTCGATATTGTAGAACGAATATCAAAAAAGGCAATCATACGATAGGAGGCAAAATGAGATGAACTACCACTTCTTGTTCCAAAAATTATCAGAAATAAACATAACGATCATAAGAAGGTGGGGTGTTAACGAAAACTACTGCAAGAATTGTGAAACGCAACAGGAGGTCAACATAACATAAAATAATGGGGTAGGAGATGGAGTCGCAAAACATTTTTGTTCGATTGGCAGTCTTGGTTAAGGTTTGTGGAACAATAACGGCAGAGAAGGGAAGTTATAGAGCAGAAGACAGTAGAAAGAGACTAATTGTAAAATGTGAGACTTACACTAGACCTAACGGACAGGGTCATGTCAATTTTTGAAAATCAGAAACATTTTCGAAAAAAATAGGCTACAGACAGAGAGGTAAATTATTTCCCAGTAATTGTAAGGCAAGCAAAGTAGTTATTACAGCATATAGACAGACAGTTGACAATTAAAACAAAGGTGAAATTACCTTAGCGCCGTTCATCGTCACTGCCTTGAAACTGTTAGCGGTTTCAGGCGAAGCACCCATGTCAGCATCAGGAAGACGAATATCCATTACATTTACACGCACGAGACCATGGGGAGAGCCCATAGCCGGCATTGCCTTGATTTCGAGGTGCAACTGCACAAGACCATTCAGTTGAACGCAATGGGCTGACAAGGGGTAATCACCTCGAAGCTAAGGCAATAAAGAAAACAAAACAAATACCTGAACTCGATCTTGTAGGTAGAACTGGCAGCCGTCGAGGCTTATTCCAAGGCGCTGCTCCAACATGGATGCAACTTGATTTAAACTTTGTTCAAGAGAAACAACAAGGGTAATCCGCCCCAAGTGAGAGGAGCTGTATTTAGCCATCCTGGAACTTGTTGACTCCCTTAAGTGTGCAATATTTGCTTGTCCACCGGCGTATTCGCTCATAAGCTCGTACTGCATGTCTCCATTTAGCTTTGACCTGAAAATGTTACATTTTGGAGTACAGTTTATAAATACTGTTGGTTAACGTGAAAAGCCAAATAAAAAATTTGATACTAGTAAAGGGCAATAATAATGAGAAGGAAGTGTTAAAAGTTGCGACACAAAATAAAAAGGCACACTTCTTAAGAGCATTGTTATATGTAGCACAAACACACCAGGGATGGTCGAGTTTGCTAAGCCTATTGGGCGTAGCAGAGCGAGTCCCAAAATGTTTGCCTCGTATAACCAGATTAATTCTGGGTTTCACTAATCTCCCATAAATAATGGAGTGCAGTATTTTTGTTCTGCAGGCATTCACATGCTCGCTAAAACTAAAATAAATCCTAAGTGGTTATATTGGCGTGAAGTCGTTGCTTGAAGGTGTGAAGTGTATCCCGCTACACGGCAAGACGAGCACCTTGATATCGTCCACATAAACGCACATTTTGGCTGTCTTTTTATATGTTTCATATGCTCTTTTAGAATCCGACTTGTGTGCTGTACTGACCTAGGTGTTAATTGTTTGGCGAAAGATATTCCTGTCCGAGATGTTTATGGAACGAAAGTACCGTACACTTTCTCAAAAACGTCTGCGTTGAGATTGCAACCATGCAACTGGTAGCATGCAGCATTCTTTAAATGTTAATTTCAAGCTACGCTTGTTTTCAGGCAAGAAATCATTATATAAATAGATTATATTGACCAAATAGCTGCGGGATGCGACAAGGCCACATATGGGAAGGGGTAGCATAAAAGGTATACAGCGTGACTAAATTGCCAACACCACAATCCAATTTGCTGAAGTGAAATGTTTAGGCCACTCATAGGTGTATCTTGTAGCTTTAATGGGAAAAAACTGAAGCGCAATCATTATGGTACGAAAGTATAAGTCAATCGTTATTCATATTTGAGCCACTTTTAGTGTAGTAGCCCACATTGACGTTTGCGAAATATCGTGAACTTATCAAGCAAGGGAAAACGAAGAAAATTTCCGAAAATTGGATTGCAGTAGATATTTCGTCTTGGACAGTTGTTTATCACGGTTAGTCGGCAAATGCATGTAAGGAATGCAGTCAACTATAGTATTTTACCTTACTACCAACATATATGTTTTAATGCTCTCTCTGTAGAATTAAGAGAACATCAATAATCTGAACTGCAACTGCATTTGCGGTTATTTATGCATCGGCTTGTTTAAATTGGCAGAACAATTTGAATTGGTCGCCATCTTCTATCATTTGTTATATTCGTAGTCAGATGGAGTCTATCAATTGATTGGTTTGATACAACCTTTATATTAGGAACGATTTCTGCATGCATATTTAATTGGCTTTCACGCACCATGCCCTAAAGTTCGCACTTTTATTGTCCGTCAATGTTTGAAACGGAAGCATTGATCTCCAAGGAGTCTTACAAAGGAAGCATTTTTCTGGTTTTAAGGATTTTGTGTACTTATCCACTGGTACAAATATTGCTAATATTATTTATAGCTTCAATTAACACATCCGTCAAGGTTCACTTAAGTGTATAATGGCAAATAGTTCCAATACTTTCGGCCTCTTAATTCTAGCATAAAACCCAGGGTAGCGTATAGGGATGCATTTTAACCTGGAATAGATCCAATAGCGTCCATCAGATATAAACACAACCCGTGTAGATCCTCCCGGCACGTGCTTCTCCATTAAAGCGGGGCTGAGAGGGGCTTGGTTGAGCATAGCGTCTTAAGATTTGAAGCGTGCTTAAAGAAAATAGCAGACGATAGGGGGCGTCCATATGTGCTTTTGGTTCCTTAGGAATGCTGCTTCATAGGCAACTATGGTCAGTTTTTGGATGTGTTGCATGTATACATAGCATTGGAAGGCGCTCGTCTGTTAAGCGTGTTGGGTGTCGAGCGTTCGGCACGAGTGTGTCGATATTCTGTACCTTGGCCGATGAAGCTCTGATACTTTGATACGTTAGCCAATACATTCTTGATATCGTTCATAACACTTTGCATTAATTTATGTGAGTAATAATTAATATAAAATAAGTCAGGTGCAGTCATGTCCAATGGGCAAATGACGCCTATTATAGCAGTCTGGGGTTTGAATGTGTGTTTTCCCTTTTCATATCGTCGTTATGCATAGGAGGGACGTACAACGCAGCTGAATTCGTCTTTTTAAGCCGTACTATAAGCCTTCCAATAAAACAAGCAAACGATGCCTTGCCGTTGCAAGCTACCCCAAATGGTGTCTATGAATCCACGGGCACATGCAGATGCAAAAACATTGGGCACATGCAAAGGTAACTGACAGCCAGGGCTGCCAAACACTCGCCTAATTGGCTTTACAAGCAAGCATATAGAGTACCACGGTCCTCACTTACTAAACACTCGCTAGACAGTGGTCACTGTATCGGCCTCCAAACAGCTTTCCGTGTACTTGTTCAGGCACGAAACCTGTGCTACTTGGAAGTGACCTGCATACGGCGGGAGAAACTTGACCTATGCAAGCAGTTTGACTAGGTAGTCAACCTCCAATTACACTCATAATTAAGCCTCTAGGTTTAATCCCCAATATTGTTTGCGTTAACTTACTTCCCACTTCCTTATTATATCAAATTAGTGTAGTGTATTTCATTTGATCATAATTTACAGTAAACTGTGACCTATGGTGTTATATATTGACATTATATGAAAATTCAAATGGCTGTATGCTTCTGCTCGTTATTTAACTCATACAACGACGGAATGCAGTTGAGAAGCCGTCGCGAAATCTATTAAATTTAATGTATCCTTCTGTCTGCGCTTGTTTAAAATTCGTACCAGGGAACCAATGCTTCAAAATTTTATTCACAAAAGAGGCATTATTATAACTTAAGGATACGTTGTGTAACTATGAGTTATGCCTTGCGTGTCATGTTCAATTTCGCTGAACGCGGATACCGCCTATGTCTCTCACTTCCTTATTTTGAACAGTTCGAACCAAACCATAGACCATATGCCAGATTTAACATATTGGGAAATGGTACTGAGTCAAGTAGCCAGCCAGCGTGTCAGTACAAACTCTGCACCCTACGTCATTTATTTTAATACCAAAGGAAGCAGAATATGTAGCCGACGTCCAAAATTACTTTGTTCGGCGTGCTTGTTCAAGGCCAGCTGCCTCAATAGCATCCAGTGCCATAGCCCACGCTTTCAAACGCGCTGACCTACAAAGACTTGACTGACTTCCACTCGCAAACATATAAGTGCGCCCAGGTAGTCGCACTTGCCGAAGCACCACTTAAACATGCCTCTTTCATCCATCCTGGGCCGACACAGCTTACGTCACCAGGCACGAAACCCCTCGGGTAATGTTAAACGCACCAAGCGGAGAACACTTGAACCTGCCCCGCAATTGCCACCACTGTCTCACTCTCTCTCTCGCAGACCTGACTGGACGCAGTTAACTCTACCTTTGGATTCGCCAGTAGCCACTGCCACCTGAGACAGCAACTAGAAGTTCTGTGTACAATAAATCCATCCAAAAGGTGACTTCAGCTTCTTACCTATAAGTTGGGCTGTTGAACTGACGAGTGCAATGTTCTTAGTACAGCCACAGCTTAGACCGCTACCAACACTTCGATATATGGGAACTGGGGTCACTAAATGCTTTTCTATTTTTGTCGAATAAATTTGCAAGCAGAAACACACACATCCATAAGTTCATGTCCATGTAATCTCGTGTTGGTTTGTATTCTAGACTCCAGACTTAACTGGCACTCCTAGTCTTCAGTAAAGCAAAGAATAAGCCAAGAAGCAATCCTTTATACAGCCAAGATACGGTCTGGTTAACGAGTATACGCATAAACAGCCACAGAATAGAGACGTTCATACCCAAACCGTAAAATTAAAAATAAATTTTTGATAGAGGGGACACAAAAATCATCATACATAATATCTTTCAAAGCTAAGTGAAATAGATATTTTTATCAGATTTCATCGTTACTTGCTGAAGTTACCAGCTTAATTGTTGTTATTTATTTGTATATCTAACCCGTTAGCAACTGCACATACCGGTAGTTGTCTTTTTTACCGATAGGTCAAAATATACATTTTTATACTGTTTCACCGACATAGCCTCATCCTAGTTCCAGTAGATTCACGTAAAAAACAAGTAATCTATTGCGTAAATGCTGAATAATATCTGAAAATTTGGTAATATATCAATTTCCAGCAAGAAACAGTTTGTATTACTCGATATACTATTTGAGAAAATTTTCATCCTTCGTAGCCTCTTCGGTAATTCAAATTTTTTGTCGAAATTTTGTGCATAACTTTGCTCAGAACATATTCTATCACTCACCTCCTATTCAATATGAGGCAAGCATGATTATAGAGGCCAAAAACTCCCGTCGAATTATAATAAAAATCTACTTTCGAATGCTCGGTAGCTTAACTTTAAAATTTTTCGTTACATTCCACCTATGGGAGGACTAATTTCCATTTTATTTTTAATTCTGTCTGCGTAAGGTCAAATATTCCTCGACTCCATGTCGTATTCTATGCAATAGAGGTTAATGTTGGTTGAATTTAATTCTCTTAGTTTACACGAACAAGCATAATCTTTTTTAATTGAAATGTTTTTGATGAATTCCGCCAAAACTACATATTAATTTGCGTTCCCTAGCCAAGAAGTAAATGTTTAACCACGTAATACTTTAAGCAGTTGGGCGGGGGAATAGATATAGCCTTGGCCTTACTTATCATTCTCGCCCAATATGACACCTAAGCCACAACTGAGACGTAAATTAACCCGTAATAGCAATCCTCCTAACGATAAACCCATCTTAAGCATGAAGAAACTTGATCTTGATGCTTTAGACAATTTTAGTAAGTTTTATAACCAATATGCTTGTCTGTTTACGGTTCTTGGTTCCATCTTTGAAGGAAAAGTATCTACGCTCACTTCTCAGCAATGTGAGAAACTAGAGCCTTTCGTCAATATGGTGTCTACTGAGACCCGTGATCGGCAAAAAAGGAATTTTAATTTGCTTTTGAAAAATGCTTCAAAAGATAAACAACCTATAGATGTTGATGTTCAGTTTCTTTACTCTTGCGGCTTTAATTTTTAAGTTGCAGAAGCTAAAAGACTCACCCCGAAGTAAAAACCCGCCGATTCTCGTAAAATTTTTTCGGCGATAGAAGTAGACCTTATATTCTCTCAGCATGAGCGGTCAGCCAACTATTTAAAGGAAAATAAACTTTACGTATGCAGAGATAAAATGCCAATGGAGCGTCGGGTTTTATCCAAAGCAGCAAATGAGAACACTGGCTCTGCTTCAACAAAACCAAAAGTTTTCTCTGAGGCCGGCCCTCCCGCTCAGGTAAGCCCACATCCCTCTGGATCAATATCAGTTTCCCCTGATACTTCTCCCATTCACCTTACTCGTGATTCGAGTGAGATTGTAGCCTCGTCAAGTCGTTCTCCTTTTAAGCCAACCACGTCTGTAATAGCTTTAAATTCCGATAAACCTACGAACGTCCCTAGTAAATCTACGTCAGTTTTCAAATTCGGCAATATGATAACCGATAACAACTCAGTATCTAACAAAGACCCAACCGTTTTTCCTATCCCCAAACCTCATCAACATCCCCAAATAATTCAGCCAGGTAATAAAATTAACCGTTTTTCAAAACCAGTCATGCAATTTTCGAAGGTAATTTTTCCGTCAACTTATGATAAAATGCCTCAAAATCCTATTTTTATGCCCCCTCCTGGTTTTCCCATGCCACACTTCAGCCGTCCTTTCTATGGATCCCCCTGTAATATGCCTTTCTACAATATGCACCGTTCATTTGATAATAATTACTTGACAAACGGTAGACCAGTGCCAGTTTGCTTTCCGCCTTTTGTTTCTCCCATGCCGTTTCCCTTTCCGCCACTAAGTTTTCCTTTTTATAAATACTTACGAGCGTAACCTGCATCTGAAGGATACGCTCAGTATAGTCTCACTCAATGCGAGATCAGTTGTTAATAAGATGACAGAACTTAAAGCAGTAGCATTTGAGCTTGATCCAGATGTGCTCTGTGTCACTGAATCTTGGACACACTCTCTTATTTCTGACTCGACACTAGCCATCGATAATTATAGTTTGTACAGACAAGACCGCGTTGAAAAGCGTGGCTGTAGTTGCCTTCTTTATATTCAATCATCTTTTGTACATTTCCTGCATCACCTGAGCATTTCGTCATTTTCTGGAAATTTTTGTCTTATTTCAGTCATCCTGCCAAACAATAAAAAAGATAATTGGGTGTGTCTACAATCCCCCCTGTAACTCAAGTAATGTAATGCAGCTGTGTGAAATGTTTGAAAAAGTTGCAGGGACTCAATTCGATGTCAGAAGAATTGTAGGTGATTTTAATCAGACAGACATTGACTGGCATGCAAATGACTGTCCACCAAGATTTCAGAAATTGGTTGACACTATTAACTTTTCAAACATGTCACAACTGGTCAGTTCAGTGACCAGAAATGACAACATATTAGATTTAATTTTTACAAATGATGTCCCTCCTCTTTTTATGAATTTTCCTCGTGATATTTTCACAAGTGACCATGCCTTAATTCACTGTTGTTTTCCAGTCTCTCTTTCTAAAAAGCCCGATGTAAAATGCAATAACCTCGACTTTGGTAACGTGAACCATGAATTAATAAATGATTTCGTATGTACCCTAGATTGGCATAGCATATTTTCAACTAACGATCCCTACTTCTTCCAGGAGCTATTGCAAAACCTTACAGAAAATATTCAGGCTCTTATCCCACTTAAGATTTTGAAATCAAATTCATCTTCTTCTACTGTGCCACATTTTCTCCAAAAAAGACTTAAGAAATTACAAAATCAACGTAAGGATACATCTAATAGCTCTTTATCAGTTCACTTAAGAATAGCGAAAATATTTGAATTAGCGCTTAAAATAAGGCTAGCATGAGATAGGCGTAGAGAGGCCACAGCATTAAGTGATGCGAATTCTTCCAGATCAGTTGCTCAAGTCTTCCGTCTTCGGTCGTCGGCTAAGTTTCAGAAAATCATTCCACCCTTACTCAATAGCAACAATCATTTTGTTACAGGGGATTTGGAGAAAGCAGCATTACCAAATTCATTTTTCGCCAAGTTCTTTACCATCGAAACTAGCCCCACTCCTGTAATCCCCCTGCTGTGTGATTCAAATCACAGTACCCTTAATTTCTCACCCGCTTGTATTCAAAAATAAATAATGCGCCTTATAAATTCACATTCGGTTGGAACTGATAACATTCCAAACTCACTCATCAAACAATTAAGAGATTTCCCACCCTTACTGAGTAAGTTATTTTCAGTGTTTCTTGAGAATGGCTTTTTCCCGGACTACTGGAAAACTTCTATTATAATTCTCGTATTTAAATCTGGTTCCCGATCAGATATTCACAATTATCGCGGTGTTCATAAAACGCCCTCTCTGGCTAAACTCTTTGAAAAACTTATTGCCAAAAACATTACAGATTTCTGCATAAACAATAACATTCTCAGCTCCTCACAGCATGGCTTTTTACCGGACCGATCGTGTGAAATATGCCACACGTCTTTTCTAAATCTACTTACTTCTCTTCGTAATGATCATCTATCTGTGGTAGTTATCTATTTTGACCTTAGTAAAGCATTTGATAAAGTTCCTCACAGGAGGCTCCTAGCCAAACTAGAGGCTATAGGATTTCGTAGTCCTCTTACTGACTTCATCAGATCTTATCTTTCAAATCGACAACAAAAGTTCTTAGTGGGATTCTCATACTCTACTCCTACCACAATTTTGAGTGGTGTCCTTCAAGGTACCGTGCTAGGTCCTCTGCTCTTCTTGCTTTACATAAATGATATCTCATTGAGTGTTAAACACTCCCAATCTTATATTTATACGGATGATCTCAAGTGTGTTTACTCCTTCTCTAACTCTACGGTCGCGAGATGCCTAGAACAAATTCATTCTGATCTGCACGCTCTTTCGGCGTGGAGCTTAACATGGCAGATGGAGTTCTCAGCTTCTAAGTGCCGATACATGTGCTTTGGGCCTGAAAGGCTGCCACAACCTGTTATTTTTCAAGGTTACCCAATGACTGAATGTTCCAGTATCAAGGACCTAGGATTAAGCTACACCAATAAATTAGACCTTTCTCCTCTCGCCGATAGAATTAAAGCCAAAGCCGCACAGATTTGCGGCTTTATTTCCTATAATTTCTATCTTCCTGAAATGAAATTAAGACTTTATCGTATGTTCGTGCTTCCCAGCTTAGAATACTGTTGCCCCTTCTTCGGTCTCATGAATGAAGTTAGCCGTTCAAAAATTGAACAAATTCAAAAATAGTTCACACGAAAACTACCGTATCCGACAGCTTCTAGTACTTGCTACTCAAATAGATGTCAATTAACGAAACTAAGGTTCCTTTGGGTCAGGAGATTGGAAGCAGGCTTTGGTCTCCTTTTTCGGCTTAATAATAGCACAAATTTACCCAGAACTTCTGTCATTACCCCCGTCAGCCGTCCCTACAACCTAAGAAACTCGGCACTTGTTATACCCTCTCCCGCATCTTCCTCATGTAAACGCTCTTTGTTTTTTGCTTCCAGATATAGCTTTCTTTGGAATGACTTGCCAATCGAAATTCAGTCGTTAACTAGACTGTCTGCTTTCAAACGGAGACTGCACATTTATCTTAACACTGATTATATTAACCTTCTATTCTCCTCATCTTTTCCGAGAAGCTTTCTCCATGACTCCGAGAAAGGACCATCGGGAATTTAGGAGATCCGCTTGAAACTTTTCTCTCTGCCTCGTGACCCCCGAGAACCTAGATGTTTCCATTAACCACCGCTAAAATCAAACGAAGCCACGCGGAAGTACTCAGTCTAAAATGTTGCAGTTTCGTTGACTACTCACCTTCATCAGACGACCCACACCTATTTCTGCTCTACTACTATGTTCCTACTACTAACTTCCTACGCAGTTTTTTTCTCTTACACACTTTTTGAACATGGAGGCCCGTTGAACATTGTCTCCATTTTCACTGTAAGAGTTTTTTTTAACTGCCATAAGTTTTCGTTTTTAGTTCAAAATTACCTGCAAAACATTGCTAAATGTTGCCCCGAAAGGACAATTTCTGTTCACATTATTTCGACTTTCTACGTCTACTTGCACATATTGTCAAATTCTTTTTTGAATTTTTATTTTTTGGAAATTAACTTTGTACAGATAGTGCCGTACCGGCGCTGAAAAATATAAATTCCAAAATTCCAAAAAATATGTCGGCCAACTTCGCAGAGAATAAGCATGCTCAGCTAATAATTGCGCCTGTTGAATGACGGTTGTTTTCCACGCGGACGTTGCTTTTCCTTCAGCGGACCACATAAGCTCATTAGAAAGGTTAAGGAAGTTGAACTCGGTAATGTGCATGGCAAAAGGCTTCAACGACTTGAAGATAATGCTTACTTCTGCTCTGGCGCTGACTTTGACCAATTTGTGTCTCAGGGTCTCCGGGTTCCGAAGAGCGCTCTAGGAAGGAAAGCACATGACCTATAATTAGAGGATAATATTGCTGGGTTATTTTCAATCCAAAGAACGTACAATAATATCAACGTACCACCGTTCGAAACCACACTGTTACTGCAGGAAAATGAACGGCGCAAGACAACTGTCAAATGCCATCGGCGCGGAATTTGCGTACGAAAGAGTAAATGTCGCTGAGTTCTGGGCTGTCAAACGCCGCCTGGAAGACCGTTTTACTCCACAAACCACCAAAGGCCGGTAGTTGTGATGGTAGAGAGCTGTTGAACGTGATGTTGCACAAATTCTGTCCCATCACATCCCCGATTGTTACGCGGACACTTTTCTTTATTTAAAAAAGTATTAAAAAGAAAAATTGTCAGATAAGGCTGAAGGTAACTTCGTCTGAAATAGTCCTTGACAATAAACTTATTCTGCAGATTTCCATTTGATTTATGTGTGGCATGATTTCGATACTTTGTTAAATGTTCTCGTACATATCCCGCATAGGAAGACTAGCTGGGGAAGCAATGAAACTTCCATCATTTTAGAATATCTGCACTTTTTAATGTAATATAATTTGATGCTCGTATTTAAATGTAAAAATATGTGTATATATATCTGTAGGCGAGTTATTGGACCAAACAGCTGTGTAATCACAGAAAACCTTCACATTCTATGGAGGTCCTTCCACGTCCTTGCATATGAGCTAGTGTAAATGTTGCTTTTCAGTGCAACAACATTCCGGTGCCTTACAAAATAATGCTTTTTTATTTGTGTAACTTAGACCTAAGTGCTTTATGGTGGATCGTTCTAAAAGTGGAGTATTTTGAAATACAAGGGACCAGGAAGTGCCCCCGGAATTAATTGACAAAGAACCGTGCCATAATCGCTAAGTAACTGCTCAAAGTTGGGACGTCCAGGACATAAGAAAATCTTGAAGGAGTAGAGATGGAAAATCGGACCTTTTTGATAGATAAATTCTATCTTTAAGGCCCAGAGTGCCTTGCAAACTTAGTGCTGTGGTAAAAATAAATACAAAAATGAATAAATGCTGCTCTTTGTTGAGCAACCAAATAGGCAGCGGGAGTGGCTAGTATGGTAGGCAGACAATTTTATATCCACCAACGTTTCGTCATTTTAAAATAGTAGTCAATATTCTCTGAAGACTACGGTATACTTACAAGGAAGTAGCGAAGAAACTCCTAACATGAAAGCGGTGGCAGAGTTCAGCGGAACCCCACTTAAAAAATAAAATGTAGGCAAAATAATTTGCTTCTATAAACATTAAGAGGTTGGCTGATAGGATAGTTGCACTGCAATGAGACAGGACTGTTGATAAGAATATATGAAGGTTCGAAACATTTCTTGTCGTTGGAGAAAGCATATAGCAGCTGAGGCTACCGTTCACTAACGTAACACCACATGACTGGCACCATGGAGATGCCCTAATCGCACAACACACGACTGTTTTGTTGAAGTTTGCGTTTTATGTGCAACCAAAAGAACCAAAACGTAAACAGGAAGAAGTGCAGGAAAACAAATCTTTTTAAAAAAATACAGGAATGTAAATAGAAGCAAAGTTTAAAAGAACAGTAAGAAAAAGGTAATTTTTAATTTTAACCGAACAGACGTTAAGGGTTGTTTGTGTATGGATGGTAGTGTTGGGCGATGACTGCTGAGAGCGTTCGGTATAAAAGCGCTAATAACGGACGCATCTGTTAGTGATTTTATGCAAACGATTACATTTGTGTGAGGCTGTAGTTAGCAGGAAGTCTCTAGGTTCATGTGGCGGTGGCAGAACCCCTTGGATAGCGTGCGCTCTGGAGGAATTGCCATCGAAACGGTCATCTTAGTTAATGCTGCGTATGTCACAAATAGCTGCTATGAGACGTGCCTGTGTGCATATATAGTGCAGGCAACACAATTCAGTGGAAACTGAGGTAATTGGCTGTACTAAGCGAAATTTGGTGTTCTTGGCGTCTCTCAATTAGTAGACTTGGTGAAGTCGAGTCCGTAGTACGAAGTGGCGGTGTCATTGGTGCCGACGTACCT
>JAYGXS010000007.1:23885868-23960097 GCA_036362985.1 Ligula intestinalis
ACTTCTGCCGATTGCACCCTTTTTGTCGTGTTCTCTCTTTGGGCACTAACCCAGGACGTCATTGGGTGGCAATATCTTGGCCTAGGCATCTGCTATACAAAAATGAATAAGCGGACTGTGGAGATTACGAGATCATCACCAAAAGTCAGGAGCTGCGACGTTGTGGACTGTAGATTGCAGTGAAAAGCTGGCAAAAACAGCAGATCCGCCACGAGCATCACCAGAGACCGTGAAGCCCGTTGTTAGAGTTTTATGACAGGGAACGGTAATAATTATTGGACAGAGTGGGGGACAAATCAACGCTACAAAATCACTCTAAAGAGAATAAAATGGACATATTTGGAATGGAATGGAACCGGCTCAAATACCAATGGGACTTTTTTCAGTGTCCAAAGCCTGTGTGTTTGGAAAGGAGACTGATAAGAAGGACTCAATATCTTCCAAAGTTAAATTGATACTGAATTTGGCTTGATAAACTGCAAAGTAGGACGATGGCCATATTTCGAGAGGAATATTATGCCAGGGAGGGCATATTTGGAGGCAACATTCTATATTGGTTATATGTGGGGCTGAAGGGTGATAAAATTATCATTGAGGCATTACGAGTGTTATAAGGCCTATCTGCCAGACTAAGATCGATGATCCGTGGGAGATAAGGGGTATTGTTAACGCGAATTTAGTGTCAGAAGCCCGTCTCGAGTCTTCTAGACCAAAGAAATAATAAGGCTCATTTGTAAAGCACAACTTCGGTGCTGTCATTTTCGCTAACTCACATCTCTCCGTACGAGAAATAGGAAATTCTGGAATAGCAACTATGTTTCGAGTAAAAGCCCTCTGAACATGTTTAACCTTACTAGGGCCAGAGGAATTTGTTAGACCAGAAGGGACAGCGGTAAACTGGGATGGGTAGAAACTTAACTATATTTCCAGAAGGGAGAAAATATGTGATATATAACCACATATCTGTGCAGCCCTCGTAGAAATTCAAGCCGCATTAGGCGATAATGCTAGTGTATTTGTGCGACTCTGATCTAAGTCCTGCATGGTGGATCGTTCTAAAAGAAGAGTATTTTGAAATACTAGGGGACCAGGAAGTTTGGCGGAGCCAAAACACATGAAAATACACCTGGATGGCGAAAATTTCATCTGCTAGTTATCACCGCAACATGAGAGTATACGATAGTCTGCGAATATTTTCTCATCTATTCGCCATGTCCTTATAGTTGCTCAAGGTCGTCTAAGCACATGAGGAATGTTGAAATTTCTTTGATGTAAAGAATGAAGAATAGAGGACCCAAGGCCGTGCCATTTAATCTAAATTATAACCAGCACCATTAAGTCTTTACTAGAGTTAAGCCTGTACCTTACTAAAAGCTAACGGACATCCCAAACTTGCTAGGCAAACCACTAACCCTTAGATCTACCTGATAGCAAAAACTAGGAAGGCAAACAACCATCCCAAACTAATACAAGCGAACATGTGAGTCCGAGGAACTAATTGGGAAGAGTCTTCGTTTTCTCATCCCATCTAATAAAATTGACGCCTGTCTGCTAAGCCAAACAATCTTAACTACCTCTACTGTAAACGACGGACAAAATATCGCTAGATGTCTAACTTACCTCCACGAAATTGTTTAAATAATCTGATGATATTGCAGCCATAAAAAGAGAAATTCTAACGATGTTTGATGTTTAATGTTTTACATCATTTGACGCCTAAACCTTTCTCCCTTTTTAGGTAGACCAACTGTGAAGGCTCTGGCCGACATGACTGACCCAATCCCGATGGCCATGAGTTTTGATGTATTCCGCATCTTTTGCGCGGAATTTTCGAATTTCGGTTTGCCAATAAACGTGTGGAAAGCGGGCCTCGTCTTCTTGTCATGCCTCGGCTTACGTTTGTGACTTTCAAATATACGGATCACCGCAGCTAATCGTCCATTCATTTTAGTGAAATGTTCGCCTCCTCACACATCGTCCCCAGAAAGAAAAACGCTAGCGCCGCACAGAGTTGCCTCGCGCCGTCGCGCTTATCTCTCCCTGCGTTGCGCGCACGCATAGATGACATGCGAGAAGCGTTCCTATAGTCGGCGTCACCCCCTGTGACTGGGGGATACCATCCCCCGCTCTAGCTGGCGCAGGCATCCCGCAGTCGAAATCTGGGCAAAGTTGGATTTAGTTTATGCAGACAAAAGCTTGACACCCTGTGACAAGTGCAAGTGGGGGGGGGGGGGTAATCACGTGCACGTAGAGTAGCGCGACGGCGCTAGCGTTTTTCTATTGGGGTCCCACCCCACAATACTCACTTCATTACATTTACTACTTATTCATATATTATTTTATTTTTATGCTCAGTCTTACTCTTTTTGGGTTTATTATTGAGTTGTATTATGTTTTTTTAATTCATTATTATTTAACTTTTGAATTTTTATCCATTTTAGTTCTCTTTTAAGTTTATAAACAGAAAACAGAACAGAAGGCTATAGCCGTCAGTCCATTATTATGTTTTGTTATTTAACTTTATTTCAAGATTACTTCTCAATAAAGTGAGTCTAGATTACTTTACTTTACCTTTTGGGCTGTCTATAAAGGTCACTTGTGTCTCTGACTTTACGTTTTGGACGATCGCTCGACGGCAACCCGGTAGCTTGATTGATAATATTGATAATACCGGGCTTCTACTGGGATGTCATCTATTGTAAGCACACTGGATGGACAATGAAAATTTCTGTAAAGACGAAGAACCATACGCTATTCGGACGCCTGACCAACTACTGATGGGACCTCAAGCTTAAAATTCCATAAAGAACAAAGACATATTCCTAGAAGATTGCTATCTACTCGTCTTTTTTCCCCTCAGGTTTTGAGGTCTTGGTGCAGTTCACCGTTAGGAATAATAGCGGCAAAGAAGAACAAGCAACAGCAAGAGAGGACAGAAATGTAGGGCCAGTACAAATGTGACTGCGAAGAGTTCTGTTTGCCGGTGCCAGGTGTATAAGCTGATTGATGAATTTCTCACTCGATTCCCGCCTTGGCATGCTTAATGTGCGGGTTTGGCTCTGTCCTTGAGAAATTTGAACGTGGCATCTGAATTGATATGTCGACTGAAACACTTCACACCCATCAGAACAGACCGCAACTAAATGTAGGATGCTTTTTTACACACGGTTAATTAAGTTAACTGTCTGCTGTCATATACCACAGTCTGAAGACTAACTAGGGAACCAACCTGAACATTTACAGATTGCCCAAAGACTTCTCCTCTATATACAAAGATATAAGCTGACAGGTAGGCATCCCCAAAAAATATAATTTGATGTCAAAGGCACCCGAACGAACACCCTCGACTTCAGTAGATATATACAGTACTTTTCCGAAACGTCAGCATCACTACAGTGTGGTACATGACAGCGCCTTGTTTTCTTCTTCATCTTCTTTGAAGTTGATGAACGGGATATATATATATATATTTATATCCTGATATGCCTAAAGATTTGTGGGCCAGATATTTTATGGCGTTCATCGTCTCCCAAAGAAGAGGAAGAGGGGTGGGCTTGTGGATCAAAGTATATTTGGACTGACGTCAACAGAGTGCCGTGCTTACCCCCCCCCCCCGTGGACCTTGAGTGAAATCGTCTTGCCGCTAATCTCGTATTATGACCGTTCTCCCTGCACGTGCGTTCACCTGCCTTGTGGCCGCCGGTTGACTCCGACGCGTTTGCTGAGGACCAATGGCGGCGCAGGGAGCAAAGGAGACGCGGACCCGCCGTTGGTCGGCAGCAAACAAGTCGGAGCCAACCGACGGTCATCAGGCAGCATAGCAGCAGCAGACGTATGTTCTTGTGATCTAATTTTGGCTTGTATTTAAACTACCAGCTTTAATTGGCAATCACGCAACTGCTTTCATTATATGAGTAAAGAATATCGTGTTCATCATCCCTGGAATTGGAAGAAGAAGAGGGGGCAAGTGCTGGGACCAAATTGTATTTGTGCATTTGTATTTGAGTAAAGAATAAGATCCAGTACCAGTCCTTTATTTGTTCTCCATATGCTATGGTTATTAACTATGATTCAATGAACAGCTTTTCAGAATACAGACAAAGATCCCCGTGCATACAATAAAAAATGGAATGGTCACCAAAGAATGTCGGGTAGATGACGCAAAAAGCATCAAATCAAACACCTCAGCCAATTGTCTGTAAGTAGGCTACCTCGGCGAATAGGTGTGCTTGTTGAATGACGGCTATCTTCCATACGGACTTCTGGTTTGCCTCGGTTGTTCGCACAAGCTGATCAGAAATGTTCAGGAATTTGATTTCGGCAATTTGCATGCCCAACGGATTCAAGGACTTGAATATGATGGTCACTTCAGCTGTTGCGCTGACATTGACCAATGCGATTGTCATTCTCTCAAGGTCTGTATGCCTTTTCCTAGGAAAAGAGGCCTGGGAAGGGAGAGGGAGGACCATCAACTAAGATACTATTACCAGGGGTATTTGCAATCGAAAGAAAGTAACGTGGTCTCAACTTACCAGCCTTCGAAACCGCACAGTAACTGCGGAGAAATGGATTTTGCAAGACATTTGGTCATAGACAAAGTCGTGGGATGTGCTCACGAAAGAGCAAAGGTTGCTGAGGCCTGGACTGTCGAAATTCATCCCAAAGGCCGTGTGGCTGAACGCATCATAGGGCACGTCAGTCGTGACTGAAGATAGGCCTTCCAAGTGTTGTTGCACAAACCCTGTCACATCCATTCCCTGATTTTAACGCGGACACTTCTTTGTTTGATATAGCACTGAAAAGAAGAGGTGTCAGATTAGGCAGTTATGTCTGAAATAGTCCCAGCGAATTAAGTAGTTTGGTGGATTTGTATGTCACGGCTGACCTACATGATTTTGGTAGTTAGTTAACTGCTAGTTATATATCCAGTCTCGAAAATGAAGACATCGAATTTCTGTTTTCCTGAGGAGGATCTTCACTTATTGATTCAATACACTTCTCTCACGTTACGTTTATGATCTAAGTCGATCCTTCTCAGAGCTGACAGCCAGAAACAGCCAAATACCGCGTGGCTCTAGACAAGAGAACGACGCTATTGGTTTAGGACGGAGCCAGTGTTGGGAGAGCGTGTATCAGTGAGTGAGGGGCTATCACGGCTTTTATTTAGTTTCAAGAGCCAATTCATGCTGCATCCGATCGATGTGATAATTTCGCTCGAAAAGAGAGGTGGTGTGTAAAAGAGCCCAAAAACCTATCGGCCGGGGGCGGCTTTCGGAATGCGTCGGCTGGAGACGGTGTCGTTTGTTCAAGTGGTCCTTTAACGGTCACGTCTATCTTGTGTGCATGCTTGCACGACGGGCATTGGCCTACGCGCCCATTGACAAGCATGCCTTAACCTATGTAAAAGTGGGTTAATAGTGTTCAGGCCTACTAAGCCCTACAACTGCTGGCTTTAGTCCACTTTCTTTTTGAGGCTAGAGGGGGGAAGGTAACACTGGCAGTTTCCAGTTATGACTGTTTTGACACACGTGTGCATTCGATGTCCATGTTTCCGTATATATTTAATAGTGTCATAACTTTGACACGGTTCGGGAGCAATCTCTTACTTTGACTCAACAGGCGGAGCTTGAAGTTGGCATGGACAACTTCATGGTCTGATCAAACTTCCGCTCCTCGAAACGATAAGCTGTCAGATATTTAGACGGCCCATCTTCAGCGTACCAAGATGCAGTCTATTTGGTTTGCCATTCGGCTATCGTTTGAATACCACGTTAGCAACTGTCGATATTGGTGTTGAAAATGAGTGCTTGTAACGAAGCGAGCGTAGTAATCAGCAAATGTTGGCTACCTCTGGCTGATGTCTATTCATAGTCCCGTAACCGTCAGTACTCCTGGTTTCCCTACCTCCCGAATGTCTATTCATAGGTCCATAAACATCAGTGCACCAGTTAGTCCGTCCCTCTTGATGTCGAGACCGTCAAACCCCACCGCTGCATCATCTACACGATTTAAACCAGTCTAAATAATTCTCTGTCCAACGATCGATAAATTCCGCTGCCTTTAACTTGGCAAAAGCTCATCAAGAATGTCGCCAACACCATCGAAAGCGTTTAGGCTGAGCGTTTCACCACCACAACCTATCTCCTCCCTTGACCGTGCGAGTCATATTATTCCCCCGTATAATGCGTTATTGAACACGCCGGGCCCGAACCACGATAAATTTAATTTTCACGGCAGTAACCCAAACTGGTATGGTTTTAAATCTAATCGGAGTTGCCGTACAGGACATTCACTGATTAAGACACTAGTTCTTACGTGAGCGGTCTCAACACTTATTTTATGTCATCGTTCCCCCCTATCAGTTCCTTTATCGCAGGGGGTTAAGTGAGTCTAACCGTGAAACTGCGATCTTCAGAGCATGGTTACTTAGTGCTAAGAAGAGAAGTATTTAAAGGCCAGAGTAGATGGAAGAGTTTATTGTGTACACAACGAAAGAGGAGAATAGATTGACTTGGGAGAGATACGTCCGATCAGTAGGTTGACCGAGCCCAAGTGGGGTCTTAGAGTAGTCAGGCCAGAGGACAGATAGAGGGAGATCTTTCATTGGGTAGGTTGGCCTGGAGATTGTGGGTAGAGAGGCAACTTGCGTCGGGCACGCGTGCAAGCTCCTCATTCGTCGCCTCATAGATGCGAGAGCTATGATTGGCTGATCGAGACGTCGAGAAAGCACATCGGTGAGCGTTTGGGAAAGTGCACTTCGATGCGAGCTTTTCAGGCAGGCACGACCCGCTACAACTCTTTTAACCCTGTCCAGCTGTATGATTTTTATTATTTCTGCAGTTGTACCGGCCTGAGGACAAATTGATGAAAACATGTGTTTGCCAAAAGATCATAGGAATGCCAATAGTAGCGAATATTCGAGTCCCAGGAAGCAGTTCAGAAGACGAAGATGCGATCACTGGAACAAGAGTTTTATTTGCCTGACGTTTCGGATTCCGTCGGGAATCCTTAGTCATAGGTAATCGTAAACAGGTCTGAGACATGCGCAGATAAGGGGTCAGAATTGATTCTACAGCAGCAACCATGTTGGCAGGTCTGGCATCAGTTGTGTTGAATGAGGCTCCATGCCTTAACACCTGCATTTATTCTTCTCTCAGCTTTTTGGATGACAGGTTGTGCACCAGTTTGTCATCTTTGGATAAATTTGGTCGAGGTAGCTTGCGAAACTTAATTTCGAGTGCTGCCTCCCGCTTCGCTTTGTGGTCTCGGGCTCGTTCGGTCACCCTCTGCTGGAGCAGTTTGGTACCATTCTCGCCCATAAACTCAAAGCACTTCTCCCTCTCTTCGCTGATCCTCTGACAGTACTTGCGAAGCCTTGCGTGACAGTCTTGAAGGATCACTCGGATCATATCTCTGCCGTGCTTAAATTCTTTGCGTCTCGCCAACTCTGTATTAACCGGAGGTCTGTATGAAACACACTTCGGTAGCACATTATTGTCGAGACACCTGTGCAAGAATCGGATCTGCGCATAAGTAGACGACTCCCGAAGGGCAAATGTTTCCCACCGTCGAGCCGATCGGAGCGCATCGCGCCCAAATAGATTGCCAATAGTAGCGAATATTTGAGTCCCAGGAAGCAGTTCAGAAGACGAAGATGCGATCACTGGAACAAGAGTTTTATTTGCCTGACGTTTCGGATGCCGTCGGGAATCCTTAGTCATAGGTAATCGTAAACAGGTCTGAGACATGCGCATGTCTGCATCAACCAGACAAATCTAGATAAAACATACTCGGCGTGTCTTTTACGGATAATCTCCCGTTTCAAGGAAGACCTCAACTGACTATGAAATTATTCCCCAGTCCTTATATATGGGATGGTTTGTATACATACTCTTACTTGCATAGCATTCTACACTGCGGTAACTTCCATCTTCCAGTTTTGGTGCAACCCATGATGATACCTCTGTTCAGAGCGCCTTAAGGGCTTAACGGCATTTTAAACTGTAAAGTGGTTCGGCAGTATTTAAGGTAATGTTTAGTGTAAGCACAAATAAGAAAAGACCATACTCACCAAAGTACGGGGGCATTGCTACGTCTTCGGTGACTGGTGAAGTTGTTGTAGGGACTGGGGGACTAGTGGTGCTCTCCTGCGAAGGACACCCCTCACAGCGCAGCACAAATGCAACCGTCAAAAACATGACAAGGTGAGTCCACATGACGATGTTGTTAGTTGATTTGGGCAGTATCCACGCGCACTTATATACTTTCTATTTGTGTCCAAAAGGTCGTGTATTGCAACGCGAGCCCATTAAACGGAAAGGTATGTTGCGATGCTAAGAGCGTGAAAATCCAAATACTGGACAGTCAAAGACAGGGCAAGTAATATCAATTCATGCTTTTAAAATAATTTGAAACAATTTTTATTTTTGAGAATAAAATTTAAATGACAGAGGACTGCATTAACTTATTTGTAATCTTTTAAGCAGGAAAAAAATCAGTTAGTCAGTAGCCACATGTAGAATCTCCTCAGTGTATAAATGCAGTAAAAGCTATCAGGCATCCTGTATTTGTTCTTCTTGTATTTAATACTATGAGTACATACGATTAGCCATGAACTGAATACTACAAATATAGCTGATCCTGAGGTCTGAGACAGTTTTAATCCACTTAGCTATCCGATGACTTCAAAGTGACGTGCTTCCAAATAAATCGACCATAGGACATACTCATTGATGATAATTGTCAGAGGAATTTCGGAGGGATCAAGGTCTTGGAAAATATGTGACGTGACACGGTATTATGGATAATCTCGATTACCTGAACAGTGCCCTTGGGACACGGATTTGGTTCCTAGGTATTTTGCTGTCGGGCTATACAGCCACATCGAACTCGGCACTCATTTAATTTAAAATCCATCTTCTCACCACCTGACGATGGAAGGCACCCTGCAATCCCTGATATTATAGATTTCTGAAATATACCCAAACGCACCCAAACGTCTGTAGGCTATGTTGAAAATCAGTGGCTTCGTATCCGTCACTGGGAACACCACTTGACAACGAATCATCACAAGTTAATAGTGGGTGAGATCCAGACCATAGACTCGGTTGCACTCACGGAAGCTACCGTTCTGCGAGAACTTCTACAACTCAAAGAAACGAAGTCGTCAGGTCCGGATGAGATACCTGCAAAGCTATTAAAAGAGCTAGCCATAGAGTTGGCGGTACCCCTTTACCTACTCTTCCGAGCTTCTCTTAATACTGGACAAGTGCCACACGATTGGAAGGCAGCGTGGATCTCACCCATCCACAAAAGTAGGAGTCAAGCGACCGCAAATGACTACAGACCGGCCAGCCTCACCTCAATATCCTGCAAGCTCGTGAAACGCATAGTCAAACGCGAGCTGATGCACTTTTTGGAGCAACAGCAACTTCTTTCTGAAAAACAGCACGGATTCCGCAGGGGAAGGTCCTGCTTGACCAATCTGCTCTGCTGTCTAGAACAATGGACCCGAGCGATCGATAAAGGGAATACGGTGCATAAAGTCTTCGTAGACTTAAAGAAGGCGTTTGACACGGTGCCTCATCAACGTCTCTTATACAAGCTCAGCCGTATAGGAGTAAGGAAAAACCTTTTGCAGTGGATCGCAAACTTCTTGAATGGTCGCACCCAGACCGTATGTATTGGCGAACAGCGGTCGGCGGAGGTAGCAGTTGAGAACTGGGTTCCTTATATATACTGATGACTGCTTAAGCGGACTAGACTGCGAAATCGCCATGTTTGCTGATGACATAAAACTTTGGAAGGTCATACCCAACCAAGACAATGAATTTAACCTCCAGGCAAATTTGCATAGACTGGAGCAATGGTCGATCCTTTGGCTCATGCCATTCAATGTGGCCAAATGCAACGAAATGCGATTTGGTAGAAACAGCACTGCGCCTCGGAGGGTGTATTACCTGAATCACACGCAACTACCAGAGGTAGAGTCTCAGAAAGACCTGGGGGTGTGGTTCACGCCTTCACTGAAACCATCACTCCACTGCCTGAAAGTGGCTAAATCCGCCATGTCAGCTTATATCTAATCAAGCGCGCCTTTGCTAAGGTTGATAAAGTTGTATTTGGCAAGGTCTTCGGCACGTTCGTGCGACCCCAACTGGAATTTGCCATGCAAGCCTGGAGACCTTGGACAGCCAAAGGCCAAAAACTCTCAAAAGGGTACAAAGACGCGCAACAAAATTAGTACGAGGCCAACGGAACGTCCCTTATGAGACGCGATTGATAAATCGTGGGGACCTAATCCAGGCATTTCTCATGCTGCGTGGCCAGGATTGCTGCCTTCAAACAAATGACTTCTTTCAGCAGGCCACCACCTCTAGGCTGCGAGGACACCCCCTCAAATTACGTGTGACTGGGGCAAGACTTGACCCAAGAAAATTCTTTTTCTCTAAGAGGGTAATCCAGGCATGGAATGCCCTTCCTGCGGATATTATACTAATAATATGTTTATTATGCCAGTTTGCAGGCAATTGCCATTTCCCCTTCCGTGGATGTTTTTTAAAGCAAAACTTGACCGATTTAATGAGTATCGTCGCGATTGAGTGCTCCGAATCTAACACTGAAGTGTTCGGAATCCAAACATTGAAGTTATCCAATTACAAAAACTGAACTGCTCGAAATCCAAACACTGAAATGCCATAAATATGTACTACTAGTAATTTTTTAGTATTATTATTATTATTTAACCAAATGCGTTTAAGACATTGCCTAGCTCTGACGTCTCTGCTTACTATGCGAACTGCGCTGATCGCGTCGGAGGTCGCATCTGCCGCACCTATGGTCCTAGGCTACGCGGCCCTGTCACACCCTTTCTCGTATCGACCGACTGCTGACGACGTGGCGGGCTCCTCTGCTCTTGACACAGCAAAGGCGTATCATGGTCGCATCTCCGGTTCTTCGGGACGTTCTCGTGACTCAGAGGTCTCCTCCTCGTATGGTCCTTCGGACGTAGATATTACTCGCCATGGACGCTATGCCTGCCACCAACATTCACAGAAACATGATGCTCCTATCATTCAAATACTTTCCCCACGAGCGACAGTTTTTCTCCTAAAAACCACAGATGACATTCCATTTTGAATTATGAGTTTTTTCACTGTCTGCTCTTCTTCCTCAGTTACACTGCTGGCTCGTTTTAACTGAGTGTGAGTGTATTACTTGAAACAAGCGAGTAGTCGCCTACAATTGTGTCAACGACATTTTTGGAATGTTCGGCTGTGCCGATGCATTTTAAAAATCCTATGCATAAGTGGGAGTTCAAAGGCGCTTGCCTATATTTCATTCAATAAACTTGACTTGACTTGAGAACTAGCATCAGACAGTGATGTCCGTGTATCCGCCGGATTTTGTTGTTCGATGCATAGGAGAACAACAATTCAAAGAAAATGGGTATCCTCAGAGCAGCGACCACTAGAGCGTCAAAGCCAACGAACGGGCGAACGCTTCCATATGCACAGAATGTGTCTGAGATCGACAAAAGGCAGCTACGAAAGCACCAGATGACGATTACGCTCAAGCCGACAAGCACTTTGCGCACCTAGCTTGTACAATCTAGGGACAGGGTCGTCTAGATAATACCGTGTACCAGTTGTGATGCAGTTTATTGTAGTCAATATCCACTCGCACGCACGAAGACCAGTTTTGGGTGAAAAGAGTAGACCATCTATCGGAGGTTGCCATGCACACACTGGACACAGGACACGCATTTGCAGGGCAGCAAACCCAAATAGTTGGCGGTTGCTCAATTACGAATGGCCTCGAATGCCTGGATGTATGAATCAACAAGCATATCGATTTGGATAAGTCACTTTAAGTCACTGTATTAAAAGAAAAAGGCTTTCGCCCTTGAGCTCCCTATTTATAACCAAAAATCGCAAAATAGGTCCACCGTAACAATAGTATATAATACAAATGTGGGCGTAACATCAGCGATAAGTGTGAGCCAGTTGCAAAGTGCTGCTCCTGACACAATGTTCATTATATCTGTCACAGTTTCTCAGCATGTTAACCAAAATTCTCTCGAGTTCAGATGGTAACAAAAACAGCCACCCTCGATCGAATGATTAAATCTAGGTGACAGCTATTTGCTCCAACCCCCCGACCGCATAACTATATGCAGGTGACAGCTATTTTCCCCACTGACCACATAATTAAATGCGGGTGACGATTATCTTCCTACATTCTGGCTAACCACAGAATACTCTGTTAGTCAACGCTTTGAGTTAGCTGTCTTCGCACAACCCTCATTTGTCTAAAGACGAGCTCGGAAACCAGAGCAGAAAATTCAGGCGATTTATATTATTCTTTCCTAAGAGATGGTATTGTTAATCAGAAGTAAAGTCGTTAGTGGAGGTTCACTTATTAAATTCGCCGCAATAGCACTGGCTATGTAGAAGGTCCTATATTTAGGTACGCTGGAGGCAATTTTCAAATGCTTTGGAAACTACTGTACACAAGTATGTTCATGTATGAATGACCGATAGCCTTAGATGCAGTTTCCTTGATTGTCAGTGCTGCTCATCAGCAGTTTCCCACAGGCAAAACTGGGCACTTCAATGCCTTACTACCATTATCTGCTCAGCAAAGAGGACTGCGATCGAAATCTTATGCTGTTGCCTTCTTAGCCTGTATGAGGAATCCAAATGCTGTGTCATCCTTGGGCAGAGGTCAACCTAAATAATATATATAAAATATATTTATAAATAATAAGATTTGAATTTCGTAGGCTTCCTTACGGAGTTTCAATTTTTATTATATTTCATCTCGAGTACATAAATTTGTTATTGTGAAATGCAGTTCCAATGTGTGTGGATCAACCACATAAGGTATTCGTAGTTGTGCTGCATAGCTCTGTCAGCCAATACGTCCTATCAGTCGATAGCGTCGCTGGCAGCCGCAAACCGGTACCACTAAAAGAAAAAGGCAGGTTTGAATTGCAATGCTTTGCTTTTTACTCGGCATCTGACAAGCATAGCAAACCATAAGTTGTACAGCGCCTAAGACTTGAACCCAGGCCCTTATGTAAGGAGTTCGACGCACTTACCCCTGCTAGACGCGCTCGCTGACTTTATTTTGCGATCAAGCATACGAATAATGGTAGGTAGGGCACTCACTCATTGCCTGACCAGGGCATACTCGTCGGACCAACCAGCTAGGCCATCCTGTCTTCCGCCAGTCTATGGCGTATGTTGCCGTGAGGTATATGTGCGTGAGCAGCATGAACCACGATCCGTGGGAAAGCCCTACTGGCAAAATATTGACGACAACGAGAAAAGAGTCTCGAATGGTCACTTCTGGTTTACAGATGAAAGCTAAACATCCCACGCTGGAATCAGAGGTCAGGCCTGGGACCTACGTTCGCCTAGGGCAAGCTGACAGTCATTTTGCCTCAGACCAGCGTCGCTTTGCGTCTTGAAGACTAATGTAGTTCTTCCTTTAACGAAGTAGGTTGAATAAATCCGTTTTACCGTATAAAACTGCGTTTCATTGTGCACTAAAGTGAATTTTCAGTCTGTTCACATGAAAAAAGACTTGACAAGGAGCCAGAAATTTGATATTGGTTCTGTTTTACATTTCAATGTCCAATTGCTAATACAAATTTTGAGCAGGATATTACAAAAAAAACGGAAGCTAAATGCAGGTTTTTTTCTAAATCTAGCATAGGACGCTTTTATTATATAGACCTTATGACATATTTTTGAATGCCTATACATTTTGAGAGGAAAAAATGGTAGCCGAAGCAGAGCGACGATTAGAGTCCAACAGGAGTAATTCCGCCCTAAGCGAATCAATTCCTACCTCCCAGCGAAATTCGCAAATCTGAATTTTATTTCTTGTGTTTATTTTCTTGTGCCAATGATGACGGGTCAGATTAAGAAGTACTCATTTGTATTCTGAATTCAATGGTCAGCGTCACGTGCTATCTACGTGATCTACTAATACAGGTCAAATGGTATGTTTGACGGACGTGGCCAGGACTCTACTTACATCGGCCCAAACTCTCTCCAGACAAAAACACAAGCCTGATCAGCCGGCGCGGTCGTGTGTATTCATGTTAAGATTCTATCGAGGTCTCACGTGTGTCCTAGCTATTGTCAGTCGAATCAGGGGTAACAGAGTAGTTAGAACTGAACAAGTGAATCACATCCCTGACGCATATGGAATTTAGGTTTTGATTAATCAGTTATATTAATATGACTACAATTACTATGAGCGTTACCTTAGTACGCCGTAGCTTGCTGGGAATATACTAATCAGTATGTCAGACAGCTGTGTATAGAGCTCTGCGCATATTATTGCAAACTACGCTAACAGGCCACACCAAATAGGTAGGGTTCGCCCGACAACAATTTAGGCCATCCTCTTTTCTGCCAGTCTGTGCCGTATATCGCCACGAGGTATATGGGCGTGAGCAGCATAAACCACGATCCGTGGGAAAGCCCTACTGACTAAACATTGACGACAAGGAGAATAGAGTTTCGGATAGTCACTTTTAATTTACAGATGAAAGCTAAACATCCCGTGCTGAAATCCGTGGCCAGACCTGAGAGCTAAGTTTGCCTTGGCAAGCTGACAGTCAATTTGCCGCAGACCAGCGTCGTTATGCGTTTTGGATGGTTGCGTAATTCTTCGCTTAATGGAGTAGGTTGAATAAGCCCGTTTGGTCGTATACAATTTGGCTTCGTCTTCTACTTAAGTGAATTTTCGGTCTATTCACCTGATCAAAGACTTGGTGAAGCGCGAACAGTTATAGATTGGTTGTGATTTAACTTTCTCCGTTTAATTACTAAAAATGTATGCTGGAGCAGAAGATAAAAAATTTACCCTAGAGCAAGCATTTTTCCGAATCAAGAATTGAACGATTTTCTGATATAGACCTTACGACGCACTTTTGAATACCTATAACGTGAGACAGGAAAATTGGTAGCAGAAATCGAGAGACTATTACAGTTCAACAGGAGTAATTCCGCCATACACCAATTTATTCCTACCTCACAGCAAATCTTGTTAATCTGAATTTTACTGCTTGTGTTTGATTTCTTGTGCCAATGATGACGGGTCAGATTTAGAAACACTCAATCGTTTGCTGAATTCAGTGGTCGGTGTCATGCGGTATCAACGTGACTTGCTAAAACAGGTCAATTAAGATTTTTGATGGACGTCACCAGGGGTCTACTTACATCAGCCTAAAGTCTCCTGACATACCTGACTAAACAACCAGCCTTGTCAGACTGCGCGGTCGCGTGTATTCATGTTAGGATTCTATCGAGGTCTCACGTGTGCTATGACTATTGTCGGTCGAATAAGAGGCAACAGAGTGGTTAGATCTGAAAAGTAAAGCACAGCCCTGACGTCTATGAATTTTAGGTTTTGTTTAATCAATTGTATTCATATGACTGTAATTGCCATTAACGTTACCTTAGGACGTCGAAGCTGGCTGGTAATATATTCATCAGTATGTCATACACCTGAGCGTATTATTGCAAACTGCACTCAAATGCCACAATTTCTTGTTGAACTGTAGGATAGAGTTAGGCTGTACCTCGTGAAGGCTATAAATATTAATCGGATGACATTAATAAGTCTATGCACACCGAAATCCCCTCGCATTCATGATATTACTGTATATTCTTAATATAAACCAGTATGAAGCAATGGCCTCAAGCAAACGCGACAGAACAGGGAACTCTCATACGGTTGAACAACCACTCAGTACCATCAGTCGATAAGGCCACCTTAACCTCGCACATCAATATGTCGCGCCAAAATAAACGTTGAATTTTTGCCAAAGTTTACTTTCTTAATCTGCGGATCGCTGGAATTCTTGCAATATATTCTTTAACTTGGGCTACCTTCAAACAGCCACGATCTGCGTCAGTGTAGAGGAGCTTTTCTGCATAAAACTATGAAATAAATCAATTATGAAGCAATTATCTCAGACAAAAGCGACAGAACTGAAAACTGTCATTTGGTAGAACACCCACTTAGTACCCTAAGTCAATATGGGCACCCTGATATCGCACATCAATATACTGCAAGATTATAAAAGGAACATGACATGTTACATTTTTGCTATGGATTACTGTTTAGATCTGCGTATCTGTGGAATTCTGATACTTTATCACTTGGGCAACCTTCGTATCTCTATCTGCGTGGAGCTCCACGGGGCAGATGGAGTTCTCGCCTTCTAAGCGCCAGTTCATGTGTTTTGGGCCTGAAAGGCTGCCACAGCCTATCATTTTTCAAGGTTGCCCGATGACTGAATGTTCTAACATTAAGGACTAAGGTTTGAGTTACACCAATAAATTAGATCTTTTACCTCAAGCAGATAGAATTACAGCAAAAGCTGCTCAGATATGCGGCTTCATCTCTTATAATTTCTATCTTCCCGAAATGAAGCTAAGACTTTATCGTATGTATGTGCTTCCTATTCTCGAATGCTGTTGTCCATTCTTCGGTCTAATGAACGAATCTAGCCTTTCAAAAATTGAAAGTGTCCAAAGAAGATTCACTAAAAGGGTCCTCTATCCGGCATTTTTAGATACTTCCTACTCAGGTAGATGTGAGATAACGAAACTGAAATTTCTTTGGGTCAGGAGACTGGAAGCAGGGTTTTGTCTCCTGTTTCGCCTTAATAATAATTCAAATCTCCCCAAGATTTCTGCCCTTACTCCCGTTACTCGCCCTTACAACCTAAGAAATTCAACGTTGATTATACCTCCTCCTGCTTCTTCCACTTCCAAACGATCTATATTTTTTGCTTCTTTATATAGTTATCTTTGGAATGATTTGCCGATTGATATTCGGGCGCTGACTACTCTATGTGCATTCAAGCGAAGACTGCACATTTATCTTAACTCTGAATCTATTCACCTTTTTTTTTCCTCATCTTTTCCGGGCAGTTTTCTCCACGATCCCGAGAAAGGACCATCGGGAATTTAGGATCCCTTCTTGAAACTACTTTTCTCTGACTCGTGTCTCCTGGAACCAGGACGCAGTGTTGACGGCTCTCGTTTCGCTGGTCATCAACCATCACCAGGGCCTTATATTTGGTCACATCTCAGACATCCCCAACGATGGTCTTGTAGATTTGACGGACTTTTGAATCTCATACGGCGGTGCCCATTACGATCATAAACTGGTGGGTTTCCTACGTTCCCTTATGCCGCACCGGTTTGGGAACCCGAAAGTAGTGCCGGGGACCCGTCTATACCAGTAATGTTTCGTTAATACCTATTGTTCTGCCCCACGCTCAGCTTCGACTTAGTTTACTTCCAAGCCCCCCCCCCCCTTACTAACAGAGGCAGTGGGTATCAGAATAGTCAGCATCTAGATAACGATGTGGCTCATCTGTGTGTGCCCTTAAATTTCCCCTTCCGCATGAAACTGCCATATTCATTTTTTTCGAATCTAACAAATTCGCTTCTAAACAGTTATACTCGTCTTATAGCTAAAGACTACGGATACTGTTTGTTAAACCAATTATTTCTAGAACTTTGTGTTATCGAATTTTTGGTTTGCTGATGAGGCCCATTAGGCCTGAAATATACAACTTATTATAATTATTACAGCCACGATCTGCGTCTGTATACACTACATTTTCCGTCAAAACTATCAGCTGGTTTACGCGTAGTTCCATCTTCTGTGACGGTTTTTACTATATTCAATCTGCGTATTTTTTTAATTTGTAATTTCCTGCGTATATCAAGATCAAATTCAACTCAGAAGACGAAGATGCGATCACTGGAACAAGAGTTTTATTTGCCTGACGTTTTGGATTCCGTCGGGAATCCCTAGTCATAGGTAATCTTAAACATGTCTGAGACATGCGCAGATAAGGGGTGATACATGCACATATTGCACGGTATTTATACTTCACAGCGGTCACCCGCATGCGTACTATAATTGTCAGTTCTTGTAGTCACCGCTTGAGGTCTTAATTGGTGCGGTGATTGCTCATTAATTGCCACAGCGTTCTTGTCCGCGTCGGATGCGGGTTTGGTAATTGCGCGACAATTATGCCCGCTGTCGTCGGAGTTGTTGTTGCACCCAGTCCTTCCCACGTGACTGATTCTCTTGCTCAGGAAATGTCTCAGTACACCGTAGGGGAACGCCAAATCGTTGCGCTTGTTGATGGACTGGGGGCCTGAAAACCATGACTCGAGCAGCTCGCGGCTCACGCGGTTGTCCCTTCTTGCGAGGATTTCGGCCTCGGCAAACTTGAAAATATGGTCGGGTCCCGTTGAGTGAGCTGCAACCTGGGAGTTGGCGTCTTTCTTCCTCACCGCCGCTGCATGCTCGGCCATTTGCGTCCGGAGTAATCTCCCAGTTTCTCCGACGTACTTTCTTTGTCCACAACTACACTAGATTCGGTAAACGACTCCAGCCGTTTCCTGCCGTGGCAGTGGGTCTATCGGTCTCACGTCCCGGCGGCTGATGTTTGCTTCTGGCCTGAGCGCATCTCCAACTCCAAGTGGGGTGAGTAGACGGCTGACTGCTTCCGATATATTCTTCACGTACAGAAGAGCTCCATCGTAAATTGATGGAGGAAGAAGAAAACAACCAACCGGCCTTCCTGGATGTCCTCGTTTGCCGCAAAGACGATGGTGGCCTGAAGACTAAAATGTTCAGGAAAGCAACCAACACTATGCAAGTCCTGAACTACAACAGCAACCACCCAATCAGTCACAAACGCAGCTGCGTAAGAGCGCTATTCCGGCGCGTCGAGACGCATTGCAGCGAAGCGAAAGTCAAAATTGCTGAATTGCAATATTTTCGATGGGTACTGAGAGCGAATGGTTGACCGCACAATTTTGTCAACCAGTGCATGCGCAAACGAGAGAAGAAGCCAAGTCCAGCTGGCCTACACGTTTGACGAGCTCTTTCGTACGTGAAGAATATATCGGAAGCAGTCAGCCGTCTACTCACCCCACTTGGAGTTGGAGATGCGCTCAGGCCAGAAGCAAACATCAGCCGCCGGGACGTGAGACCGATAGACCCACTGCCACGGCAGGAAACGGATGGAGTCGTTTGCCGAATCTGGTGCAGTTGTGGACAAAGCAACTTCGTCAGAGAAACTGGGAGATTACTCCGGACGCGAATGGCCGAGCATGCAGCGGCGGTGAGGAAGAAAGACGCCAACTCCCAGGTTGCAGCTCACTCAACGGGACCCGACCATATTTTCAAGTTTGCCGAGGCCGAAATCCTCGCAAGAAGGGACAACCGCGTGAGCCGCGAGCTGCTCGAGTCATGGTTTTCAGGCCCCCAGTCCATCAACAAGCGCAACGATTTGGCGTTCCCCTACGGTGTACTGAGACATTTCCTGAGCAAGAGAATCAGTCACGTGGGAAGGACTGGGTGCAACAACAACTCCGACGACAGCGGGCATAATTGTCGCGCAATTACCAAACCCGCATCCGACGCGGACAAGAACGCTGTGGCAATTAATGAGCAATCACCGCACCAATTAAGACCTCAAGCGGTGACTACAAGAACTGACAATTATAGTACGCATGCGGGTGACCGCTGTGAAGTATAAATACCGTGCAATATGTGCATGTATCACCCCTTATCTGCGCATGTCTCAGACCTGTTTACGATTACCTATGACTAAGGATTCCCGACGGAATCCAAAACGTCAGGCCAATAAAACTCTTGTTCCAGTGATCACATATTCGTCTTCTGAACTGCTTCCTGGGACTCGAATATTCGCTACTATTGGCAATCAAATTCAACATCAATATCTTGTTCATGGGCATGCCCTAAGTATAAAAGTAATTGGCATTATTTGCATGGCAGCTATTTGAATCTAACTCAGTGAGTTGCCGAGGATAATTTATTGCGATTTTGTCCGTGGTGTTAGTATTTGAAATTGACCGGGCCTGATTTATATTTCCACAGAATAACTTAGTCAGGTAACTGCACATTTACGCTCAAACAAGTGTGACAGATGAGGACCCCCTCTGACATTCCAGTTCACTCGATGTGGTCTTACCATAGATTAAAGATAAATATTGTCAAACCCTATAAAAAGACTCATATAAACACAGGATTTGCGATAAGCTTGAATTTTGAAGGCAGACGCTGTAATTAATTAAGAAGCTTCCACGGCAGTCATTCGCTATTTCACGAAATATTCCTCATCTTCGCAGTCAGTCTGCTAGAGATTCCATGAAAACTTCGATGCAGTTGACATATCACCAAGCACAACAAGAACGTAACCACTGAAGCCTTAAACCCCGTAAAGTAAGTTATTTGTCTGATTTCACGCCGAAAATGAAGGTAATTACACAATCAATTGCCATGTTGATCGTATGATCTGCGTCAGAAATATCGTGTCCGCTTGATAGATTTTAAAACGATTGACAGATTTATAAGCTTGACAGCAAACAAAATTTTTCATGAATCCCGTCTAGTTATCTTTATACGTCTTATTCTAGTGTCATATGAGAGCAAATTTATTGGAGACAAACAATGGGACACTAAGATATCAAATAATTAATTGGTTGCAGCCGTATTGAAGGAAGTTCACACGACTTCCCATAAATAGCCAGAGTTCTCAAAATAGGCTGTTGCAAATAGCTGCTAAAATTTAACGCAGCAAGCCTTTAATGTGATTCTGAGCAAACCTGTTGACTTGCTCCATACACCATGATGAATAAGGTCAAAGAAAATCAGACAACTCACCACCCACAATATGGTAAGTTGCAAAATGGCTACATTCCATGTCAGCAGTATGCTCATCATTTTGCAGTTGAGAATTGAAACGCCGGACAGACCACTTGTTTTGCTTCATAGCCGATCCAAACACGAAGAACGACCGAGGGGGTCTTAAGTGTCGATTGAAGGAACATGGAGGCTCTATTTTATCCGCAGCGCTGATCCAGTTAGTAGTTCAAGCCATAAGCAAACTTCCATATAAAAATAAGTAATATGAGCGATATTCACTTAAGCGCACTCGGTGCTCTTCTGAAATATTTGGTGAGAATTGATTAAAGCAGCTCGGAACCGAGGGGTTGTCTGTTGCCACTGCACCTCCTGCAACATTTCTGGAACATGTTCATCAACTTAATTACAGGGGCACGCTCATCTTGAAATGGCAGCGAAAACCAGCACCCCAGAAGTGACTGCCAGCTTGTCACTTCGCAAAAGTGCAAGAACTGTCTCAGCTGGAAGACTAACAAACATATCACTTTAGGATGAGGAAGAAGGCAGGTCGAGCACCAGATCAATTGATTTATTGTTCTGAGCTTTCGAAAACTTACAGGTATCCATCTTCAGAGATGAGAAAGCAACCAAAAACGAGGATAATTATAGTGGCCAAAGGCCAATCAAATGCCAAAAATCGTCAGGTTATCAAGGGATTAGAAACAACAAAAAGGGGGGAGGTGGGGGAGGAGGTCAATTAGTTGTCACTGGGATCGGAAGGGTCGGAGGGGCAATTATGTTGGTGTTGGCGAATTAGCTGTCCGCGGGGCTGGGGGTCATGAACAGCAATTAGTATACCGCCTTGTCACCCGGTAGAGGGCTCTGGTAACGCTGCCTCCTCCTCCAGCCAGTTCGTTGTAGTTTCCTGTTCGCTTGCCATTCGTACGTTTGATTTGCCTTCGTCCCGGCTCCTTCTAACGTAGTAGCGCAATACTTTGTAGGCCACTGGCAGGTCCACATGCCTGTTGATGGAGTTGGCATTTGAATACCATGCCTCAAGCATCAGCCTTTCGGCTTTTGATTTTCCTCGGCCTACGATGGTTGCTCCTTGGAGGTCGAAGTTATGGCCAGTCTCCGCGACATGCGCTGCAAGTTCAGAATTTGGGTATAGTCTCTCAGCTGCCCGTTTGTGCTCGTGAAGGCGGGTCTGCAATTTGCGGCCTGTTTCTCCAACATAAATGCAGTCTCCCTCGTTGCAAAGTATCTTGTAGAAAACTGCAGAGGTTCCTGTAGGAGACAGTCTGTCCTTAGGTTGCATCAAGCGCCGGCGTATTGTCGCCTGCGGTCGATGGGCTATGCCGACGCCAGCAGGTTGCAACAGTCGTTAAACTGCTTCTGAGACCCCTTTTATGTAGGGAATAGCTCTCCAGACTTCGGGTTGTTGTTGTTGCACTGACCTTCGTCTGTTGATTCGGCGCCTGCTCTGTTTGATGAATGACTTTGGGTATCTATTTGCTCTGAAGAGTTCGTGATGGTATTTTTGCTCAAATCTTCTGGCAGCCGGTGTGCTGCAATGTGTTTCCACTATTTGGAAGAGAGTACGAACGCAGCTACGTTTGTGACAAATGGGATGATTGCTGTTAAAATGAAGCACTTGATTCGTGTCGGTGGCCTTTCTGAATACTGTGGTTAGCAATATTCCAGTTGAACACCGGCGCATGAGGACATCGAGGAACGGCAGTTCTTCATTTGTTTCCACCTCCATTGTGAACTGGATATTTGGACCAACCGAGTTTAATAGCTCTTTGAGGCGCTCGATGTCAGATGTTTTAACAATGACGAAGGTGTCATCCATATAACGAGCCCAAAACTTCGGTTGATACTTGGCGAAGACCAAGTGTTCCATCCGTTGGAGGACCACTTCAGCAATCAGGCCTGATGGGTGGGAACCCATGGGAGTGCCTTTAATTTGCTCATATATTTGTCCACTGAATGTGAAATCGTTTTTAAGGCAATATTGCAGAAGTTCGAGCAAATTTTCAGACTTCAGGGGTTTGTCACTGTCGTCGTAGCGTTCGTTTAGAAGTTGCCTCACAACATCAATCGCTAGTTGCTGTGGGATAGAGGTGAAGAGTGAAACCACATCGAAGGATACCATGGATTCATCTGGTTCTACCTTCAGATGCTTTATTCGCTCAAGGAACTGTTTGGCAGAAGCCACGGTTGTTGTTGAGCCTACCGCCAGGAACTTAAGGTGGGTGAACATCCACTTTGCCAATCCGTACGTAGGGGTGCCGCGAAGGAAGACAATGGGCCTAAGCGGTGTAAGAATAGTATTGCCATTGCTTAAAATATATGTATTATGGTCAGCGTTTATTGGGTTGGCAAAAATCAAAAGTGTGTTTCTAGACTTCACATAACAGTGCAAAAAGAGACACATCCAATCCCGATGAGCTGTGGAAAATAAAGCACGAAAGTAATTCATGAATGTATGAGCCGGTAATCATACTTTCGTCTCAATCTTGTCCTAGTCTGCAGTTTATTTCTGGTGAGTTTTATTGTATATGTGCGTGTTCGGTTGAATTGACCATCTTTAGGAAACAAATAGTAAAAGCGTAAATTTCAGTCAGTTTTCTTATATGTTTTAATCTCAGAGACGGGAGTGGGACTCTTTTGACAATTAAAGCTAAAAAAGCCTGTTGTGTGGCATGGCATGTGTGCGTTTTGATGTGAGCACAAAATATCACGTAGATGCAGGTCATTGACCCACACGCCTTTCCGTGATGATTCAGGCTCGATTGGCTCAGAGCCTGCTCCTGTCAACCACGGGAGCTGCAGTGAACTGACGAGACAATAGTGATTGCCAACGCCTGGATTGGGGGTGCTAAATGGCCTAGCATCGCTGGGCTGAAGCCTTCCAAATGCACTTATCAAACGCCACTTTAAAATGCGCAGTTCGGCACATAATTCAATTTTCACTTTCTTCACATACAGAAAACAGCATTTCCCGAAACCTTTTCATCCCCCATGCTGCTTATGAATTTATGCGCACAAAACTCAGGGCCTAATGCACGATCCGAAACGCATATGTCCTTCGCATTTTCTATTTGTCTTAAATAGAAGGAAATATAAGTGCAGCAAAGAAACATATGTATGCTTTGTAGCTTCCTAGAATACGATCACTCACACGAAGAACACTCTCCAACGGTTGATGAACACCATTCTACACAGGAGGCGAGTTTGAAAAACCGTTTACAGGCGCGCAAGGCTGCTGACTTGACACCAACCTGATGAAGGACTGAGAATATGAATATAAGGCCTGGATATGTAAGTGGCTAGAATGGACACCTGAGTATAAGTAGAAAACAGTGGAACCAGGGGTGGCTATATCATGTACATGAACAGTATGCCGGGGAGCCTCCTGATGTGTGGGTGAGTCGGACTCACTGCGTTTCATGAAGCAGCCCAGCAGTGGCCTGAACATTCGACAGTTCCCATGAGACATTCTGTGCGACATCAAACCCAATTGGCGTGCGAAGCACGAGTGGGTCGGATACTTCGGCGACAATCTCCGCATGATTATTTACCGAAATCATAATAAAAGCTGTATGCAATTGACACGAAATATAAAAGGTGTATTGAGGTGGCGTTCAGATAAATGTTTGCTGTTATCTAGAGTAGTAGTAAAGTTCTTTTCTGGGTGGCGCGGGTTTGAATCCCATCGAAACTACCATGTTTTTAAAATTTGAGTCAAACGGACCTAGAATGACATAGGATCTCATACAGGATTGTGACTACTACAAATTCCCTCAAAATACGCATGCTTATAAATGTTGACAGTTATATCAGTTGAGTTGTGTTTATAAATGTTATGTTATTATTCAGAGTGTGGCATTAAAAATAGGCAAATTGTGTTTTGAGATTAGATGGTTACACAGGATGGATTTCACAGACCAGGATATTCCAGCAGTGTTTATCGGAGGCCAATTTTGACTTTAAAATCTGTTTTCTTTTCAAGTACTCAGGCCGTGCGTTCGCCTATTATGCGGCCTCCTACTTAATCAATATACTCGCATTAGGTGTTCTCACTTATTCCATTAATAAGTTCCGTAATAAGTTTCCACTTAATCACTATACACGCATTAAGTCTTCTCGCTTAATCGAATGAGTCAGACGTTTGTTTTTAACATCACGCTTTATAAAAAAACCATAATCTCTACTATGGAGATTGCTCTTTCACTTTTATTAGAAATTAATAATTGCACCTCATTGCAGACCAATTATTATTTCCTACAATATAACTGTAGTAATATATACAAAGAAATGGCTACAGTCGCTAGTTTTTCAACAACAATGACCAAAATTCTAGGCGCGGTATGTGGATGACACCTTCGTCGTCATCGAACGGAATCAGGTGCTTTCGTTCAAGGAGCGTCAACAGCGTCTTCTCAGACATCCAATTTACGATGGAGGAAGAAGAGAACAACCAGCTGGCTTTTCTTGATGTCCTCGTTTGTCGAAAAGATTGTGGTGGTCTAAAGACTAAAGAATTCAGAAAAGTGACATTCACGATGCAAGTATTAAATTACAACAGCAACCACTCAATCAGCCACAAACGCAGTTGCGTAAAAACACTCTATCGGCACGTTGAGACACACTGCAGTGAATCAACAAGATAAAGTTACCGAGGTAGAATACCTTCGACGTGTGTGCAAAGAGAATAACTAACCGCAGAATTTTGTCTACCAGTGCGTGCACAAACGAGAGGTCAACAAAGGCGCATTGACCCCAAAATTTGGCGTTCGATCCTGTACGTCAAAAACGTATCGCCGTCGGCTGCCTTATCGCACCATTGTGCGTTGGAGTGGCACACAGACCAGAGGCAACCGTAAGGCGTCGAATAATGAAGCCGAAAGACCCACTGTCACGGCAAGAAACATCTGGGGTCGTGTACAGGATCTGGTGCAGTTGCGGTCAAAGCAAATATGTCGGAGAAACTGGCAGACTTCTCAAGACGCGAATTGACGAAAATGCGGCAGCAGTGTCGCGAAATGATAACAATTCTCAAGTTGCGACTCATTCGACGAGACCCGGCCACACCTTCAAATTTGATGAAGCCGAAATCATCGCAAGAGGTGACAATCGGGTGAGCCGAGAACTACTTGAGTGATAAACAAGTGCAACGATTTGCCCAATCCATATTCAATTTGGCCAAAGAAAGTCGTTACTTGAGGAACGGGCAGGCTACGGCCTCATCTTACGCCAACACCGGAGAGCCAGATGTCCGAGCAATCATCACTGCCGAACCTACCGCCCGTGATGAAAGTTTAACAGGTCAGAGCCCGAGTGCCAGCCAACAAACTACCCACACACAAGAAGCCAATTTACGCTAATTGTCGCTGTATGTTTGCAGAAATGACTGTATCCTATAAAAACTGCTAACTTCTGTGCATGCATTACTCGTTTCTGCTACTGTTTCTTACTCAAGTCTCTGGCGATGAATCCGCGACGGATGTCGAAACGTCAGGCAAATAAACTTATTGTTCCAGTGATCAAGTCTTCACCTACTCATAAAACGAATCCCTTGGTGGACTGGGCCCCTATGTTTTAGTTCCAGCTTAAGTGCGCAAAACCCTTGAATTGTAAATAGAGTTCAAACGCTTTACGAATTGTACCTGTGTACTGTTGAATATTAAGAATGTTCTGCTTTCCAGAAGGTTAACAATAAACCAAAATATCTTTCGAAAAAAAAATGTGCGTGGAATTGCGTTTTTGTTTTCAATGCATGAAAATGTGTCTGTGTTAAAAACCTCAACATGATCTGATGATGTTGGTGGTATCGGTGGTTGTGATGGTGCCGGTGGTGTCTATGTCACCACGATTTTCGTCACGCCTATTGACTATTTCATCCCGTTCTTTCTATCCAAGTCCAATTATCAAACTCCAAGTGATGTGATTTGGAGATGCGCTCAGGCCAGAAGCAAACATCAGCCACCGGGACGTGAGACCGATAGACCCAATGCCACGGCAGGAAACGGCTGCAGTCGTCTACCGGATCTGGTGCAGTTGTGGACAAAGCAACTACGTCAAAGAATCCGGAAGATTACTCTGGATGCGAATGGCCAAGCATGCAATGGTGCTGAGGAAAAAAGACGCCAACTCCCATTTTGCAGCTTACTCGACGGAACTCGGACATATATTCAAGTTTTTCGAGGCCAAAATCTTCACAAATCAAGTGACAACTGTGTGAGCCACAAGCTGCTCAAGTCATGGTTCTCGGGCTTCCAGTCCATCAGCAAGCGCAACGATTTGGCGGTCCCATATTGCGTACTGAGAAATTTTCTGAGCGAAGCAATCAGTCACTTGGGAGGGGCTGGGCCCAGTAGCAACGACTCGGACGACAAATTGCATAATTTTTGTCCAATCAGCAAGCATTCATCACCTAAATTAATATGTGGAACACGAGTGTCAAGCCAGTACCGCAACAAATAAGACACAAGCGGTGGCTACAGAAATGGATACGTATCGTACGCACGCCGATGACAACCATGAAGTATGAATACCGTGAAACCTGTGCATGCTTCAAATATATCTGCGCATGACTGTGACTATGATACCATTACCTATGAGTAAGGATTCCCGACGGAATCAGAAACGTCAGGACAATAAAACTCTTGTTTCAGTAGTTGCTCCTCCTTCTTCTTAACTTCTTCCTTGAAGTGGCGTATTCACCTGTATTGACAATGATATTTCTCCGTTTGACTATTTTTCTCCTGTCTTCATCCTGATTGCACTTCGTGATACAAAATTGCATGCGGCAGTTATCACAGTAGCATGCATGCTGGGGGTATGTCTGTTCCCATATGCATATGAATTGCCCTTATGATCAATTAAGTTTCGACGAAAATCTTATCATCAAAGAACAGACCGTATTGCCCCCACCTGAAGTTGCTTGCCTGATTTCGCACATATTGTCCCGCACACGTCTGGCCCTTACGCAGTAGAGCCATTTCTTCGAGGGTGATTGATCCCACCAGAGGTCAGTAACCAGACTTTGAAAAATCCATTTTCACATGCAAGAGGAATAAAAAAGTCATAAAAAGGTACCAGGTACTGCACCAAACGGGACAAGTGTGGCTGCCGGCGGGCCTGCTACTAAACACCAGTCATAACGTGACGTGTAAGCGCCTAAACCGATCGGCCAGAGTCCATTCAAAACGGTAGCAGTTTATGTCCTTGAATGAACCAGAACACCCACAATGAGATTTATAACTGTAACACAAAGAAAACGACATAACTATGGTAAGGATTTTCACAGGAAAGGTTTTATAAGAAGCACGGTTGTAGGAGGAAAATATTTTACATTTTATAAAGGCAGGCTATCTGAAAGCAAACCAAATGGTATGCTGACTAATATTAGGGGTTAAGCAGATTTGTTCAATTTGAGTTGACCTTTCTGTGAAGAAACGCGAGGCTTTCGGCGGGATTTGAACCCGCGTATTAGAGGTGGCATTTACCAGAAGCCGACGCTCAAAGCGCTAAGCTACAAACGCTCACCTCGCGCCATTAATTTAATCACACTTGGGTCAACATTATCCGCCCAGCTTTATGGCTCGTATGGAATCTATCAAAACGGAACAGCAAGCTGACTTCCCAAACAGGATTTCCTAAGCAATTATCTGGAATCCACCAGAATGAATACAAAGCTAACTTAATTAGGTTGTCTAATTTCCGCAAATATTCCCATGGTTAATCTTAAAAGTCAGTTCATGGCAAGCTATTTTTTTAGCAAATCGTCATCAGGCCAAACATTTGCAAAGGAAATGAATGCTGTGCATAACAATCAAAGTTTACATACGTAGAAAAATCAATAACTATCTAACATGGGCACTAATTGGCCACTCCGGACTATGCCAGCTTGCGCATGTAGGCCTACATGGCCTACATGGTAGCAGGGTAAGGGCTTAATCAGGACTAGCAAATGAGGGTATTTGGCATTAGAGTACTGTGTGGGAACAAGCGAGGTGTGGATTCATGACTGTGGTTGAATGAGAGATCATGCACAACATAAGCCTTACCATAGGCAATCTGACTTGATTAACACTGCTAGAGTGAATCGAAAGCAAAGATTTTGACGGCTGCCAATTGACAAGTCAAATCATAAGTCCTTAACACCCATGTGTGGATTTCTATCGAATCGCTTTTCTGCGGCGATATAACCTTAGATTTACGTCAACAAGAATGACAAAGAGAACGCTACGGGCTTACACTAAAATGCTATGTGAAGCGACTGCAAATCAACCAGCCAAACTATGAGAATCTCACCTTCGACCGACCGGCTCGGGGAAGGCGTTGATACGGACGAAGCAATATGCAAAGTTTATGGAATCAATTATGCTATAGTAAGAGAGCTTCATTTAGGCGAGCAGGCCCTCAGATATACACCGATGATGACTAAGCACTCTAAAGATGGCCACATTTCAAACACAGGTTTAACGCACGAATCGATCTGCTCAGAAAACTTCCGATGCAAAATCGACAGCCCACATGTATTTCTACAGCAATTAATACTCGCTCAGTCGCCGTTATGAAATATTAAGCTAACTGGGACCAGGGGTCGACGTTGGAGCTGATGGTTGCTGCCACCCCTGCGTCCTTTCATGCGTTAATCAATACAACACAAATTTCATGTACCGAGGACAAATTCAACACATGAAACTTACTTACAAATTTAAAAGTCGGATAACCAATCCGAGTTCACTATTTGTGGGAAAATTTAAATGAATTAATATAACAGCATATAAAGACGAACTTGTCAAAGAAGGAGAGCTAAACCTGGCCGCGGGAGAACTTTATATGCGATGCACATGGGACGAACAGGGCTCCATTTCATCCTATCTTCATTTGCAAATTGTGAATGCCGACGCGAGCCCTAATTGTAAGCTCATAGGTGAAGCAAAATTTACTCGTTCCTCTACTAAATCAACAAAACCCATATAACATGCAACTTTCAGGCCAATATTTAACTTGGTAGTTCAGCTTGTATTTGGACAGGTTATTTGTACCAACTCAGTAGATTTAATAATAAGGAAGGCTTTAATGCGAAAAACTGTCCTGTTATTTAAAATTATGGAGCGAAAAATGCAATAAGTTTGGCCAAATCATGACTAAGGTTAAACCGATGAAATTTTCTATGCTAAAAGGTACGACATAACAACACGTTTTATTAATATGCATTACGCTGTGAAAGAATTTCAGGATAAGCAAGAAAGCGTGGAAAAATGATACATTTCAGAACTAAAAAATTTGTTCAAAATTGTTTAGATTCAAGTGAAGCCATGTTTAAGGATCAAATTTATTCTTAGAAAAAAAGCAGCAATTTAAGCTTTAAAAATTATGTTTAGCTAACCAGTGAAGTTTTTTCACACAGAATGCAGTGACAAAAAGCCTTCAACGCATTTCCCTGAAATCGCAACGCTGACCTTGGCGTTTAAGCAAAATGTCTCCATACTTTACCGCGTAAGTATTGTAAAGAATCCCCCATCGAATGACAGTCGTGTAGAAATATAAGTTATTGTAAACTATACGTTACGCTTAATCAGTATTTCAAAAATGGCCTTATATATGTTCAGTACTTTTTGCTTTCGCAAGTTTAAAGCAGATCCTGGAATAAAATCACTTATGCAGAGAATAATTCATAATAAAGAGAGAAGTATTCCCTCTCATTTCCAGTCTAATTGAAAGGTTCACATTCATGTACATTTAAAAATGTTCAAATGTCTCCAATTTCATTGTAACGTTATCTTGGAAAATGTTTATATCCACAGTTTTTAAAGTTGCAACTTATTATGGGAAGTTTGTTATTTTATCTTAGGAATAACAATATCCGAGTTATTTTACGGACGTTCCGTATATTCGACAACAGGGTTTGCTATTTTGAAGCATTTCTTTATAGGATCCACATGACAATTTTTATAAGAAGTCATATCCAAAAACTCATTTTTCGGTAAATTCGCTTTTTGATTTATCTTAAAAAGGTTTTGATGTAAACGTCGAACGGAAGCCCAATTTATCAACTTATCAAGTAAGATCCTGAAAACGAGCGAAATGATAACAGACTTTATGCCACGATAGTCCGTAAATAGTTATCCGCTAAGGGTCACATGCGCAAAACATGTTCAGTAAATAACAGCATTATTTATCTTAAGAAGGAAGTTGCTCTAATTTTTCAACTTGATAACATATTGAAATGGATTTTTATAATTTATAGCTCTGTTTTATGTCTCCAGAACTTGAAAATTATCGAAAAAGTAATTTTCATTAATAAACATCTAGTTCTTTTTATATTGCTTTTAAGTTTAAAAATTGCGTAAAGTTGTTCATTATTATTTACAAGTTTTCGTAAATGTATTCACGCCGGTATGCGAGTAATGATCACACTTTTACAAACGTAGGCATGCTGCGTGCAACACTCGCAGTACTGCATATACGCGTGTGTAGGGAGAAATTTATTACGCAGTAGTATGCTCTGACTTCTTAACTCTCGCCAGCCAGTTACAGCCAACCCCAGTGCTAGCAACAACCGACGCTGGAAGTTCAACGCTCTAACCAATGCGCCAAGGTCCACTTAACCCATAATGTGCTAGAAGTTGAGCGGCTTCTGGTTGGCTTGAGAACGATAATGATCGAGTTCCTTATTGATCAATGGACCACCCATCCAAATCGAAACCGCTAGTCAGACCACGAATTCTTACAGCATCATATGAGCGGATCATGAGCGCCTTTTTACCAACACAAGCCTTGAAGGTGGACCGTTGATAAGTATACAAACACCCCAGGGGCAGTATTGCTTTTCACGAAGCAGCAGATGTACGTCCAGATGAGCTCTTTTTGGCTTGTACATAAGATTCCAAAATGTAATTGGCAATCGAGCAAATGCGTTATTACATGATTAATAATAATCCCCAGTAGCAGCCTTTTATTTGCTATGAATAGTGATTATGGGCTTGAAAACCTTTTCATAATAAATAAATGCACCCACTCCCGCATGCATACCATAAACGTGGAGTTGTGACAAAAGGGTGTCTGATAAAAAAGATCAGAAATCATCAGATGAAACAGCTCGGCGAATTGTGCTGTAAGTAGGCCTGTTCAGCTAATAGTTGGGCCCTTCCAACAGCGTCTTTTTTCCACAGGGACATCTGCTTTCCTTCGGCTGCTGTCTTCAGCTCATCAGACAGGTTGAGGAAGTTAAGCTCAGTTATGCGCAAGCCAAAATGCCTCGTCGAGTTGAACATAATGATTACTTCAGCTTTTGCGCTGACATTTACCAATACGAAGTCCATTGCCTCAAAGTTGTTATGTGCGTTCGTAGTAGTAGGGCCCTAGAAAAGAAGAAACTGAAGGTCATAAACAAGGAGAATATTACTAGGGTTGTTTGCAAGCTAACATACGAAACATGGTCCAACGTACTTCTCTTCGAAAGCGCACAGTAACTGCGGGAAAATGAATCTTGCAAGACATCTGGTAGAAGTCACCGTTGCTGACCGTGCTCACGAAAGAGCAAAGGTCGCTGAAACCGGGGCTGTCAAACTTCATCAGAAAGATGGTTTTGCTGATCACATCATAGCGCACAGCAGTCACGACGAGGGAGAGGGCTTCTAAATGCTGTTGTACAAACCCTGTCACATCCATTCCTTGATTGTAACGCGGACACTCTTCGTTATTGTTTCCATAGCATTAAAAAAGAGGTGTTGGATAAGACTTAAGGCAGATTTATCTGACAAAGTCTCTGCTAATTGGGTAGTTTGTTTAAATTGCATGTTACATCTGACTTGCATGATTGTGGTAATTCGTTGACTGCTTTTAGCATATACCACTTGAAACGAGAAGATTGGGAACCACTCTCGAAAATAAAGGCATTGACAGTTCGGTAGTCCCAGGGAGTGTCTTCACTTTCAATCAAATATACTTTTTGTACATAAAGTATGGAACTGCGGTGCTTATCTGGTCTATTTGTATTGGGTATATATTCGTTCGATTGTGCTTTGAGGCTCCTGAATGAGTGACAATAGGCTGTCACTTAGACATATTGTGGAGTGAAAATGGATCCGACAAAGCAATAAACACCCCAGTTCAATCATGTTCTTGATCGAAACTGACAAAGCTACGAGCCCGTTTTGCAATGGCTGAGTGGTAAACTCAATAAGCAAGGGTTCCGGGTTCGAATCCTGGAAGTTACGACACTTGAGTTTGGGTATGACTGGCTGATGACGGCTAAAAATCGAGAAATGGCCATTGCGGTCGGTGAACGGTGTAGGATTATTTACAACTACATACTCTCTATCAACAACCGACAAGACAACGAACCTTTAGCTCAATGTTTAGGGATTTAAACTTTGAGCAGGGAGGCCGTGGCATCAAAACTCGAGTAAGGCAGCAATTTTAGCAGCAACACTGGAGTTAAGTACCGCAAGCTGACGATGGCTAATAAATTACGGAAAGCTATCCTAGCATTCATCTGTCCTTGTTGGTAATATCATAAAATAAAATAAACGTTATTAAAATTTAGTAACTAACACTAAAAATTGGTCTTGCAATGAAAAATTGTGCGTGTAAAAACTCGCAGATGCATCAACCAGAATGGGTGTGTCCTGAAACAGAACGGTTGACGATAATCTACTCCTTATATACAGGGTGTCCCAAAAAAAATATATACACATTTTGAACAATTGTAACTTTGAGGTTTATTGTACTTTTTTTTTCAAAAATGTAAAATTGTAAAGCAGTGGCATTTTAGTGTTTTTCCACTGAAATTTTACTATATTCTAAATATTTAATAAAGAGAGAAGCCATTGAACACGAAGGCACCCAAATACGAATGGAATTGTTGAATGGTGTGTGCGATTCAATTGCTTCGCATTGTCAGCAGTGTCTGGATTAAATGGACGTCAGTTTCAGAAAATGCAGTAAAAAAATAACAATAAAATGATACTTGTTAATAGTTTTACACTTTTAAAATAATAAAATTACAATCAATATCAAATCTACCATTATTGGAAGTGTGTATACATTTTTTGGGACACCCTGTATATATAAGCATGTGTTTTACGCATAATCTCAAGTGTCAATGAAAACCTTAACTGTCTATGACACGAATTTTACAGTCCTTGTATATCGGACCGTCTGTGTATCGAATTTTAATTGTATAACATTCTACAGTCCAGCAAATTCCGTCTTCCAATCATGGTGCAACACATGATGACATCAAAGTTAACTGCACATTTGTTCAGCAAAGCTTCAAGGCCTAATTACATTTTAATTTTTGGGGTCGTTTGGTGGCATTTAAGTTAATGTGTAGTGTAGAAAAGACAAAAAGACCGTACTGACCAAATTGCAAAGGCGTTGCCGATTCTTCGATGACAATTGAATTCGTTGAAGAGACTGGTGGGCTCTGGCTGTTTTCCTGTGAAGGACAACCCTCACAGCGCAGCACACAGGCAACCGTCAAAAAGACGACAAAGTGAGTCCACATGACGTTGTTGTTACTTGCTATGTACAGCATTCACGCACAGTTATATACTTTCTATTTGTGTCCAAAAAGGCGTTTATTACCACGGGAGCCAATGAATGGAAACGTAACCTGGTTTGTAACCTTTTCCAGAGGACTAAGAAAATCTGTTCTGAGGATACTTTGGCCGTAGAATTAGGTTGTCTCAAAGCTACTTTACTGAAGCGTGGATATCCACCTCAGTTTATAGACAAATATAGTAAGCCTCTACGACCCAAAATGAGTGAACAATTAGCCCCGAAGAAGTCAGTATTTATATCCTTGCCCTTCAAGGGGGATAACGTCCTAAACACAATCAAGAGGCACTTGCTAAAGACCATAGAAAGAACCTATTACGCCGCAGAACTCATAATTTGCTCTCCAACGAAGCCCCTGCCGACGCCTTGTGTCAAGGATGCCTTTCCTTTGCACGCCACCTCTAATTGCGTTTACGAATTCATGTGCCCTTGTGGATGCAAGTACATAGGGCGTACGCAAAGACAACTGGCAACCAGAGCCAAGGAACATCTACCTAGCTGGTTATTCAAGCAAGAAAACCGTTCTCCTCGTTCCTCTATCACTGAACACCTATTGGACACGGGTCATTCGGTAGATCCTATAACTTCTTTCCGAGTTCTTTTTCGAGCACGAACATCTCGAATCTTGTGTTACCTGGAAGCTGCTTATATTAGACGCTTTAAACCGGACCTCTGCAAACAGTTGGAGCACGTGGTTAACCTTGCCTTACCTTGGTAACCACAAGCCCCAGATCTCGCACATTCCCCAGCCCAATATTCCCCACAACGCAACTTCCCTGTTTTTTTCCTCCAATTTTGTTTTAACCTTCTCTCTCTATCTGACTAGGACCTATGACCTTTTTGTACATTTTCAATTTCGTGTTTTTCTCATTCGTGAACCTTAATGCAACGAGGGGTTGTAACTGAGGAGCTCTCCCGAAATTTATGGTACCAATAAATCTTACAGCTATAACCATTTTCAAGAACAGGCAAATGTTCGTTCATTTGCTCAACAGTCGTCACGAAATGTTGTCTAACATGATTGGGCAAACTGACAGTAAGATGTGACTGTGTGAGCTACGAATGAGTATGCCAATACAAGCTAAGATGCAAGACCCGGGAAGTAATTGAGAAGATGATAATGTCATCGCTAGGACAATACTTCTATCAGCCTCATATTTCGAAATTTTACGTTGATTCTTTTTCCGAGACATCAGCAGAAACAGTAGCAGAAAAGGGTAGTTGATATACCGGGAGTTGGAAACAATCAAACACATTCAAATGGGACGAGGCTGAATTATTCGCGAAAAGGCGACAATCGTGTAAGCCGCGAATGACTTGAGTCATGCTTCACGGGCCCGCGATCTATAAACAAGTTCAACAACCTGCCAAATCCATATTCGGTCCTGCGGCTCAATTTGGTCACAGAAAGTCGCAATTTGGGGAATGCACAGGCCAATGTGTCCTCCAACGTCAACGTCGAGAAACCAGATGGCCGAAAAATCATCGCGTCCAATTCCACTACGGGGGATGAAAGTTCAGCAGGTCATGGTCCACACGCCGGTCATCAAGCAACTAGCGCACAAACAGGAAATTATCCATCCTTCGGGAGAGTCGTTTATTGCCATAATAGTGGAGTATTAAAGTGACTGTATCCTAGAAAGACTGCAACTCTCTGTAAATGGATTAACCGTTTCTAATACTATTTGGGCAACCGAACACGTAAGCCGCCGCCTTTGCCATCCGTCCGTCCATCTGGGCAGACAGACAGTCCGAGTTTACACCGGACAAACGCGCGCAAACAGAGGTAAGCGCACAGACACAAAGAGCTGTGACCAGGGGTAAGAACACCACCAAATTATGCATGTCCTTGAGAGCAAAACCAGCATTCGATGGCTACCCACAAGGACCAATATGCGAGGACAAAGCTGGCTTGAACCGATTGCCTTTAAATGCGAGAGCGTACATGGGAGGCGTGACATGCTGCAGACGAGAACGCCGTAGCGCAACGACAGACGACTTGCTGGCAAACACGAGGAAGCCAACTGACACGTGCAGAGTTGATTTGTAAGCAGTTATTGTTATAGGAAATTATTCTCAGTTATCTCCTCTGTCTTCTCACCCATAAGTACAACTGGGGGACACAACAGATACTTTTTCTGCGAATATCTCTGATTAAGAATCCGTGACTGCCTTCAAGACTTCAAGGGAATAAATGACCTTACCCAACGATCACATCTTCTCCTTCACAAATTATTTTGCTAATATCAGGCTGCGACGTCATAACGTAATGCAGCTACCGAATGCCCAGAAGTGAAAGTAAGCTAACAAATTAGTCAGAATGAATTGGGCACCTTCAACTTGCCGCCATATGAATACAATAAACCAAGAAGGGCAGTTAATATGGGAAGAGGGTCAACGGTAAACATGCGTTCTATAACATTCATAATTACGAGCAAATGAGTCGTGAGAGCACGGGGGGAGGGAGTGTGGGGGTCCGCGTAGAGGGGACTACTTACACGGCAGTGAGGGTTTCTTTTAGGCAGACCGGGATTGGGGAATGGAGGAGGGCAAGAATGCCCTTGGAAAAATTGGCTGGCGTCCGGTAGACAACCTGAAGGGCTTTGTTAGTATCGACTCGATGATTCGTATCGACAAGATGTGCGCCAACGGGTGCTTGCAACAGCCGAAGCAGTGGCTATACGGCTAGAGAATCCGGTGCTGTGTTGTCAGAAGAAGCTGACAGAAGCCCTTGCACTTCCGTGGCCGACCCCGACGCCAGGTGGCGATTGCACTTTGCCCCCACGCCCCAGTGACAGTCGTTCGCTGCGCGCAAATAACAGCAATTATCCCCCCATGTATCTGCCTTCTGATCAACCCCCACAACCTAACCCAATTACCCCCCTAACCCTCCCCCCCCCTCCCCTGACGCACGAACCTCTACACGCCGACCCCGCCATGCGGGCGACGCTTAAACGATGAGTTGTAATTAGACTGCAATATTTAACCCTGTCCATCTGTATAGTTTTAATTACCCTGCAAATGTTCTGGCCTGATGATGATTTGCTGAAAACATATGTTTGCCAACTTGACTTCTCAACTTAAGAATGGGAATATTTGCAGAACTTAAACCGTCTTTGACAATAACCAGAGATAAATGGACACATGCTTTGATCATGCATACGCGAGCAAAAGTTGATTGTAGGACCACGTGGTAACGGATCATCACGAACACATAACCACACATAAAAAAACGGGTGAAAAGTATGACCTCACATCCTCGAGAGGAATCGATTGATCGCAGGTCCAGTTCAGTAATAGTTAGATAATTGATTTTGATCATGTCAACCATATGCTCAAGAGGAGGGACGGTGACTCTAATCAGGTATAGTGAAAGTAGAAGAGCAACCATCATCACACTAAAATACCTCCCCACTTGAACCGGGAACAAGACAAAGTCAAGATGACCAAGCAGGGATCAGGCTAAGTCGCTTTTTGCAGTGCAGGCCAGACGCACTGCATAATTTATCCTCAGTGCCAGCCGCCTTTTGTGATGGTATGTCTGCAATACCTACCCTCACTTACCTTCAGCAGATGTCCAGGAAGACTTAAAAAGACGAAGTCTGATATTGCTTCTACTGTTTTTAATATACTGCAGTTTACTATTAGTGTAGCTGAGTGATATTAATGCTGATACTATTAGTGACGCTAATGATTGGTCAGAAATGACGCTGGAATAAAACAGCGCCGAGCTCGTGTACCCTCGACCTCACCTTCGCATTTGAACATGGATTTATGCTATCCTGAATAAAGTAGATTTTTAGGCACTGTTCACGTCGGAAGGTGGCAAGGCAGACTCAAAAAAGCCGAGGCTGTTGATGCTACTGCTATTTATGCAACTACTATTTAGGAGTGTAACTGAATGCAAGCTATACGAACACTCCCTCTGATGTTAGTATCTCGCAGGGGTTTAAGTGAGTTGAACCCAGCAACTGCGATCTTCAGAACATGATTATTTGGTGCTGGAGAAGTCGGTAAAGGCCAAAAGGCGGGAAGAGTATATTGTGTACACAAGGGAAAGGAGAATAGATTGAGGAAGAAGTGTGATTTGGAAAGCATGACCAGCTAAGAAACTAGCCGCATCCCAAGTGAGGTCTAAGCAGCAATCAGGCCAGAAGACAGAAAGAGATAGCGCGTCCATTGGCTAGGTTGGCCTAAATATTTTGGGCAAAGAAGCAGCTTGCGTTGGGAACGCGTGCAAGCTTGCTATTCGTCGCTTGGCCCAAACCGCGTAGATGCGGGAACTGTGATTGGCTGATGGATACGTCGAAAAACCACATCGTTAAGCCTTTGGGAAAGTGCACTTCGACGCGAGCTAGTCAGCCACGCACGACCCACTACAAGTATTTGTCAGAGTTGATGCTGAATTAAGTCAAGCCTGGGGCTTATCTGGGTTTAAGCTGCTCCCAGTAGAAACATGTTTGCTACCCTGAGTACAGGAGAGTTTGCCTTGGTTTCAACCTTCTGACTTCTGTCAATCAAAAGGTGCGTCAGATATTACTAAGTTTGGGTTAGGATATTGCTGCTAGAGGTTATAGGCTACTGCAAATAATGCTACTCCTATTAATCATGCTTAAAAAGACCAGTTCTCGGAATATATTCCCTTAATTGAATCAATAGCTGACAGGCATCACGTGCCCTACACCCTTTACGAGCGCCTACCCACATATACAAAGCAGGTCAGGATTTACACTTCGTAGCCACGAAACTGATCGTTTGAGCGCGGGTCCAGTGCAGTACTCACTGAGCATTTGTCCTTTAAGTTTAATCTACCTAAAATACTAGCCACTGTGCGGCTGCTAGTAGGATTCGTGCATGAGGCTCAAGGCGAAACGAGACGATAGAGTGAGTGAGCATTTATCAACCAACGCCACCATTCCCGATCAAAGCGGCAAGACACCGATCGCGTAGCGTATTTTATTCCCCGTGCTTATTTTATTATTAACTTTATCTCAGACGTTCACAAAATTAGGAAGATACTGCGGCTACATTTTGGCAAACGTTTAACCCATATTTATGTGCCCCAGTGAATTCCAGTGTTCCCATAGTCATCAAAAAGTGTCTGCTGTTATGCAGAATGCAAGCGTCTCGGCAACTTCACGTCTGCTGATTACGTTGAATTTACGAGTAAAAACTAATTAGTGCATATGCATAATTTGCAAAACCGTAAAAAACAGTTTTAAATTTTATTTATTCATGAATACGTAGCAGCCAAAGTAAAGGGGCTTTCGTGGAAAAATCATAATGGCTTCGGATTTCCCGGTATATTTTAAAGCTCCTTTCATCTATCCCTTTTAGCAGTAAAAGCGCAGTGATCTGTGTCGCTTGAAATTGCACTTGGGAGTGCTGTAGCCTCTGTGCTACACACGTCTGTCAGAAATCCGAATAGACCATACCAAAGACGGCTAGGCAGATATAGCGTCAAGTGAGTGTTTAGCTATATTCAGTAAACGCGTGAGTGCTTTCAGTGTGGACCGGTTATCCCTGACGACGGTAGCGAAGTCCTATACATAAGTTCATTGGAAAACTTAAATTTATATGAATCCCGAGGCGGTTCACCTGCTGCCCTTTGTTTCAGCTGATACTTCTTTCTGATAAAATTAATAGCAATTCTTTGCAGAACCTTACAGTCTACTGATAGACTCATATAATGTTTCAACCTTGCGCCTACTAATCTTCAACCTTGAATATAGCTTAGCGAAATAAACATTTAAAGTAAAATCTCGTTAAAGCAAGAAGACTTTGGTAGGTGGAGTATTTTGAGTCAAACGGACTTCCCAGACGTCGTACGGTATTACGTGTCTTGTTTGGTAGGTTCTCATATATCTAGAGGAAATTGTAATCACTATCATTTATGGCAACTCTGTTTTCACTACTTGTGGATGACAGGATTTCTAGAAATTCCTCATGAATGTAGACTGCCATTATTTGCTATATTTTATGCAACCATAATCAAACTGTGGTCTACACAGAGGCATATGATTGCTGTACCAATATTGACAAAGTAAAATAATTTTACAAACTTTAGAGGTCGGCAGATTGAAGAAATCAATAGTGAAAATTAGCTGTTTATTTTTGCGCGTTGCTATTATATGTTGCGACATATTGATTTGCGATTTTAGGTGCTAGATGTCGAATAAGGGTACTCATTTGTTGTGCTACCTAATGACAGTTCTCCGTCCCGTTACTTTTGCCTGGTCCATACTGATTTAGCCGAGGGGCAAAAATGTGGCCTTTCACACGTCACCCTAAACAGCCTTGAAAATGACCACCGGTTCGGCTTCGACAATTAAAAAGTCATCGGCCGGGCAGAAAACAAAATGCCGAGGGAGGTGATCGAAGCCTGACAATCGGATGCCAACTCGATCAATAGAATTATAGATCTACCGGCAACATACGAGGCTGTTAAACAGCACCTAAGTAAGAAGAATGGACCAATGTGAGCAGACTCTGACGGACCTGTAAGGAGTGATTAAGAAAAGGCTTCTTTAAACCATGCATTTATTATTTTACCCGATCTCCTTCTTGAGCACACTATTTCCTTTCAAATAAGCACAAGAGAGGATTTTTTGTGCACGCTTACCGGTTTTTTTAAGTGCGGAATGTTGCTTGCGCACTCGCCATACTGTACGTCTTTGTTTTTTAAGGGAGTCGAAGGTTCAGGTCCCATGGGTATTTGTCATGCCGTCCGAATAGTGTATGGGTTTTCGTTTTTACATTTACCTAGTGTACGTATAATACATCACATTCCAGTATAAGCCAAATTATCACCTTCTCATGTACTTCTTATTCTATTGTGTTAGAGTGTGGCCAACTGCTTACGTCGACGGCACATCGGTATGCCATGTCAGTACTGATTTTTTGAGAGAGAGAAGCTGCCGCGGGTAACAGACCAGATATTGGGGAAGAGTTTCGGAACTGGTATTCATAGAGGGACTGCTCTGCTGCAGTCCCTGGGCAATGAATGTTTGATGACCTTCACGACGGGATGTCGGTGAAAAAGTTTTCCCTATTGTGGTCACATGAAATGGCACAAGGATACTCCCTTGAAGTCGAGGAATGCTTTTTGATGAGTAAACCTAGCCACATCTAGCAATTTTATGTTCATATCATGTCGGGTCACCACTGTCGCAGTGGTTAAAGAAATAAGAAAAGGTCCTTGCTGTTGTGACCTTTAAGTGCGTTTCCATGTGAGAAAGAATTGACTGGGCTCTTAGAACCAGGTGAATAGTTGATTCTAGTCAATGCTACTGTATAAGACTTTGGGTAAAGGAGGACTGTCGGACGGGCGGCGTCCGCAGTCCCGATGGGTAACGTGGGATAACGTACAGTTCCTCAGGGCACCCCAGTGGGTTTATCTGTGAGTCAGCCTCATAAAAATGATTGGCAAAACCAGATTGGGCTCGGCAGACACTGGTGCGTAAGTGCAAGCGGGCGAAATATTGAGCGTTGCATTTGAAGGGGTGCCATTTGACATTTTGTAGTTTTTTTCTCAGTTGTGCAGTGCAAATATTTTACAAAAACACCAAAAATTTCGGTTTCTCGCCAAAGCAGTGAAATTCGCTTTTCGGTAGATCCAAATTACATAGCGTGGTGCGTACAGAAGGTTCAATATTATCACTGGCGCTGTCAGGTTGCTGGCGAGCTATCGTAGAGTCAGTCAGTTCCCCATCTTTCTTCTACATAGGTTGCAATGCTTTCAAGTAAATGCATCCTTTGATTTCAAGTAGACCTAGTTTGGCAAGCCGTTGTCGTTCGTGTGTTTTCCGATAATTCGAAACGACTGTCGTTTACGGTTTGTTCCGAAATGTTCGAATAACCTGGTAAATACTGTTAAGATTTTCATGATTTAGCACTAGTTTTTCACCGCAAAACACGTAAACGAGGTTTAAAAAACAATAAGTAAGATTAACTGGACACTACCGTTTAAATGTGTGTAAACATCAAGAAGAAGTTTGATATGTATTTGAGGTGATTTCAACAGTTGTATGGCAGAAGTGTGGCTGTCGGTTTACTAGCGAATAAGCACAAGGATTAAAGAACAAGGGGATCAACGTCAGTGACGGCACTTACCAGGTTAAGGGACAGAACACAAGGAGATTTGATTTATTAAAAACTAGGGACATGGACACATACTTCAATTTAGCAAGCTACTTACTCGCAGTTTGTAGCAAATAAAAACACGAATATGACATCAAAGTGGCGATTGTCACAAGAACTGTGTAAGCAAACGTGTCTGTTTCTCAGTCTCTTCCATGAAAGTGGATGGCTGTTTGCATTCACGCTGCGCAATTCCCCTTTTGAAACTTTTCCGAGCCCCCCGTTATCCTTCAATATGCGTGAGGTGAGTATTCATTTATTCGAAATAGTGTCCCCTATGTGTTCCTCGGATATTACAAGGGTGGAGCTATTCCATAGCTAGGAGATATGAACACTTGGGAAATGAGAAGATGGGACACTTCTTAAATGCTGATCTGCAGTTTTATGAAGGTTGACGACAAGAAAATTGATCGAAGCACACTCTGGTTGGATAAAACAACGTGTTCATTGAGTACTCTCATAAGCGGAGGAGATAGTCAGCACCCAGTAGTCTCCTTTTTGAGACCACCCGATTTCCGTTCACGAGGTTAAGTCTGGTTATAAATCGCAGGCACGTACTTTCAAATAATCGAAATTCAATTAAATGTTCTGTGTACTGATGTATATCGTCTTTAGGTAGATGTCTACTTGACTTCCATGATCTGCACAGGAAACCCCCATCATTTAATAATAATCATTTAATAATAAAAAAGGAAGTGTATAAAAGAAGAAAAAAACAGGAATACTTATTTCAATAAGGTTGTGTTTGTGCACAAAAAACACCCCATAATTTAAATGTGCAGCTTCCAAAATATTGGGAAGTACGCAAACTAATAGAAAGTATTTTCATATTTTCGGTAGCCCACCTTTCCAACGGTTGTCCTTTTTATGTCACCGGGAAAACCATTCGAATGACGGGCAACTGGGAATGTGGAAGACTTTGTTATGAAAAATTAAAGACAAAAGTGACCCTTACAGACAATGACATTTTCTGCCAAAAACATTTGCATACAACTGCACATTTTACCCCACGCCGTGTGGAAGTAGGAGGAAAAAAGAATGCGTCATCGATTGCTCCTTCTGTTGTTCAGAAGATGGTTCGGTAGGAGTACCTCGTAGAGCCTCATGAGAAACGTTCGAAGCGCGCCCCTGAGTCTCACGGGCCCCTGATTTTATGGAAACGGATGGGTGGGGCATTTCAGGGAACAAACAAGTTTGCAATATGCCTGTAAAATAAGTCAGTTATGATGATAAATTGGAGCGCGTACGCAGAACTCGGGTGGTAACATTCAAATAGGCTTTAATATCATCGCTCACCACGCGCTGGATCAACGGCGAGCGCGTTTATGTCAGGGGAATGTGCCCTAACCTAGGACGAGGTCATTGATGTCCACTTTCTAGTAGTTCCGCTAATCCCAACTAGTATGAAGGCGAACGAGTGAAGGAGGTTTAAGATTGTGGAATTCAGAATTTGCGATTATCCCCCGTAGTTAAAGCCATGTGAAAAGCCATTTATTTATGTGTACTGACCCATGCGGTTTTTGTATACGGTGACCTTCTAAAGATGCCTTAGTAAGTCAATGCCATTATTTAATCCCTACTGGGTCTACGGCCAGCGTTCAAATAACAGAAAGATTATGGATAATTCGAGCTACTTAAAATGTGTAAGTAGGTGGTTATCATACATAGGGTACTTTCGTAGACCCCACAAGGAATCCCTAGCGACGGTTTATCTACGCATTGAAGCAGACGTAGATATGACTTATGTGTAGTTTTGTATGCGTCGCAATTGACGCTTAGCAGGCTTTCACTGATATTTTCGGAAAAGCATGTGCAAACTTTAAATCTAAGACACAAGCCATAAGAGGTCAGTGAACTTCTTGCAGGAAACATCAGATATTTATGATTTTCGTAACACTTGTCACAAATGCTAATGAGAAGTTGCACAGAGTTTGAAAGCCGATGACGTTGGTTTTAGAAGTCATTGAAAACTGGTGGAAGCGACCACTTGTGCTGAATGAAGATGATGGATACAACTTTCAAAATCGAAACGTTTAGTTGTATTTATCAAACTCATAATTAATCCACTGAAACTCAATGTCCGCTTTGTGGCAGCAACTTATTTCAGCTTTGTCATAGCAAACCTTAACTCGGTCTTGCAGTCCTGCCTACAAAAAGCGGTATTGATCTTGTTTTAGGGCAGATTCTTAGTAGGAAGTAAGGCAAAGTGGGGTACTTACTTTTCTTGGTACTGGTATAAATTTGCTTGTGAGAGTACGCCATATGGTTATTTTTTAAAGGAGTCTGTTGTATTTTACTGTTTGACATTTAAGGACAATAACATCAGGTTTTGATTTATGTTGAGCGTAAGAAAATTGTTCAGTCTTGCTAATGATGGCCTCTTCTGGGAAACCGACAGCTCAGAACAGGACAATCGCAATGCCAGAAATCGAGGATTTTTCTATTTTACAGCAAGTACTTGTGGAACATATAGTTGTTTCTATTGGTAGGTATGTAAACATATAAATATTTACGTAAAGTCATCGATAGTATATGCATCAGCGATGGAGGCGGGGGAGAAGTTAGCATTTTCCATAAAAAACCACCACATGAAGATCCACTTTAATTTTTAACGAAATGGATAAGACAATGGGGCTAAAAATAAAAGCCTATTCAGTGACAAACGAGGCCAACTTAGGTTCAGTGTAACTCATCCCTGTTTTTTGACTCGAGCTGTCCGTAAATCGGTTAAGTTTCTCTTATTGACTGCCCACTAACAGTCTCACCAAATTACTCGAAATCCCTGAAAATTAATGAAATTTGACTGATCTCTACCACTCACGTTTTGAATTTTTATGAAGTAGAGGAAGTAATCACTTATGCCCACCTTAGAATGAGAACTCCCGGTGGATGCAGCTCCATATACTCTGAAGCACTGGTAGGAAACGGAAGACCGTGAATGAGCCGCAACGTATGCCTACACCTATTAAGACGGCCCACCAGTGCAGAGAAATAGTTCAGATGAATTTTCATTTCTGAAAACAACAGTACAAGAAAAAGAAGAGAAATTGGTGTGCTCACCTCTATCTGCGCAGTGTCTGAAGGGAAGTTCCACGATAAAGAACCTGCCAACCTGTCCATAGCAGCGAAACTGTATGCGTTAAGTCGAAACCTTGCCTGCTCATACTTACGCTATTTTATAGCGCCAGAGAGAAGGATACGCTACTTTGTTCTGGTCTTAATAAACGAGAGTTTCTGGATATCTGGAAATGTCTGTTGTCGCACATATTCTGCCTCTCCTCCTCCAACATACATCATTGATATCCAACGTTCCTAATTGAACTGCCCCCAGAGTGTCTAATGCACGCCAAAAATCGATGTTCCAAGAGCAAGTTAAGGCAAGACTACTCACTCGTATTTTCAATCATTCATGCAGAGATGAAGTTGTCTACTGTACAAGAACACTGATATTACTTGAATAAAAATGTCTGCTAATTTATAAGACATATTTTATTAACTGCGGATTTAAGAGGCAAAGGAAGTGATACCTAGATACCGACGTAGATAACTAAAACATAATTAAAGTTACAACCACATAAATACATTGTTATGCATAGTAAAAAAAGGAATAATGTTGAAACACAGGTCTTTGAAATGCGCTTTTATACACACGGAAATACATAATAGATGGAATCACGTTTTTATTCACGGCGCCGTATACAACGAACTTAACTTATTGCGCACAGGCAGACGGTGAGGGTATTTTGTGCAACATCCTGCCTGTAACAGAAGTATGTAAGCTTGTGCACGTACGCTGGTTATATTACTTTAACGTGTTTCTTACGTTTCACTAAGATACATTGCAGCGAATCATTAACTGAACATGTGCCTTATAGGGCACTTAATAGTCCTATTATTCTCAAATAACAGTAGAAAGTCAACCTTATTCAGGAATTGTTAGAACTTGACCTGTTAAATAACATTTCTTTAAGTACTGAAAAATCTCGGGCGAAAATCTATCCATCTATTTTAAGAAGTAAATTTTGCTGAGGTAACCAATTCCTGTTTCCCTTTTAGTTTTGAATTTCGGCGTTCGGTTCTCTACTTTCAGATGACTGTGCCACAGAAAATGGAAGCTTTAATCTGTGAAATTAGTGCCACCAAATGTTTAAAAAATAAATTACAGATGGCGTCTTTAAGGGAAAAGATCCAATTATGAAGTAAAGTTTGGAAATTTTGCAAGAAATGAGACATCTTAACAGAAGACAATGTTATGCGCTTCGATATACAATTTCCCTATTTTTTCTAACCGAAGTGAAGGGAAGATTTTGTCTGTTTGCCTCGTCGGAGACGGCAAAATGAACCGATGGTGAATGTTTGACGGTGACGCCCACTTAGCGACTTCCGGTAAGGTCGAGTTTGGTTATTGTATCTATCAGGACGCAGCAGGCAGAATTTCGTTTAATATCGAGATAAAACGTCTAATTTTGTGCTAATTGTTGGGCTTAGATTGTGCAGTAATTAATTAAAATGCATCGGGTATGGATAACGGTTAAGTCTTCGCTAAAGCTTGTGAATACAGTAGTCGCCAAAGACCATGCAACTTTCATAACTTTGTATAAGTTTTATCATCACTCGAATACAAGTGTGAATGCATTAAGGAAAATTAAGAAATAATAATGAGCAGCTTCAGGCACATAAAGTACTTAAAAGAAATATAGGAATTACCAAGTATTCATTGAGAAAAAAAAATTTTTGCTCTTTTATCCCGTGGTTCTTAAGACGTAAAAAGAGGTATAAATTGGAACAATAAATTAAGATAGTGTTAAATTGAAAACTTGAAGCAAAAACTTTTTGTATATAGAAACAAGCTTTTCTTAAGTGAATATTTTCCATAAAATTTACTCTTATTGAATAAGTATTTATTTAATGTCATCGAAAACGGTGTGTCATAATTTTCCTTGTTTTTACTTTCTTCATTGCTAAATTGATAAATTCTGCATCTGTTCGACGTTTACAACAAAACCTTTTAAATAACATAGATAGGAAGCAAGACAGAATAGCAGAATTTATTCGCGCGAATAAATTTCGAGAGTGCTTTTCAGCTGCTTCCACTGCACTTGCGGATGCAAGTACATTGGCCGTACACAAAGGCGATTGGCAACCAGGACTGCTGAGCATTTGTCTTCTTGGCTTTTAAAACAGGAGAACAAAGTACCACGTTCATCTATTACAAAACACCTACTAGACAGTGGTCATTCGGTTGACACTAACACATCCTTCTGCGTTCTTGTTCGCGCACGAACAAACCGGACCTTACGCTACATGGAAGCATCCTACATACAGCGGGATAAACCCAAACTATGTAAGCAACTCTTCAACTGCCGTGGTAAATACATACCACACCTTTATTTGGTTAAATTTCCCCCCCATTTCCTTGGTCCCAAGTTTAACAGTTGAAATAACTTTTGGCCACTTGCCACGTTGATACGACCTTGCTTTTATGGATTTTGTGTAAATTCAAATTGATGTGTTCTCTTAATATTTCGTTGTTCATGCACGGAGCGGAAGCAGCTGAAAAGCGCTCTCGAAATTTATTCGCGCGAATAAATTCTGCTATTCTGTCTTGCTTCAAATTATTACCGGGGAAAAAATGCTTTAAGTAGATACGAAGAGCATTTAGCGGAATAACATGTTTTCCGATGCTGCTTGTAATGAATATGGCAACGTTTTTGTTATGCCTTAAAACAGAAAACCACATTGTCGAGTGTTAATCTTGTCCGCATTGGACTTGTGAATTACTATTCCTAAGAATAAACCAAAAACTTTCCATACAAGATAACCTCTTACGAAGTGATTTAATAAGATATTCGGCTGACGAACTTCTGCGCATATTAACTTTTTCCAATGAAATGTCACGATAAAATTTGATAACATTGAAAATTTCCTTAAGTTTCCTGAGGATGAACGATTTGATTGGAAAAGAGATGAAAGAACTTTATTTACTCTCCATAATGGATTATATTTCGCATAAGGGGCTTATTTCCACTCTCATATGACGTTTCGAATTTAAAAATTCTTAGATACATTGCCACTTTTTGAAATACTTATCATTTTTCTGTCTGTTCCGTTTCTAAATAACGCAATAGAGGAACAAAAAGTACACAAAAAACTATATTGCTGCATGACTAACATTCAATAAGGCCTTCTTTATCTTAAATTCACGTTAGCATGTTCGACATTTTGTTTTTGTGCAAGGACAAACTGAGCATTATTTGTGCATTCAAACAAAAACTCTTCTGTTACTGCATTTTTTTGCAAAAAAAAACTTCACAGAATAGCTAAACATAATTTCAAAATACAAATACTCAATGCTACTGCAAATAAATGTGACTTGGCTTTACTTGGATCTGAAATATTTTGGACAAACTTTTCAAGTTCGTGAAGAGATATCTTCTTTACCTATTTTACTTATTTTGGAGATCCTTCATAGAATAAGCAACATTGACATGCACCTTGGCACTGTCTTTCATAATAGCATAGAAAATTCCTATGATATGAGAGTACTGCCAATTCCCCCAAAATTAATGGACATTTATCTTAGTAAACCTACCTTAAATGACGATTTAACTAGCTAAAAGTCCTTCGCAGAATTCAAAAAACTGAATGAATCAAAATAGTGTAACTAAATATACGCTGAAGTATCCAGTCAAATTCTATCATTAAAGTTTCAAAGCACATGTCAACCACTCCAGAGTAGCAGAGCTCTAGGCATTAATTTGAAACCTTGCTTGCTGATACCAACGCCCTCTTATAGCCCCAGGGAAAAAAACTCTCAACGTTTTTCTGGTATAATCAAAGGAATGTATAACAGTTTCTTGATATCCCAAAATGATTGGTGTCGCACACAACCTGTCTCTCTTCCTCCAATATCCAACACTGAACATCCAACTGACTTAATTGAACTGCCTCCTGATCATCAAATGCACGCAACACATCGAAGTACTAAGAACAAATTAAGGCGAAATTGCTCATCCGTTTTTCAATCCTTCATGCAAAGATTGAGGTGTCTTCTGTCCAGGGACGCTGAAATGACCTTATGAACCATGTTTGATAATTTTTCAGTCATATTTAATCAACTGCGGATTTAATAGGCACACCAAATGGGACCCAGATACCGACGTCGATAAGAAACAGAAATGAGGTGGGGACATCCCGCTAGATAATTAGCATTACATCCATATAAGTACACTGGAATACCTTGTAAATACAAGGGACCTTGTTGCGCAACCGGTCTTCGAACTGCACTTTTGCACACAAGGAATTAAATAATCGATGCAATAATATATTATCACCTTTTTTGTCGGTTAACTAGCAGGCAAGGCTATGTCTGCTGTGGGCTGTTCGGGGGAGTATTGGACGGGGTTTCTGTCCGAAAATTGGCTTCCGTGGTTTGTATTCTTCCAAAGCAGTGTGGGAACGCCTCTTGCGCGTGGATTGCTTGTTGAACGGCACGCGGCTCTGACCTGTTGAACTTTCATCACGGGCGGTGATCTCGGGCATGATGATTGCTCGGCCGTTTGGCTCCCCGGTGTTGGCGTACGATGAGGTGGTGGCCTGCCCGTTCCTGTTAGTGGGTAGTTACTTAGAGAACCTATGCCGATTTATGTAAACTTCGGGACGTAAGCAGGGATCAGTAACATTGAATCTAATTTGGCTGTGATTTTCAGTATACAGACTGTTATTTTTAGCACCTTGACCTAATGTTATTCGCTAAAAATTAGAGTGGATCTTCGTGTGCTGGTTTCTTTTCGTAAATGATGACTTCACCCCCTGCCTCCATTGCTGATGCATAAACTATCGATGAGTCGAGAGCAATTGTCAAAAGGGGTACATATTCATTAATCGAAGCAAATATATGTGCCCTAGGTTCCTGCTGCGAAGAACAAAAAGCCTCGATTTCTGGTACCGCAGTTGTATTGTTCTGAGCTCTCGGCTTCACAAAAGAAATCCATCGTCAGAGAAAATGGACATTTATACCTTACGCTTAGTACAAATAAATACCCGAGGTATTTCTATAATGTTCCTGAAATGCCAAGTAAGATAAAAATATAACAGATACGTTTCGAACAACCAACTTGCGTACTTTTACAAGCTACAAGAAAAGAAGACATTTTGTTTCTCTGCCCCTTAAGTATCTGTCTTGAAATCAGATAAATATCGCCTTTTGTAGGCGGGACTGCAAGACTGATTAAAGATATGCGAAAACAAACCGTAAAAATGGTTGTTGCCAAAAAGCGGATTATGCGTTTGAGCGCATTAAATATAAGTTAACTAAATGCACCTGAACGTTTTCTGCTTTAACGGTCGAGCACGTAAGCCACTACCTGTGTAATCCAGACGGACAGACATACTGAGGTCACGCCGGACAAAGTTGCACGATTAGACGTAAGCTCACAGGCACAAAGAGCTGTGACCACGGTTAACAAGGCTGCCAAATTATGCATGTCCTTGAGAGGTCAAGCAGCATCCGATGGCTACCCAGACAAACCAGTTAGAAGGCACAAAGCGGGCACGGACCGATTGGTTTTAAATCCAAGAGCGCACAGGGGAGGCCGGACTTGCTGCAGACGATAACGCCATGATGAAACCACATACGACTTCCTCGCGAACACGGGATCAGTCGATTGACACGTGTAGAGTTGATGTTTACGCAGGAACTGTTATAGTTTGGTATTATCTGTTGTGCTCACTGCCTTTTCTTCCTAACATGTAGCTGGGAGACATAACCCGTCTGGACACAGGAACACACCAGGTCACTATTTGGTTCAATTGATTGGCTTTGACCTCGATATTTTTCGCTTTTTGTTACTGCCCTTTCTCTTTCTCTCTCTCTCTCTGATAATGAACTCCTTTACGCTTTTGAATGCTTCAAAAGATGAAAGCTCAAATTAGTAATCAAAGTGTGCCGGTGTTTGACCAGTCTTCTGCTTTACTCAAACAACTATCTAACTTTTTGCGTTTTTTGAAATTGCGGGGCCACGGTCCATTTAAGTCATCGCTTTTGTAGGATTTCGGAAAATAAACAACAAAGATCATTCACTTGCTTGAAATGAGAAGTTTTAGTGGTGATCAACAGCGTACATTCTGTCGCTTTCACACAACATATATATACGGAGTTAGAGGCAGGAATCAGCATCCAATCGGAGGGACCGTCCCATGAGTATCAGCTCGACGAAATCGCAGTGAAGGTCGCTTATGGAGTAGCTGCGATTATTTTTATTAATATTGACACATCCAACAGGTCTACAATGTAACTTAGGTAAGGAAACAAAGCATTCCTATCTGTAGATATAGGAAGCTGGTGAAGATAACTAATGCCGAGGAAAGGAAGCAATTCAGAAGAAGAGGTAACAATCGGGTGAGCCGAGAACTACTTGAGTCATGCTTCACGTGCCTTCAGTCCATCAACAAGTGCAACGATTTGCCCAACCTATATTCAATGCTGAGATTCAATTTGGCCAAGGCAAGCCGTCACGTGTGGAACGAACAGGATACCGCCTCATCATACGCCAACATCGGGGAGCCAGACGGCCGAGCAATCATCACGCCCGAGCTCACCGCCCGTGATGAAAGTTCAACAGGTCAGAGCCGTGTGCCATCCAACAAGCAATCCACGCACAAGAAGCCAATTAACGTTAATTATCACTTAATGCTTGCAGTAATGCCTGTGTCCTATAAATACTGCAAACTTCTGTGCATGCTTAACCTGTTTCTGCTACTCATGTCTGACGACGAATCCGCGACGGATATCGAAACGTCAGGCGAATAAACATATTGTCCCAGCGATAAAGTCGTCTTCTTCTCAATATGCTACATTTTAGAGACAATGGTTTTGCACTTGACACCGTCTATTTGCATTTCATGTAGATTTTTGATCGTTTTGCCTAAGCTCTGTTCGACCTAAAACTTACTTCTTTCGGCCTAGGTAACACACTACTGAATTAGATATCCTTCTAGTTGAATGCTCACACACAACAATTTTAAATTTTCAATGCAATATCTAACCCCGCACTTGTTGGGATTGGAGCTTCTCAGGGCAGTTTCCTTGGTTCGCTCTTATTTTGCCTTATTGACAATGAGGTTGCTGACTATTTTCATTAATATGCGTCCTTTATATACGCTGAAAACGAGGTAGTTGTCTATCGATATAAGCTGGTAGATTGCAAGATCGTGGTTGAAACTTTGTTCATTAGTGTGGCACTAGGTTCCTTGGCACAATTTTTCCGTTTTGGCTTTTGGTGTTGATTTAAAATTTAAACTAAGCTCAGACGGTTACGACTTAAATGGGCTCCAAATGTATTAATGATGTGATCACATACAGTAGTCGCCGAAGACCACGAAACTTTCATAACTTTGTATAAGTTTCATCATTACTCGAATACCAGTGTGAATGCATTAGGCATATTAAGTATTAAAAGGAACTGTAGGAATTACTACCCGTTTGTAAAGAAAAAGTAAATGTCCCTCGATAATCTCGTGGTTCTTGAAACGTAAAAAAGAGCCATACACAAAAACAATAAATTTAGATATTGTGTTAAGTTGAAAACTTGAAGCAACCCCTTCCTATATATAGAAAGGATTTTTATTCAGTCCAAATATTCTTTAAATTTTATCGTTTTTGGATAAGCATTCATTGATTGTCGTCGAAAAAGTGTCATCTGAGGATTGGATATTTTCAGGGCAGGTTGCTTGGCTCGATCTTATTGTGCCTCATAGAAAATGAGGCTCCTGACTATTTACATGATGGTAGATCCTTTATTTATGCTGCCAATGATAACATTGCCTCTCCATATAAGCTGGCAGCTTACACTATCCTGCTTGAGAATATGTTCGCTAGTGCTGCACAAGGTGCCTTGGCATATCTTAGCGTTGTGGCTGTTGGTGATTATTTTAAACCTCAACTAAACTCAGAGGGTCACAAATTAAATGGGTTCCGAAATATTAATGGTGTGGTTATATACTATAGAGTATGTCAAGTCCTGCATGCAGCTTCCAGGATGAAATTAAACTTGGTAGCAAAACATGAATTTGGACAGGTTATTTTGCTCAACGGAGTGGATATAATAATAACGAAGGATTTAGTTTGGAAAACTGCCTACTCAGTTAAGATTATGGTGCAAAATATACACTCATTTTGAACCATATAGGAGAATGTTGATACCAAAAAAAACCTCCTCTGCTATAAGGTACGACAAAAACCAAAATTTTTATTGATATGCATTGTGCTTTGGAAGAATTATCGAATCAATAACAATAAGTGTAAAAATTATCCCCTCCAAACCTGGAAAGGTTTTTCCAAAGTTGCTTTGATAGAAGTGAAGCCAAGTTCAAAGAATTGAATTTATTTTCAGCAACAGGCAGCGGTTTATGTTTTAAACATTATGTTTAGCTTAGCTGTGCATTTTTTAACACACGGCTCATTTTAGCGAATGAGCAAAGTATCCGTTTATTTAACCGCGAACGTTATGCCAAGAAGGCCTTTTTGAATGTAAGTCACGTAGAAATATACTCTTTGGTAAGCTATGTGTTCCGCTTATACGTTATTTCAAAACGGAGCAGACAAAAAATTAAAAAAATATTATTTCAAAAAATGGTCACATATGGCAAGTTGTTTTGCATTTGCATGCTTACAACTGATCGTGTAATTAATCCACTTATGCGAAGATATTACCAATTATAAAGAGGAGAGTAAGTTCTTCCATTTCCAGTCAAATTGAATCGTTTATCTTCAACTAAATTAAAGAAATCGGAAAGTGTCGAATTTCACAAAGCAAATGTACACAGAAAGTCGTCGGGGGAATATCCAATTCAAAGAATTTTCAAAGAAGTAACCTATTATGGAAAGTTTTCTTATTCATCATAGGAATAGCAACATTCACGTTATCTTGTGAATTTTTTGTATGGTCGACAACGTGGTTTGCTGGTTAGAGGCATTTTTAAATATGACCCACATACTCATCTTCATAAAAAGTTATATCGAAAACAAAGTTTTTGGTTAATGCTCTTTATTTTTATCTCACTTAATGGTTTTGACGTAAACGTCGAACAGAAGTACAATTTATCAACGACCAGTAGCGATCTTTGCTTGCTTTGCTGGTCGTTAAGTGGCTGCCGCATTGCTCGATTGCACCTGCAACAAAGAAACTATTACGACAAACTTTCCTGAAAATCACCTTCATGGGAGCTATCTAAGTCCGCACCAGCATCATCACTCCACCTTCCTGACTTTTCGTTGCGATTGCTGCGTATTAACTTAGGTCTGTGGAAACTGCAGGCATTCCGCCCAACCGCTACGTTTTTTTGTCCAGATAACCTGATATTATGACTAGTTTTACATGCATTAAACTCTTACCCGATCCGCTGGGTTCGCCTTCGTTTTCGCCATCTACCTGCATGTTCATGTCCTCCATTTCCTCTAACCGCAGGAGGGAGCACGTCTCCGAATTGAGGTTTTTGTTTATCAATATTTTTTGGGTGCGCAGTATTGCTTCTGTTGAGTAATGATTAGGTGCCGTAGGAAAAAAATATACCTTCCGTCATATTCACGGGGTACAGATGAGCTATGTGGTTGCAGAAAGTATTGCAAGCTTCCGGCACTTTATTCATTCGGAAGGCAAACCGCATTCGGTATAGGATTTCCTCAACTTGTGCCCAAACGGACCTTCCTGGAATCGGTCCACTTTGGCACAGACCCCGTTTTAGTCGACTACAAAACACCTGAATGGCTTGCGTGTGCTTTCCCGTGCTTTTCGCCCTCGGTTGTTCTTACGGCGGGTAATCATCGACTCGTCCACCTGCACTTGAATGCCGGGTCCACCGACGGACGAAGCTACCCTGTTCCGGGTGTTGGAACAGACGTTCCTACAAATTGCAAACCAGTTTACGGCCGGTTTTTAGGGATGCTCCACAAACAGCTCCCACTTCCTGTACCGTTCTGCCGGCAACAAACGCCAGGCACATATTTGCTAGCTTATGCAAGGTTAACTGGCTTCCATACAATTTAGAATTCGTCCGCACAGATTGTTTGCTGAGGTACAGAGCACACGTGAATATTTGTCCGTCTCCGTTCTGCGCATACTTCTACAGGGACACTTGTCCGCCGCAAGAGCATCGTAAGTCCGTTGATATGAGACTTTTGCTGCGGAGGTAGGGCACCAGTTTGGCCGACTTGATGGTTTGCAGAAGCCTACTGTCTGGTGTGGGAAGATAAAAAAGCTCACAGTTTTTACTTTGGTTGTGTACTCAGTATCTGTTTGCTTAGACCTGCGATTATAATGGCAGGCTATAGCTAGTATACTAGCGCACTAAACAAGCTTACCGCAGACCCAGTTGGGATCATACCTGATAACTCCAGATTTATCTGTCTGGCTACCGACCGTTACAAAATCGGCTTCTCCGGATAGTGCCCACGCGTTGCTGCTAGAAAAGACAAAAAAACCAGCTCGATCTCCTAAATTTGCGCACCCGTTCGTGCTCCTTGCCGCGAACCATGCCATTAATTTTATCAACGATTTCAAGGAACAATTTAATTAAATTAAGTCCAATAATTTTAGTTATAAACATGCACTTCATTAAGGACAAACAGTACTTACCTGGTTATTCCCCATATACCTGTCTGGCTTCTTACTTCACGCAAATTTTTGCTTCTATTTCATTGGTCGCCAGCGCAGCGGCTTGGCTTTGCGTGTCCTTGAGACCATATATTCAATTCCTTGAATATTTTTCTCCAATTACCTTTCGCGGCTTGATTTTCTTGGTTTCCACGTTGCTTATGTCCCTTTTATTACTCAAAAAACGAATTCATTAGCCGATTTTTAGTTTAATAAAACAAATTTAGGCATTCCTTCGTCATTTATTTAGTTTTTGGAATTATTTCACTCTCTCTCTCTTCCCCTGATATGCCCTACCCATACTTTATCCTATTACCACTCGCCCGTCTTGGAGTTGGGCGTGCTACACGCGCACTCACATGACCCCATAACACAATCATACCATTAGTTTTTGTTTTGTTTATTTGGTGAGGGTTGTAAACAATGCCTTTGAAAATCCTTTTGATTGACTGTCAGTGCGTCATATGCACATATGTATACGCACACGTATAAAATGTCACGTCTCAAATAGTATTTGTAAACAGTGAGTAGCATTGTCTTAACAAAAGTTAAAAGCTCTGAGGAACAGTAAGGGACGCGTGAGATCATACGCGCGTTTTATGTACGGCTGTAGGAAAGTGGCCTTCACGACTGTCTGTGGGAGATTATTCCACTGTTGTATGCCCCGCTGCGTCAAGAATTCACACCGCGCTCGAAAATCTTCGTGCACAGCTTCATTTCGTGCCGACGGAGATGAGGCGAGAGTTGCCACTGAAACGTGTCCTCAAAGCGCCATCCTTTCTCAAGACTGTGTATTATCTTGTAAACCAAGGTAAAATCCCCTCTTTGTAGCCTGTAATGCATGGAGAATAAAGTAAGATAGGCCAGTCAGTCTATGTAGAGTGGGTTTTTAGATCTCTCACTAGCTTTGTTGCCCGACGCTGCACTCTCTCGAGACATGTTTCTTTTACAAGCCATGGCCACAACGCTTGTATGCCATATTCTAGGTGTGGACGAACGAATGAACCGTACACTTTGGCAAAGCGATCTTGGTCGAAAGCTAGAAACGCACTTTTGATAGCGTACAGCACTCTCGTGCCTTTGTTTGCAGCCTCGACACATTGTATCGATGGTTTCCGATTGCTGTGTATCCAAATGCCGAACTATTTTGTGAAGATTTTAAAGGAATCGCTCCTATCGCATACGGCTTGTTAGATGTCGTTTGTCCGTCCATGCCAGTATTGTTCACGATATGTTTCAAAGCTAAACCTGAAGGTGACAGTAGACGCCGTTGATCATGCAAAATTTCGACATATGCGAAAGACTAATACTCGTTTGCTAAACGGAATTGACTTATGCTGAGATACTGATTGTTGTGTAGTGTATTCTGAAGTCATTTCAGTCAGAATAAGAAGCCGGCTTTTTAACGAGCTTCGCTTTGCCTCATAGCCAAACGTATCGATTTTAAAAACTGACTACTTAAGTAGTATGCTTTTTTATCATTGATTTTGACTGCCTTTTTAAATTCAAATATATTTTATGGGAAAACATGCACCAGAAAATTATTTTTTGTTCTTGTTTTGTGGCAACTTCTGCCTTTTTTTAAAATTTTATACTCAAAAAGGGAAGCTTTTGGTTTGAAATTAGTTGCTAATTATAAGCTTTTTTACGATTTTTAGGCCTTCACCTATAATAAATCGTATCTGGCAAATTATGAGTGTTGCCTTTCCTGCATAAAATATATTCCAAATCTATTTCAGTATTTGACGACTAAAAGGTGACCTTTTCCTCAAACTGTAGGAAAAACTGTACATTTCCTCAAACAGGATTCACACAGTGCGCACCTTTTTACCCTTGAATTAGAGTGTGGCATGCACTCGTTCAGAAAATTGTTCGACAATTGTTCAACTTTTTTTTAAAACAAAAGCTTCCCTTTCTTTGAGTATACCATTTAAAGAACGCGTTATTTTCTATCAAAAAAGTACAAACATATTTTACCATGCAATTTTTCCATTAAATATATTTGAATATATAAAGGCCGACAAAATCAATGATAAAAAGGTATCATAAATAAGAAGTTAGTTTTTAAAGTAGACACGTTTTGTTAAGAGTCGAAACGAAGCTCGTTACAAAGCCGGTTTCCTATCCTGACTAAAATAACTTCAGAATACACTACACACTAATCAGTAGCACAGCTGGAGTCAATTCTGATTAGCGAACGAGTATTAGCCTTTTGAAAATATCGAAATATTGCATGACCAACGGCGTCTATTATGTGTGTAAAAGTTAGGCCATAGTCCATCAAGTGGTACAGTGCGGAGAAGAATACCCGCAGAATAGCAGAAAAGAAGTTTACTGCTACAGTTTCTGCGTACACCTCAACTTATCCGTCCTTCTGTGTGCGGCCATTCCTATTGGTCCATCTGCCAGCGTCAACTCGCGTGATGTCGACCCATAAAGGTCGCACATAACTGGACAGCGCGCTCTCGCGATTTTTTGTTTCCCTGTCATCGGCGTGACAGCCGTACGACAATGCTTCAAGTTCATGTTGTGGACCTTCCTAACAGGTGAAAACAACTAGACTTGGAAATTCAGTGCGAGGTCGATTAAATGCTGGCGACGAACTTTAAACATATCTCACTATAAATTCACCTTCCATTTTTTACTGATATCATCTTCAATATGTTTGTTGGCTTTTGGTAAATCAGAAGCTTTGGCGCAGTGTTCTCAGCAAAACAAAGTATTACCGAAATTTATGGATGAAAGAGGTTTGCAGGTCTTTCTAGAATAGGGGTTAATGAGAACGTTGCCCGTCAATGTGGTCGTGACAGTCTCAGCTTCGACGAAACGACACGTCAAGACAGTCGTGAAGGAACAATAGGCGATTTTCGAACGGACGCCGTAAGAACCAGTTTACTCACCATCTACTTAGGAACTTTAATCTTAAAGATTTGGATAAATCTTGACCTGACTCCAAAATCATATAAAAAACATCTGCCATGGCTCTCGTACTGGCTCTTAGGCCTGATGGGACACAGTCAAAATAAGTTGTAAAGCAGGCATCATTGGCAGAATTGAATGATATCAATAAATTTCGCGGCAGCTGCATCTTGTCGCTCCACAACGAAGATAACAAGGAGACATAGAACAGTTGGGAATTTCACAAAATCCATGACATAACAGTAAAGCACTTGGTTCTGTTTAAAAAGAGAATCGATAAAGGACTGCGCGCTAAGTCAATGTATAGAAATTAGTGCGTAAGGAAAGTTAACTAAAAATCTTGTAAATTAATAAAAGTGATCAATTACTAGGACAACTGGAGATTGACCACATGGTCAAGCTGCTTGCATAGGACGGGTTTCTCTCACTGCATATTGGCTCTTTCCAAATAGCGCAGGCTCCGGTTTGTTCGGGTCCGAAAAGGTACTCGAAACGCCGTTTTGACGTCGACAGCATGACCCCTGTCTAGTAGATGTTTGGTAATATTGGACCGCAGTTCTCTGGCTTCTTGCTTGAAAGGCCAGTTGGGCAAGTGCTAAGCGGCCCTGGCTGCCGGTTTCCTCTGCGTACGTTAAATGTACATGCACCCACGAGTAAATGTGTATTCTAACACACAATTTGGGGTGGCGTGCAATGAAAAGGCAACCTTTGCCTTTGTTACTCAAATGCTTTTAGTTGGACTTAAAAAGACGAGTTTTGCTGCGTTGTAGGTCATTTCTATAGTACAGCGCAACCGTCGCTTGACTGCACTGGAAATGTCATCACCCTTGACATTTAACGATATCATGACGCACTTTTTCTGAAACTGACAGTTCCATCAATTTTGGCCGTAGGGAATTGCTTTACTTCTGAATAAAGCGTGCCGGATAGCCCTAGTTGAATAGGGTTGATTTGATGCGTGAAAGCTCTTCAGGCAGGGCCTCAATAGAGCAAATATTCCTTGCTTGTTGAAGGAGGATATGTACCAAATTTCGCTTCCACTAAATCAGCACCAAACGCAGGTGGTTTAGGCATTACGCTTTGTAGGTATTTTGTGGAACACCGAGCGCATTATGGGACCATCATCCTCTCTAAACATAAGGGCATCTAGGAAGGAGAGCTTATTATGCTGGTCTGTTTCTATTGCAAAATTTAAGTTTTGAATGTTGAATATTCACAACATTGAAGAGGTCATTGGCGTCTTCCTTGGAATCAACAATTGTGAATATATCGCCCACGTGACTCATTTAGGGATAAGATACAGCTGAGAAGCTGCCACGAAATATATCGATCTAAATAAAATCCTACCGTTTGTGCCCGCTTTAAATTTGTACCGGAGAACAAATGCTTCAAACATTGATTGTGCCTTGCATGATGGCCACCGCTGCCAACATACTGAATGCCACATTATGGCGTTATCTGCCTGCTGACGGTGGGCATTTCCATGTGGCCCTTAAGCCGCCGCCGTGTGTGCCTGAACGCACCTGTGTGCCAGTCGAGGTCGGTTAAGCGTCTGCAGGTCAGCAAGTAAGAACTTGCTCTATGTGACGTCGCACGAACTCGAGGCATGGCAAAAGGAAGCCGGAGAGAACACAACTGCTTAAACACCACATGCCCTTACGGTCTGTCTGCAAACTTACATAGTTGATGTCGACGATATTTGAACAATACGACTCCAGACTTCAGAAATATAAGTAAAAAAACAACCACTTGCTTCAGCCACAGAAGTCTGCCTCAAATTTCCCGAAGCAAAAGTTAATGCAGATAGGAAGTTCTTCTGCCGACATCTTAGAAAACTGAAGAAATGTTTACTGCAGAAATTTGACCAAAAAATTCCTGAAGATATTTTACGGCATGTTAAATTTTCTATGGAAGTGAAGAACACCAAATAGCTCAAGTTGCTTTTCTCTTAGTGCTCAGTGGCAACATGTTCCGAGCCTCACAAACTGGAAGCCGTCCACTAAGCCACCTCAACAAAAACGAAACGAACATCTATATGTTTGAAATATATCCACCAAGGGCATTTTATGCTCATTTGTAGCAATGTTAGTACTTTACCGACAACACAGGCCAACATCACGAAGCTTTTCGGCCTATGTGGGCCTCATCATGTGATGGCAGGTCAACTCTAGTGTAGCAGCGGAAATTGCTGCTACGCTCGAGTTTCGAACTCGCGTCTCTCCGGCCAGAGGCGAACGCTCTAACCATTGAGCCACGGGTCCAACGTGTTGTTGGTCTTTGATCGGGACTATATATATCATAGGGTAGTGGGTTATTTGTTATTTGTTGATGTTTTGTGTTATTTGTTATTTGTTGATTTCAAGAACAGATCAGTGCTTACATGCGTAGAAACAGCTCCAGGGTGATCTGTTCGCATATTTGGTCTGTATGCAAGATTTTCGATTCAGTAGGTACGTCAGGGGTTTTGTGTGACACTTGCCTTTATGTCATAACTGTTTGGGCGTTTTGATGGTGGACTTTAGGGACGCATATCTCAGTTAGTGTGGCTAAAAACAGCAAGAGTCTATCGGTGTTTGGCCAAGCGCAACTTCACTGATTGTTTATCCCCTAGGCACGTGGTCCGCAATCTAACCGTTAATACCTCCTCTCACGTGCAGCGGCTATCACAGCAGGATTTCTGTCATCTCCACACCCTCAGCGCTTCTCAATGTGATTTCTGCTCTAAAAGCGTGCAGTGACCCACATTTTTATACAGTCTAACAACGAGCTTTAGTCCCCAGCTCGAAAAAGTCTTTTTCCCGACGAGTCGAATATGTCCTTCAAAAACTTAAGCTAAACTGATTAATAAAAGTCAGGGTGCGGCTTCGTGAGTTAAAGGTTGCTTGGATGATCTTACATCACCGTCTGCTTCAAGTGAGCTGGCCTATCTTAACTTTCCAGACAGGCCAATAAATTTGGACAGGATTGTTTTTCTACAAACAGCTAGGAAGACTGAAGGACATTTCAGCTTTTTTTATCTCCGGCAAAATTAATTGCTGATCGTGATCAGAAACATAGGTTCACCGGAGATTAAAAAGCTGAAATTTCAAAACTGGTCTATCAGCCAGAAAACAGACAGGGAAAGCTGGGGTGACCCATTAATGAGCCGTAACCCTAGCAGCTGTGTCAAGCAGCGGCAGAATACTGGCAAAACACGTGTCTGGACCTTTTAGCAAGTACCTAGGCTGTTAGTATGGGAAGTTACAACTGAAGGAAAAGTTTATAACAGAAGTGATTCTAACAATATCTGGGGCAATAAGCCTTCTCAGTATTATAAGAGAGTTGCAGAGTTGTTCATCGCCCTGTGAGCCACAAATGCAAATATATATTCTTGATAATTGTAATGCAATATCAAATACAAGCATGTGATGTACACGTTTGTAAAACTGTCGACCTGGTTCCGCAAGGGAGAGCTTAACGATGTCCTGCAATGAGATCCACAATCAAGCCGTGCTGCCAATCAGGTTCAGAGGTCTTCGTGTGAGGATCTCATCGAACAGGGTGCTACGAGCATAGATTAGAATAATTTTGTGCATCCTTAAACGATTTTTCACGTTTTTACGGCGTTTGTTCAGGTTGTGATACTGATTATCCTGTAGTCTATTCTGAAGTCACTTCAGTCATGATAGGATACGTGATTTTTAACAAATTTCGTTCTGACCACAAGCAAGCGTATCTACAGTAAAAACTGGCTACTTAAGTAGTATGCGTTTTATCATTTATTTTGACTGCTTATATAAATTTAAATATATTTTATGGAAAAAATTCACGAAAAATGTATTAAGTGTACTCATTTGGTAGAACATTACGCCTTTTTTAAACTCACGATTCAAAAAGGCTTTATTTTGGTTTTCAAAAAAAGTTTCTTAATTGCCGAATCATTGTCTAACCTACTGACTGCCACACTCAATTTCGAGGTTTAAAAACTGCGCACTGTGTACAATCTGTTTGAGGAAACGTACGTTTTCTCAACAGTTTGAGGAATGAATCACCTAGTTGTCATAAGATATTGCAATATATGTGGAGAATGTTTATTGCATTATAAACAGGATAAATAAATGAACGGATACGACATATTACGAACAAACACCGCTCAATTGTTAAAAAACTCATAATTATCAACGTGTACTAGTTTGATCGAAAATTTCACCTTCTCTTAATTTTGTGCTAACAAGATGGCATTCTTGTCTCCGAAAAAAAATAATTTTCATATTTCAGTTTATTTTAATCAACAAAGGGGCGTCTATATAACTTTTAAAACTTAAATACATACTTTTTACCTGTTTGCAAATGATGCATAGAACATTTCGGGACCTTTCCTGTGCTGCGTCAGGCACAGATCGTTCCTATATTTATATGTTACGAAAATTTGCAAATCTTCTTTCACCTACACACCTCGTTAAAGAAAAACTATTTAATACATTAAAAATAGTGGCGATTAGCTGGTCGTAATTCAACGTATGACACTTTGACATTCTCAGGGAATTAACATAATCTCTGGAACCTTCATTAAATTTCGTTATCAACTCTTAAATTTACCCTCATCCAATATAGAATTTGGAGAGACCCATCTTTAATGTTTTAAATGCTACATTTGAGATCGTATATAAGCCTTTCTGGAAAACATAGAGCTTTAACATGAGAAACAGCAACGTCAAAGCCAATGACTTATCGAGCACAAGATTAGATGTGGGATTTTTGTGAACTTTACTTTTTATATGCATTCAGGACTGTATTTGTCAATATTCTTTCGAACGAGTTTTTATTGATCAATCACGCATTATCTTATCTAAATTTTGAAGAGTGCTTTTTCTATAATGCAATGCTTCCTTAATCGAGCTAATGTATTACTGATTATGTAACATGACATCGAAATATTTGAATCCAAGCGCATTCCCATCTTTAGGAGGCGCTTCAACTTCACAAGTGGCAGACGTTTACTGCCAAGGTAAAAGAGCATTTCCTGCGTCGTTTATTAATTCCCTTGTTGAACAAGTGAATTTAAAATAACTTTTGCTGAACAATGTTTCTTTCTGTACGCATTTTTTCAAACATCGTATTATTGTTTTCTTAACAGTTTTTGCTTTGTTACATAATTTAGGGCTGTGCGATGGTAACTAAATCCACGTTTTATTTCTTCCCGCTCACAAATATTAATAGTGCAATTTTAACATAACCTTTATATCTTGCAAAATTATATGCACTCTCTACTTCATCCTTAATTGAAAAATAGGAATATGCACACCATGTTGATGAATAATAACTTGCTAAAAGGTTAGCTGGTGGTAATATTATCTGAAGCAAACAATTGGAATCCTGGAACGACTTTGAATATACTTGGAGTATGAGTTTGGTAATCATAATTTAAACGAGTCTAAATGGTGTTCCCCCGTTCCATGCATGTGGGTTCTAGTCTGTTGGTGGCGTTTGGTCCGGCAAGCCGGGAAAAGGGGGGAGGAACAGGTGTTCTCACTGTCGGCGTGCGCAGTTATGGATGTCGTCTGTTCTGGCGGCACTACATTTACTGGGGTGGTTGACCAGGGTAGGCAGACTGCGGTTGACTGCAGTAGACTTTGCACGCATGTATCCGGTGTCAAGATAGTAGTCGGGAGGACGGGAGATGGAGGAGGGCGTAGATGGCTGGTACGGCCGTGGCCGTCCCTCAGCGCGCTACCATGCTCAGATAAGCACAGTCTGACTGAGTGGATGAGCCTTGCGACGACACAGACGACGGCGTGACAGACACTGTCGCCATGACGCCGCCCCCGAAAATTCGCTAGGCTCCACCAGCCGGTATTCACTCCTCTGGATTAGAGAGCGCAAACACAATTAACTGGGGAAACAAATGCAGGTAATTTCTACTCGTTGTTAAATAGGAATATGCAAACAATGTAGCCGAATAATGACTTGCTATTTGGCCATATCATCTGAAATAAACAACTGGAATGCTCGAAGGACTAAAGAAACTTGAAGTATGAGGTTGGCAATCAAAATTACAACCTCGCAAACGAAAACGCATTGCGCTGTTGTAGAATGATTATTCTGATTATTGCTGATCATCTTTTATTTAGCATTCGGGGGTGCATGAAATTGCCACTCCGCATCAAAGAGTTCAATTCAATGTAACGAGAAATTTCTGTGGACATTTTAATGCTTTATTTGACCTTTTTAACGGCACATGAAGAGATGCGTGGCAAATTCCACAAAATATGTGATACGATATTTGCATACATTGAATGCCTGTCTGTAAATATCTGTTTTGGAGTCAATTGTGCGCAGGCAGATGAGAGTACGAGGCAGGATTCGCAAATTTTTCGACCGTCGTTTACGACGATGTTCAACACGAGGTTCAACACGAGGTTCAGCAAAATCTGGAGGCAAATGCGCTGACTGCAGCTGACGTATAGTGAAAGTAGACTCGCAGTAGACTTCGCACGCATGCACTCGATGTCAAGACAAAGGTCGACAAGACCGGATATAAGTGAGGACGCAGGAGGCAGGTGCGGTCAAGGCCGGTCCTCAGCGTGACACCACGCTCAGAACGGTCCGTTCCGGTTGGCTATGTTCGTATCCCAGACATACACACACCCAAGCCCTAATTTGGTATTTATAGATGCATTCTCTCCCTTATACTCGACTGCTCCCTGCCTGCCTTGGCTAAAACGTGACTTGTTGATTTTTAAATGTATCCTCTGAATGCACACTTAAGCTATCAGTGTTTCTTATGCCTCTTTAGCTGGTAATATTACAAAGCGACACTTTACAACAGTCAATAAATTTGCTGATTGCATTCTTTACAAGCTTGTTCATCCTCCTTTTCTTCTTCTTGGAAGAAGTTGAGGTAACAGTAGCTTATGTAGGCTCAATAATATAACCCAAGACCCAGAATATTGCCCTGCAAAAACCGTGGTTATAGAGTTTGAAAGGAAACTGGGGAAATAGAAAAGACAGAGAAGAAAATTTTGAGAAGTATGTGTAAAGTGGAAAAAATGTAGTCGAGTTGCTTTTCGTTGCCGTCGGGAGCAGGTCGTTCCGCATGTAAATTGAAGGTGTGCGTGGCACCTCACGCCGTAAACTATACTAATCCAACTCCAGAACCATAAATTCGACCTCAGGTAAGTTGAATTAGACGACCTCCTAATCATCCTTTCAGTTTTCCGGGAAATTCAATAAACCTGCAATTTGATTATTGGGTTTTTCCGCATTAACTTAAACGATAATACAGATGAGAAAGCACTCCAGATATAAATCACCACCACTTCATAATATAATAAAATAAAAATGCTTTTCGCATTTATTAAAATATATTCTACTGCATGTCGTAATTCCCCACCCATGAAACTCTATAACAATATCTTTTGTAGGAAAACACGCAAGATGAATGGGTGGGCCTACATAAGCTTATGTTACCTAATTTGCATTGGGCAGAAATTTAGCGTAGGCGCAAGCACTTAAAAGCGAATCAGAATATCTGGGTCAACTTAAACCTCCAATTTTTGCTTGGAAAATAGGTGTAGCAGCTCAGCATCGTTAAGCTTTTTGTAAAAGCCCGTGTTTGAAACGGAACGCGGTAAAAAAATGCAATTGAGCAGTAAAAACCTTCAAAGGACCTCAGTTGTTTTCGGCAGGGTAGCAGCTGAAGGCAAAACATTATTTAAAGCGAATCAATTGACAGGGCTGAGTGTTTGACCTTCGTTTCCAACGATGTCCACCAGTAATAAATATGTAACACATTCATATTTTGTGGAATACTCATTTAACTATTATAAGAGTAGCAGTTGGGCAGGGCATAAAGCCAAGTTTAATGAACTGGTGATAAGGTCTATACAATATGTATGTGCAAATTGCAATTCGCGTACAATTAAAAGGTTTTTTCGTTAATTGTATCATTTTCTCTCGATTAAGGCAGGGAGATTTGAATGGAATTGAGGTGCGGACTGTTCGGAAGAACATAAGTAGCTATCAGACCGCAGGCAGAATGGGTGGCAGTAGTCTTAAAAATTATTATAGTCAAAAGGTAAATTATTATCATACCTCATTCGATCGTTGAGCAGAGGCATTGTCCTGTAGCATGATAATGTCCATTCGACGGCCGTAAATTTCATTATAAGCAAACACGTTTTTGACAATGTGCACATTTGCCCTGGTGTAAATGTTATCTTTTGTCGACAGCCAGATTAGTCGCTGATCGAACTTAATCCCCATCCTAACCATGTGATGTTGATAGTTCTTGAAAGTTCATGACGTAGCAGTGCGTTATCTGCGGATTTCTTTTACGCATCTGCCGCATGTGTCGACTCTGTCGACATGTCTAAGAAGCACACGCAAGCACAAAAAATGATTTTCCAACATGAAATTGTGTGACTAATGTGCTCTTGCACACATAGGAAACATGCCTGTAGAAATGTATTTCATACAAATAGCTTAAGCATACACATTCGCTGATGAAGGCCAAATTTCCGCATTCTGTCTGTAACTAGAGTCCGAGCAAACATTCAAAAATGTGCCTTATGAGTAGCCCTTACGATTATATAATGGTGCTTTTTGCATTTGACGAATGAAATTATGATCCTGTTTTACCATTGATCGCTTTCCTTTTGGATTTTTTTCTTATGAGAACTTTTTTACAGTTAATATTTCTGGACACTGTGCCCCTGCGTATATCAAAAATATTTGATAATGAAGTGCGTGGCTGCCAATTTTCGTAAGCGAACGAAATCAGCTTCACATAGGAAATTATTTGGCATCTTCACGACACGCCCCAACATGGAGAAGGGACAGTATGTCGCGAGTTACCGTTTATAAATCAAACTCACTGGAATTGTTCCTAGTTTGCGAAAGCCAATACGATTCCTTCAACATGAACTCACATCCATCGGAAGAATTTCTGACAACATTTACCGGTTCTAGAAGGGATATGTTTTATACATTTTTATTTATTTTGGAGGTCTTTCATCGTATAATGCACATTAATGAAAAGCTTTTTTGTTCAATGTAACACCCTAGGAAATTCGTTTACTATGAGACTTCTCCCAAATTCACCAAAAGTGAAGCACTATTCGTCTGATAAACATATCTTTAATAACCATTTAGTTAAATAAAGGCATCTAAAGCGCCGCGAAGCTGGTCTGCTTGAAAGTCATGTAATTGGACGTTTTGCACTAATTCCTTTATCTACCTACTCAATTTTCTTATTGTTCTTATTGAATATATCCTTCATCTACCCAGGCCAGTACTTTCCACGGTTGGGTGTGCATTAAAAGCTGAATCTCAAGAATATGTGTTAAGTTTATGATATATTCGATCAATCGGGATAGTGTGGAGCAGAAAACCGGCAGAATAGCAGAGATCAATTAAACTGCTACAGTTTCTGTGTATACATCAACTTATCCGTCCTTCTGTCTACAGCCATTTTTATTGGACCATACAAGAGCGCCAACCCGAGCGACAACTCGCGTAATGTCGACCCATGAAGATCGCACATAACTCGGCAACGCGCTCTCGCGATTTTTGTTTCCCTGTCATCGGCATGACAGCCGTACGACAATGGTTAAAGTTAACATTGTGAACCGTTCTAGCAGGTGAAAACAACAGGTGTGCGTATTTCGTGGCTGGTTGTTAAATAAGGAAAAATAGGGGTTACTGTAAGTGTGGATTTTTTGATAAAAAGTTACCGGGGTAACTTGTAAGGCTTGGTTAAAATCAACGCAATTCTCCAATAAACATGGTCAGTTGGTCAAAACTTTTAAGCAGTATTTTGAAATAGACTAGAAAAGGTTTAATTGGCATATTTAAGTCCGTGGACAAGGCAGAACAAAACTTGTCTGTGTAAGTATACAATTCTCAGAAGTCGGTTAGCATATCCATTGGGGTGAACAAGGATTGGAGTGTTCAACTACCACATAAATATTCCCTAACGGAACTGGATCTGCGAAGTTTAAAACAACCAGAAGTCCTGTTCTCTCAAAGTAAGTTAAACCTGACCAACTTATTTTGCTCTCAACAACATGTTAACGACATTGCGCGGTGATAATAAATTGACACATAATGTAGCTACGAAAATTTTTTTTCTTTCATCTGCCCCTTTTCCGTACAATCTGCGCAGCAAATAGGGAGATGCGCTGACTTCACATTATTTTCTAGAACACCCAGTTAGATAATGGCATTTCCGTGCAAGGGCAGTACAGTGCTCTGGATTGTTATATCTGCTTACATGATACAGCGCATGTGACCGCAGGCTACGTTGTCGGCTGACTTAAATCACCCCAGATAACATGCGTTTTGACTACAGTTTTTTCTCAGTGACACCGTCATTTCTCTGCTAATCAAATAAAAATGCCTTCTTAACCGCATCAACGGATAAGCAACTGAGTGCTTCACACTGTCTCAGCCAGCCTACATTACCAAGGTTTATCCGCTTAACGGCACTTTTTCACATGTGCACAGTGAATTTCTATGGTGAACACTACGAACACGCGCTTTTAAATATAAATTTCAAAAAAAAGATGATGCTATCCTGTTTTCTTGGCAACAAGCAGGCTGTGCCGGACAGCCAATACTACTTTCTGACTTTGTTTAGTGCCTTCACTGCATCAGGGGAAACAACTTCACAGGAAGCGTTTACCAGCCGTTTGACCTGCAGAAACTTTTCTGCCTTCCACTCTTAGAACAAACGCACGTCAAGGTAGTCCTAACGGTCTCAAACACGACAGAACAACACGCGATGTCCCAACATATGCGAAATATCGATACTCGTTCGCTAATCAGCATTGACTTAGGTTGTGATGGTGATTATCGTGTAGCCTACTCTGAATTCATTTCAGTCATGATAGGATGCGAGCTTTTTAACGAGCTTTGTTCTGGCTACTAGTAAAACGCATTTATTCTAAAAACTGGCTGCTTGATTTGCATGCCTTTTTATCATTTATTTTGATCGCCTTTATATTTGCAATTACTTTTTATCCTAGAAATTTTCAAGTTTTTGTCATTAAAAAAATAGTTTGAAATAGTTTCCTTATTCAAAAAATATAAATTAATATTTTGTTTTTATTTTGCTTTTAATACACACAAAGTTGCCTACTAACATTTAACGACTAAAATACATATATTTTTACCCGTTTGCGAGCAAAACATCGACAATTTTGGACATTTATGTGCTGGGTCACGCATAGATTGTTTGTATATTTAAATGAATAGAAAACGCGCAAATCTTCTCTTACCTACGCACCATCTTCTTCGAGAGGACGTGTTTAATACCTAAGGAAAATGGCTAATTGCTTTTGGTCGTAATTTAACGTATTAAATTCTGACAATCTCCGTGACCTAAAATCATGTATGTTCTTCACCATATTTTGCTATCAACTGTTTTATGTATTTTTCATCCATTGTACAGTTTAGAGTGACCTATCTCGAATGTTTTGAATGCAATATTCAAGATTTTGGAGGACATAGATCTCCAAGAGAGAACACACGAAATCTAAAGCCAAAGAATTATCTAGCGCAACACTGAAGTTGAAAAATTTGTAAAATTTACTTACTTTATGCATTCGGGACTGTGCCCATCGATCGAAGTGTTATTGAATAATCATGCGCTATTTTATCCAAATTCTAAAGATCATTTTTTTCTATAATGTAACACTATTTTAATAGAGCTTATATATTACTGATTATAAAGCATGATATTGGGATACTTTAATGTAACCGCATTGCGGACTTTTAAATGCGCTTCAAATCCGCAAGTGACAAGATTTTACTGCCTTGGTTATATAAAATTTCCTGCGTCCAACATTCCTTTCCTTCTATGTTCAGCCAAATTTCAATGATTGCTTGCTCAACACTGTTATTTTCTGCACGCATCGGTTCAAAAATCGTTTAAATTTTTCGAAAAAAAATGTTTTGCTTTGTCACATTGTTCAGGGCTGTGAGAAGGTAACTTAAATCACGTATTTTTTTTCCGCTTACAAAGAGTACTTGTGCAATTTTAACATAACCCTTTCATCTTTAAAAATGATATGAACTCTCTAGTGATTAAGGATTATCGAGGAAATCCGAAATGTCAGAAATATGAAACCCTTGTTTCACTGCGGGCATCTTCTTCATTGACAAATAGGAAAATTCACACAATGTAGACGAAAAATAATTTGATACCAGGTTAGCAGGTGGCCATGTGAACTTAAATAAACAATTGGCATCCTGGAAGGAATGAATATACTTGGCGTATGAGGTTGGCAAGCATAATTACACTCCTCGCCAATACTAATGCATTGTACTGTTTTTTAGTGATTATTTCGATTGTTGAGCATCCTATATTTTGGCATTAATTAATTGGGTAAATTTATTGCCGATCCACATCAAAGAGTTTAATTTAATTGAACGACAATTTATTGCCGAACTTTTAAGAAGTTATTTGATATTTTTCGTGGCAGTTGATTATTTGTGCGTCAAAATCCAAAAAAGTTGAAATAGGCTATTTTCAGACATTTAAAGCCTGTTTGTATATTTCTGCCTTTAAGTTAATTTTGCACAGGCAGACGATAGAACGAGGCAGGATTTACTAATAGTTCGACCGTCATTTTTGACGATCTCTACCACGAGCTTTAACAAACTGGAGGCAGATGCGGCAACTGTAGATGAGTTCATATTAAAGTAGACTTGCTGTGTGTGTTATATGGCAATCAATTTCGATGAAGTCCACTATATGCTTAAGAGCATGGATAGTTAATGGATTGTGGTTATAATGAAAAAGACGCGCATATGTTTACCTCAATCAAACCCGCTGCCACACTAAACTTGTGACAAGACCGAAGTCAAGATGACCGAGCAGACTTTGAGCGGAAGCCGCTTTATCCAATGTCACCTAAAACACTGCCTAAACTTAGCCTTCAGTGACAGAAGACTTTGCACGTGTGTAGGAGTCTAAGGCCAGAGTGCGCTTAGAACACTTCAATTATCACGCTTATTTCCGTACAAAAAATAGAGGGGGTAAGACCAGTGGTAGTCGTTTATTGTGTACAGGAACTCAATGGTGTTCTTAATCACAGACGCGCGGAAGGCCGCGGGCCCTGTGCGTGCGCGCGCGCGTCCGTCTGTTATTGTTCTATCGGCGTAAGTTAATAAACGTCATGCGAGGGTGAGTCACTGGACGATCGATCAACTACTTGGCCAATAGGGATCTACGGCACGTGTGATTGGCTGGCCCAGAAAGAGGAAGAGCAGACAATTCACGTGTAGTTTGAGGGCTTGGCACCAGCGGTAAACGTATAGTACTGCATTGTCTACCTTTTCGCACCTATAGTAGGTTTCTAGCCAGATTCATTGAAGCCAGGGCAGGTACGACTACTGCTATTTCTTATACAACTAATTAGGGTGTAGCTGAGGGATAGTATTTACTGGTACTATTGCTAACTGTATTTTAATTCGGAAGGGACGCTGACTAAAGTCAGTACTGGGCTCATATCCTCTAAATCTCAACATTAAGAGAGCTCTAGTATTGGTACGAGCACTGGCACTACAAATTGTTTGAGTCAACGCTGACTTAGCCAACGCTAGGTTTCATTTCCCTTGATTTCAGCAAGCAGTGTGAATCGTAGTTTTAACTATTTCGACTATGCACAGCTTTGGGGCACAGTAGAGCTTGCCTTGGTTTTAACCCTCTCAACCCTATCTTTCGGGCTGTGTAGGTGTGTGGTAGGTTCGACTAAAATACTGCTGCTATAGGTGCGTGCCTTAATTTACTAATCATGCTTACTACGGCCAGCTGAAAGTGTGATATAATACGTCCTGTATTCTAAATAAATTTTCTACAACTATGGTGGTCAAGGACAACAGTGTTGCTGAGACTGCAATGGGCTAAAAGCTTTCACTAGACTTTGAGGAAAAGTCTACTCGATCAAAGCTAAGCAAATCTAAACTAAGAGGTTGATTTTTCGAAGATTGCATAAACAGAAAAATATAATGGATCAATCAACTTCGAGAGTGCTCTTGAGTTGCTACCACGCATTGCATAATGTGAATTAACGTCACACTATGCAGGTGGATGATACGATCGTAACCGCCCCTAAGCGTGCTACTACTCTACCATAAGCACAGGCCGACTGGCCAGGTAACCCTGGCGACTGCACAGACAATGGCGTGACGGACATTCTTAAAATTTTGCCGCCCCGAAAAATTGCTATGCGCCACCGGCCGGTATTTAGAGAAAGAAAGAGAGCAGATAAAATTAACTGCGAAATCAGGTACATGGCCGTTAAAGCAAGTGCGAGCACAAGCCCATGCACCGGGAGTATAGCTTAAAATCGACAACACACTGTCAAGTCCAAATCAAAGGCCTTTAGCTTGCAAAGCGTTTTCTCAAAATACCATCAAAGTCTACTAAGATGGGGGCATATTTCGATGAATAAACTACCATTTTTGTCTAAGAACTAATTTGTTTTGCAGAAAACTGTCAAATCCACAAAGGGTTGTACGAAATTTTAATTATAAAAGGTCATGTTTTAACTGTAAAAGAAGAGTTAGACAATAAGGTAGAAGGACAAAATAAGGAAAAGTAATAAATCGGTAATATATTCATATATTGTGGATTTTTATTGAACTTATATAGCAGCAGTAGTTGGGGAGGGCATAGAGTCAAGCATGTTGCATGGTGATTAGGTATATACAGAATGTATGAGCAAACTGCAATTCGTGTTCCATTGAAAGGTTTTTCGGTGAATTGTAGCATTTTCTCTTGATTAAGACAGGGAGATTTTAATTGATTTGATGTCCGTACTGTTCAAAAGAATATCAGTAGTAATCAGGCTGCAGGCGGAAAAGGTGGCCAACAAACCCAGCTTCAGAGAGGAAATTAGTTGACATTTTCACGACACGGTCCAACACGGAAAATTAAAAGTTTGCTGCGAGTTACCGGTACGAAAAAGCAGTTTGTCGTACGAATTTATTACTGAAGAATAGCAAAAAATATTTTTTGAAACTGGAAAAGTTAATCGATTCCCAACATAACTGCCATCCCTTACAGCTGGACTAACTTCCATTTGAGCAATTTTGGATAGCATTTTCCATTCTCAAACGGATATTTTGTATATCTTTTTCGCTTATTTTGCAGCTCCTTCGCCGCATAAGGTGAATTAGTTAAGAGTTTCTTCTGTCATATGTGAAAGCAAAGTGGATTCCTTCGATATGAAACTACTGC
>JAYGXS010000007.1:23969176-23982904 GCA_036362985.1 Ligula intestinalis
TGACTACAGTTTTGTTCTCAGTGGCACCGTGATTTCTCTGCTAATTATATAAGGATGCCTTCTTAACCGCATCAATGGATAAGCAACCTAGTGCTTCACACTGACTCAGCCAGCCACAATTATCAAGGTTTATCCGCTTAACGGATTTTTTGCACATGAACACAGTGAATTTCTATGGTAAACACTACAAACACGCGCTTTTCAATATAAATTTCGAAAAAAAGATGATGGTATCCTGTTTTCTTGGCAACAAGCAGGCTGTGCCGGACAGCCAATACTACTGTCTGACTTTGTTTAGTGCCTACACTGCATCAAGGGAAAAAACTTCGCAGGAAGCGTTTACCGGCCGTTTGACCTGCAGACACTTTTCTGACTTCCACTCTAAGAACAAACGCACGTCAGGGTAGTCCTACCGGTCTCAAACACGACGAAACAACACGTGATGTCCCAACATATGCAAAATGTTGGTACTCATTCGCTAATCGGCATTGACTTACGTTGTGATGCTGATTATTGTGTAGCCTACTCTGAAGTCATTTCAGTCATGATAGGATGCGGGCTTTTTAACGAGCTTCGTTCTGGCTACTAGTAAAACGCATTTTTTCTAAAAACTGGCTACTTGATTTGTATGCCTTTTTATCATTTATTTTGACCGCTTTTATATTTGCAATTATTTGTATATCCTAGAAAGATTTTTCACGTTTTGTTATCAAAAAATCTTTTGAAATAATTCCCTCGCTCAAAAAATATCAATAAATTTTTTTTTATTATTTATCTTTTAATACACAAAAAGGTACCTACTAACATTTTACGACTAAAATACATATGGTTTCACCCGTTTGCGAGCAATACATCGAAAATTATGGATATTTATGTGCTGGGTCATGCATAGATTGTTTGTATATTTAAATGAATAGCAAACGCGCAAATCTTCTCTTACCTACGCACCTCCTTCGAGAGGACGTCTTTAATACCTAGGGGAAATTGTTAATTGCTTTTTGTCGCAATTTAACGTGTGACATTCTGACAAGCTCAGTGACCTAAAATCATGTTTGTCCTTCACCATATTTCGCTATCAACTGTTTATTGTATTTTTCATCCATTGTACAGTTTGGAGTGACCTATCTCGAATGTTTTGAATGCTTAATTCATGATTTTGGAGGACATAGATCTCCGAGAGAGTTAACACAAAATCCAAAGCCAATGACTTATCTAGCGCAACACTTAATTTAAAAACCTTGTAAAAATTACTTACTTTATGCCTTCGGGACTGTGTACATCGATCTTCTTTCTTATGAAGTGTTATTGAATAATCACACGTTATTTTATCCAAATTCTAAAGAGCATTTTTTTCTATAATGTAATAGAGCTAATATATTACTGATTATAAAGCATGATATTGGGATATTTTAATGCAACCGCATTGCGGACTTTTGAATGCGTTTCAAATCTGCAAGCGCCAAGATCTTACTACCTTCGCAATAGAACATTTTCTGCGTCCAACATTCCTTTTCTTCTATATGCAACCGAATTTCAACGATTGCTCGCGCAACACTGTTCTTTTCTGCATGCGCTTGTTCAGAAATCGTATTTTTTTTTCTAAAAAATGTTTTGCTTTGTTATATACTTTAGGTCTGTGAGACGGTAATTAAAGTCACGCATTTTTGCTTTCCGCTTACAAAGAATAATTTTGAAATTTTAACATAACCTTTATCGCTTGAAAAATGATATGAACTCTCTACTGATTAAGGATTATCGAGGAAATCCGAACTGTCAGGAATATAAAACCCTTTTTCCAGTGATCGAATCTTTATCTTTTTCTAAACTGCACCCTTTATTGTCAAATAGAAATATGCACAAGATCTAGGCGAAAAATAATTTGGTACCAGGTTAGCAGTTGGCCATGTTAACTGAAATAAACAATTGGCATCCTGGAAGGAATGAATAAACTTGACGTAATAGGTTGGCAAGCATAATTACAACCTCGCCAAAACCAATGCATTGCACTGTTTTTAGTGATTATTTCGATCGTTGAGAATCCATTATTTTGGCATTATGGGTTAAATTAACTGCTGATCCACATCGACGAGTTAAATTTAATTTAAAGACAATTGTTTGCACAAATTTAAAAAAAGTTATTTGATATTTTTCGTGGCAGTTTATGATTTGTGTGTTAAAATCCAAAAAAGTTGGAATAAGCTATTTGCAGACATTTAAAGCCTGTTTGTATATTTCTGTCTTTAAGTTAATTTTGCAAAGGCAGACGATAGTACGAGGCAGGATTTACTAATAGTTCGACCGTCATTTTCGACGATCTCTACCACGAGCATTAACAAACTGGAGGCAGATGCGGTAACTGTAGATGAGTTATAACTAAAGTAAACTTGCAGTGTGTGTGTTGTATGGCCATCAATTTCGATGAAGTCCACTATGTGCTAAAGAGCAGGGATGGTAAATGGATTGCGGTTATAATGAAAAAGACGCGCAAAGGTGTACCTCACTCAAACCCGCTGCCACACTAAACTTGTGACAGGACCGAAGTAGAGATGACAGAGCAGACTTTGAGCAGAAGCCGCTTTCTCCAATGCCACCTGAAACACCGCCTAAACTTAACCTTCGGTGACAGTAGACTTTGCGCGTGTGTAGGAGTCTAAGGCCAGAGTGCGCTTAGAACACTTCAATTATCACGCCCATTTCCGTACAGGAAGTAGAGGGGGTAAGACCAGTGGTAGTCGTTTATTGTGTAAAGGAACTCAATAGTGTTCTTAATCACAGACGCGCGGAAGGCCGCGGGCCCTGTGCGTGCGCGCGCGTGCGTCCGTCTGTTATTGTTCTGTCGGCGTAAGTGAAAAAACGTCATGCGAGGGTGAGTCACTGGACGATCGATAAACTACTTGGCCAATAGAGATCTACGGCACCTGTGATTGGCTGGCCCAGAAGGAGGTAGAGCAGACAATTCACTTGCACATTGAGGGCTTGGCACCAGCGCTAAACGTGTAGTACGGCATTGTTTACCTTCTCTCACCTATAGTAGGTTTCTAGCCAGATTCTCCGAAGCCAGGGCAGGTACTACTACTGCTATTTCTTATACAACTAACTAGGGTGTAGCCGAGGGATAGTATTTACTGGTTATATTGCTAACAGTATTGTAAGTCTGAAGGGATGCTGATTAAAGTCAGTACTGGGCTCATATTCTCTCAATCTCAACATGGAGAGTTCTAGTACAGGTACTGGCACTACCAATTGTTTGAGTCGACGCTGACTTAGCCAACGCTAGGGTTCATTTCCCTTGATTTCAGCAAGCAGTGTGAATCTTAGTTTTAACTATTTCGACTATGCACAGCTTTAAGGCACAGCAGAGCTTGCCTTGGTTTTAACCCTCTCAACCCTTTCTGTCGGGCTGTGTACGTGTGTAGTAGGTTCGACTAAAATACTGCTGCTATAGGTGCGTGCCTTCATTTACTAATCATGCTTACTACGGCCAGTTAAAAGTGTAATATAATGCGCCCTGTATGCTAAATAAATTTTCTACAACTATGGTGCTCAAGGACAACAGTGTTGCTGAGACTGCAATGGGCTAAAAGCTTTCACTAGGCTTTGAGGAAAGGTCTACACGATCAAAGCTAAGCAAATCTCAAACTAAGAGGTAGATATTTTTAAGATTGTATAAACAGCAAAATATAATGGATCAATCAACTTCGAGAGTGCTCTTGAGTTGCTACCACACATTGCATAATGTGAATTAACGTCACGTTGTGCAGGTGGACGGTACGATCGTAACCGCCCCTAAGCGTGCTACTACTCTACGATGAGCACAGGCCGACTGGCCAGGTGACCCTGGCGACTACACAGACGAGGGCGTGACAGACAATCTTTAAATTTTGCCGCCCCGAAAAATTGCTATGCGCCACCGGCCGGTATGTAGAGAAAGAAAGAGAGCAGATAAAATTAACTGCGAAATCAGGTACATGGCCGTTAAAGCAAGTGCGAGCACAAGCCCATGCACCGGGAGTAAAGCTGAAAATCGACTACACACTGTAAAGTCCAAATCAAAGGCCTTTAGCTTGCAAAGCGTTTACTCAAAATACCATCAAAGTCTACTAAGATGAGGGCATATTTCAATGAATAAACTACCATTTTTTGTGTAAGAACTTATTTGTTTTACAGAAAACTGTCAAATTCACAAAGGGCTGTACGAAAGTTTAATGATAAAAAGTCATTATTTAACTGTAAAAGAAGAACTAGACAATAAGGTAGCAGGACAAAATAAGGAAAAGTAATAAATAGGTAATATATTAATATTTTGTGGATTGTTCATTTAAATTGGGGAGGGCATAGAGTCAAGCATGTTGCAATTGTGATAAGGTCTATACAATAGGTATGGGCAAACTACAATATGCGTGTTCCATTGAAAGGTTTTTTGGTGAATTGTACCACTTTCTCTTGATTAAGGCAGGGAGATTTTAATGGATTTTAGGTCCTAACTGTTCAAAAGAATATAAGTAGTTATCAGGCTGCAGGCGGGAAAGGTGGCGAACAAAATCAGCTTCAGAGAGGAAATTAGTTGACATCTTCACGACACGGTCCAACACGGAAAATTAAAAGTCTGCTGCGAGTTACCGTTTATAAATCAAGTTCACGCTCATTATTATCGGTACGGAAAAGCAGTTTGTGATACGAATTTATACCTGAGGAATAGCCAAAAAACATTTTTTCAAACTGGAAGAGTTAAATGATCCCCAACATAACTGTGATTCCTTACAGCTGAACTTACTTTCATTTGAGCAATTTTCCATTCTCAAGAGATATTTTGTATATCTTTTTTACTTATTTTGGAGCTCCTTCGTCGCATAAGGTGCATTTATTAAGAGTTTTCTTCTGCCATATGTGAAAGCCAAGCGGATTCCTTCGATATGAAACTACTTCCAATAACCTCAATATTAATACATGAAACTAAAAGGGCAAATTTCTTAACTAAAATGTTTTTCCCGGATTTAATTCACTAAGTAAATCACATAAAATATGATCAAATTAATGCTCAAATACCATGTCAAGTTTCTTCATAAAAAGTTGCACTATTTGTGGCCCATACTGCTCATATATGAGGGATACCACTCGTAAGTAAATGTGGATTGCAGTTTTGCTATGGGATAAATAATCCCGTGTCCTAACTGCAGAACTACCCCAAGATATACTCGTAACAGTAACTCCCCCTTACATTGGCTGTATTCTTTTTTGCAATAGGCAGACATATTTTCTCTTGTGTTGCCAAGTCATATTTCATGCTATTTTATTCTATGCAATTATTTCTATTTTTTATTTTTTTATTTATGATGGTAGGTGGAAAGTCGTAAGTAATCTTGTGGTTTCTCTTTGCCAGGCATTGACCCCGATGCTCATTAAAATAAATCTCTGACGCCTGTGCATAGAACAACCAATCAGGGAGCACTAAGCACTCAAGGTCAGCTAAAAAAGGCTCCACGTTTCCATTTAAAAGGCTGTGGTTGCCTTGCTTCATTATTCATTTTGCGACCGCAAAACATGACTACATCGCATAGAGGCTTTTCTGCGCTTTGCCTTGCTGCACTTCGTAAGTAAAACAGTTTCCCTTCTAACCTTAACATATTGTCTTCGAATTTCAAACAACCTTGCTCTTGCAGTTGTTGTAGCGCGCAGCCAACCAAACGAATTAACGATATATCGCCCGGCTGGGGCACAACTCAACAACAGCTGCGTAACTATTGACTTTCCTGCGAAGGTGAGGTTCACTTCAGTAGATAAATGTTTGCTTAATCAGAATTTCCATGAGTACGTCAAAGGCATTTACATTATATACTTGAAAGTAAAATAAAAAGCTACCCCAAGCACAATTTAAACGTATAACTGTTTTTCATTATATAGACTCCTGTCGGTAACTGTAATGAGACCAAAAGGGTTTGTGGAATGTACGGTGGTACGATATTCTAATCCTTATACAATTGGCAACATATTAACCATCGATGTCCATATGCTTTTCTAGGGCAAAGGGAGACATTCATCATCCCTTCTGGCACAAACATCCCTCCCGGCACCTCCGTAGTTAGTGTCATGGAAGAAAGAGGAGGAGGAGGAGGAGAGGGCGTTATAGCTGTAAACGGTAAACTATTTTCCTGATTTCTTAACTCATTTCGATCGAAAACTAATTTAAACGCTTTCATTTTTAAGAAAATCCGAGTGGTCTGGATATACTGGGTACTTTGGCTGTGAAAAACAATGTAGTGGAAAAAGACGGCACGTTTTCGGCACCGTTTCTTATAACTGTGAGTTTACCTGCTGACTTCTGCTTTAAATGCCACATTTTTTGTCAACTAGGGTAACATATATCTTAATTTTTAGAAAATACATCCGAACATTACGTACAGGACCGATAAACGTAAGCAAAGGAACATTCACATTTGAATTTTAAATTTTCTTGATTTCAGTCAAACTATGGCAGCAGCTTTTAGATGTCATTGCGCTGAAAATAATAAAGTCGAGTCTAAATTAAGAACTGACAGAGAGTATCTGCGCCTAAAACTGACCGGTTTTGACAAAGATTGTATTTTCGATCCTGCTCAAATGCAGCGTAATACATTATTCACTTGCGTTTATATCCCAATAAGATGTGTTTATTGTTCCTATTCATATAAAACCTATTGACCGGCTGTTAAGATTAGATTACTTCCGTCGAAAGTGTCATATGCTTAGTTAAACCTACGATGAGGATGTTAACGCTATGGTTGTAATTACATATTTTACACAAATGTACATGAATTGACCAAGCATTTTACTTTGTATACAAAACGGATGTTCAAGCTTCCCTTATTTTAAACGATTCAGAGGAAACAAACATATTGCTAAATGGACCAATGGCCAATGAACCAATTGAACTGCAGTTTGCGTCAGAGGACGATGGAAGCGGACGTATTTTCACCCTCAAAATCCGCCCTGGCAACTCAGCTACAAGCGCCGTCTCTCTTGTGCCCATTTTCCTTGTGTCAGCAAGGCTGCTGGCAGAAATCTGGCTTTAATGAAATGCCCAATGCTGTTTAATGGTTAAATCAACCAAAAAAATACTGTCCTATTTTGATGAACTCTTTTACCCGAGATCACTGAAAACATCCTACATGGTATCCGCTCTTTATGTTTTACTTCATAGGTAACAACTCAAGAGGTAAATTATGGGCGAAGATTTCGAATTTGGATCCGTAACTTACAGAATGGGTTGGTACTCGTGCAGAATACCAAAATTCGTGAAGAACTGGCAGTAACTCGTAAATTGGCGTTAACACGTGCACGAACACAGACCAGTTGATCCACACCATACCCTCATTACTTATAAGTAGCCCAGTCCGCCATGGCTTCTGTCCGTCGTATAAGATGCCGTAAAACAGATCAGATTTATTGTTGTAGCCTGAGAGGCTAGACCAATTAGAGGTATGTGAATGTCAAACTGATCTCAGAGGCTTATCTTAATATTGCCACAGGATAAAATCTATGCTTAAGCGTTCAATTAATGCACAAGGTTTGGATGCTGACAGTTATATTGATTGTGTTTCTTCGCCAGAAGTGGTCACATAAATGCGTTCTAACTGACGATATAAACTTCCGCCATTAATAAATACATTATGTTAAAATTATCATCCGCATCTTTATCGAATATAAAAAAATCCATGAAGGATATTCCGCCGTTTTTATCGGGCGCTTTCGACAGAACACTGAATGTGGGATTGAGATCCTTGTATTTGGGGTAAAAATAAGACTGCGTACTTTTGCTTCTTGGTGCAGTCATTTTTTGGAATTGTGCGGATTTGACGCACAGAAACATTTTTAATAAAAAATACTAAATTTTCAATTTGAATTTCCTCTAAGAATCGGTTACACTTACAGCTAGATGGAAAAAACTTTAGCAGAATTAGCCCGTATCCAATTTACACATCCTGGAGAAATGTGACTTTGTTCGGGTATTTGAGTATGCTGCAGCTATTTAATGTCATATGAGGCGCAAATTCAACTATACATTTGCATACGTTCCTCCAATATTCAGTGATGATATGTATCACACAGGCTTGAGAAAAACATTTTCGGTGTACCTGCAGAAGGTAGTGTACTTCGGTGACAGACATAAAGGTCCACAGCGTAATGCAATTGCCTGGTGGACAATCGGTCTTCAGTGTGTTCAGCTTGTCGTATAAGGATCCGTGAACCCCGATCACTGTCAATGTTGTAGCCAGGGAGGCATGAGAATTGGATTAATCCAAATGTACGCTGATGTTTTCTGTATTTATTAATCACGGGTGATCACTCTAGTAAATACAACATTTCGAGTGCTGTAAGAGAATTGCCTAAATTTATAAATGTTTGACAATGTTTTCGATACCAGCGATAACACATTCATGAAAACTTATAAATAATAACGAGCACCATTAGGCATATTAAGTACTTAGTGTTCGTTAAGAAAAATACAATTTTCTCGATAATTCCCAGCTTTTGGAGAGGTCAAAATCGCTATAAATAAGAACAAGAAGTTTAAACAGATTGTCAAGTATAAAACTTAAAGCAACCACTTTCTTCATACTAAGAGAACTTGTCTTTAGTCAAAATATTGAGTATATGTGAGATGACTAGATATTAAGTTATTGAATATCGTTGAATAAAGTCTCGCTTCATTTCGCTAGCTTTCGGTGTATTCATTGATAAGTTTACTAACTGTCCGTTTTTTCGACGTTTACATCAAACCCTTTAAAATACGATATATCTAAACAGCATTTACCGAAAAAACGAGATTTTGGGTATAATTTCCTAATCAGATGGCCATGTTGGTCAAATTTGGTAATGCTTCAAAACAGCAAAACATATTTTGGAGCGTACAACATGTCTGCTAGATACCACGCATATTGTTTTCCTAAGATTGATAAAAAAACACCTTCCAGAATAGGTAACCTTTTAAAAAAAGCTTTTGTGAGATATGTAGCTGACGAACTTCTGTGTATATTAATTTTTTCGAAGTTCATGCCACAGGTAAATTGAAGACTTTTGACAATTTCTTTATTTTACCTGGGAGAAAACGATTAACATTGAGCATAGATGAAAGTGCATGATTTTCTCTTTATAACAGATTATTTTTCGCTTAAGGCAATTAATTCGACAATCCGTAATAAGCGTGCGAATGCGGAAAATAAACAGGCCACATAAATGACCATTTTTTAAATACTTGCTTTACTTCTGTCTGTTTCTGTTCTAAAAACGCTTGATCGGAGCGTATTGTTTACAAAAAACAACAAAAACGATAAAATTAGAACTTATATGTTGATATTTAGCGTAATTCCACCTGCTGCGTCCCGATAGCTTCAGAAGCCAAACTCTACCTTACCCGAGATCGCTAAAAAAGGGTCACCGCCAGACATTTACTATCTCCTCATTTCGCTGTCTCCACCAATGTAAACATCGGGGCTTATAAAAAGGGCAAAATCTTTTCTTAGCTTTGGTTAGAAAGATGGAGAAAGTTTACACAAAAAGCCACAAAATTGCCTTCGATATAACATATCATTTCCTACGAAAATGTTACACTTAATTTCATAACGCCATCTGTTATTTATTTTTTTAAGTATTTGACATCACTAATTTCTCTTATTAACGCTTATCTTTCGATGAAAAAGTCATCTGCGTGTAAAGAATCGAAAACCTGAGGTAGGAATAAGGGGGAAATAGCAATTGCTTGCTGCACCACAATTTGTCTCTTACTATAGGCGGGCTGTTTTTCTACCGACAATTTGCAGTACTAAAAGAAATTCTTGATACAGGTCGACTTCTAACAATTCCTGAAAAATTTGACTTCCTACTGTTACTTGAGAATGAAATGACTATTAAGTGCCTTATGAGGCACATATTCATTTTAATGATTCGCTGTAATGTCTCTTAGTAAAGCATAATAAACACGTTCAAGTAATATAACCAGCGTACGTGCACAAGCTTACATACTTCTATTACAGGCAGGATTTTGCACAAAAACCTTAACCGTCTCCCTGTGCTCAAAATGTTAGGATCTTTGCAAACGGCGCCCTGAATAAAAACGTGATTCCATCTATTATGTATTTCCTTGTGTGTAAAAGCGCATTGCAAAGACATGTTGCTCAACAATGTTCCTTTCTTCTACAATGTATAACAATGTATCAGTATCAGTATCAGTATATTGAGGGTATGTAGGAAAAATTCCTTTGAGTGCCCTTTTTGTACATATGTGCAGTGGTAGCAAAAAATTTGTTGCTTAGACTGTTGGCGAGGCCAGTTGTCCTGAGTCATAGGATGAAAATAGGAGCAGACAGTGAAAAAACTCCTCAGGGATTTTTAGGAGAAAAACTGTCGCCCTTGTGGGGGGAATGTGTGGGATTTAGGAAAAAAAAGGGAGTTCCCACTGGGGGGGGCATTGCAAAGGTTCCCAGGATCATCACCGTGTGGAAGCCACGTCCTGATTCTTCCTTGCTGATTGCAGAGTCCGCCACGGAACTGGAAAAACAGAGGCATCCGTCCAGATCGTCGACAGTCCGCTTTGGGTCGAACCAAGGGTAACCGTTTAGACCGGCAGGTCTGGCTGATAAGATCGCCAGCGGGTAATCACGGTACGCAGATAGCCAAGTAGGGTACACCGCGGAGACCTTCGCATGAGGCTATGCGTGGGAGGGCGTAATAAATAGCAAACGTGAATGGATATAAAAACTAATACTACTGAAAAATTGGAAGTAGTATTATTGTTATTGCAAATTGTCAGTTCCGATCCATCGTGCACTGCTATATCGATCCAGTTTTCGCTTAAAACCCTCTAGCGATTCCGACATAACAACGTCCTGAGGAAGCGCATTCCACGCTCCGACCACCCTTTTTGAAAAGAAGTGTTTCCGAGGGTCCAGCCTGGCCCCTGTCACCTTTAATTTGAGGGAATGACCCCTCAGATTCGTGGTCGTTGCTAATTCGAAAAAATCCCCTGATATAAGACAGCAGTCTTGAAGACGTAATACGCGGAATGCTAGTATCAGGTCCCCCCGAAGCTGCCTGTAGCGCAAAGGGAAGAGGTTGAGATTCGACAGCCGTGTTTCATAAGGCTGCGGGCCCTGCCTCATAACAAGTTTGGTTGCGCGCCGTTGTACCTTTTCCAGGATGTTGATGTCTTTTCTGGCCCAGGGTCTCCAAGCTTGAATAGCGGATTCTAGGTGCGGTCGTACGAAGGTTCCGAAGACTTTTGTGAAGCACTCTTCATTGAAGGTAGAAAAAGCTCGTTTGACGAGGTATAGGATCGACATCGCGGACTTGGCTACCTTTGTGCAATGCAGGGAGGGTTTAAGCGAGGGTGTGATCCAGACTCCCAAGACTTTCTGGGCGTTCACTTCCTTCAATGGTATGTCATTCAGTCGGTAAGCCGTGCCGTTTGAAGAACCGCATTTGCCAACTCGAATGGTGGTGCACTTGCTCTCATTGAACGGTAAGAGCCAGTCCGCCGAGCATTTTTGAAGTCTATTTAAATTTTCCTGTAAGTGCACTTCGTCAGCCGCAGTTCGAATTTCGCTCCAAAGTTTTATATCATCGGCAAACATGGCGATGCCGCAATCCAGTTCGCGGACACAGTCGTTGATGTAGATAACGAACAAAATAGGGCCGAGAACGGAGCCTTGGGGAACACCACTCTCAACCTCAACCTTGGCTGACTGTTTGTCGCTGATGTGGACAGTTTGCGAGCGACCGATTAGGAAGCTTTTTATCCACGTAAGGAGCCTACCTCTTACTGCTATGCGGCTGACTTTATAAAGGAGGCGGTGGTGCGGCACGCTATCGAAAGCCTTTTTGAAGTCAATATAGACAGCATGCACTGAGTTTCCACTATCGACTGCCTCAGTCCACCGTTCTAAACAGTAGAGCAAGTTTGTAACGCAGGACCTACCTCTACGAAAACCATGCTGAGCATCCGATAGCAGATGGTTTTGTTCCAGGAACTGCATAAGTTGTTGCTTAATAATTTTTTCCATGATTTTGCAACAGATTGCAGTAAGGCTGACTGGTCGGTAGTTATTCGCTGAGACCCGGCTTCCCCCCTTGTATAGCGGTGTAATCCTCGCGGATTTCCAATCTACTGGTAGGCATCCGGTTTCGAAGGAGGTTTGGAAGAGCATAGAGAGTGGTTTGGCCAACTCATTGGCGAGCTCCTTCAAAATCTTGGCTGGTACGTTGTCAGGACCTGGTGACTTAGATTCTTTTAAGCTTAAGAGTTCCTTAAGAACAGCAGCCTCGGGGAATTGGACAGTCTCAAATACTGTATCCGCTTCGGTGTCGTCGGTGGGGTGATCGTATGCCGTTTCCTTTGTGAAGACTGATCGGAAAAATTTCGACAGATGATCAGCCTTCGCTTCATCATCTATCAAGTCTCTTCCCTCGGCGGTCCTTAGCAGGGGTATCGGATCCTTGTTTTTGGTAATCTGCCTAAGATAACTGTAAAACAGTTTGGGGTTCACTGTGGCCCGGTTTAGCAAGTCTGCTTCGAAAGCCCGTCTTGTTTTGAGAATAAGACCCTTGACCCGGTTTCTCTGAGTTTTGTAGGCACTGACAGATGCAGGAGTCCAGTCTGCTAGCATTTTTTTCCACAGCTTCCGCTTTTTGTTCACTTCTATTTTTACGTCCTGCGTAAGCCATCGCGGTCTAGTGTTCACCTTTTTTCGCGAAATTGGACAGTGGTTGTCGATGAGTCTGTGCAGTGTGGTCCGGAACGCTTCCCAGTCCGCAGTTATGTTTCCAGAAAATAGAGTTTCCCAATCGGCGTGCGTGAGTTCGGTCTTCATTCGATCGAAATCGCTTCGCCAAATATTTCGTCTGGCTGTTGAGGGTCTCTCCGGTATTGAGAATAACGAGTACTCCCATAGCAGTACAACATGGTCGCTTTTACCTAGTGGTGGGAGACATGACACTTCGTCGATGCTGTCCTGCGATTTCGTGAGAACGAGGTCCAGACAGTTGGACTGTTGGCCATCGCGCATCCTTGTCGGAAAAGTGACATGTTGCGTGAGAAATAACTTCAGAGTCATGCTCAGAAGGCAGCTGTCGAAGGTTAGATTGGAGCTATGTGCGCAAGCCGCACCCCAGTCGATGTGAGGCGCGTTAAAGTCCCCCACAATCAGGATGTCCGATCGGGCAGTAATCTTTTCCAGCTCCTCTAGCAAGGAGGCATCCACTACTGGCTCTCTTCTCGGTGGTCGGTAGAGTGTCAGTACATCGAGGTTGGGTGCACCTGGTACTTTAATGGACAGCCAGATGGCCTCGGAAGTACACGCCAGTTTATCCGTTTTGTCTAAAACTGTGAGTCCATTTTTCACGTATGTTGCTACGCCACCGCCTTGACGACCTTCTCTGTCTTTTCTGAACAGTTGATAGCCAGGCATGGATACCTCGCCGTCGGCTACCTGTTTATGTAGTTGAAACGTTAATTATGCTTTACTTATCTACGTCAGTATCTGGGTATCAGATCCTCCGCCTCTTAAATCCGCACTTAATGAACTATGTCTTTTAAATTAGCAGACATGTTTCTTCAAGTAATATCAGTGTACTTGTAGAGTAGACAACTTCATCTCTGCCTGAAGGATTGAAAATACGAGTGAGAAGTCTTGCCTTAACTTGCTCTTGGAACATCGATTTTTGGCGTGCATTCGACACTCTGGGGGCAGTTCAATA
>JAYGXS010000007.1:24001172-24028085 GCA_036362985.1 Ligula intestinalis
AATGGTGTGGTCATATACTATAGAGTATGTCAAGTCCTGCATGCAGCTTCCATGATGAAATTTAACTTGGTAGCAAAACATGAATTTGGACAGGTTATTTTGCTCAACTGAGTGGATATAATAATAACGAAGGATTTAGTTTGGAAAACTGCCCACTCAGTTAAGATTATGGTGTGAAATATGCACTTATTTTGGATTAATCAGGAGAATATTGATACCGAAAAAACCTCCTCTGCTATAAAGTACGACAAAAAACAAAATTTTTATTGATATGCATTGTGCTATGAAAGAATTCTTGAATCAATAAAAATAAGTGTAAAAATTATCCCTTCCAAACCTGGAAAGGTTTTTCCAAAGTTGCTTAAATAGAAGTGAAGCCAAGTTCAAAGAATTGCATTTATTTTCAGAAAAAAAGCAGCGATTTATGTTTTCAACATTATGTTTAACTTACCTGTGCATTTTTTAACACATGGCTCACCTTGGCGAATGAGCAAAGTGTCCGTATATGTAACCGCGAACGTCATGCCAAGAAGGCCTTTTTGAATGTAAGTCACGTAGAAATATACTCTTTGGTAAGCTTTGCGTTCCGCTTATACGTTATTTCGAAACGGAGCAGACAGAAAAATATAAAAAATATTGTTTCAAAAAATGGCTACGTATGGCAATTTGTGTTGCATTTGCATGCTTACAACAGATCGTGTAATTGATTCACTTATGCGGAGATATTACCAATTATAAAAAGAAGAGTAAGTTCTTCCACTTCCCGTCAAATTGAATTGTTTATCTTCAAGTAAATTAAAGAAATCGGAAAAAGTGTCGAACTTCACAAAGCTAATGTACACAGAAAGTCGTCAGTTGAATATCCAATTTAAAGAATTTTTAAAGAAGTAACCTATTATGGAAAGTTTTCTTATTCATCTTAGGAATAACAACATCCACGTTATCTTGTGAATTTTTTGTATGGTCGACAACGTGGTTTGCTGGTTAGAGGCATTTCTAAATATGACCCACATAATCATCTTCATAAAAAGTTAAATCGAAAAAAAAAAATTCGGTAAATGCTCTTTATTTATATCTCACTTAAAGGTTTTGATGTAAAAGTCGAACATTAGTACAATTTATCAACGACCAGAAGCGTTTTCATACCCAAGGTTTTCTTACGATCCGCAGCGAAGTATCGCGTGCCGAAGTGCAGAGAGCTGATGGCAGTATTTTATACTGGCATAAGACACGACGTTTTATGCGCAACTCCATAAGACTTCTAAATCTTAACTGCCGATGCCTAATTCTGGGAATTTCGCACAAACTATAACAATGGAAAGTCTCCTGCTGATATCACATGAGGATGAAAGGTGAACTTCTGTACAAATTTGCTTAAACTACCAATAAGTTATCCACCACCATGAATACACGAATGGCGTTCTGTGTTTTACGAGCTGGTAGTGCTGACTGACCTGTCGCACATACGTTCTACGTTTAAGGGAGCCAATATGGCGAAAAGGAGATTCCTCCTGTATATTTTGTATGATGGGTTGAGCGAGGGCCACATCAATGAATTCCCCAAATTCCCGAAATTGACCGCCTCTGTCACTGCCAAATCCCTTTTTTACCCCGCAGGGCATGGAGGGGATTAGAAGGGCAAGTTCTGGCAGGGTAGCTTTGATCCTGTCATGGCAAATATAAATTGTCTACTTGGACCAATGCGCAATCTCGGCGCCTCGTCCCGCTGCAGTACACTCATTTCTTCTTAATGTACGTTCGCGCATGCCATAATGGATAGATTGGTACTGGTTAAGTCCTTGGGGAGAGGGGATTGCGTAATTATCAGCCTATTAATGCCTTCGTATGGATGTTCCCCATAAACTGGTCCCGAAGTTATCGACCCTCGTGTGCTGTTTCTTCCGAGTTGCTACAGTGAGTCTGGATTCTTTTAATCAGTGTTCTCGCGCAGTTTCATCTGTGAGCTCCTGGATGGTTGCAGGGAGAATTAAGGATCTGTGTGGTGTTTGTCGCTTTCATGAAGACATATACTTCTGTCATAAGAGTATTCCGGCTCAGACAAGGCATCGTGATATAGCTTTTTCGGGCTATTGGACCTCATCAGCCACGGGTAGCCAACTCTAGTGTAGCAGCTGAAATTGCCGCCGCACCCGAGTTTTGAACTCGCGCCTCGCCGGTCAGGGGCAGACGTCCTAACCATTGAGCCATCGAGGTCGATGTCTAGCCGGTTGTAGATCGGGAGTATATATTATTTGTTTGTGCACCGATCTATTCCTCAGGATGCGCCCATCCTGAGATAATGCTTATGCCCGTCGGATGAACAAACTGTGTTCTGCAAAGCTACTGATAATTGATATGTTATTAGTCAACTGTCAGTAACACATCTTTTTTTAAATTTTTTGTCATAAGAGTAATCCGGCTCAGACAAGGCACCGTGATATAGCTATTTCGGGCTATTGGCCCTCATCATCATCATCCTGAGGAACAGATCGGTGCACAAACAAATAATATGTACTCCCGATCTACAACCGGCTAGACATCGACCTCGATGGCTCAATGGTTAGGACGTCTGCCTTTGACCGGCGAGGCGCGATTTCGAAACTCGGGTGTGGCGGCAATTTCAGCTGCTACACTAGAGTTGGCTACCCGTGGCTGATGAGGTCCAATAGCCCGAAATAGCTATATCACGAAGCCTTATCTGAGCTGGAATATTCTTAGGACAAAAACATAAAAAAGATTTGTTACTGACAGTTGACTAGTAACATATCAATTATCAGTAGCTTTGCGGAACACAGTTGGTTCATCCGACTCGCAAAAGCATTATCCCAGGATGGGCGCATCCTGAGGAATAGATCGGTGCACCAACAAATAACATATATTTCTATTTCGCCGTTGGAATTTCGCTTGACGAACAAACCAGGGAAGGGCAGCTGCCTCCCTCTCCAACTTTTACCTCGTGAGTTGTGTAGCTAAAAATAAGCATAGAGTATTGCTGACCATGGAAATTCTGCATAATACTTCTCTTGTAGATCAGCATAATGTCATCGTAACAGAACCAAAAAAGCAAACTGTCGTGACCAATTCTGTCAATAAACGAGAGATTGGGCAGCCCAGTAAGTTCACCTGCTACACATATTATCTATTTACATACAAACGCCCAGGCCATTAGGCATGTTGTTTTGCCTTAGATGTCAGGAGAGTGCAAGGCACCTCCGTCATAAATGTTTATTGACCTGTTTTGATAGGCTACGTAGACACCACATGAAGCCACCAGCAGAAATCAGCAAAAGCTTGAGTGCTTCTGAATCGGGCTTATCACTGGGTTAGTAATTTCAATTCCAAAATTATTTCCCCTTACCATTTGCTCGGTGAAAAATTAATCGATCCGAATAAGGTAGAATTTTTCCTGTTGGGCCGTCACTGTTTCTTTGTTGCTCTTAGGAACCTTTGCCATACTATATAGGCATTCGAAACTAAGTCATAAGATGAGGATATTAAATTCAGTAGCTTGTTACCTTTGCCAGAAGGGCCCAGTTTCAGGAGGAGGAGGAGGAGGAGGAGTAGAAGGAGGAGGAGGTGGATGAGGCGGACGAGGGGGAGGAGGAGGACGAGAAAAAAGAAGAGGAGGAAATCATGGGCAACACGATCAAAATCTTGTGTGAACTTCAAATCGACAGTGTGAAGTACAAAACAATTGTCTCTACATTGTAGCACATGACCAAGAAAGGGAGCTTATATATGTAGAACCCATTATGATTCGCATTAAGTAAGTTGTTCTCTGTTAGGCGACCCATCATCTTGCATTCGATCAAGGTCACCAAGTTCACTGAGGCTGCGTGAAGTGTACTTATCAGTTTAAATGCAGATGGAGCAGATGGAGCGATTTCTTCCATAAAAAGGGTAAGGTTTCACTTTAAAAATCAATATTAAATCATCATTTGAAACGCTTCATCTAGCCTACAACCACGAGATTGACGAGAACGCTGGATGGCTCTGGTCACGTCCCAGAGGGTTAAATATATGTTTTCTATTGATGCTGCAACTTACCATACTAACAGTCTAGGTACTGGCTAAAAGGCCTAGACGCGTGTTTCGCTGGTATTATGCCGCTAATATTTTGGATGATGGCATGGATGCAATTACGGAAGATGTAAAATGGAACGACCAGCTTTTCAATATACATTCTGGAAGAAAAAAGTACTTAAAGCTATCAGCCATCAATCTGGGGCTTCCTAAGACTTGTCAACGTACAAGATGCCGCGCTTTTTCTGGGAGATTTTAATGTACAGAGACAGAGTTACAAAAAGCTTAATGCAGGTGTTTCGGTAAAGTTTACCTCATAGACTAACTACTTTTCGTCGGACAGCCTCTTAGCCTGCTCAAAGATAGGTTGAATCAAGGGCAGGGCGTAAATACAATTTCATAAATGAAGACGATATGAGAGTTTGCGCAGCTTAGGACGAACAGAAAAAGGCAGGTGGACTTCATCTGTGACATTACTAATTTCATTCTAGGAAAAAAATGATAATTTCAGTAGAAAAATTCACATCTAAAATTAGGAAGAATTCAGACCAATCCAGGGAAGTAAGATGTGTCAAGGATTCTCCCATATGTGCCTTTCGGAAATCATGGGAAACGTAATGTTAATGTAAAATAAATTACTAAGTAATTATTGAATATATAATTTCTACACCTATCATAAGAAATTAAAATAGCTTCTGTGAACTCAACAAACGATAATAAAATTTAAGCGTAAAACGAAAAGGTGAGAAATAGTATGATAACTGCAGCAACGACGGAGATCCGTAAGAGTACATGAAGATGAATCATGTGAACCGAGTTTCGACACGTGATAATTTTACCCAGTGTGTAACAATTAATTAAAGTATTCAACAGTTAGATATCATTATAAAAGGGTATAGCTACGAAAAAAATGATATTCCACTGCCAACTTTCACTAATATAAGATATAGATATTCCAGTTGCATATTTCTTGTAGATAAGGACTTAGAGAATCCAACTGTTATTCTCCAATTATCGATTATATCGTTAAGTAAAGCGAAGGACGTTTATGGCAATACAACACAGTCATGCTAGTCCAGTTAACTTATTGGCCTGACAGCAAGAACAGGTTTCTTGTGCCAGGTAGGAGAATAACACGTATTATAGAGAAATTGGCAAATGTTTTCAAACTCGCTTTCTAAAAAAGGCCGCTTATGATTTTTATGGAGTTGCAAGCTCATATCAAACGTGACCGTTAAAGATATACCCTTAGGGAGTTTAGGAAGAAATGTTTATACATAAAGCACCGAGAAATATATAATGGACAAATGACTGCTAGGGATTTAACTGGGAACGGTAACATTAATAACTTAGTAAATGGTGATATTAAAGTAGTATGCGAGAAGTAGGATAAGATTTTAAATATTTCAGTAGTTCTGGTTTTCCACAAGAGGAAATTTTCAAGATACTTCAATATAGATTATATTCTGGTATGGAGTTCGTTAAGCAAATCTTTCAAGCTGGCTCTGCGAGTATCAGCAGCAATGAGGTTTTTTTGCTTTCAACGAAAAATATATTTATAACCCCTGATTATTTTGCAGTTAGCATTCTACGACGGATCCTGATGCAGCAAACGAAGGTGATCTTGGTACTTAAAACACGTCGGGTACGGGTACTGTAGCCTTCAGCACTGTATGAAAATATCAATTTTTAACGAAAAGTGCACATCTATGAAATTTTGATCAAAATTTCTAGAATTTAGAATGCGTTGGCAAGGGGTGACGCGATGTCAAAACGTTCCCAAACACGAATCTTCCATCAAATTTCTTGTTTCCAATAGAACCACATCAGTGCACTTTAAATATTTTATGGTCAAACTTTACGTCCAAGATCAACGATGCCACAGCATATATTACTCACAGTAAAATAGACACTGGTCTACTATGGCTTGTTTTACTAGGCCAAAGCATACATCAAACGACCTTGGCAGAAACGTAACTTTGTGCTGGATGTGACAAGTTGATGAGAGCGGTCTTCGTTTAAATTGACCTTTTCCCTTTGTGTTTCTTGATGAAGGTTGATTTTGAAATCATTGCTTCATTTATAACACTTTCGCCTCCACCCCTTATGATTCATTTAAAATCACTCGGACAATATTTTGCGCGATTTAGCGTGGTTTTCGTTTCAGTCCCTAATAAGAAAATGTAAATGAATTAGAACGATTTTACAATAATTGGACGAAAAAATCGTATGTCAAATTTTATTTGGACAGCGAGACGCCCACCTTTCACGAAAAACCCCCCATCCGCGCGATATATCACTTAGCACTTTTAAAAGTCTTCTTGTAGTACAGGAAAACTTTATTGTATAAAAATATCGGTATAAGATTGTGTAAAAAAACATTTAATTTGGATAATTGTCCCTCATCGTCGAAGTACTAGCCTGTGGAAGGGCCTAGCTCCGGGTTATTTTCTTCTTCGGATTGGTGCTCAGAAAAAGGAAAAGTACTGGTTGAGAATGCGCACCTTAAGATATTATTTGCCTGTCAATAATATGTGTTCACTTACCAACAGGAAGTTTTCCTTTTTCAGCCTTAATACACCTTCTTCAATGCCTGTCATAGGCCTTCTTGAAGGTGTTCTTAACGGCATCCTCAAAACCCTGGTGATCTATTGGCCGGGAATCGTTGGCATCTGTATAAGACTCTGATAGAAGGAGGGTTAGAATGAAGTAGAAACCCTTGCACAAGATCACACTATACGCCTCCGTTTCACGGAAGGCTTTCTTCTCCCTCTGCTGGCCCTTAAAAGAGAGCTCCTCCGTGATGCTGTCAGTTAGCAGGATCCGGAAAGCCCTGTTAGCGTAAGCCGGCACATCATCGGTAGCTACAGATGCTAAGTGGGTCATCTGGTAACGTTAGATTAGATTTTTGGGTTACTTACGATTCGTTGGCGAGATTGTTTCCCTTATAATGTCTTGTTAAAGGCGTCCAGTTCGCTAATTGTTGACAGTGCACAAATCGCTACTTTCTTACAGCTAGGTAGACTAGCAATCCTTATTACCTTCTTAGGACGCCAGTAGTGATAATATCTGGATTTGTTTGTTATCGATAACAGAGGCAATAAGCTACCTAACCTCACGGGCTGCTTTTCTCTGATGACGGACACTGAAGATCTGCTGATCCGTACGTATCTATGAGATACCCCAAAAACCATTCGGACTCGAATGGAATGCAACTCGGTTCTGTGTGACTAGTTTCGCCTGAAATAACTCCTTCCTTCGGGACTCAATAAAGGCCATCTTTATTTTTTTATCATTTAGCTTCTTCTTAATGGGTGGTAACAAACTACCTAACCTCAAAGGGTGCGTTTGTCTAGTGACGGGTGCCAGTCGGGGCATCGGTCGTGGCGTCTCAATCGCCTTGGGCGAATGCGGTGCTACTGTATATCTCACTGGTCGCACTCTTAAGCCTCAAGGCGACGTTAAGGAAGGTGATGTTGGTGGATGTCTGGAGGAGACGGCTGCGGAGGTCACATCACGTGGTGGGGTACGTTTATATTCTCACGTAAATGGTTCGCTGTTCTCGTCTTTCGGCTTCTTCTTTTTCTCTTCTTCCCTACTAAAGTCAATGTGCCATCGAGAATTTTAAATTATCCGCAGCTATTGGATTTTAGTTATAGATTACTGCTACGAGTAATTGGGGGCATTTCTTGTATGGTTCATTTGTAAATAAGTAGGACTCGTTAGCCGTATTGACCGCGTGTTTGTAGGCCAATATATGTAGTTGTAGTGGATGTGCTGGGCATTCTTACCGTCGACTACACTCAGTCGTCTCTTTTGTATAAGTGGACAAGATACCTTGCTGCCACTTTGACTGTCGTTGTCGATTATGTTCTTAGAGAACTGCACTTGTGCAACATCTACAGCAATATATCCTCTTCTTCCATATCAGCTTCCTATCATAACAGAGTCAAGAGGTAAAACGGAGCGGTGACTAGGGCGTTGTTAACTAGCACCTAGGTGTGCCAACATATCCTCAGGTCTAGGCAAAACGAATCAGACCCTAATTCGACAATAAGTGCCATAAGGTGCACATTAAGGCTGCAAAACATCCTGATGTTCAGTCCACCAGTCAGCCAGTCAGTGCAAATACACATGGAGGTCTCCGCGAGGTCGGTTGTAACTAGCTATGATTTGAAATACTTAACCACGCTATATCTACGGCAAAACATGTTTTTCGAATCCTTATGCGCTGTGCAAAGTGATTTTTTTTTTCTGCGACTTAAACCGTAGACACATGCAGAAAATGTTGACGAATTTTTACGATTCTTCACAGCTTATCTTTGATGGTTTTAGGAATTTCGCATAGTGATCAGAACAGAGTTTATCCCGGAGAACATGTTTATTTTTATTTCGCAATGCGTCACCAGTTTATTCCTCTTCAACTTTGACAGGAATTAGGCAGCTAAGGAATCAATGATTAGGATGCTTTTCAAAATACTCCCAAAATGAGTCCTATTTAAGTTTGTAGACATGTCGGTTTGTGTGCCACCCGAATCCGGTGCTTCCGTAGGTGCCTTTCAATGATTTTGGATATGTTTTTGACGTAAGGAAGGTTTCGGTAAGTGTGTGGCTTGGTCTTCTCGTTGCAACTGCTTGAGTTCTTTTTCTTTGACTCTTGTCGTCTCACGCATTAGCGTACAACTTGTCGATGATAACCGTTTTGAAAAAAATAATTTGAATCAGTAATTTAGTTTGACCTGGTAGCCTTCGATATCCAAACTGTGATTTTGCTCAATTCCATTATTAACAATGCTCCGTTAATGAGACAATTACTCTACTAGTTTATCTGACTTCCGTATACGTTTCCTTGCGGTAAACAGTCGTGCGTAAAGTTCCATCGACTTTTTACTGTGCAAGGACATCGAGGAACGAGAGTTCCACGTCATCTAAGTTCTCAAGTGTGTAGTTAATCCCAGGAATCGTGGAGTTGCTTTTGTTGTGTGAGGTTTCTGGTTGATTTTTTCTTATGATAACGAAAGTATCGTCTTCATATCGCAGCCACAGCTGTAGTGTCGAGTCTCTGCAGTCTTACCTCGACAAGAAGGCCCGATAAGAGCTTCTCTCAGCTGCTAATATTATTTTTGTTAACTGAAATGGCTGTTCGTTAGCATAAGGTTCAGGCGTTCAGGTAAGGCGAACTGCCTTATTTATTCTGCGCGCTGCCTCATTACATCGAGTGCTGTAGGTGTGAACAAGGAGACGAAATCAAAGAAGAGACCAGCGGAAATCGTGGTTCCTTGAAATTTCTCCTATGGACTTTGCCATTGAAGCTTCACAGTTTCTTGTGAGTGGGCAATGTAATGACGAGAAAATGAAGAGGTATTTTTACTCGTTAATCTACCGATAAAGATTGCCTTTTTGTCACTGCTTAGCTGCAATTTATGCCTTTCAGTCATATGAGAGCATATTATTTTATTTCCTCCTCCCCTATCGGGGTTAATTTCCTTCGTCGGTCCTTACCATGAGAATGCGAGGTTGATCATGTGATCCACCTGCTTACAGAGTTCCGCTGATGCAGTTAGATAATACGTCACAAAATACTTTGTGCCATTACATCCCACCTTTGTCTTTTTCAAATTTTTTTTTGATTTTTTTTCCGTCAAACATTTTCAAAAAAGTAAGCTGAAGTCTACTTTAGCCTATATAGTATTGTCTATCTTTACCACCCAGGTGGCTATTTCCGTGGCCGTTGATCACTCCGATGATAGCCAGGTAGTAAATCTCTTTGCACGTATTCGTCGTGAACAGAAGGGTCGCCTTGACCTCTTGGTAAACAACGCCTTCGCAGCAGTCGAATACATCGCTGCACACCGTGGCGTGGGCTTCTGGGAGCTGGAGGCCGGGGAGACGGCTGCCACAGCCTGGGACACGGTGAACCGAGTGGGCCTGCGCAACCACTACATCTGCGCCACTCTGGCCACGCGAATGATGCTGGAGTATCGCAACGAGTTGACCAGTGACAGTGGCGGCGACAGTGACAAGCGTCTGGGCCTCATCATCAACATCTCCTCCATTGGCGGTCAAAGCTATCTCCTGAATGTCCCCTACGGTGTCGGTAGGTCTACCCTCTGCTGTTAACTTGCATTGCCACTCAGTGGCCGTCAGCCATTCTCGCGTACATGGCGTAAGTTGTAGAGTCGACAAGAAGATGGTTCCGCACATCAAAATCAAGTAAGACAGAATTGTTTTAAATAGCATTACTGCAAGAGGATGAACTACACAAAGGCTGTGTGACGAGCCAGTTGTGTCTGCACGCCAATTTCTGTCCGCGAAAGTGTATAGCTTTGCCTGTGCGATGACTACTCTGTCGTCTGTAGCCAATCTAATGAAGCGGGAGTATCGATTGACCTGGAGCGTATACTTTTAAGGTTGCGAAAATTCCCATCACAGAAATTCGAAGAGTAATTGGCGAGCATACGTATACTTTCAATAAATTCTCATCAGGCCATCACATTTATATGGGAAGGGGTAAAGCGTAAAAGGTAAAATTGTAGGCAAATTGCGTTCAACGTTACAGGCAAATTAGTCCAGGGGATAGAGTAGGAGGTGGGGTAGTAACAAGTGGCTTATTAAGCGGTAATTAGGGAGAAGGGGGGTGGAAGAGGAGAAAAGAGGCTTGGGGAAAATGCCGGTAGCTAGGTGGCCGCTGGCCATGCTAAGCTTGGGGCTTGCAGCAGGTTCTTCTGCGCGCACAAAATTGGCTTCCTCAACCGGATAGCAGTTGCTTCTGCTGTTGCCAACAGTCGCCAGCCCAGTGACTTAGGGTAGCTTGGTGGGACCTTGTAGATCACCCTGAAGGCTTCGTTGGCGTCCACCTGATGTCCGGAATCCACCATGTGCGCTAAGATAGAGTTGTTGATGGTTCTGTTGGTATTTAAACCACCCTTCCTTAGCCATTGTGGGAAGTGTTCCTTTATTTTTTGGATAGGCGCCGACTCGTGCGACCAATATAACCTGCTCCACAGGAGCAAGCAAAGGAGTAGGTGCACATGGAGGTGGTCTGAGTCGGTAACCTGTCCTTACCTTCCCCATGGAAGACTGGGTTTGTTGAGAATAGTACCCGAACTCTCGCTGCTGGGAAAGTTCGTGACATGGCATCCTCAAGGCGTCTTTTCAGGAGTTCACCTGTCGCGTCTCCTCGAAAGGACACTTGGAGAAATAATGTTTTCTTCTCCACAGGGAGTGTTGTGGGTTTCATTTCTTTAGTAGCCATATTCTTGGTGATGAATTTCTCAGGATATCCGTTCTCACGGAGTAAGTCCTGGATTTTCTTGAGTTCCTCTTCAATAGTGTCTTCAGAGCAAAGTTTCCTAGCTCTTTGCGTTAAGCAGCGAACTAGATTTCGCTTCTGTTGGAGAAGTACGAAGCTGTTAAAGTTCGTATATTGTCCAGACCAGGTTTTCTTTCTATACACGCTCCTTCGGACGCTACCGTCGGGTCTACGACTAAGGAAGACGTCCAAGAAGGGGAGAGAACCTGCTGTTTCCATCTCCAACGTGAACTTTATGGGAGGATGGGCTTGATTGACCGCGCTTAAGAGCGCGTCTCTATCGGTTTCGTTTGTCGCAATCACGAAGATATCATCCACGTAGCGACCGTAGTGCTTTAACTTGTGGATCTGATCGCTAAGTTGATGTTTTTCCAGCTTTCCCATGAATATGTCAGCCAAAAGTGGTCCCAGAGGCGAGCCCATGGCAACGCCATCTATTTGTCTGTATATTTGGCCGTCAAAAAGGAACTGCACGTTCAGTGTGCACTTCAGTAGTAGTTCCTTTAGTGAATTCGTCGGTATTCCTATTTCTAATTGATTTTTAAATAGGAATTCGCAGATGTATTCGACTATCTCGGTAACCGGGACGTTTGTAAGCAGCGAGGAGACGTCTAGGGAGAACATTCTCATGCCGTTTAAGTTCACATCTTTGATATCATCGACAAATTCAAACGTGTCTCGATAGCTCCGTGGTGCCAGTTGATGCTGCAAAGGCTTGAGTTTCGCCGCCAACCATTTTGCTTTCGCGTGATACGGTGAATTGCGCATGTCCAGAATCGGACGAACTGGCAGGCCATCCTTAGGGATCTTTGGTAGGCCATACAAACGGGGGATGTGCGTGCCTACTGGTCGGAGGCCTTCGAAGTCCCGGTCGCTTATGAAACCTCGCGTGTGGAGTCTTCGTAAGCAGTCAGTCATTTGGGCCTCTACTTCTTCTGTGCGATCTTTTTCTTTGTCAACTTTCTTGAATTTTGTCTGATCTGATAGGATCGTTTGCATCTTCTTTATGTAGTCCGACCTTTCCATTAAAACGATACCGCTTCCTTTATCCGGTCTAGTGACCAGGATTTCTGTGTTCCGTCGCAGTTCTTTTAACTTTTCTAGATGCGTTTTTGTCAATAATCCTCGGTTTGTAGGTCTCCTGTTCAGGTACTGGTAACTGCAGTTCACTAGTGTTAATTTAAAGTGTTGGACACTTTCTGCAGAGCTGGGTTTTAAATCATAAGTTTGGTTGTAAAGATTCTCAAACTGGGTTTCTAGTTCTAACTGATCGACCTTTCGAGAAGGTATGCAGAACTTCGGACCCACAGATAATGCTTCAAGTAAAGTTTTATCAAGCGTCATAGAGGTGTAGTTGTGCACGTATCTAGCTGGATCGTTGGGTAGCTTTGCTTGTGGCTTCTTTTCTTGCTCTCTTTGTGTCCCCACGCTTCTTTCCTATGGTCTGTGTGTAGCTGATAATTCTCGTCTTTCTTCGTCTGTTAGGCTGTCTAGAACGGCAGAGCGTTGGCATACATGACGCTCTAGTTCTCCAATCTTTATTTGAGTGCTTTCAAGCTGGTTCTCAGCATATCGTCTCAAGGTTTCAGTGGTTATAACCGTCCGAGTCCGCCGTAGTGCTCTCCAGTAGTCACTTGGATATTCATTCCTCTCAATGCAGTCCTGAATCAACTTAGCCACTACTCTCGCCTCGACAAGTTTGGTGTTGAAACGCAGGTACCCATTGAGTGCCCTTAACACCGAGGGATCCTTGGATTGTTTTAAGGTTGCGAAAATTCCCATCGCAGAAATCCGAAGAGTAATTGGCGAGCATACGTATACCTTCAATAAATTCTCATCAGGCCATTACATTTATATGAGAGGGGGGGGTAAAGCGTAAACGGTAAAATTGTAGGCAAATTACGTTCGACGTTGCAGGCAAATTAGTCCGGGGGATAGAGTAGGGGGTGGTGCAGTAACAAGCGGCTAATCAAGCGGTAATTAGGGAAAATGGGGGGGGGGAGGTTGGAAGAGGAAAGAAAAGACTTGGGGAAAATGCCGGTAGCTAGGTGGCTACGACTGGATCAATGGCGTAAGAAGGGTCGATAGCACGCGGAGTGGATGGTTACGCGTGGGAGAAAGGTCTGTCAAAAGCGTAGTTGTGCTGGGCGGCTGACTACTGCGCACATTCCTAGTGGACTTTCATTCCCGTCACACTTGACACGGCTGTGATCATGCCTGATCTAGGCACGGCCTCAATGAGATCGTGGATAGCATTCCCCCATGCCGGGCCTGGAAATCTCCGCCTATTATCTGCTCCGGTGACGGAGACCGAAAACCGAAGGTCCAGGCACCGCTTCCACGTCCTGATGAACAATATCGCGTCAGATCTTGAGTTGCGGTGCCAAATCGAGGGCATCACAGCAAAGCGCATGAGTCGGGCGATGGAGAATGTGTGCCCAAACCACCTCAATCGTCTTTCTTGGATTGCGTGAAATATCCTCGCGATACCGTCGCAGCGAGTGCAGATTGTCTTATTTGAGATGAAGTTGTTATACCTCACTGGAAGAATGGTATCCAGGTAGCGAATGGTCCCGTTTTCGGTAATGGTCACCTGCCTTTAGTACTAGCAGCACTTTGCGGCTGCTGGGGGACCTAAAGGCAGAACGGGACGAATGAATCTCGTAACGCGATCGATGAACCCTCATCAAGCAATGCTGATATTCCTGAGCTGGGACGGCAAGATAACCAGCCCTCGGCGCAGTGGGTTAGGGCGTTGGACTTCTAACTAACAAGGTCGCGGGTTTTGAACCCCGGCTGTTGCACCAATTGGGATTCGATATGGCTAGCTGACAATGGCTAGTCATAATCAATAATTCGCTACTATTGGCTGCGCCAGGTTGCGCTGGCGGCCAGCTTGACATGCAGGTCGGGACTTGTTGTCGTCCACATCTGTAAATCCGATCCTTGGTTCACCTGTCCAGGTGGGCTTTCTTTTTTTATCTCTGCAAGGATGTTGCTTATTTATTCCTGTAGATATTCATTATCTGCTCATCCACAGATAGTGGGTAACTAAACGATAAATACTTTAGCATCTAAGTAGTTGTTGTACTTACGTCAGTGCAATCATCAGGCTGAATCCCCTGTGGCAGGTAGAGGGCGCCTGTGAGAGAGCGTTATTCTGTACGGTGTACCCCCAGTTGCTGTCTCAGACGGCAGTGGCCACCGATGAAGTGTTGACTGCCTCTGCCCAGGCCTGACAGAAGACGAGATAAAAGTGACAGCTGTTTAAGTAGGTGAGAAGAGGACGGCTCCATCGCTGGAACAATACCTTTATTCGCCTGATGTTTCGACATCCGTTGCGGATTCAGTATCAGAGACATTAGCAGAAAACAGTAGCAGAAACGGAGCTATCGTTCAAGTATTTTTCAATTGGTGCGTGGGACATTACCCGAGAGATGTGTGTGTCGTAGCCCTTGTTGGATCAGGATTCACCGCCGTGTGAGTGTGTGTGTGTGGTAGTCTATTGTTGGATCAGGAGTCCCCGCCGGAACCCAAACTGGTAGTAGTTGGCAGACGGAGAAAAGCCGAGACCTCGAGTGGTTTGAGCCAAAGGTCAGCGGTGTGTGAGTTGGGTGCCTGGTCGGGAACTGTAGGCAAATAGATGCTGACAGTCATGCGGAGAAGCGCCGCAGTAGGGACAGCAGTCGGGTGTGGACAGGTCCAGCCGGTTATGTTACTGTCATAGGAGCATTAAGAAACCACAGGAGACGCGTCTTCGTTGTTGTTGTTGTTGTTGTTGTTGTTGTTGTACTAGCTTACTACTTTAACCTAGTTTGCCAGCAATGCATGGTATAAATTTTTAAGAAAGATGAAGGAATAAAGAATAAAGAGGAATGTATGAAATTTTTAGGAATTATGTAGGGGTTCGGTGACTTTGTCTGGGTGAAGCCATAGGTCCTCAGGCGTGAGGTCCGTAGGGTTGGCCGGGCAGTCGAAGAGGTGGCATGTTGTGTGGGAAGGCAGGAGGCAGTCAGGACAATTGTCTGTGGCGCATGAGGTGGGACGGCATTTGAATGAATTCAGCAGCGTGGAGAAGCCGGAACGCAGCTGGGATAGTCTGGTTCTGGCGTTTCTGGACAGGTTGGCCCTACGTTCTCTGGCCATGACGTCGGAGACCGGCGGAGGAGCGTTGAGGACTCTGTTGGGATTGTAGCTGCTGATGGCTTGCTCGACAGTTTCGGTGTGGATACGCTTGACGAGGTCCAGTATCGGTAGATTAGTGAGTTACACCGAAGCCTGTGGGCGATACGCGTCTATGGTGGATTGCTTCATGCGTCTAGCAGGTGGAGGGCGTGTTAAGAGACGATTACCCGGATGTTCTGGGTTATGGGACTGCACAATGTAGATTTTCGCCTGCATGATGGAGTGAACCTTCAGAGGCAGGACTTGAGTTTCCTGATAGAAGTGGTCTACATTGGTCATATTAACACAGCCCGTGGCGATGCGGAGAGCAGCGTTTTCAACGCGTTAGACTTTGGCCCAGCTGATGTCGCTAAATAGTGAGGCAAAGATAGCTGATGCATGCTCATCGTTGCCTTGCCTCTTGCCCGGTATATTGTGACTAGCGTTTCAGTGTCCTGGCCCCAAGAAGAACCTGCCAATGCTTTTAGGGTGTTGAGCTTGACTTTGGCTTTGCTGGCTTGGATGTCAGCATGGCGGTGTAGAGCTAGCGTCGGGTCGAGAGTGAGGCCCAGGAGTTTAGGATACTGACATAAAGAAATGTCATTGCCAAACACCTTAATTGGAGGATGAGGCTTGTATTCGTTGGGGTCCGGAGTAAGCAGAGTTACTGAGGACTTGATTGCGGATAGCTTCAGTTGCTTATCGTCTAGGTGCCGGACTAAACTGGGGATGTAGTTAGTTAAGGTATCGGCAGCCATTCGATAGTTAGGCTGAGAGGACAGCAGGGTGATGTCATCAGCGTAAGACACCATTTTGACTTAAGGGGAGGGAATTCGGGAGGTCAGCCATGTAGATGTTGAATAGCGTTGGCGAAATGGCAGAACCTTGAGGAACTCCTGTCCTAGACTTGCGGGCTTTTGATAGCGTGCCAGAAAATTTGACTCGCGTTTTTCTGCAATGGAGATAGCAGTTCAGCCATCTGCAGAGCTCGTTCGGTACAGACGAATCCATGAGGGATGTCAACAAGGCGTCAATGGTAACCGAGTCAAAAGCTTTAGTAAGGTCGAGGGCGACCATTACTATTCTGTCTGCAGTTTTCTTTTTGTTGAAGCCACATGCAATGCGGTCTGTGACATGTTGTAGGGCTGACGACGTAGAGTGGAAAGCTCTGAAACCGTGTTGGTGCTCTTGGAGGTTGGCATGTCTATTGAGAGAGGGGATAATATGACACTCAGTTATTTTCACGGCCGGGCTGAGAATCGAGATCGGGTGGTAACTGTCGGAGACAGCGGCGTCTGTACTCGCTTTGTGGTTGGGGAGGATATGGGCCATTTTCCAGATAGTTGGTATATGGCACGTGGCTAGATACATTAAATAACATGGTCAAGAATTCGACACCTCTGGGGCCTAGGTGTTTTAGGTGTACCATCGTAATGTCGTCCGGTCCAAACGCCTTAGAGTTATTAGCACGCTTAATCGCGGTTGTGGTATCATGAGCTGAGAACTGGGGCGGCATCAATAAAGGTTTGCAAGACTTGTGTTTGACGATCCTCGAGTTCTTCGTCGCGTTCCCACTCGTCTCACGGCGACCAAGGTCTGCTACACTAATCTCCCTACCTCGGATCACCCCGAGAGATGTCCTGTCTGGTGGCGTCAACTGTGCCGACCGAGGGGGGGGGGGGGGGGGGGGGGCGCCGGAGGGGGGGGGGTGGAGGGCGAACGCGTGTTTAATTGGCGCTTGGGCAGCCACGACTACCTGGAAGCGTGCGTGTGTGTGTATGTATTTGTGTCCGAGTGGAAGTTGGTCAAGTCTCCGCAGGTCAGCACTCCTGAAAGCGCTCATTGTGGTAGTAGATGACCTTGAGGCTGTTGACCTTGAATAAGGACGCCGGACAAAGAAAGGTTGGGGGTCGGCTACAATACCCAGCTCGGCAGGTTACTAGATTGTTAGGCGGCAGGGATGTGGGTCTTTTTTTCCACTCGTACGAACATAAGTCACCGATATCCGTCCGCCGAAGCAACCTACGTTGGGAATATCTGCACCTTCGCAAAGCTCGCGCGTCCGACCAAGAAGCGAGACCGCGTGATGAAAATTTTATCTGATCGTATGATTGCCCATTCAGTTAAACCGTCTGTGCGTGTTTGGCCCCTTAAACGAGCCGCTTTTTGGATTCGCTGCACGAACACAGGGGCCAGATCAGGGTACAGCAGGCATTATTTGGGTTGGGCTCTCATAACAAGTGCCCATTGTCATGGATGCAGACTCACACTGAACCAGCCACCTGCACCCTTCTTCGTTTCCGGCCCTCTTGACACCGGCGCAGGTGGGGGAGGATGGAATAGCGAGTGAGTTAGATGCTTCGAAAGTCTACTTCCACTGTAATTCGGCGCAAGTCACCATCCCTGTGCCAAACTGTCGAGGAGCAAACGGTTGGCATCGTCATAATCTACTGTCAAACTGTGGTGTGTGTTGCTCACCGCCGTCTTCCTCATGCCTGCTAAGACACCGGGGAACCAAGACGCTGACCTGCGCCTCAATGCAGGCTCCATATCAAACTGTGTTCATGCCAATCGCACATACACCTTACGCATCGGCCAGGTTGGTCACACACACACACATAAATCCATCGTACTGTGACAGGTGCATCAGTGCCAGGAACCCCTGTATGCACTCGCCGCATCCACCTCTACTATCCGCACGGCTCACGAGCATTGGCTCTGCGCATAGGCCTATTTGGTCACATGCGCATCCACGAAAACAAAAGCCACCGCAGTGTCCACAAGCCAAGTAGGCTTTGCAAACCTGACAACTGTTCAGCCATCAACAGCTCCCAACCTATGCTGCCCACATTACCACTATACCTGTTCATTACGCATCGGTCAGGTCGGTCACTTGCGCCTCCCATCCCATCTGCCCACGCTGTTAACAGACATGCAGATGCCGCATAGGACTTCACAACCAGCTATTTAATACCACCGGCCGTTCCACATTACCACATTGTCCTCAAACCCGAACGCTTAAAACCCCCCACATCCTGCAAGCATGCAATCGGTACCTCTTTGGTAAATGGGAAGTCTGCTATTCGACTACTTTAGCAGGTGGCGTCTATACTACAGTGTGGCTGGAGCAGTTTACTCTCTTATGTGAAATTCTGGTGTGGGCGGAAGATACTGATGATGATTATGATAGTTCGACCAGAGATTTCACTGAAGTTCATCATGTGCTCAGAATCAGGGAGAGTGACTGTAGTCAGATATTCGATTTAAGTGAAATAGACGCGCAGCCGTCTACCGCAATCTGAACACTCAACTCGATTGAACCGGGGACAAAACAGAGTCGAGATGACTGAACGGGATCAGGCGTAGGCCGCTTTTCATAATGCAGATCAAAACACGTCTACCTTAGCTTTGAGTGACAGTATAATTTTGTGCTGGCACAACCGCACTATCTACCCCCACTAACCTTCAGCAGGCGTCAAGACAGACTCAATGAGACCGGGGCTGGTACTACTACTACTACTACTGATAGTGCTATTTCTACTGCTGGTGCTATTAGTGACGCCAATATTAGTCAGAAGTGACGCTGCTTAAAGTCAACGCTGGACTCATATTCCCTCAATCTCAACAAGGAGTTTTAATCTTGGATTATGCTATTCCCAGTAAATACAGGTCTGAAGCCCGGAGCACAACAGGTTTTCCATTGGTTTCCGCCCACCTAACTCTATCCACCAGACGGTGGCAGTTTCTACTAAGTTTGGACTGCGAGAACTAGGATACTGCTGCCAGAGGTAATGTTTCTAATAATATAGATGTGGTCTCTATACAGAGGTGCGGCTCAGCAGATACAGGTAGGCAGATTCGTGGTTCTCACGTGCGATGTCAGACAGTGTTTGGCACGTGCAGCTGGGCGAGGCGGGTCGTGTGTGTGTGGTACGCGTAGAAAAGCGGCTCCTAGCCCCGTAAGCCACCTCTCCCAGTGTCATCATCAGTTGTGGTTGACCGGGTCGGATAATAGACTGATGTAAGGAAAATGTTGGCGGTTCTGTGCAGTCTCAGTATAACCAATCTGACGTGCCTGAGCCTACCACGATGCCCTGAAAGCCGCGGCTTGGGAGGTCGCCAGGGTATGGGGTAACTCGGACCTCGCAGCCAGCTCAGTGTGTATTTGAGGGTCAGGCTGCAATGGCTCCCAATTACCTGTATGGCACTCCCACTTAGCTGGATCCGAGCCAGTCACTTGTGTTATAATGGCTTCCCAAAGCTATTTTTGTGCCGCCAGTCTCTTTGTGTCAGTTCAGCAGGGAGAACAACGAACAAAGCCGTAAAGGAAAGGAAGCAAGGTTATACATGGGGCCAATCAGGTTGTGTTTTCATGCGCCTAGAGGCTTGCTTGGCCATCACGCGCGCGCCCGCGGGGCACGCTTTTATCCTAGCCGGCTGGTGTGACCTTCATCCTTTGTTCTTTATCTGTGGGCAGCGGGCCGATAACGTGACCTGAACGTTCGCTCGGACTGCTTGTTAGGAATAATCCCAACATCTTGCACCTCCACTCGCTTCATTTTCTTGGTCAGGGTGCCAAGCCCAAGTGGGAAGAGGAAGAGAAAATGTGGTAGATGCTGTGCTGCCTCCAACTTTTGTTGGAAACTCGATCATTTTGCCAATTGCCGATAGCCGTTACTGACCCCCCCCCTCCCTCTACTTCTTTTTATCTTCTTTCAGGCAAGGCTGCAGTAGATCGCATGGCCGCCGATATGGCCCACGAACTTCGTGAGAAGAAGAAAAGTGTCGCGGTACTTGCGCTCTGGCCTGGTATGGTCAAGACAGAACACATGCTTCAAAAGTACGATCCCCAATCAACCATCCTAGAAGACCTAGGTGAGTTTCGTATTTGTGTGTTTCACTTCCTCTGACTTCTCATCTTTATATGCTCTGAACCCCAAGTCGGGCTTTCTGAATGATTGTCATTTTCAAAGGCATTGACTCTGCCGGTTTTTGGTAGGTTCAGATGACCTCTGACAATTTTTCTGATTTTTGCTAGACCGCTCCCATCGTGTAAATACTGTTATTGGCACTCGTCACTGAACGTTCACCGACCGCTAATGGAAATCACTTGTCCCATTCTGTCTTGGGTCTCATTTCTCGGACCCTGACATCAGCCGGTCACATCCAACCCCAAGTGGCACAGCAGCCGAGACTCGAACTTGCGACCTCTTCGATCAGAGTCTAGCGTTCTAACCATCGAGCTACCAGCTCGTTGTCTAGTTCGGAAGATATTGACACTATTGAGTGAGCGCTCACTGACCGCTAACAGAACTCACTTTTCCTGCCCTGCCTTGGGTCTCATTCCTCGGAATTTTACAGCAGCCGTAGCGGCTAGGGTCTAGGCAGATAGGATTTTTATTTTAGTCGGAAACCTGGTAATTTTAAACTGTTAACACTTGTGAAAGGATCCTTCCCCAGTCTGCCTTCGGCCACTGACCATTCGGTAACATCGCGCGTTCTAACTGGTGAAGTCCTTAATCGAAGACTATTTCGGGTCCGGTTTGAGTCCATACATGGCACTCAAACCCCGCCTATTTGAACGCTCTGCCAGTGAACCGTTTGCTAAGAAGGTTGCGTGTTCAAATCGTGTCGGGGTCACCAATATGTTGCGGTCAAGGATGAGCGATCTACTATAACCACAAACCCTAAGAATGTTCCGTCGGTTGGAAGAAGGCAATCAGATTTTGGGAGGGATTTATTGGGTACGCGAAGCAAGTTGCTGTGAATTGACTGTTTACCGGTGTGCAAACAATGTGACCGTCTGGGAGCGTGCGAGCAGCCAAGTGTTGTATGCGGGTTTTTCATCATTCGTGTCAGCACGCGGAAGTGCATGTCGGGTTTATGATTGGTCAGGTCAAAGGGGACAGTCAGGGGGATATAAACACACGGGACCATGAGTGATAAGGGAGTTAGCCTATGCCCGTAAGATACGTGTTGTCTGCACACGTGAGTGAATAAGCTGAGGTCAACTATGGGGCACCGCCAGTCAACCGGATTTTCTCGGTGGTCAGGATGCAGGAAAAAAGGGGAGAAAACGGGACCAGCTGCTGTCGGTTAGTCCGAAAGGGAAAACTGAAGCAACTGCCAATACAAGCGAACATGCGAGTCCCAAAAAGCAATTGAGAAGCAGAAGACTCGATTGTTGGGACAATACGTTTATTCGCCTGACGTTTCGACATCCGTCGCGGACTCATCATCAGAGATATGAGTAGGAAACAGTGGCAGAAACGGGTTCCTACTCATGTATCTGATGATGAATCCGCGATGGATGTCTAAACGTTAGGCGAATAAACGTATTGTCCCAGCGATCGAGTCGTCTTCTTCTCACTGAAATAACTGCTAGGTCAAACCTAGGGGGACCGGGACGCTAGACGAAGGAAGCATTGAAGCAACTGCCACAGACAATGTAAAGCTTTCGACGGTCATCCGCAACCGGCATGATGAAGCAAATCTCTAGGCAAACCGCCATCGACTCGAGCGACGATCGAACCACTGGCTCGTCCCCCTCCATTCAGTCCTACTAAATGCAAAATTCCGTGAATCGGCAGAACCAGCATTTTACAGCGGACGAATGTGCTAGCTGAATCAGAAGGACCTAGGAAGTGTGGTCACGCCCTCCCTCAAACTATCGCTCCACTGCTTTAATGTGGCCAAATCCACAATATCAAGCTTATATCTAATCATTAGCGCTTTTATAAGGTCTATGGGAGGTTCATGTGACCACAATTAAAACTTTCCACTCAAGCCTGGAGACTGTGGACTGTAAAAGACCGCCGAATTCTTAAAAGGGTCCAACGATGCACAACCAAGCTATTGCAAAGCTCTCTACCTTACGAGACACGGTTTTCCAATCTTGATCTCTTTTCTTTGGACTACGGACAGCTACGCGGCGACCTAATACAACCTCTTGCTTAGGGGTCATAATTGTTGTCTCGCATCTGACTACTTCTTGCCGCTGGTCACTGCCCGCAGCTTGAGAGGATAACCTCTCAAATTATATGTCGCTGGCGCAAGACTGTACACGAAAAGGTTCTATCAGCGGACGTCATCATAGCTCCATTCGTGAACACTTACCTGCCGTGTCTCTTGGTGCTGCAAAAGAGCTGCACTCGTGGGCAGAAAAAGGTAGCGCTTTGGATGTGACTGGTGCCAATCGCTTGTAGCCGACGCCCAGCATTGCTTTTTTCGGCCTCCTTGTCCAAGGCCAGCTGTCTCAAGGTCATCCACTGTCTCAATCAGTGCCTTCAGATGCGCTGATCTGCAGAGACTTGACCGACTTCCACTCGAATACACACACGTGCGTCAAGGTGGTCGCGACTGCCCAAGTGTCACTTGAATATGTCCCGATCCCCCACCTGCGGCCGACACAGTCTACGCCGCCAGACACGTCACACGCACCAATTGGAGAACACTTTAACCTGCTCCGCAATCCTACGTAAGCAGTTGCCACCACTGTCTCACGTTCTCTCAGGTCTGACTGGACGCAGTCAACACTAGCCCTGGCTTCGCCAGAGACCACTGCCACCTGAGACAGCAAATGGGAGTTCTGTACCCACAATAAATCTCTTTCACAGGTGCCTTTTGCCTACAACTTGAGATTCTGGCCTGATGATTGTAGTGCAACCAATACTTAGACTGCTACAAGTTCACTTAAAATACGTCATGGCGCGTCCTCGATTTTTCATGCGAGGAATAGTGAGAGCGAAACGCTTATTTTTAAAATATAATTTCAGCATAATTTCTGACAAACAAATTCCCACCTTCGCTGTGGATAAAAATGGGCAGACGACACAGGTAACACCGGAAATTCACAAGCGGGGACCGCTGCGGGCAGCAGGAAGCATCCTCGACGAATGGGTCGCAAAGGCTATGCGTGAGTTTACATCCTCCAAAGCGACACTAGCGTTTCGTCCAGCTGGCCTAATTTTGTTGTTCAAATAAAAAAATTGGGGGGGGGTAACTACCGGTATATAAGGAGCAAAATCGGACAATCGACGTGCTTCAGGAAAATTCGCACGCGAATGGAGAGTGTAAAAAAGATAATGACTCAATTGCAAACGCCCGCTAATATCAAGACTTAGTCTCTGCTCGTGGACTTTGGCTACTTTGCTGCTAGGCGGTTGAAAGTCGACAGAGATTGGGATAGGTTATAGGTATCGCCAAAGTAAGTCTCAACTCCAGACTAATGTTCTGCTGGGATTAGAGTTAAAATTAAAGCTTTATATCTATCTATTCAACAGGAACAAAACGTTACAGCTAATAAAAAGCCTCTCTATTAATACCATGTTTCCGTTGTATCTAAACACCTACATGTGTACTATGTAGATAGCTTCATTTGCCTTGTTTTTTAAGAAGTATAATGAATTATTCACAGTAGACTAAATAGGTATTCGTTTCACCTGACCGCTAACGGAACTCACCTGTCCCGCTCTGCCTTGGGCCTCGACAGAGGTCCTGACGGCCATAGGAGTTAGTAGTATAGGCAACAGTTGGTAGTATTGCTAACAAAGACACCCATTGGGTCTGGGTGTGACTTGCTGACGACTGCTAATAACCCAGAAATGGGCATTCCATCTTCCTTGTCTTTACCGGCTCTATATCTGCCTACTAAATGGTTATTTTTTATTTGCTATCGCTACATGCAAATGAAATATTTTCTCGAATAGAGGCGAATATGCGTGCCCCAGGTTCTTGTTGTAAAGAAGAGGAAGACGCGATCTCTGGAACGATAGTTTTATTCTGAGCTTTCAGCTCCACACGAGAAGCCGTCGTCAGAGTAAATGACAACAGCAAACGACAGCTGCGCATAAATGGGGTTGGTAGGGGAGGAGAGTGTGGTGGCAATTATTGATTGGTCCCTCTCCACACCACGTTCATTTTCACGCTATCTTATCGCGTCTCTGGGGTAACGGCGTGTAACCTTGACGTGGTGGCCTGCATGCTTGTAAAGGAACTGGGTCCTGGTTTCTGGTCACGGGCACGGATGGCAACATAACAGGGCGGTGCATCCACATGCCTGTTTATGGTGTCAGGATCTGACACCCGGGCCTCTAGCAGTTCATGTCCCGTCTTATTACTGGCTCGTGCCATTATCCGTGGGTGCGAGAAGTCGAATTCGTGGCCTTCTTCCAGAGTGTAGGTAGTGATCTGGGATTGTGGGTCGCCTTTCCGCACAGCCCGTTTGTGCTCCGTTATTCGCGAGCTAAGTCGACGCCCGGTCTGCCCTGTATAATGGCAAGAACAGTCGCGACATGGCACCTGATAAACGACGCCACACTGCTCACCTACAATACTGCCGTTTGCGTTTTACAGGTTTTTTGGGATTATGTGATCCTCTAATGATATTTATAAGCTATCCATACCTCAAACGAGATAAGTTTAAGATCTCCAGTACCCCACATTTTAAAGTGGATGTGATGCACCGTATTCTACGCAAAAGTCTGTCAACGCAAATGACGGGGCGGTGGTGGACCCTTAAAAGGGTCGCGAGTTCGAGGGACCACTTGGTTCTGGGTATGACTTTCTTGTCTCCCTTCTCTTTGTGGGAGCCATAGCAGACGCGTCTTCGACCGCGTTCCCACCCGCCCTCACGGCGACCAAGGTCTGCTACACCAATCTTCCTAAGTTGGATCTATCTACCCTCCTCCCAATCTGTGTTTTTGATGACGGATCAGCTCCTCCCGACCATGCTGCTCCTCCTCCTCCTCGCCGCCGGGATTGAGGCCCACCCGGCGGGGCTCCGGATCCAACAAGGGCTACTATGCAGCAATAATGCTATCTGCCTATACTACTAACTCCTATGGCTGTCAGGACCCAAGGCAGAGTCGGACAGATGAGTTCCGTTAACGGTCAGGTGAACATTTATCTTAAGCTCACCAGATCACTGCTCAACTTACTCGCGCGTCTGCCCGATGATGGCCAGCTGTTGTCTGCATTTAGGTTAGCACCTGTCATCGTAGTCTCGGAGAACCACAGCAGACGCGTCTTCGACCGCGTTCCCACCCGCCCTCAGGGCGGCCAAGGTCTGCTACACCAAACCTCCCTAGGGTGGATCCATCTCTTCTCCTCTCCATCTTTTTTTTTATGGCAGAGCAGCGGGGAGGGGAGGGGGGTAGTTTTCCAGTCACCCGCCGAGAATGCCGCTAGTTGTCCGCGTGCCTGCTTGATTTGTAAGGTCACGCCTCCGCCGGCCGTTCTGCGTGTTTTCGCGCATGCCCGCTCGCGGCGACCTCAGCTGCCCCGTCGTCGCAACGGCGGGGAAATGATGACTGTCCTGGCGGCCGCTTTGTCCTGATGACTCGTCCGCCCTCCGTCAGGCCTCCTCACGAGTGGCAGCGCCTGCACCAATCAGATTCAACCAACCAGTCAACGGGACGGACGCGCGCATGGCTGCCGCGTTTACGACTCTTTGGCAAGCACACACACACAGTGCAAGGCTGAGCCATCTCCCATATTTGTAGTGGCTTTAATTCCGGAAATACAGGGGAAGCATCGTCTCGCCGGGCATTTTTGGCTGGAGCAGACTAAGGCACCACTGTCCTTGTGTCTTTACCGGCGTTCATGCATTATGGTGGGGGAAGATAGTTTCGTCAGCAGTTCCGTCAGCAGCTCCTTTCATCGCGTTGCTGACTTCCAGCCTCGACGATGCATGGGGAGATGAGTCACTCGTCCAGGCGATGCGCTAACCACTCAAGGGCACTATCTGATTGGTTCGATTCCAGTCCGACCTTGGGCATTCTCTTGTGTTCCATGTTTCGTCTGTTAGAGTGCGTCAAAACACTTCTCTTCTTTAGAATGTTTATCTGTTAGCATTCGGAAAGCACTGTCTGAACAAACTTAGTATCTGAGTAACATTATGAAAATCTGTGCAGATAAAATTTAGAAATTCGTAAGCAGAAATTGTCCTTTTAGGGCAATTGTTAGCGAAGCTTTGAGATTAATTGTGAACTAAGAAGCGGGTAGTGACAAGAAACTCCTACGCCAGCTTGGATTCTATCCTATTAACAGGAGACTTCAGCGGCTATGATCGGTTTACTATCCGAAACAGTACTGTCCATGCGTTAAAGAATCGGAATCAGTTTTCATCTCTATCCTCCAAAGAAACGAAAGCACTTAAAAATAAAAAAATTAAAAACTGATGAAAACATAATCATTCTTCCCGCCAACAAAGGAGGTTCAACTGCTATCTTGTGCAAACCAGACTACAAGCAGAAGATGCTTTCACTATTAAAAGATAGCTCAACCTATAAACCTCTTCCAACAGACCCTACCAAGAAACAGATATCATCCATTGACAGGGTACTGAAACGCCTTACAGCGACGAAACTACTGTCAGGAGCTACCGCAAAATGCCTGAAACAATCCGAGGCAAA
>JAYGXS010000007.1:24041500-24056238 GCA_036362985.1 Ligula intestinalis
TTTGCCTATATTTCCTTTAATAAATTTGACTTGACTTGACTTGACTAGATGTTTAGATACAACGGAAACATGGTATTAATAGAGAGGCTTTTTATTAGCTGTAAAGTTTGGTTCCTGTTGAATATAAAGCCTTAATTTTAACACCGGTCCCCTTGAAACATTATTACGGGGTTAAGGCTTACTTTAGCGATACCTTTAACCTATCCCTATCTCTGTCGACTTCCAACCGCCTAACAGCTAAGTAGCCACAGGCTACGAGCCCAGACTGAACGTTGAGGTTAGCGGGCTTCTGCAATTGAGTCATTATCTTTTTTCACTCTCCATTCCCGTGTGAATTTTCCCGAAGTGCATCGGTTATCCCATTTTGCCCCTTGTATGCTGGCTGCTACCCCTCGCCCTTTTTGTATATGTTGTAACCGAGTGTTTGTATGTGTCAACACCGGTTATGTTCCCCCAGTACGTGTTAGGAAGAGAAGGCAGAACAGGATAACAGCTAGTACTTTACTGTCAGGTATACTAGTACATAAACTCTGTTCCGTGTGTCCAGCAGCTTGCCTTCTGTGGTCGGTCTTGCTTCGGCAGCAGTCTCGGGTCGTCGGCAGCGTATCCAAAGGCAGAGTCCCCGTTCTGCTCGCAGCCTCACTACTTAAGGGGCAGTCGTCATTGTTCCCCATCGGCTCTGCAAGTGGCCATGCACGCACTCGCTAACACGCGCCTCTGCATATGTCCTCAGCGTGACCTCACTGACAGCAGCAACTCGGCTCCGAGGCAGTCTGACTTCGTATGCCTTCTTTGTCCTGGCCTAATGTTCGCCCTTTGAAGGTCGCATGACTTGGCCCGTTCTGTATGCGCCAGACTATTCTGTCCGCACGTCCTGTTCCGACGTGACCTCGGACTGTCTGTCTGTCTGGATGACGTGCTCGGTCATCCTGACAGTTTATTTGAACAACAAAAATAAAGCCATCTGGGCAACAGGCTAGTATCTTTTCGGACGAAGCATTCGTCAAGGATGTTTCCTGTTGTCGGCAGTGGCCAGTCCCGGTCCTCGCTTGTGAACTTCCGATGTTACCTGTGTTGTCTGCCTATTTTTATCCACAGCAAATGTGGGAATTTGTTTGCTGAACGCTTTGAAGTTATAACTTAAAAGAAAAGCGTTTCGCGCTCACTATTCCTCGCATGAAAAACCGAGGACGCGCCATGACGTATTTTAAGTGAACGCATGTAAGTAGTGGTTGTGCTCAGAGTATCACAACCATCGGGCCGAAATCCCGAGTTGTAGACAAAATGCACCCGTGAGATGGATTTATTGCATACAGAACTTCCCATTGCTATCTCAGGCGACTGGCTGGCTGGCTAGTAGCCCTTGTTGGATCAGGAGTCCCACCGGATTGGCCTCAATCCCGGCGGCGAGGAAGGGAAGTCGAAGCAGCATGGTCGCGAGGGGCTGCTCCGTCGTCCATAACAGGGATGGAGAGGAGGGGAGCTAGATCCACCGTAGGGAGATTGGTGTAGCAGACCTTGGCCGCCCTGAGGGCGGGTGGGAACGCGGTCGAAGACGCGTCTGCTGTGGTTCCCATCTCAGACGGCAGTGGCCACTGGCGAAGCCAGGGCTAGTGTTGACTGCCCCCAGCCAGGTTTCAGAGGGAATGAGACAGTGGTGACAGTTGCTTGAGTAGGATTGCGGAGCAGGTTTAGGTGTTCTCCAATTGGTGCGTGGGATATTGCCCGAGGGATGTGGCGTCTGATGGCGCAAGCTGTGTCGGCCGAGGTTGGGGGGAAAGGGGTGTGTTCAAGTGGCGCTTGGGCAGCCGCGAATACCTGGACGCACATGCGTGCGTTCGAGTGGAAGTCTGTCAAGTGTCTGCAGGTCAATGCGTCTGAAAGCGCTGATTGAGATAGTGGACGACCTTGAGGCAGTTGGCCTTGAACAAGGAAGCCGTAATCAGCAATGCTGAGCACCGGCTACAGGTTGACTGATGACGGGTAATAAACCAGCAATGGACATCCCAGTCTCCCTTTTATCTGTTGGTAATGTGTTCCTGCCTATAATACCAGTCACTGTACAGCCGCTAGTGGCACTCGAAACTGAGCTTCAAGAGAGTACGGGACGAGTGAGCCCCGTAACCGACGGGTGAGCATCCATCCACAAAATGGGCAGTTTACTTACCGATTCTACAGCCCTGTATAACTAACGGTGCATCAGTTAATGCGGAAGTCTTATAGGAATTACGATTCAACATGTTCTGTGCGCCGCTGAACTGTGAAAATATCCCTCTAATATGGCTAGTTGAAGGGAAGCCTTTATCTGATCATTATCCAAATTGACACTTATTGTGCTACCCCTATCGTTCATTTCCACAAAGGTGTTGGATAAAGTTGCTCGTAGACTTGTCAGTAGTTCACACAATCAATGCCTACTCTGCCTGACGAAGCACTTTAATAAAAACACAAAAGCCTGAACGCAGGGAATTATAAAACTTGAATTTGTAAATCACACGTGACGCTCAGTTGCTGTTTCCATGTGCCGAATGCTTACAAATGCGACAGAATAAATACTGCTCAATTTTGGGCAAAGGCCATGAAATCAACAAAAACAAAAGCACGCCACCACGCGTGGTAATATATAGACATGCATCCACTATTCCGTCTAAGGACTGGCAAAGCGCCTCCCTAGACTTATGAGCACTTGGCAGGCAGTCCAAAAGCCCCATGCTTCTTCCGTGTTTTTCCACAGTTCAATATAAGTGAGTTATCCCCGTAGGCAAATATTCAGGTTTGTTTCACACTTTCGGCTCAATTTATTCGCCTTCAGCTGTGATGCTTCGAGAGCAATCCGATGAGTTTCGCGCATCACAACCTCTTGAAAGGTAAGTTTTAAAACACATCGACCCGGCAAACTTCTGGGTGAATGTAGGTTTGGCAGTTGACGTAGGATTGTCGCATTTCGACGTCTGGACTAACTAACGAAGCTCCTGATGAGTATTATCCCAAAATAATGAGGACATAACACGCAAGTGTTAAAAGGGATAATGTTGAAGAAAAGAGCATAACCGCAATAATAGTCGGCAAGTCCAGCTGCGTAGGTGTAAAAGTGTCTATGTCCGCGGGTTAAGAGAAGCCGTCTAGTCATCAGCCAATCAGGGAAGGATGGAGGTAGTGGCGTCAGAGTTCGCAAGATATCGATTAGCTTCGGCTTACGCGTGGTGAGAGCGGGGGGGGGGCAAGATTACAAGAGCGCACAGAGATAAGAGGATGAGTCAGCGCTGGACGCATGACTAGACAACGGTTTGGCAGATGAGAAGGGGGTGAATACGCACAGCACTACCGGATTCAGGCTGCCACAGGATAAATATACTTCTGAACTGCAAACTCCAGCTGGCGTCTTAGAGCGCGAGAGTGAGACCTCACCACCCCAGCCAGGCTCAAGACCCTGTGGTGGACACGGGAACAAGATTAACTTTAGCTTCGACCACTGAATTCGTGTCGTCTGATGCCAGTAGTCGTCCAGCTGTGAGAGTCGGTTTATTCTATTTACAAGTTGACGGTGTTTCAGAACAAGGCATCCGTTCGGGAGCGCGATGCCCTGTTTACACAGGTCTGCCCTATCAGTGGCAGCCGAGTGTTGGACACATGAGTTGTTAGTCCCCTGGTCACCAATAGCGTACAAGATCAGGGCTGGCAGGAGTTATTCAGGTTACGCCTCCAATATAAAGTGCCTAACCTTCTGCCCCCCCCCCCCCCCCCCCCCCCCCCCCCCCCCCCAACGGGTTACCTGATAGATACGCTGAATCACGATACGGCAGGCGTTATTCGAATTGCGTTTCAAGAACAAACGTCGAACACGGAGAGCGTGACGGCACTCACAGGGGGTGGTTTCGGACGCGTCTGCGAGGTAGACCGGATCGCTGCTCAGATCCACGCCACAATACCCAAGTTCTTTTGAAATACCCAGGCTGGCAATGCACCTTAGGCGCTTGAATCAGTCTCGTCCGATATCTCGGGAGACAATGCAACATCAATCCGATGACACCAAGTTCTACAAGGACAAAGATTCCTACACAGCCCCTTGCTTCAAACCCCACGATGGTGACAACCCCCATTACCGATGCTACAAGGACACACTGAAGAACAAATGTCGAAGATGGGGAGCGTGGTGGCACGCACAAGTGGCGGTTTTGGACGCGTCTGTGTGGAAGACAAGATCGCCGCTGGCGATCTGGTATGCATAAGTGCCTCAGATCCACACCACCAATGCCCAATTCCTTTCGACATACCTGTGGGCTACAATGTGGTCCAAGCAGATAATAGACGAGGGAACGTATCTCAACATGTTTAAGCTATTGGAATAGGATAAGGCGTGAAAGGCCAGATTAGTAGGAAGAATGAATTGTGTACACAAAGGAAAGGAGAGTAGATGAGAGTAGATTGACTTGGGAGGGACACGTCCGCTCAGTAGGTTGACCGGGTCCCGAGTCAGGTCTGAGAGTAGTCGGGCTGGAAGACAGAGAGCGAGAGAGCTTTCATTGGTTAGGTCGGCCTGTGATTGGTTGGATGACGTGTTGTTTGACACAGTTGATGGACAACGTGGGTGGCCTGTATCTCGCGCCAGTAAGTCCGGCGAGCTTAACGACCTTAAGTTCTACACAGATTGAGGCCACAACCTGAAAGCCAGACATCGGGACATGCACCTTTTAGAGTAAAAGGTCGCAACGCACCTTAAGTGCATGCATCGCTCTCTTCCGACATCTTCGGAGACAATAAAACATCCGCGCGGGATGACATCAAGTGATAAAAGGACAAAGACTCTTACATTCCCTTCTGCTTCAAACCCCACGATGGTAACAACCCCCATCCCCGATGCTACAAGCACACACTGAAGGACTGCAGCGAATCCAAATGAACCCGAAGACCTACGAGAAGTTCATCCAGGACCGACTGACCAGCAGGAACCATAACAGGTTTAGTAAGCACTGTGGTACTGTAGCGTAAACGTAGTACAAATTATAAAAGTATAAATGACGAAAAAGAACTTAGCAAAAGTTAACAGGGGTACGCGTCATCAAAATAAATACAAACTAGACGAAGGGTGCGAAGGAGTGTGGGGGGAGGGGGTCTAGAATTTGGAAAGCTGAGTACGGTAGGCGTATAAATTCGGGTACCAGACCGGCTAGGCCAGTTTGGCCGCTAAATTCCAGGAGAAAGCGTAGTGAACGCAGGCTGCTCGGTGGCTTGCCATCAATATCCCGGATGTCCATTGTTATAGCTCAGTTAGTTCGGCGTCGCCAGTAGTTATAGCCCGGTATTTCGAACCCAATTCATAGATAGAAGTAGGCAAGGGGCGGTCCTGATAGAAAATGGCTTTATTCAACCGTACACAAAGACTGGGGGGTGCCCTTGACTGTCCAATTCTCTGTGTCCTGCAGGTCGGTCAGAGTCGTCGTCAGAGTCGTCCGGCATATTTATACGGCTCCGGCATTTCCAGAGTATTCCTAGCGTATGGCCTACTCCCAAACATTCTAGAATAATCTTGACTACGCCCACTGCGCCTGCTATGTGGGTGGTCGTCTGGCTTTCTTGGCATACGGCATATGCGTAGGCATGGGCGTCATGCATTTGGGCGTGACGTACTCCGGGCGGTCCTTTTCGCCGACTGCCGTGAATGCACGGGGGCTTCACGTGTGCTCGGGGAGTGCCCGGCCGGCCTGCGGCCATGACTCAAATAGCGTGCGCTTCTCGTCTCCACAACACCCATCGCCCGCGCGGTGTCCACCACGAAGATCACGCGACCGGATTGTGCCAACAACTTCTCATTTGGTTCAGCAAGCAGGTGCGCGATGACAATACCTGTCAGCTCGGTGGATTCACCTAAAAAAAGCAGAAGGTCACGATCAGCTTTGGTCATGCGGCAGAACGCAACCATCACCGTGGCGTGGATCCTGGTGAATTCGGACCCCACGATGGCCTTACCGATTCAGTTCAGTAGGCTGCCGTCACAGAAATTGACACGCATCAAGAAATAGATTCAGAGAAAATGGAGAATACGCTCCGCAGTGTATCACACAAATACACGCGCTAGCCCCCCACGACAACCAATTCTATTTGAGGTTTATGAAGTCTATGGATTAATTATTTTGTAAATTAGAGCGCACGATGCTGCCGAAAGACCCACAGCTAAAAGACGCATCCATTGGGATTAAGTAGGCTTCTGATACAGATAACGACACTGACAAGAGGTGACTGTAGAAATACCTCGTGGGGCCGCCTGGCGAGCGCGCGAAGCACGCCCCTCCGTCTTTAGGGCTCAGGATTTTAGGGGAGAGAGCGGGGGGAAATGGCAGGGGATAAATGAGATCGCAATATTACTGCAAAATAAGATAGTTACGAGCGCAAGTTGGGGTGCCTACTCAAACCTCGGGCGGGTACAGCGAAGTCGCTTTAATATCATCGTTAACCCCCCACGGACCAACGGCGAGTGCGTATATGTCGGGGAAGTGTTCTCTGACCCCGGGCGAGGTTATTGAGGAACATTTTCTGGTAGGACTACTAACCCTAACAAGAATAAAGGCAAACGAGTACAGAAGTTAAAATATTGTGGAAATCACACTGCTTAAAATGTGTAATTCTCGTGGTTAATTTGAAGTCATTTTGCTTAATATACTGACTTAAGCGGTTATACTAAGAGGTGGCTTTTCGAGAACCCCTCTGCAGTTCAAGGCCATGATCCAATCCCTACTGGATCGAAGGCTGGTGTGCAGAAACTGGAAGATTGTGGGTAGATCAACCTACTGAAAATGTGTTAGTAGGTGGTAATAATACATAAGGTTCTTTCGAAGACCTCACAATGAATCCTTACCGAGGTGAGTGCTAGGACTAGCCGAAAGGAGGAATAGAAAAGGCAGCGTACGGTTGAACTTGAGCATGCCAGTCACCAATAAATCAGCACCTGCAGTTTCCGATGTGTAGTATGCAAAGAACAGAGTGGCACATGAAATCAGTTAACCCTTACCTCTTTTTTCTAAGATTTCCCGTCCAAAACTGTGGCCTTCTGCAGTCTGCAGCGGGCGTTCTGTTTTGACATTGCCAGGCTAGAGCGAAAGTACCGCGACACATTTCCTTTTCTCCCGAATGTCGTGGGCCATATCGGCAGCCATGCGATCCAACGCCACCTGGCCTATAGGAACAGAAAAATATCTGAGTGTATTGAGAAGGCAGCAAATATCACAACTGACATTCAGGAGCCATTCGTACAACAACTGCTAGCAGAAACAAAAAGCAGGAACAAGCGTAAATACCCTGCATGCATGGTCTACACAAACGGCCAATCACAACACAGGATCGAAGTTCAAGGCCTTCCACCACCGACAGCCATTGAAACCGAAGAGGTTGTCAACGCGATCGAAGGTCAACCCGCGCCCGGGACCCACTACAAGCATGCTTAGAGGCTAACTGTCATTTCCGGCTGAGCAAGTTTGAAATTCTTCACGTCCCTTCGCCGGTGAAAATCCTGTCCCTTTTTCGGAAGCTGTTTCCCTTTCTCTGAGCCGTATCCCCTTTCTCCCTTTAATGCTGACCGGTCTCTCTTGTTCACTCGAGTGCACACGGCTGCATACTGACCCCAGCCACCCCCCAGTTCGGCTCTCTTGCATATTATCACGTTTTCCCACAATGCTGTCGGCCCCCCGCTGACGCCATAGACCGGCGTTTCGACGCCCGGAGATGAAGAACCGTAAAGTGACTTTGTAGTATCCAGTAGGACAATGAGATTGATGCTTGTTTTAATTATGTCGGCGCGGTTATTTTGAGTCTGGTCCAGGATGCTGTAGGTGGTGAGCCCTCGCTCGTAAGGAGGTGTTTTGGTTGTCCCCTCCCTGGTGGCGGTCTCCAGCCCCACCCTACCTTGTAGACAGTTGTGAATAACAGTTGCCCTTCCTGTGAGGGCCCCACGGAGTGTTTACCTTCCCCAGCTCCACCTTCCCCCGATTGTCTTCTTCGGTTACGTGTGATCGCCTGTATGACAGTTTATTATCATTATTATTCCACTGTATTCGTAATAAATACGTGTGTGTTAACACGGCCTCGGCTTATGAGTGACTGTTCCTGTGATCGAGCATTCTAGTGGAATTACAGTGCGTGGACACAGCCAGAAGACAACGGACGCAGACGAACGACTGAGTACCGGCCATAATCAGGAAGCCAGATAGGCTACCAAAGGAAAACAGGGCGCTCGGGCGTTACAACTTTATGGCGAAGAGCCCGCTTTCCGTCCTCCCTCCCCCCCCATATTGATCCAGTTGCCGCGGCTGGTCCGAGAACCATTCGTCCAGTCATCATCGCCGCCTCTGTTCATGAACCCTCCGTTGGCGCTGGTGTTCCACACCAATCCTGATGCTACCTGAATTGTCTCGTGCAATCATATAAAGGCGGAGCCACCCCCCCCCTCTCCCACTAACACACACACACAAGCTTTCCCAAGACTAGTTTCGTCCTGCGTGACGTTATTGTTGAAGTTGTGTAGCTCCCTTGTATAGAGTCAGGCGATTTGGCCAACTCCCTTCGCTCTTGACTTGGTGTGTCCATCGTTGAGTACTGTTTCGTCTTCTTGACTTTTCAGACTCTGTATCCGCCTACTACCTTGATAGTTGTTATCATTGGGTTTGACTTACGCGTATCTGCTGGATATAGAGTCTGAGAAGTCAAGGAAACGAAACAAATGCACTGATCTACTAATCAAGCTAGATGCCCATTTCTGAGTATGAGTTACCGAATTATTGACCATACTGGCAGTACAGGCAGGAGCTAAAAGCCCAGACACGCGCATGTTTTACCGGTAATATGCCGCTACTTGACACAGGTGCGAGGAGTTCGGCTCATCAGTAGACTTCGTCGGCCGGAAGAACTCCGATAACTTCTTGGTGGTTTTTATGAGTGTGCACGACTGTGGACGCAGCGTAAGTCGCAGTTCCAGGGAATTTACGCAGTCGCACGATAAGATTTATTTTAGAAAAGTTAGACTTGAACACTAGAAACGTTCAAAAAAAGTAACTAACGCAGGGTTTCCAAGTAGCGTCTTCGAAAGGTCCTTATGCATTATAGCGACCTACTTGATATTTTAAGTAGGCTGAATTACCCATAACCTTCCACTTTTCTACACGCCATTCCTCGATCCAGCAGAGATTTGAACCGTAGAGTGGTTCTCCGAAGGTCACCGCATACCATAACCGCTTAAGTCAGTATACTAAGCGAAACCAACCTTTTAAATTAACCACGGGGCTAACTGTTTACTTACAAATTTTAAGTAAAGTAAATTTCCACAATCTTCCCACTTTTGTACTTCGTTAACCTTTTTTCTGGTTGGCGTTGGTGGTTCTACTAGAAAATGTACCTCAATGACCTGCCTGAGGTTAGGGCACACTCCCCCTACACACACGCGTTCGCTGTTGGTCAGGCGAGGGGGGGGGGTAGCGATTATATTAAAGCGTATTAGAGTGCCTTTCCCCAAGGTTTGAGTACGCCGCCCAACTTGTCCTCGTATCTCTTTTTATTTTGCAGAAATATTGCCATCTAATTTGTTCTCGGATATGCCCCACCATCCTCGCCCCTGCAATCAGGTGCCCGTGAGCCTGAGGGGCGCGCGGCACAGGTTCCCCAGGCGGTCCCACAAGGAAACCCTACCGTAACTAATGCCTTAAATGCTTGAATCTCCCCCTTCCAAAACAATTCTTACTTAAAGTGTAAAAAAACTCAGCAAAAGGCAAGTATTCAATGACTAAATTAAAACACATATGGGCGGGAAACTAGACGATTAAAAAAACACCTTTTAGACCAAAACTCCACCGATTTGCATACCTGCGGCCTTCTATACCTACTGCAGTACCAAATTTTTCAGGCTCGTGAGTAGCTTAAGAGCCGAAACGAAGAGTGGAAAGAGGCACAGTTTGAGACAGAAAGAAGCCCACAGCTCTAAAAGTGCTTACACCAGGGCTACCCAAAGTCTGTGCGATTCGTACAAAACGTGATCAGGTCCAGGTATTGGACCATACCAGACAACTGAGTAATTGCAGCATGGAACGCTCTGCCGCAAATGTTGTTCTTGATAAGATTTGGCTTAACCGACTCACTAACTCGCTTGCACGCTGTCCGGGCGACTCGTTCCCACGCCCTGCCCACGTGCAGTGCATGCGATGGCGCACAGGCAGCCACCAAGATTAGGATCCTAGTAGTATTGAATCTCTATGGGATGTATGCACATACACTTTAAAATACATTGTTTCTTAAACGTAGCAAGTAGTATAGGTATTTCACCTTGCAACACATCTGCTAGGGGTTCCAAGATCTCGCAAAAAGGCATCAAACAGGATGGGTGCATCCTTAAACAGAATCTCTTTTCATAGAGATTCAAATGTCTAGTTGATATCTATTTAGGACCCTTTCATAGATATCCAAATGATATCTATTTATAGAGATACATAGTGATCGACGATAATGGCGGCTTACGCTTGGCAGTGCAACCCTTTTGTGACAGAACGACCCATGTGTTACCTTTAACCCCCCCCCCCCGCTTACCTTCATTAGTAGTAAACTTAAGTCGGAAGTCGATTATTACTAGCATAAAACTGTATTACAGTAAAAAAATATAAAATCTATTGATATGTACAATGGTGCTTCCTTTTCTGTCCCCTCAACAACAGTTAAGGTTCAGTCTGTTGCTCAGGACCCACCAATGTCCCAGCGATGGCCTCTACAAGTCATAAGTACATGAAGAAGTTAAAAGTTTACTTACCAGTCCACGCATTGTCTTTTTAAACCTGGCCTCTCGCTGTTTGTGTGTATCGAGCATGACTCGCAAGCGGCGTTTTACTTTGCAATTGACATCTTGATTCCAAACAGCGAAGAGGTCTAAACATTAAGAATCTCGTTAATGTGAGGAAACTCACCAAATAGTACATGGTTAAATTTCGAATTCTTGAGGCTTTGTTTCGATTTCTTGCCATGGAAGTTGATGTATAAACTCATCTCGTCGTCGAAAATAGCGGCGAAATGCGTTTAACAAAGTCCTGAAGACTCCTACCACCGAGGCCATTCAGATAAGCGATCTGCTGCAAGTATTAATCACCAAATGTGTTGCCCACCAGCTCTTTTATGAACGTGTCATCCATTAAGCGAACGTTTATTGTCCTGACGTTTCGGATTCTGTCGGGAAGCCGAAACGTCATAGGCAATCGTGAACAAGTCTGAGACATGCGCAGACTCAGACTTGTTCACGATTACCTATGACTAAGGATTCCTGACAGAATCCAAAACGTCAGGACGATAAAGCTCTTGTTCCAGTGATTGCTTTTTCGTCTTCTTCTTCTTCCTCTTCTTCTTCTTCTTCTTCTTCGGATCAAAGCCGTTTATAGCAGGAGGCGAAAAACAGGAATGTGGGGCCACACTTAGACAACAAAGGGCAGGCCAGCGTGTACAACGCGACCATATTAGACACCAGCCTACCTTTAACTCTATCGACACTCGTCGATGAACGGTCACCGACCGTTAACTTGTCCCGCTATGCCCTTGTCTTGGGCCTCCTCTCTCGAGCCCTGACAGCAGCTAGTAGTTTGGGCAGAAAGTATTGCCAGCAAAGATAAGGGAGACTGGAATGGCCGTTTCTGGCTTAATAACCGTCATCAGCCAGTCATAGCCAGACCCAAGTAGTGCCCCACTCGAGCCTCGAAATCGCAACCTTTTTGATTAGAGTCTAACGCCCTGAACATTCAGCCACGAACTAGGTGGCTTGCCGGTTTAGGTCGGGAGATATTAACACTCGTTTATGAACGTTCACCGACCGGTAATGGAACTCATTTTTACCGTTCTGCCTAGCTGCCTATCTCCCTGACTCTATCCATTGCGTTCGTGAGGCTTAGGATTCCTTGTCGTATTAGGAGGATCGTACAGTAGTTTTCTCGCCGTAGAAGGACCAGTTTATGGGGGTCAACTGAAAAATTGCGAAGCAGTGATAGTTTCAAAACAAATGTGGTGATGAAAAATGACGCAGAGTCGGCCCCATGCTTGCTTCCGTCGAGGGCCCATAAAAAAGTAGGTCAGGTCAGCTAGGAATGACACATTGGTGGGCGCGATATAAGACCACCAGCTCTCGCAAGCTGCACTGCTTTCGCATGGACCGAAAATTCTTATGGAGCAGTAGAGGTGGTGGAGTGACTGTTTTTGTAAACCAGAAATGGTGCAAAAAATGTAAGCCCTTATTCCCTACTAGGATGGTTTAAAAAATGCTAGCACCGTCGTCTGCAAACCCTCGACTGTTAAGAAGGTGCTCCAGTCCGTGTTTTTTACCTTCTTTCCTTAAAGAGTCAAAGATTCTGGAAGATTGGCATTCGGTAAGAATCACTTGCGTCCCCCAAAACCTCTTCTTCCAAATGCCCGCTCTTCCGCACTAATGAAAGAACGAATTTTCTTAGAAATAACCACGCCGTTCTCCTCCGACTTTCCGACCCCGTTCCGTTTGCACGTTAGGCCAGGTGTAATGCACTATACGCTGTTGCTCTGGTAGTCCATTCTGCTCTAAGAGATTTAGATAAGGACTACTGGGCGGTCGCATGTGCCTTCCTTGACTAATCTCCAGGCTTTTTCACTATCCAAAGAAATCTCATCCTTAGTAAAACGTCTGGATGCGGCTCTCCCTGCTGGGACGTCCCTTTTCTTGGCAGTTATTTCCCTTCCTGAAGTCAATTCATCGAATGTGGGAAGCAAAAATCCACGGTATTCCCTAACACCCGCGAAGTTCTTCAAGGGTCTGTCGTATGCTCCCATCTCTTCTCCCTCCACGATTAAGACTTAAGATCACAAAATGAATGTTTGCATTTTAGATATGTTGGTAAAGTGGTTGTTGGTCATCCTCTCAAACGTCAGATGCATCTTCAGGTTCTTAAAGATGGCTTGAGTCTCTTCTAAGCATCGCCTTTAGCTAATGTTCTTCTAATAAGTAATCAGAAGTCAGTCCAGTGCGTTTTCCGATTGCAACCCTCCCTCACTTCTAAATCCTTAGCAATACTGCCCAACGAGTTATCCTCTTTCCGGTACCTTGGTTCTACTCTGACATCTCGTCTTCCATTTGCTCTTCACCTTGAAACCCTCTTCATTAAAATTCGTAAATTCCTGTCGTATATCACCACACACACCTCGAGCCAACTCTGGCAATTTCAGATGCATGCATCTTGCCCTCATTGTCTGCGGTTACTTTTCCGGCCTTGCTTAGAAAGACTTGCTGCTTTTTAAACGTATTCTCCGAATAATCTCTTCGACTGCCGGTATCAAGCTCGCCTTGTCAATCAGTTCGTTGGTGAGGTTGTCCATCCACCAACTCTGAATTAATGGCTGTGAAGTCTTCCCGTACTTGGCAGCGAAGCTTCCAACATGTGGCATGTAAAGCAACGGAAATCCTGAAACTGAGATTGGACCTGTCTGCATAAACGATGTGTAGTTTACGGAAACCTTCTATATTTGTGAGTATTTTGTTTAGATATACCATGTTCTCTGAGGGAATGCAGCCATATTTGCTCAAGGTATTGGATTTTACCTTAAAAATAAAGTGTGCATTTCTCTCTCACATACCCAGCTCGAGACAACAAACCAGCGTGCGACCCTACTAACCCGGTAAATCTAACGAGCACGATGAATTGGATTAGGGTAAGGTTGGTGATCTTATTCCCTTCATTCGGCCCCACTCATAAAACCCTTACCGCCACCGATCCCATAGTGCACGCTGAGGTCCATTTTGTTGCCTGAGTGAAGTCACATATCGCGTCCTTGCCAACTTTCGTATAGGCAAGCGGCAGCCTTATGGTGCATAGCTAGTCTCTGGCATACCTCTTAGGGTTATTTTACAGCCTATTGTAAGAGAGAGAGAAAAAGTCTACCGAGCCAGTGACTGCGAAGGCACCAATCTGCTTACGATCGTAATCGAAACGATGCAAATGTTTGAGCAGAACTTAACATTTTCAGCTATTTCTGGCTGAACAATTTTGAAATTCGCAACGTCCTTCGCTAGTTAAATCCTGTCCGACTACACCTACATACGATTGTTCCCTCCTCTTCCTTCCTATATTCCACGTGACCATCGAATCCCTCCCTCCAAGACAGCTGGCCGCTTTCCCTCTTGACCTATTTGACTGGAATACACACAGGTACGACTGGAAAGGTGTCTCTTGAACACGCCGCAACCTTCCTTTCTGGGCCCAGCAGAGTAAAGTGATCCAGAGCCCCCATTGCTGTGCCTGGCTCACCTGACCGCACCTGCTTCAGTTCCCGTTCACCGATCGACCACTTGAACAAATCACCCACTCCCCCCTCCAGCCGACCCAATCTGGACCTCTGTGCACGACAGCCTCCTTTCGAGACAAATGCTCACACCAGTCAGATACTACATGAAGTGCCTCCTGAAGTCACATAAAAGCAGCCGTCTCTCCCTCTTTCACCGACACACACACGCTCTCCCAAGACTGGCTCAGCCCTGCACTCCTAGGGCTTTGTTGAACGTGTGTCATTCCCTCGTCTGGAGTCGGGCGGTATTTGACCGACTCGCTTTTTCTCGACTTCATGTTTGCACCTCCTTTATCCTTCAATATTTGTTTAATAGTACCGTACTGTTCTGATAGTTGTTATCATTGGGGTTTAACGTACGCGTTAGTATTGGATACGGAGTCTGAGGAGGCAAGAAACCCGACATAATACTTATGTTACTG
>JAYGXS010000007.1:24061238-24096793 GCA_036362985.1 Ligula intestinalis
TCAGACCCCCTCAGGGTCATCCAGACGTACTGGGTCAATAAAGAAACGCAGAATTCGCTTTAGTAGTAAAAATGAACAAGCCAAATTGACATGATCAGGGACTTTGAGCAGATTTCTTGCGTAATATAGGCATTTTACCGTATTTTTGGTTTATGATGCAAGGCAAAATAATCCCTCGTTTTTGAGAGTAAAATTGCGGTCGACTGCTTTAAGTCCATTCTTGGAGAGGTGGTACTTAATTTTTGGCAATGAAACTGAATCTGAACAATAAACGTTTCAGGATAGCTCTTTTTTCATAACAGAAACCACTTCTAGGCAATTAGGGGCAACAGTAATCAGGTTGGAAAGTGCTGATCACCAAAATATGACGGTGTGCTGATTGTCTAGCAGGACTATCCCATCGAATTAAACTACTTTTAAATTTTCAGTAGCCCGACTTTCATTTTCTCGTTTAATTCCACCAACAGGAGGACGAATTTCAATTTTCTTTAAATTCCGTCTACAGAAGGTCAAAGTTTCCTCAACTGCCATCCGTATCCGCATGACCTCGAGTTCATGTTGATGAAATTTTCTTCTATTTCAGTATATTAGAACGAACATAATCGTATTTAATTTGATAGTTTTTAACCACTACCGCCTCAATTAAACATTTACACTCACTAGCCAAAAATTAAATGCTTGACTACAAAATATGTCAGACAGTTAGGCGAGGGGAAAGATGGCCCTAGAAGTCAGTTTTGTCGACTGTTTTAACCCAGCATTCACAGAGACTCGGTGACATTGAATTTAGGAGAATATCCCGTTGAAAGATGAGAACCGATTCACTGACGAATTTCAGACGTTTAGTGCTACCTCTGTCTGAACAATAGGGCGGAAACCGGGGCACGATTGTACAGGCAATAATCCGAACCGCAATGATGGCGCTCCGGATAACTTATAACGCTTCACCTCAACCCTCCAGGCATTTTGTCATCGTTGTTTTCTCACGTGTTTTGCTTTTCAGATAGGGAATCTAGGGTAGCTAATCGGGGTGATACACCGAGTGATGTTTCATCCCAGCTATTTCCGTCCGTCTACCCTTTCCCGGACGCTGGCTTTCCCTCCCCACCACCACCTACTCTGTCAGACTCGAGCAGCTGCACAACCGCAGCCTACCGCCGGGGCGTAGCTCCGGAAGGGACTCTAGCCATGCAACATACTGTACGGCATACGGAGTCCCTTCCGTCTACGACCCTGGGCCGGCGATTTGGCCTCCCGATGCCACGGCAGGCCACGACGACAGCCTGGGCCCAACCCCGTATGCTGGGAACATACACGATTGTTCCATTTGTGGATTTGGATTCCACGGAGGCGGACCTGGCCATGATGCCCAGTCTGAGTTGTGAGAGTCTGGCTGTCTCGGAGCCCAAAGAGACCTGGGCGCCGCCTCCGTGGCGTCATAGGCCTGCGGTCCTCACCGAGTTTAACAGCGATGCGGAGGAAGAGGATTTCGACTCGATGAGGTAAGTGTCCATTTCGGATATTTTATGTCATGACACAACCATAGTATTCTAGAATATTAGTCGAACCATCCGGCTGGGAGATGCACCTTAAAAAAGAAAGTCAAATTCCTTACTGCCGGTGACTGAGATGCTCCTGTAATCCACTGCACACCCGATGTAGAGACAAGCATGTTAAGAGACGAAGTGGTGACGTATCTCTCAGCGCCTAGACTTGTTAGTGTGGGATTTTAAGTTAACTCGAGATACAAAGGAAACAATGAGCTCAATAGTCATTTGCATGTTATTTTTCTTTCCATGAGCCATTCTTTAAACACCTGCTTATCACTCCTTTTTTATTTCAGTGACCTAGGCCTGATCCCCAGCCTTGGACGGGTCCAGGTCGCCCCCACAACGCAGGAGACAGTCCTCCACATGGCCAGCAACACAGAGCGCTGCTGGAGTTGGGGCGATACTGAGGCCCTCCCACGTCTCGACACACAGAAGGCCCGGGGTAAGCAGCCATCTCCATACATGTCTGCATTTAAGAAGACGATGTTTATGTTTCCAGCTTGCGCGATGTACCATCTCAGCATTGCCCGGGACCTTGGCTACCGCCCAGCTGCCTGCTCATTCCGCCTGGGGGCGGACGCAGCTGCACAATCGCGCCTAAATCCTCCGCATTACGCGTGGAAACCACCGCTTAAAGAGAGGAAGAGGCTCGACAGAGACCTTGCTCAGATCTCTTCGGGCTCCTAGAGCCCCAGATTTTCTAAAATCTGGGGACTTTGAGTAAGGGTAGGGGCTTGCTCAAAACTGTGTACAATGAAATCTGGGGGTGATAAGCAATGGTAGTGGCTCGCTCAAAATGGTGTACACTAAAATCCACGGAATCCAAATCCACAAACGGAACAACGGTGTATGTTCCAAGCATGCGGGGTTGGGCGCAGGCTGTCGTCGCGGGCTGCCGTAACATCGGGAGGCCTAATCGCCGGCCCAGAGTCGTGGACGAGACGAACTCTGTGTGGTGCTGGCAGAGAGTATTCAACCATATCTCCTGCGACTAGCGGTCTCGAGGGAGCCCTGTTCCGTTAAGTGCAAGCTGTTATCCTGATATGGTCCCTTTCTTGCTTTTACAGCTGCCTGGAGGCCAGAAGCTGCCGTGGCAACACCTCATAATGACTGCGTTCAGGTTGCCCAGCAACCGATCGGGAGGCATCGCCGGGTAAGTCCTGTTGAAATTCCAGGCACTTGATAGTGACTGCATCTTTCTGATTTCTCTCACTTATTCAAAACCTGACTTTTCTCTTTTAGCGACGGGTTCCACGCATAATGCGAAGGATCTGGACGCGGTTGTGCAGCTGCATCCGCCCCCAGGCGGAATGAGCTGGCAGCTGGAGGGAAAGCCAGGGTCCCGGGGAATGCTGGGATGATACATCGCTGGGTGTATCTCCCTGCCCCCTCCCCTACCTTTACCCAAGGTCCCTAGATTTAAGTGTACGTAGTTCTGAGCGAGTCCCTAGATTTTAGTGTACGCAGTGTTGAGCAAGTCCCTAGCCTTACTCGAAGTCCCCAGGTTTCAGTGTACAGAGTTTTGAGTGAACTTCTACTCTAAAGTCCCCAGGTGTTCGTGTACAGAGTGTTGCTTGAACCCCTACCCTAAAGTCCCCAAGTTTCTGTGTACAGAGTTTTGAGTGAACCACCACCCTAAAGTCCCCAGATTTCAGTATACAGAGTTTTGAGTGAACCCCCACTCTAAAGTCCCCAGATTTCAGTGTACAGAGTTTTGAGTGAACCCCCACCCTAAAGTTCCCAGGTTTCAGTGTACAGAGTTTTGAGTGAACCTCTTCCCCTACTCAAAATCTCAAGATTTCAAGTGTGTATATTTTTGAGTAAACAAGATACCAATAAAGTAGTCCTAGTCACATCAAGTGCCTTTTTTGCTTACCATAGATCTTCAGCAAGGTTAAACGCGGGAGGGGGACTGGTGGGACTATCGCAGGGGGTTAAGCAAGTTGAACCTTAGCAACTGCGATCTTCGGGCCTGGTTCCTTAGCAGAAGTCATGAGAGGCCAGAGAATCAATGGGAGGCCAGAGTGGTAGCTGGACTGTCAGACTAGCGAGCAACCGCCGGCCACAGCGCCATATCTGAGGGGACGAGAGCTTAGGAGATTATCGGAAGCGGAAGGCAGTCAGGAAATGGTGCGCTCTGATTGCCTCGAGTTCTCGTGGGGGCTAAGACTCGCAGTAGGGGCTCCACCTTGAGACGGGCGTAGCCGGCCACTGCATGTGTACTCGTTGACAGCGATGACTTTTTGCGCGAGGTCGTATGCGCCAAGTGAGTCACTGCATGACAATGCGAGGCGCCATACGCGATTGGAAGAAAGTAGTTAAGCTGTTTGAAACCGCGAATACACCTGAGGTTTAGAAAGAACAAAGACTGCAGTAGGCATCGTGGTATACGAGGAGAGAGAGTTAGTAGACTTGCTTTTTATCTACCGCGGCCAAACGTGTTGCCACGCTTGGCAATCATAAACAGAGCATTCTGTATGTATAAGGAGAGCCTGATCACAGTGGCTTAAGATAATAGGGAAGACCTGTAAGAGTCTGCTGCGCTGACTCACTCTGCTTTCGCTCTACTCCGCGCGCACTATCGGCCTCTCCCATGAAATCGACCCACTCGCCGCTTCATACGCGCGTACGCTCAAAGGTAATTGATACATCCGCCTCATTTGATTGGCGGCAGCCGACAAAGCACTCATCTCGCAGCCAAATTTGCACTCACACATGCACACAAATTTGCGGACACATCTGGCGAGCACACGCAGATGGCAGTTGGCGCACAACATAGCCCTTGTACTGTTTACTTTTCGGCAGTAAATTTTTGTCCACCAACACGGTCTCACTCGCGTTGTGATTTGGGGAATGCTTGTCGACACTACCGCTCGCGACAGACCCCTTGCCGTTGCTTCCCTGTTCCGTGTGGGAAGCGAAAAAATCGGACGCCGGGGGGGCGAGGAATAGTATCTTCTCTACACACAGGTAGTCGAGACTAGGATGGAGGAAGCTGACTGCCCGACAAACGTACGTCCGCAACCCAGGGGAGCAACATCCGAATTGAAGGTGATTGGTCAGACCTGGTGCGCACGTGCAAGCATTCGCGAGAGGTGGGAGGTTGCCCCTTTACGAACTGTCTCTCCTCTCCTACGCCTGGGGGGTTAAGACCAATTGCCCTTGAAGGCCAGATTGATACGCACTTACTTATTCACTAGCTCCTGTGGAGTAGGATACATGGGCCGAACAACGCGGTGCCTGGGAAAAAGTTTCCATGAAAATATACCGGCCTGGTTAGGTCAAACAGTGATATCGTATTTTCGGCAGTGATATATTTGACTATTGCTACCTCCGACCCGCCCAAACTCGACAAAATTTAAATTTTAGTACCCTGGCAAAATGATTCACAAAAAATATTCTTCAAAAAAGATATGTTACTTGCGCTTTGTATTTAAAACTGCTTTTGCCTGCACTAAATCCGAAGTGCCCGCATAAACTATCAAAGATGGTAGAGGAGGTTGGTACGATAATGGAACCTTCTTCTAAGAGTTGGTGAGATAATAACGTCCTAGGATAACGGTGGAATAGTCCGAGTCCAACTTGATAGCAAAACGGATGCTTAACAGGTCCATTTTGTGGTGGTGCGTCCAACTTTCCGGATCGTCAACAGCACGCACGGAAGTCTTCGGCTGGCAGTAAATCCCGTTCACCATCGTGTTGGCAGCCGGGTCTGCCTGCGAATTAAGGATCAGTAACAGTGAGGTACTCGAAGAGGATGGATCGGAACGCGGCACCACAATCAGTCATGGGTGTGGGTGCGAAACCAAGGATCGCACCCCAGCTACTAATGAACCCTTTGACCACTGTTTAAACTGTGGTAGCACTTTGCCATACTTGATCTTGTTCACACCTACCTCATACTTTTATTTGTACTCAAATATCTCTGCACTAATTCTATTAGTTTTGCATTTCTGTAACTCGGATTTATCGCCTTTGTTTAAGTTGGTGAACACACTCCAACTAGTTTGAATTACCATTATTAGTAGCGGACACCTTGATCTTATTATTGATCTTCACTATAGGGGGTACGCATTCGTGTTCGTCATATTCAGGGTATTGCACTCGGCTTAGCTTGACGTGCTCTTAGCGTGCAATCGCGCCATCGATGGTCTTTCTCATCAGCTATAAATGGTGACCAGATAATTGGACGCGCCAGCCATCTGGTAGCCTGCAGTTCACGCTTCTCTAAGCCAAACAATTGTCAGCTAAGGCCGCCAAACATGTACTGTCTCTGTAGCTCAACGCCTTCATGACGACACAGATGAGATCATTCAGAGCAGGCGAGAGCAGTTTTCGGCATGCCTCGGGCCAGACGCAAACTGACGAGCGGCCTCCACGATGGCTTCAATCCACTGTGGCTTGACCTCAATGCTTCCAATGAGGTTCCCGCGTTAGTGGGCTAGCCCTTTTCACATTGCTGGCACCACAAACGACAATGTGGTGTCTGGACACAGGCCACAATGCGGTGTTTGCCCCACCCACCTTACCCTCTGGGGAACAGCTTGCACTTGTACGAGCAAAACGCCGCCTACTTATTCTTCTAATACATCTGTACAGAATATACGCTGCCAACCAAGCTGGCCTTAACATAACTTATCTCCTCTCCTAAGGAACAGGGCTAACGTTAGGGTTAACCTTCTTAACCTTAACACTCCCTGATAAATCGAATGCCACGCCTTTCGCTTCGCATATTTTTCGCGCGTTCCTGCCACAACCATGACCGATGACCGAGGTGGCATATCAGACATGGAACTTTCCAAAGCATTTTCCGTCATGCAGAAGGATATGGCATGCTTTAAAACGGAATTAGTGGAACTGAAGTCACGTTTGCATATTCTAATGCATGGCTCGATATCGGAGACGACTGAAAGCCGAGAAGAGGCCAAGACGAAGAAAACAGAGGAGGTTTCCGTACTCCATAAGCAAACTACAGCAGAACAAGTTGTGGAACTCGACCTAGTCAAAGAGTCGGAAATCCATGAAAATTTAAAAGGCTTGGGGATCGAAGCCCGTACGTTGGGCCATCAGGCAGACGATGTCGCCACTAGACAAGCAGACCAAAATAAAGGGACTGAACATTTTGCTTACTCAAGGTGTGTCGTGCTTAACACAGGCCCAAAAACCAAGCAGGTGGTGTCTAAGATACCAGTAAGAACTAGTCTGGTTGCGTCTCCCAAAAAGCCTAAGACGCCACCGACTACCACACAAAAAGGTGGCCTTGGCACAAAAGAGGAGCTGTCGGGTCCTCCCAATTATCAAATGCCGGAGCTTAGGAATCTCACAGCCCAAGTCAAGGATAGCCACACGTCGGTAGGGTCCACTAATAAACCTCATAGCCCGTTATTTAATCGCATTCAGTGCATCGTCATACAAAGCATGCCTGAATCTTCTTCGGAGACCCCAAAGAATAGAATTGACCATGATATGGATTTATTCCGCGGATACATTTAACTTCTCCTACATGAAAATGAAGATATGGTGGTTCCCGTCCTAAAAGCATTCAGAATGGGCCTGAAGAAGGCTCCATATACGGACTCGGGTTAACCCAGACCAATAAAATTTATACTCAAGCACGAAGAACAAGCGAAGCTACTGTTGAACAGGAAGTCGCAACTACGGAACAAGTATCCAACGGTTTTTTTTTCAGTGGGAGTACTCGCCGGTCGAGAGGGAGAAGTGGAGGGCACTGAAAACCGAACTCCACAGGAGATCCAATGCGGGCGAAAGGAACCTGCGAAAAATGAACGGGAAAATCATCACCGCCCAGAGGTCATTCCTCTGGAGACAGCCAATAACACTGAGTTTTTCAGACAAAAAGCAGACCAAAACTCAGGCAATAAAGTAGCTGATTCGCAGAGACCTTCCGGCTCCCTCGACCCACAAATCGCTCAGAACTCTATGCCGGCGAAGCTGCGCATTCTTTATACGAACGCACAGAGTTTGCTTCAGAAGATTGACGAGCTCAAAGTTCGTATAGCTGACTTACAGCCGGATATCATATCCATTACGGAGACCTGGCTTCAGGCCGACGTAATGGATGCCGAAATTGTATCCGGAGAGTGCCAAGTTTTTCGTCGGAACCGGATACATAGGAGGGGAGGAGGAATAACAGTGTTTGTCAAGAAGGGCATCATTGCGTCAGAACGCAAAATTGGTTCCTCTCATGATTGTTAAGTGCTATGGCTTAAACTGAAATTGCGTGGTGCACCCACTTTAAATTTCATGACTGCTAAATCAATCTCCAGAGGGTGGCGAGACCTTGTTTGGACTAATGCGTGAACTGGCTCAAAATGAAAATGCGCTGATCACTGGAGATTTTAACGCCCCACTGATTAACTGGGAGGAGCTTTCAGTTAAGGGTACTCATGAGTCTTCGAGCTCCAGATTCTTAAAGCTGACGGGGGACCTCTCTCTCTCGTGCAGAATGTTGGATTCCCAACGAGAATAAAAGAAGCACAAACAGCGAACTGTTTGGACCTCGTATTATTGAAAGACCCGATTCATACAAGCGAAATTAGGTCAACTGCGCCTCTTGGAAAGAATGATCATGTCATGATCCTGTGGGAATATGCTTCGAACACCAATCAACCGAGAAATACGGAGGTTCGGTTAGACTACTGGCGCGGAAATTACACCGCAATGAGAAATGAACAAGCAGCAATAAATTGGTATGACATTCTAACCGGTAGTCCGGATGCCGACTGGAACATTATCAGGGATCTTATAAGCGAAGTTATGCATCGAAACTGTCCGCTGAAAAAAGTACAAAAGGCAAGCAGACTCCCTGGTTAACGCAAGATCTGAAGAGCCAAATAAACCACAGGAACACACTCTGGAGAAGGTACGCATCAACATGCCAGCCTTCACACTACGAAGAATTCCGCCAAAAGCGGAACGAGGTAAGATCAAACATTCAAAAAGCGCGGAAAGACTACGAAGTGACAATTATCGAGCGGGCCGTAGCGAAGCCAAAGGTGCTCTACGAATGCATCAACAGCAGGCTAAAAAACAAAGACAGAGTTGCAGTACTAAAAGGTGAAAAAAAACGAGGAAATTATAGACAATCTCGAAAAAGCAGAACACCTTAGGGGCAATTTACTAAATTGGGTAGGAGATTTTCTCATAGGCCGATCGCAGTCCGTATGCGTCAGAAACGCAAAAACCTCTTCAGTGCCAGTTGCGAGTGGAGTGCTTTAGGGCTCCTTTCTTGGGCCACTATTGTTCCTAATCTACGTCAACGACTGTAAGCATGGACTGGTCAGTAATGGAGTCTTGTTTGCAGATGATATTAAGATATGGCAACCCATCAGATAGGCTTATGATGAACAAACTCTGCAAGAAGGACTTGACCGCCTAGGTGAATGGTCCAAAAATGCTGAATGCGGTTTGACTTTGAGAAGTGTGTCACATTGCGACTCAAGACGAAGAAAGTGAGCGCGATGGATGATTCACACAACTACGCACTCGATGGAAGGTGCCTGTCGAACGTCAATGGACAAAAAGATCTGGGTATGGCTATTGTGCCATACCTGAAGCCGTCTTTACAGTGTGTTAGGGCTGCCAAGAGGGCGAACAGTGTTACGTTTGCCATTAAGCGAACTTTTGTCGACATAGACAAAAAAAACTATTCGGCAAAATCTATGGAACATTTATTCGCTGACATCTGGAGTATGGCATTCAGGCGTGGCGACCATGGATGCACAAAGATAACCAGATGCTGGAAAGAATTCAGCGAAGAGCAACGAAAATTTGAAGGGCCTTAAGTCTTCATCTTACGAATGTAGACTAAAAGCACTTCACGTTTTCCCCTTTGAGTATAGACAAATCCCGGCGACCTCATACAGACGTACCACCTCGTGAGGAATCGGGAGTGTGCCCTGAAATTTGATGACTTTTTCGCCTTCGCCACTTCAACCAACCTCCGTGGGAATTCCCTCAAACTGCGGGGAACCCTATCCCATCTAGAGGTCTGCAAGCAGTCATTCTCACAACGAGTCATCGGTGCCTGGAACGGACTGCCCGAGGACGTCGTAATGGCGAACTCCACAGATGCGTTTAAACGGAAACTGGATGAACATCTACTTAACAGTTACCGTTCATATGTACAAGGAAGCAGGAATAATGTACGCCCCGGAAATACCTGTAGATAACATTTTATATTTGTATATGCTACTCACTATTTTAAAGTAGCACATTTTATGTTGGATATATTATGCACACAAGAGACAATTCTGAATGCTCTCATGCACACGTTAAATTTTGCACATGCATATATGTTACTCACTGTTTATAATGACATATTTTATGTTGGATATTTCATGCATACTTTTTCAATAGGGTCTTTAAAGGCATTTCCTACTCCTCTAAATATACTGAAATATACTGAACTACTCAGCAACTATTACAAGGAAACAAAATTTCATGGACTTATCCAAGCCTTGCCGCTCCAAGTTATACCTCGGGAACAATTGTTCGGTAAGACTCCATCTACTGAAGATCCTTACATCGAGTTAAAGGCGGAGCTTCTAGGCCTTCATTCTATGTCCAATCGTCGGCGATAGCATCAAATGTTTCGTTAAGAATCTCTGTGTGACAGAAAACCCAATGAACTCCTCGAAGGATTGCAAGCTCAAAACAGACGACACGCTATTTGAAGAGATTTTTTAGAGCGACTACCCATCGATCTCCAGAAGGTTTTGGCGGCCGGCTCAGAGGGCCTCACGGTCTCAGGCCTGTCCGAGATGGCCGACAGGATGGTGTAGGTGCGGAGGTCCCAGCGACTATCTGTCGCCTAGATTTCAACTGCCCCACCTTGGGATGCGCAGGAACAACTTTTGAAGCAGATAGCCGCCACGTTAGACGAAATGGCTTCCCCAATGCTCAAAATTTCTCGCCCCACCTCTTGTCACTCATCGGTCCTCGCCGTTTCGTTCCAATGCCCGACCACTTACCGATGGTCTGTCATTATCATGTGAAATGCGGCGCACCGGCCCGAAAGTGTTCGTTTCGCTGTATTTTCAAGTCAACACAGACAAACATGTGTGCCAGAGAATAGACGCGACCGTATTCTCGGTTCTTTGGGCTCTGGTTGCACCTTCGGCAAAAGTAGCTTATGTAGCCCGGCTCATATACCCCTACTCCCAGCATTTTGTCCTGTAAAAACAATGTTTTAGAGTTCTTTGGGGTAGGGAAATAGGATAGGCAGAGAAGGAAATTTTTAGAAGTAAGTTTAAAATGAAAAAATGCAGTCGAAGTTGCTTCCCGCGGCCGCTGGGAGCAGGTTGTTCCGCATGTAAATTGAAGGTGTGCGCAGTGCTTGGCGCCGCGGACTATACTAATCTAACTCCAGAACGGTAAATTGGACCACAGGTAAGTTGAAGTAGATGACCTTCTAACCACAATTTATTTTTTTCGGGAAATTCAAGAAACCTGCAATTTTATAATCAGGTTTTTCCGCAATAAGTTAAATGATAACACAGATTTTGAAAATTTTCAGATATAAATCAACAACACTTCTAAACACAGTAAAATAAAAATGCATTTAACATTTATTTACGTATAGTCCACTGCGTGTACTAATTTCCCGCCCATAACCAGCGTTTTCGTAGGAAAACATGTAGGTTGTAGGGAATAATGAGTGGGGCTACATAAGCTACTGTTGCCGCACCTTCTACGGCATTTTGACTCGCAAACGTTTTCTTGTTAATACTGGGGTTTCTCCCACTCTAGTCGACTACAGCAGTCCCAACTCTGGACTCCATCTCCAAGTTTTTACCTCCTCTTTTTATTTCCACATTTGGCAGCCTATCACTGACCCTGGCCATCGAGCTGCGAAGAACTTTCTCCTGCACTTTTAGGAAAGCCGATCCCCTTAACGCTCTCCTTGGCAGCGACTTCCTGACCAATGTTGACCTCCTCGTAGACTGTCGGCGTTCCCGACTTGTTGATCGCTCTACCAGTCTGTATGTTCCCAGGTTGACTCTCTTCACGACTCCCGGCGGCCTAAATTAACTGAACACACATATTGCTTGTCCATACCGGGAGCTTCCTCATCAGTATCAGAGCATCACTAGCTACCAATTTCGCAGTGGCGAGGTTCAACACGGTATCCGGCATCAAATCCGTACCTCTCAGCCTCCTGCTTTCGCTCGGCCGGGGTGACTGGCAACCTCCCGCCTGCAGGTCGCGAAGGCCACACCGGGCGATTGGCGACCCTATGCGGCCCATCGAGCCCTCAACAACGAGACAGTTCCCAATCGGTACCCAGTTTTCATTTTCAGGAATTTGCCGGAACCCTTTTCGGAATAGAAGTTACCTCAAAGATTGCCTTGGGTCGTGTATTTAATCAATCCCTGTTGCTCCAGAGGATGTCCCCAAAACAGCTAAACCTCAACCCGTTGGCTTGTTCGAGTTTATCCGCATGACATTCGGTCTTCGTAAGGCTACCTAAACATTCCAGAGGTTCATCGACCTGGTATTATATGGACTGCGTTTTTATACACATACATGGATTACAACTTTGTGGCTATTGGAATTGCGGGAGAACGTAAACAACAGCTAGCCTTGGTTTCTGATCGCCTTAACAGGTTCGGTGTCCTTATTAACCTCTCCAAGTGTGTTTTTGGTAGGCCTACACTCGAATTCCTCGGCCATCACGTTGACTCCTGCGGCCTGAGTCCTCTGCCCTCCAGGGTAGAAGCGATTCATGATTTCTTTCCACCCAACTCCAAGTGTCAGGTGCGACGATTCGTGGGCATAGTGTACTTCTATCACCGGTTCCTCCCAAACAGTGCCCACGTTATGCTGCCATTACCCAGTGTGCCGTCTGGTCCCCAAGGTCCTCTTGAACTCGCTGGGAAGTATTGACTGCTTTCAAAAGAATCACGACCGCCCTTGCCGACACCACATTGTTCACGCGTCCCGCTCCCAAACTTCAGCTATCCTATATGCGATACGCTTCGACCGTATCCGTGGGTGCAGCCTTGCAACAACATATGCCTGGTTCGGATCAACCGTTAGCCTTCTTCTCGAAGAAACTCTTGTCCGCTGAGACACGCTATAGCATCTTTTACCTTTTCTCGCAATTTACCTGGCAGTGAAGCATTCCCGACACTCGAAGATCGGGATTTAACTATCTTCACGGACCACAAGACGCTTACGTTTGCTCTTCGATCTAGTCTTCGGTCTAGGCCCTTTGGCATACTTCATTTTACTCACAACTTTGTCGTACCTTCATTTCTACACAACTTGCTAGACTAATTCTATTCGATACGCATTTCTGTAACTTTTATTTAACGCCTTTTTAACTTGAGTGCAAAAATGGTACCCGCTACGCTCCAATTGGTTTGCTCCTCGAGGGGGTACCGAGTCGATCTCGTCATATTCAAGTTATTGGATTCAGCTTAACTTGACCTGTTCTTAGCGTGAGATCACATCATCCAGTTCTCTTCTCATCAGCTATGAACCCTCCTTATTAGGAAGAGGGATATCCTCCAGACACGGTGAGAATCGAGCCACATAAATTAGGGAATAACAACAATAAGTGGATAGAGACAGGGCCTGTGATATCCGGATTGACGTGGCTGAAACTTGGTTCGGCGCTGAGGAGGATGCAGTTGAGAGCTCTATTGTGCCATTGGATTAAAATCCATGGAAAACAGATAAACAATGTTGCCGGTTTCTGTTCATCTTAGACCTGAAGAAGCTGTCGGAAACCTGCTTGCCGGCAGCTCGGCTTGCAGGCAGAGATAGGTTACGCAGGGAGGAGAAGAGATTGCGTCAGTGGGATAACGGCACAAACGGGCAATCAGATTCGGTAGAGTTATCGCAGAGAAGGTTACCGTTATCAGTAGTCAGTGGCTATTTTGGCGATGGAGTCCGGGAGTCACAGGATAAACCAATCTGTCGTTGATTTGCAGCCACCTCAACGAAGTCCATCCCGGAAGTGAGTTTCAGATAAGCAACGGAAAGTCTGGATACTGCGCTAGCTGTGGTGACTAGTTCCACATGAAGTGGACTTGCGAACGCTTGTCGTGACTAGCTCGAGTCCAAGTGCACTTATGAACGCTACTAACAGTGTCTGCTGTACTCAAGAGGTATTTTAGTGCGGGAACCCATTGAAAAATAAATCGTTGCAGACAGGATTCTGGAATCGATATACAGAGAATGACTAAATTTTATTTCGATACCGATCCAATACACCCATTTCCACTAATGTATGGGATAACGTTGGCGGCAGACTTGGCACCGTTTCGGTTCACACAATCAACGCCTAAGGTGCACGGCAAGGCATTTTAATGACAGCACCACTCCAAGAATCCAGTGGGCAACCACAATGCCAATTTCACACAAAAGCCTGAGCGCAGGGAATTATAAAAGCTGCATGTGTAAATCACACGTGACGCTCAGTCGCTGTTTCCAGGTGTCTAATGCTTGCAAATGCGACCGACAAAAAACCATCGACTTTTTAGGCAAATGACAATCAACAAAAAGCATGCCATCCCGTGTATATAGACATTCATCCACTCCTCCGTCTGAGAACTGGCATGACGTCTCTTAGGCATATGACCACTTGACAGACAGTCCAAAATCCCATTTCCTCTGTATTTGGAAAAAACATCATTATACGCGAATTATCCTCGCAGACAAATATTCAGATTTGTTTCACAGCTTCGTCTCATTTCATTCGCCTTGAGCTGTAGCCCCTTCTGGTATGATAGCGATCGGATGCGTTTCGGGTACCATAACATCTTGAAAAATAAGTCGCAAAACACGTTGATCTGGCAATTTTCTGGTCAACTGTAGGTTTGGTAGTTTACATAGGGTAAATTGCAAACCCCAGCTCGCGTCTAAGGACGCAGGAGTGAGATTTCATCAACCAGACGAGAGACCCTGTGATGGAAATGGAAAATATACCAACTTAAGCTTCGACTGCTGAATTCGTGCCGCCTGATGCCAGAATTAGTCGACATGTGAGAGTCGCTTTAGGCTGTACATGGGACAAATTGTGTTTTTAGACTGATTGTGTTGCAGAACCTAACATCCATTCGGGAGCGTGGTGCCCTGTATACACAGGTATGCCCTATCAGTGGCAGTCGAGTGTGTTACGACGGCCTAACGAACAGCCTCAGCAAGCAGTTAACTTGCAAACATGTAGCCGCGCCCACAGTGGGCTATCGATCGGCCTACACGCGAACGAACGCATCGTGCAGTCAATCAATCAATCGATAAAGCGAAATTCGAATTACAGTCAGCCGTTGAGTCACCAGCCAATCCTACCGGCGACTTTTACAGGAAAGAAGCTGATTGGCTCAACGGACAGCAAGTTACACGGTTTGTTGTCCTAAATATGTTGTACCTCTTGCACTAAAAGACTTCTGCCGTTGCACACTTCGTGTTGCGTTCTTCTTTTGGGAACTCACACGAGGCGTTGTTGGACGGTGATATCTCGGCCTGGGCTTCCGGTAAAACAGAGTGTTGGACACGTGATCAGAGCTGGCAGGCGGTATTCGGTTTGCGCTACTATGTATAGTGCCGAACAGTGTGCTCCCAAAATGGTTTGCGTAATTGATGTGCTGGACCAACACGGAGGCCAGATCAGGATATATCAGACGTTATTTGGGCTGCGCTCCGATAAAAAATACCGGTCATGGGGAGCTTGATGGCACACATAGGACCGGGTTCGGTCGGGTCTGCGAAGTAAACTGGATCGTCGCTGGCGGTTCGGAAATCAAAGGGTGCCTCGGATCTACACCGCCAACGCCCAAGTCCTCTCGACAACGCACCTTCCCCCTGCAAATAGCTCTGGTTGGACATCTCGGGACAGAATGCAACATCACCCCGATGACATCAAATTCTACATAGGCAAACACTCCTAGATCCCCCCTTCGTTCCCCCCTACTTCAAACCCCACGATGATGACAACCCCACCAGCGATTCTGCAAGTACGAGCTGAAGAACTAAAGCCACTCCAAATTAAACCAACGATCTACGAGAAAATCGACCAGAACCGACCGACAGACTTAGCAAGCATTGTCCATGCAACGAGGAGGCGTAAACGAAGTAAAAAATAAATAGTATAAATGACATAAGGACATAACGAAAGTTAGGAGGTATAAGAAATCAAAATAATTACAAACTAGACCAAAGGCGCGAAGGAGTGCGGGGGGTCTAGAACTTGGAACCTATTCGGTTGAAAGCTGAATACGGCAGGCGCATAAATTCGGGGACCAGACGGGAGAGCCTGGTTCGGCCAGTAGTTTCCAAGAGAAAGGCCAGTGACCGCAGGCTGGTGGGCGGCTTGCCATCAATGTCCCGGATGCCCATCGCCAGCGCGGTGTCCGCCACGAATATCACGCGACTGGATCGTGCCAACAATTTCTCCCTTGGTTCAGCAAGCAGGTGCGCGATGACGATACCCGTCAGTTCGGGGGATTCACCTAAAAAAAACAGAAAGTCGCGCTCAGCTGTGGGCATGAGACGGAACGTCGCCATCACTGTGACGTGAATCTTGGCAGAGCCGGACCACGCGATGGTCTTCACAATTCAGATCAGCATGCTGTCGTCACATAACTCGAAACGTGTCAGGAGACAAAAACGGAGATGAGGAGGAAAAACTGCCCTTACTGCAGAGCACTCTACAAATCCGCACGCTAGACCCTCACGGCCGCCAATCTCAGGCTGAGAATTTGGGTTTCAGTGGATACCAACCAAATTGACTTAACGTGCTCCCAATGTTATTTAATGTACTCGGAGGAAGGGATCTTTAAATTTCTGCAAGGAAGTTTTGCACCAATACTTGGTGGCTTGGATAACTCTCAGTCCTTCTCAGGACTGATGAGAAGGCGAATAACAACTGCTATGGTAAAGCTCTGCCCTAACCTTATCAGTCTTCTCTGACTTCTGATTTGGGAAACGTTCTGTTATCAACTTCGTCATTTCTCGAAAAGTGCCTAATTTTGGCCGCCAAGGATTCATTATTAGTATCAATTAATTGTGGGGAAGAAAGGCGAACGCCTTTGAACTCCCTATTGATAAAAAATAATGGTAAATAAATTAAATAGAAAGAAAAATTTAAAAGTACGTCAATTACTTGCTCCGGAAAGACACCACAGTGGTTAGGTAGTCGAAATAGTAACAAAACAAGACAAAATGATGACTAATCACAATCACGAGCGTTTTTACACAGTCTGTATGTGGCGTGTATTGATGCATGTCCAGTCTACTCTTAAATTAATCGACACAGTTAGAGAGGGCCGTACTCCCAACATACAGATACGTGGAAAGGTAGGCATACCGATAAATATAAGTGTGAAGTCAAAGGCGTTGTTTGGGAAATATAATTAATTGCGTAAATGTTTGAGACTGGTGCCCCAGCTCGTCGTCAGACGCAGAGTAAGGCAAGTGTGTCAAAAAATACAGCTTAAATCGTGAGTACATGGGGAAATCGATAATGGAATGGCACTTGCGCCAGTAGGCTGTCGCTGTGTATCTCCTCTCGTTCGGATTTGCTCCCTTCGTTCCCATTTCTGCTTGAGAATTTCGTACGTGCCATCCAACTCAATATGTCAGCTAATGCATGAGGTGTCTGAGTGCATGGTCTCGAAGAATTCTCGGTCTTTCTTAACAGGGCATACAGCGAAAATACGAGTTTTGTCCCACACGAAGGGCTAGGAGTACAGACAGACGTAAATTAGTGAAAAAAGACAAGGAAGACTGGAATTGTCATTTCTAGCGTGTTAGTCATCATCAGCCATCCACACCTAACCCTAGATGGAACACCACCAAATGGTAAGGGAGTTGGACATCAAGGCGCGGATTCGAGCCTTGGGGTTGAGCATGACTATCTGATGACGTCTAATAAACGAGAAATAGTTGTTCCAGTGTCCCCGTCTTTGCCGATAGTGTCCTTCTGCATAACAGACAATAAAATTGCAATGTCAGTTTCGAACTTCCTTGTCAGAACCATTCAGCCTTAGGCCACAATGCCGCGGTAATGAGCACCCATCACTGCGGCGAGTAACTTATTCTGGGCATAAGTAGATGACTACAGTAGTCGCCGATTATTAAGCCCACCTCGGGCCCAGACCAAATTGGGCTTAATAAGCAGCGGGCGCACTTACCGGAGAGTCCTAGTTCTTGATTAGAAACCACAGTATAGGCACTACACATTACATACATACGTACCGTATTATGTGTAGACCTTCGATATGTACAAGAAAAGAATGCTGTTTGTCTGAATTTTACGTAATAACAAAAACAAAAAATGATTTGCGACACGTAACAGCTGCGCACGTAAAGAGATGAGAATCACACTCTATCCTGTTGGCAAAATGGGCTTTTTAGCTGGCGAATGGGCTTATTAGCCGGTGGATTTTGCTATGTAAAATTCCGTCCCAAGCTGACTTGGGCTTAATGCGCGGCTGGGCCTATTAACCGTGGACTTAACCGGCGACTACTGTACAAAGACGCCTGGTATCACAGTTAATTAAGACCAATATGGCTTTGACGGGTAAGAGGCTGATTGCTGATGGAATACGGAAGCTCGGCTTCGCTGTTCTACGTCGCGACCGGTAGGGCATGAGCCAGTAACTCATTTTCAAGTGGTTGCCGATGCAGGTGACGATACTGGCAAAGGAGATATAGAAAAGACAGTTGGAGGTTGTCTTAGTCTCTTGACTTGCGCATGAATATAACGACGAAATGGCAGTTTCCGACCTGTAAAATGCAAATAGGGAGGGAGGGAGCGAGAGCAGAGAAAACGGAAAGCTTACCTCTTTTTTCTAAGACTGTAGATCCGATACCCCGTTTGTCTGCAATCTGGACCATGTGTTCTGTTTTGACTATACCAGGCCAGAGCGAAAGTACCGCGATATTTTTATTTTTCTCACGGAGTTCGTGGGCCATATCGACAGCCATACGATCCATCGCCGCTTTGCCTGAAGGAACAGAATAAATGTGTGTGCGGTTGTTGAAAAAGCAGCAAATATCGCAATTTAAAGTCAGTAGACTATTGTACAACAACTGCTATCAGAAACGAAAAGCAGGAACAAGCATAAATACCCTGCACAGACGACCTAACCAAACGGCCAATCACACCATCAAATTGAAATGCAGGGTCTTCCAACTCCGAGAGCTTATGAAACGCGATCAGAGCTCTACCCACGTCCGGGACCCACTAAAAACGTGCTTCGAGGCTGACAGTTTGTCAGACCATGGAGCTGATCGTTGGCAGTTTTTTTAGTGGCCGCTAGCGGCCACTGAGGGAACTCGTGATCGCGGACTCATCATGCCGTCGCTCGCCAAGGTTACAGACTGCCCATAACACGCACTTTTGTGTGAACGACCGCGCGCTGACAACCTCTCGCTCAATGTCGGACGCGAACTACTAAGACACCCAGTCTCCGCCGCGCGGACGCCAGTGCGTAACCTCGTGCGGTCCAATCAATCAGCTTCAAGGCTGCATAATAAAAGGAAAGCTTTCGCTGGCCGCTCGGATAACTGCCACCAGAGATCACTTTGGACCCAACCCGACTAGGGAGAGGATGCACTAATCCGAGAACAAATCTCCTCCTAACTATTCTACCACCCTTCTGTACAGAATACATTGTGCCCACCATTCTGGCTTTCCCATGAGTTATCTCTCCTCTGAAGGAACCGGACCTGGACGATCGCAGTTGTTAGGGTTACCCTCATAAACTTAATACTCCTCGATAGTTCCATAACTTGAGAACGAGGGCATAACACGAACAAGCATGCAACAGGTTCTTCCAGTTCGGAACCAAGAAGGGTACCCTAGGCAAGTCAGCCAAGTGATGGCTTACGTTAATAGGGCAGACCCTTGCCGCTGCAATCTCTAGGCGGGGAGAGACGTGACACACCATATGGTAGGAAGAATGTATTCTGTGCAGAGGCAGTGAAGAACAGACTGGAGGAAGTTGACAGTCAGAGTCCGAAGTGTGAGGGGGCGGAAGTCATCGCAGCGTCTACAGCACGGTCATGTGTGAGGCAAGCGTATTTGGGGTGCTAGTGCACTTGCTAACAGCCGCAAGAGATTGAGTGTTAGCGCAGTTTTCAGCATCTGTGATTGGCTGTCCCAGAGGCAGACCGAAAATTGCAATCACGTGACCTCATGCATGGCGCGGCGCCGAGGAGGTGGAAGAGACTACAGGGTCCCTACGGACTGTTCTAGGGTATGCAGCACCAGAAAAGAGTAAGCTCAAGAAATCCTCAAGGCCTCCTGGCCAAGCTGCTGGTAACAATGCAAGTTAAGAACAGATAGCTGTCGAGTTGCAAAAATAAAACAATTCACAAGGCCTACCAACACCGTAAGCGACACTGAAAGCATATTTTAGACCGCCAAGGGATGAGATGTTGATGATGAGGCCCGGACGCTGACTGTCGCTCGGCCGGGACTCCTCCTCCTTCCCGCTAACCTGCGTTTCCTTCTCATTGTCGGTGGTCAACTCGCCGCGATACTCCAGCATCATTCTCGTAGCCAGAGTAGCACAGATGTAGTGGTTTCGTAGTCCCACCCGATTCACAATGTCTCAGGCGGTTGCAGCTGCCGTCTCATCTGCTCCCAGCTCCCAGTAACCCTTACCCAGGTGTGACACAGTGTAAGTGACCGCCGAGTAGGCGTTGTTTACCAGCAGGTCAAGGCGACCCTTCTGCTCAGAGCGAATACGTGAGAAGAGACTCAGTACCTGGCTGTCGTCGGAGTGGTCGACGGCCACGGGAATAGCCACCTGGGTGGAAAAGAAAGAGAATAAGATGGGGGGAGGGGGAGTAGTAATGTAGATTTTGACTAAAAATTTTGAAACATTTTACTGAAAAAAAGGAAAGTAAATTAAATTTAAAATATGCTGCATGTGCTGGGGACGTGTCCATTCCCACGATGAATCAGCACTCACAAAGGCAGCCCCACTGTCTGGCCAGCGATGTCTCCTCAACTCTGATTGGTCCATGTCTGATTGGACAGTGCCTCGACGCAGACGCGTAGCCTCTGTGTGACAATTGCTTGCTCTAATTTGCTTTGTGTGAATATACACTGTTCCTTTTCTCTTCTTTCTCTCGTACGGGCCTTGAGAACAGCCGCCGGGCTACCTCACTGCTCGTGCCAATTACGAGTACCAGGCGCGGGTCATAACAGCATGCATTTCCGGAGTAGGTTAAGCGTTTAGACGCCTAAAATGGATAGACTAGATTTCCGTTCTCACGTTTCATGCGTTAGGTCACAACTGTATGCTAATTGACACGAGTGCGCAAAATGACAAAAGCGGTACCTAGGCACTAAGTTACTCGCCATCTCTGTCCGGTGGAGGATGCGGAATGTCCTTGGATTTAAAGGAAATCCGCAAAACATGCCTTCAAATAGTGAGTATTACGCAAGCGGGAATGTTTCAGCAAAGATAAGCACGGAGAGGTATAGTGGCAGACAGAGTCCTGTCGGTGTTTCTGTAGAACCTTCCCAGATAACACACTTTCTCCAACAACAAAAATCATTATTCAATTAGCAGAATGTTGCCTATTATTATTTTTCCCAACATGATTGGATGAACAAGCCACCTTCTTTAAAGATATTACTTGTTTCCTAATCAGCAGTGTCCACCGTGCGGGTATTCCTGCAGAGAGCAATATATGCTGGCGCCAACCAAATACATCTGTAACTACACAGAGCAAACTGGACGCATGCTGGGTTCGCGCATAAATAAACATAAGCGGGCTGTCAGGCTAGGTGACGAACTGTCGCAAGCAGCGGCCCACACTCATGAGACGGGCCACGACTTTAACTTCGCAGTGACAAGGATAATTTCTCACGCCGAGAGCAAGACCGAACGCGAGCTCATTGAAGCCTGGGCCTCGGATGACAACTCAGTGAACAGATGTATTGCATTGTCACCCGCATATATTGCTCTCCGCAGGAACACCCGCACGGCAGACACTGTTGATTAATGATCCCTCTCAAACTCTCCTCCCTTACTTGTTTTTCATTATAACCCTACACACACTTGCGAAGAAAGGTGCAAAAACTGTGCATATCCAGCGACAGACGTACGCGCGACAGGATACTGTCTGACCCACCTGCAGTATACCAGCGATGTCATGGTTTCAGAACCAGACTAGGAAGAATACAGTGCCTCCGATAAGCGGCGTTACTATATACCGTGGGTTACATGCCAAAACCGCAAAAACCACTGTAATCCCTAGTCCAGTTTCACACCGGGACTGAAGCTGACGAATTATGATTGCCAAATTTGCCGGTCACGCTGCTTCTATTTTTACGAAGATCGACGGAATCGGCTACCTCTAGTGCGTTACATCTGTCACACTTTCTCCCAAGTGGGCCGGTGTCATGACCAAGCCAAAAAGACGGAAGGCAAGAGAGGTCGCATGTGAATGGCGTGCCGCCCAGAATTGTGAATACTAGAATATACAATAACATATAAGTGTACACCAATCAGCTAGAGGACACATTCGTCCGTCCACGATTGCTTTGGAACTCACACTCGAGCCTACTTCACAAGGCGGCTAAGGAAAGAGGCAGAAGAACATAACCTATAAAGACAAGGGAGACTAGAATATCCAGTTCTGGTTTATTAGCCGTCGTTAGCCAGTCACACCCAACTCAAGTGTTGGCCCACAAACTGGTGCCCCGCTCGATTTTCGAACCCACGACCACGTTAGTCAGAAGTCCAACGCTATAACCACTGCGCCGCCACGGGCTTGCTGTCTTGTCGGTTTTGAACCCTTCAGCTAAGAGGCTCACCGTGAGCCATGTATTGAATCAGACTTGGATCGGTTAAACAATATGCTAAAATCCCCTAACAATTAAGTGAGCCTAGTAGACAGTCAGGTAGATTCTAGATGATTGTTTAGGAAATCCTGTGTGAGCAGTCAGCTTTCTGTTCCTTAATGGTGAATTCCATACAAGCAGTAAGTTGGGCGGATAAAATTGATCCAAGTGGAATTAAATTCACGGCTCACGATGAGCCTCGTAGCTGAATGGTAGGGCGTTGGTTGCACAAAAGCCCTTTGTTATGTTTAGGTTCGACTCTCATCGAAGCCGCGAGTATTTTTACAATTGGGTCAACTTAATTGAGCAAATCTGTCAAACCTCTCGAAAAATACACAGTTCATCGGTAACGTCCTTCTGTCTATATCATTAGCCGCTTTGTGGCTTAGGCTCGACTGTGACCTCCAAAGGCACCATGGACGGACGAGTTTGGCCTCTATCTGATCGGTGTAAGTTTATCTGCCACTGTTTATATTCCAGATCAAAAACCGACAAAACAGCGAGCCCGCGGCGCAGTGGTTAGGTTGTTGGACTTCTAACTAACAAGGTCGCGGGTTGGAAACTCGAGCGGGGCACCAATTTCTGGGGCAACACTCCAGTTGGGTATGACAAACTGACGACGGCCAATTAGCCAGAAATGACCATCCTAGTCTTCCTTTTCTTTGTCGGTAATTTCTGTCTGCCTAAACTAGAATATGAATGCAATATACGCCTAATCCCGACATCTGAGACACTCTTACAATCGACTTGTTCACGACTAAGTAAAGGATAAGTACCCGATGCTAGAGACGTCTTCCCCGCGGCACTCCAGCACATTCTTCATTGTAATAAATCTGACTGACAAGGCAACTCGGCCCTCACATGACAGAAAGTCGGTTGCAATGGCTGCATCGTAATCATGCCTTTAATGGAACGCTACCACATCAGATGCAAACCATTGTTTCTGTGGAAAGCTGATTAATCGCGCACGAAAAAGGAGACTGACGTGTAAGAAGAGGAGAGGTTTTTGTAGGTGCCCCAAATGTCTAGTATCAAGTCTATTCATTGTGTACATCGGCGGCAACGACGTTCAAAGTGTCAGTTACGGTAACTCGTGTATTTACTCAAAAAGCGATAAGACAAGTGTAAAGAGAAAGCAGATTAGATGTACAGCTGGTAAGGAACAAGGAGTGTTTGCTACTGACATTCAACTAGGCATCACGCAACAGAAATAGTGTAGTCGACGTTAAGAATGCCCAACACTTCCACTAGGCAACTGTCTACAGACATTAAAACTGTGTCATCGTCCGGAAACTACATATCTGGCGTCCAGACGCACCGCCAAAACGCACCAGAAGTCTTAGTTAATTGCAAACGAACCATAACCGAAAATCCACCTTATGCCTATAACTGGGTTTAGCTTCTCGGCCATAACAGACAAATTTGATTCAAAATAGAGCGTCCACATTAACCTAAAGCTAAAATCCAATTTCTGCTGATAATTAAGAGCGCTAGCTATCGAAGGAGAGAAAAAAAGGAAACCGAACGACGAGAACCGACAGTCATTTAAGTGGGAAGATAAACCTACCCCACCACGTGATGTGACATCGGCAGCCGTCTCCTCCAGACTTCCACCCACATCACCCTTTTTGGCGCCGCATTTAGGCTTAAGAGTGCGACCAGTAAGATATAGGGTGGCGCCGCACCCGCCCAGGGCAAGTGCGATGCCACGGCCGATGCCCCGACTGGCACCCGTCACGAGACAGACGCACCCTTTGAGGTTAGGTAATACGTTACCAGCCATGAAGAGGAACCTGGAGGGAAAAAATTCAAACATTAATACAGTTAAGATAGCTGTCATAGAGTCGCAAAGATGTATGCCACGAAGCACTGAACATAACACACAGACCTGGTTCGCGTTCGACTCGAGACCGAATGATCATTAATGATTCGATGAACACGGCTTATAATCCGCAAAATTTGTCGAGACCTTAATTATTTAAGGCAGCTAAATTTTCACCTAAATGTTACAAAGAATAGACCCTTTATCTATAGATACCTTTTATAGGTATACCGTCAAAAGTCTTCCAACACGTGCCACACGTGTAGCAGCAGCTGCTGTAAGGGACGCTATTTCTGGAGTAAGAGCTTTTGTTGTTCAAATAAAAAATAAGATTAGTAATTTTTCAAGGATTCGCTAAGGACTTGCGTTTCATGTTTCATCAATAGATTATATTTTGCGTACGAATTTTCGTACGTTCGTAACCATTTTTTGCAAATCTGTGGTAGCTTTGCTATTAAGGATGACTCTAGAGTCATTAAGAAGCAAATCTCCAAACTACCACAACTCTGCTTTTAAAAATATGCTCGTAAATATCTGCAAATTGTCGATATATCATTAATTAATTTGAAATTTCGATTCATTATATTTACATATTTGTCACCGTATTATGAAAAGCACATATGAGCCAACCATAGTAAGCCGTCAACTTTTTACAGCTCTATCGATAAAGTGAATTATAATTAGAACGGACGGATGAAGCAAAAAGTATTATTTTATAAGTACGTTCATTACAAACGAAATTAAAACAAGTCACCTGGTTGTGTCAATCACCTTTACATAAGGTCGCTTGTTTCATCTGCTACACTAAAACACCGGATTTCGTTAATGGAATAACTTTCTTTTTTGCAGTCATGAAGTGTGATTTTGGATACAAAACTCTATTTTAGCTACAAAAACCTGGTACAATAGTGATCTTTCCGACAAAGGGTCATGAGCGCCTTCTCAGGAATGGTAAACTTGCATACACCTTATTTTTGTGAAATGATGGACAATCGCATCGTCATTTTATATACTTTGTAGCCCTTGCAATTAAGGAGAAAATTTTCAACAAGTGTTAAGCTTGCCGGTAACATAGCAAATGCGAGATCATGCTACTAATTTAAAAAAGCAAATATTCCATGTCCATGCTGTGGAATAAATCCACATAAATGTAGCCTAGAGCTTGAGGAAGCAGTAGCCCTTAATATTTTCGTTTCTCTGAAGATTGTCACCGTTAATCTAAATTTGCACGTAAATAAGAATTATGAGCTGATGCTAAAGAATAAATAGCAAGAATTTAACGCCGAATAATTCTTGCGTTCTGACAGGATTGCCTCAGACTTACACTCTGAATTATCAATTCAAACGGGTAGATTCGATCTGAAATTAAATATCGAATTCGTTTATTCGCCATAGAAATAAGGTAGTAAGCCAATTGGGTCTGATATTCAACCACACGCAATTTATGAGAAATCTAGAAATTATGGTAAATATATTTCAAAATCTTTCTCAGAAGTTGATATCATATTATCGGCCGTGACATGTTTGCCTAGTGCTTTATCCAAACCATCAAACTTGGACTAAATTTAAACTTAAGAATTCAGTTGACATGATTCACAAAAGCTATTCTTCTAAAAGGTATTGCTTCTTCATCTTCAGTAGCTTCAACGGTTTTGCTCAAATTTCAAATACTCTTTCGCCCGTACTGAATAAGGAGCGCCCGCATAAACTATCGGAGACGGTAGAGGAGGTTGGTACGATCCTGGACCGTTCTCTGAAGAGTTTTATGAGACCAGCCCGTCAACGAATGACGGTACACCAGTCAACGTCTAACTCTGGAGCAGAACGTATGCCCCAGAGATCCACTTTGTGATGTTCAGTCCAGCTTTCCAAATCGTATGCGACGCGTACAGAGATCCTCAGCGTGCGGTAAACCAAGTTTTCGACACGTTAGCAGACGGCTAACAGACTGCATGCGAATGCCAGTATTTTCGGTAATGAAAAACCTGCGACTTTTGACTGCTGCTTTCACCAATCAACTTTTATTATTTTTAGGTTTTTGATTTTAAATCCTCGTGTGCCATTTTCTGTCCTGTCATGTCTTCATGCAGTTTCAGTGTGAACAGCAGTCATGTGCGTATATCCGCGTCTTCGCATAGACTCAGTGATTTGATGAATGAAAGGGCCTTAAACTGGTTTGCTTTTGCTAGCATATCTCTTTTATTGTACCAGCTAAGTCAAAATAAATTCATCATCATGCTTCTCCAATTCTAAGCATTCAAAATATTTTTAACCAAAGACTCTGGGTGGCTGAACAAGATTTGCAAGTTACTCACAATTTCGTTGAATAAAGGTTCGGCTGGTTTATTCGGTAAAACGAATTTGACATACATTTCGTGTTACCATCGTCCAAGCATCAGAAGAAGGACGAGCAGTCTCTGTCTCCTATGTCTTTTATTATTCTAACATGTGCGAGCAGCTTATCAAGACGGCCGTCTTGTGATGGCGGTGGCCTCAGGGTCACATAAACTGACGGCGCTTTTTCACATGAGCATACCTCCTTCTGCCCTCGTGTGGTGTCGATACTTGAAGGCCGCGCGTAACCTAGCCCTTTGTGCGATAGCGCTATTGTGTGTTAAGGTTTCTTCGTCGTCTTGATCCTAGGATGGCTAGAGTGTTTCATCATGTTCTGTGCTGTCTTAAAAATGCGAGTTAAAGCTTGGAAGGAAGACTGGTCCTCGAATAGGTTACATCCGAATACGGCAATCAGTCATAGCAGAGGATAGACAACCGAGAATTGCAATCAACCGATTGATTAACTCTTTGAGCACCGGTGAACCCTCGATATTAGGCAGGTTAATCTCAAGCCACTGGATGCATCGAGCCACTCAAATTAGGAGATAAGATTTGTCACTGGACAGAGGTAGATGCCTGTGATATACATTTCATCGTGGCTAAAACTTGGATTGGGGCTGAAGAAAATGCAAGTGGTAGCTAAACCCTTGGAAAACAGATAAACGAGGTCGCTGGTTTCTGTGCAGACGAAGCTGTCGGGAACTTGCTTGGCGGTAGCTCGGCTCCTAGGTTGAGATAGTTTCGGAAGATGTGATAAGACATTGTGGCGGTGGGTTAATTGCACAATGGGGCGATGAAAGTCGGTTGACATATCACAGAGAAGGAGGCGGCTGCTAGTTTGTGGATAATTTTGGAGTTTGAGTTCAGAAACATCCTAGTTACAGGGTGATATAAACCAGCGTTGTTCTGCGGCTATTTCAGCAATTTCGATCAGAAGACACAGATGCAAATAAGGAAATGAGAGTCTGGAAAGTATGCCAGCCACTTCATTGCGTTACCATCCACATTAAATTAGCTTTAAGTTAACTGATCCTTGGGTTTACACTTTAAAGTGGGAAGGTTGAGCAGAAGTCTGTGATCTTGCGGTAATTTCTTCCTGACTTATGCCTACCAGTTATATTTGTTGCTCCAAAATTTCATATTATTTTGTGAAAATGACAAACTCTAAGATATGGATGTATTTTTGTTTCTTAACAACGATTATTTACAACATTTGCTGGCAATGTTTGCCCCGAAGTTGCTGCCGTCATGGAATGCTGGAAACAGGATGAATGTAGTGCCACCTCTGCCCACCAAAGTATTCTCCGCTGTTCAACGCTAGATCTTCGCTGCGGTTGCTCCATAGAGTCCCGGCTTTGCTACCAGGGGATTATTCGCTGTTATCGACAACATAGCCACATTCTCGATGTTCGGACGAGCTAGAGCTGAGTAGCGTACACTCGTGATGAAAAATACGATCTAGTTCATTTTGCCATTAGGAGGTTATGCATGCCAAGGCTGTTACATTCAGGCACAAGGGTTACATCGATCCGTGGCCCATCCAAGATTTCCACCTCCAAGTGAAATATTTGATCATGGCTACTGATTGAACAAGGCAATACAATCAAAGCAATATTAATGTACTAAAGTGGACGTCCAAGAAATGAAGTGAAAGTATAAATTTGGTGTCAGGGCAATTTTTAAGTGTTTACAGAAATGTTGTGGGAAGTAAATAATACCGGATACTTAGTCAACGGTAAGGGTTGTAGTGGCGTCAAGTACTCGTTCACTCTTTATAACCGATTTTTCCTTCCGGATCTGCATGTCACTTCGTTGTTAGAAAAAAACTGTGATTTGTTGGTGCTTGGAGAACCTGCCTTCATTTGTTTTTTTACTGTTATAGTGTCCTGTTCCGTTCATCGTGAGTGCCTGTGACAGGTCATAGACCTCACAGGTAGTTCAATGAAAAAAATGCTCTCGCTTTATTTCCGAGTTTCGACCCAGTAAACTTCAATATTTTATCTGGCGTTTGACTATTCTACCAATACAAGTGTGGTATCATCAGGCCATTATGACCGACGAAATAAAGTGTTGCAGGCAACTAAGGCCGCTAAATCCATATGTTTATCCGACACACGGCTAGGACCAAACAGTATTTCTGAAGAGAAAAGGGAACCACTCAAAATTAGTGGCCAGCATATGAGGGCAGCCGTTTTTTCTCCCTTAGGCATCTTACGTGACCAGTGGACTATGTGTGCGCATATTGCTTGCAAAATTTTCTGGGCTGTGAGCATTGCACGTCATGTGCGCTGTATGATTTGGACAGTTAAGTGATCTAGTAAGATGTATTAGAATGTCAGCAAAGCTAGCAGCTGAAAGTCATATAAAAATAAGTATTTCTAACTAGCTATTTTTGACTGAACTCAGTATTACAAAACGTCTCATGATAATAAACTGAAATTTGGTGACAGGATCTCCAAGTCAGATGACAATATTTTTCATTATAGAATGCAATGGCTACCAGGCTGTCAGTGTTGACTCTATGCATTGTGTGGGAGCTTAGCACTTGGCTGACTCATCATGCTTGAACAATGTGTTATCGATTTTGGTTCCAATTTACTCCTCATTGGTGTAACCAATTGTCTCCGTTGGTGCCGGAAGCAGATGTTCATAATGGCTGAGCTGTGCAGAACGATGACATTGATCGGTGTTTGCCATTCACATGACTGTTTCCGAGTGTCGCGTGTGCCGCATTCCCCTGTAAAACAAGGTCAGCATGGGGCTTCATTGACACGTAGCTAGAATTCACTATAGAAGTCACCTTTCTCCGCTTCACCAACGTTTTTGGTCCAAACACTCGAAACGGTTGTAACCTCACATTGTTCAAAATTGTTATTGGTATAAATAAGGCCGGTTTTTCTTTCTACCCTTAAACGGAATTCTGCGGGAGACAGTCGAAACGCACATTGCTGCGTTTTCAGTACCAGAAAAGTTATAACCTTACAGGTGTTGACGATATCTAGGTGCATCGGAGACCGTGGTTTCTCATGTGGGTTCAAGGCCTTTAGATTGATGCTCAGCCCGAAAAAGTCAATGGATTCGGCGCGACGTCTACATCGCCACGAAGCTCCTTGTCTATCGTGCATCAGTCTGGCCAGGCCTCAACTACGTTTATGGATGCTGGACTTAATGTGTGGAAGGTGACCGAAAACTGGAGGTATTGGACTACCGCTGCCCGAAGACCATCCTTCGAGTGAAGTTCGTCGATTTCGTCTTCGATGAAGCGGACTGCACTCGCTGTGACAACATCGTTAGTGTTAGGAGGCGCCTAACAGGCAGATAGTATGCAGCAAGCAGCCGCACTCACATAAGGTTATCGATCGGCCTACACGAGGCGAACGCATACTGGCCGTCAATCAATCACTAAATTAAATTTCAGGCTACATATAGCCGTCGAGTCACCAGTCAATCGTGCTACTAGCCAAACCAAGCCAGGACAGAAGCTGATTGGCTCGATGGACCTAGCTTACACTCGTTTGTTGCCTTAAATATGTTGTAGCTTTTCCACTCCAAGGACTTCCGCTTTTATCCTCTTCTTGTCGTGTTCTTCCTTGGGGGACTCACACGAGACTAATTAGGCGGTGACATCTCGGCTTTGGCTACCGTTACAACAGCTATAATATTTCAGACCATCCATGAAACGCCATTGATGTGACCTGGACACATGATCTGTCGTGCACTCTACCTCAATCCGGCACCGTCGCCCAACTGGAGACGTCAAAGAGGAGGACAGGTCAATAATTGACTCGACACCGTTCGTCAAGACATGGAAGTGGTTCTCGGTTTCTGTGTATTCGGTTTCCGTCGCTATAAAAGAAGATGGGTGGACCTTTGCAGATCCACTGCCGGTAATCGTCACGCTTGGAGATGTATCGTCCATAAAATCATTGAGGCCAAATAGATCAAACTTAATCACATCTGTATCAAGTTCAAGCAAGACAGCTGTGATTGGAAGGACTTATAAATCTCATATGGATGCTCACCAAGCGATGATACCGTCTGCAGTTTCTGCGTTTTTTCTTATGGTGACTTGCTTAAAGGACATCTGGGGAGCGCTGCGGCCGCTGATGTGCGTAAACATTAGGCCTAAGCGTTTGCTTATTTCGCAGCTAACCATTCGTTATGTTCGTCACAGTGTTCACTACTGCTTGACATCCTGGGCAACCAGAACAGTCAGATTCCGCTATACAGCAGTACCACCCTCTTTTAACTTTTTACGTTGTCCCTTCATCTATTCTTATTTATTTGCAACAAATTGACCTCTGTTTACATCGTCCCTTCGGCTGCTGCTTGATCATAGTACACTTTTTTCTAAGTATTGATTTCTTTTTTTCTAGATGCTTGTTCCAAAGGAGGAGTTCTTCTCCGTTGACACAAAGAATGAGGAGGAGGTAATTTCATCGTTTTTTGTTTCTAATCTCTTCTACCAACTGCTTCATGGTATTGCAATTGTTGCATACTTCATTCTTAAGTAGAATATAAATACAGGGAAACAGAGTAGTCAGCAAACGAACCTTGAAGGGCGGGTGGGCGTTTTTTAGTCAAGATTCCGATTTTGCGTCTCATGACCTGCCGATAGTTCGACTGTCGAGGAGGACTTGCAAACCGACCAAAGGTTACCATGCGCAGTCGGGTCTATTGTATTACATACTGTTCCTTAAATGTCCTGATATTACAGAGGACAGACTGAAGGCATACTCGGTTCGTTGGAATTCCTTGTCTCGTTTAGATTAATGCTCAGCTCGAAAGTGCCAATGGATCCGACGTGACATCTCCGTCACCACAAAGATACTTGCCTGTCGTGCGTCCGTCTACCCCCAACGACCTGCCCAGGTATTTCGGCCATTGAGAAAGAGGAATAAGTGGTGACTTGCCCGCGTGCTTTTTCACGCCATCGTCCTTTTTCTCTTCCCCCTCTGCACCATATTCCGCTGTTAAGAGAGTCAAAGCCAGTATAGATAAGCGAGTTGGCACAATGTTTTGAGGTTGAATGCACATCTGCTGAGCCACGCACGCAAGTGCAGGCTGCCCCGAATAGTTATCTTATGCTTTGATAATCTTCAGAGACCTGACTATTACCGGGCGAGAAAACCTTCTCATTCCACGTGCAAGTGTGTTAAGACATTGGACGCAGAGATTGACATGATAAACTGCCGCAGCGTAAAATGTGCCACACCGGCATTCGGCTACCAGGAAGTTGACTGTCACAAAGAAAAAGTTGAGATTGGAGCATTTTAGTCTGCTTTCTCTTCCAAACTACGAACAGGCTACCCTGTCGATAGGCAACATTTTCAGCTGTGCATTGAAAATTTTAGGGGTCATTGCGCGGAATCGTACCGAAAGTTTGACCATCGCATCAGATGAGGTCTATCGCAGTGGCTTAAGATAATAGGGAAGACCATTGCCGTAGCAGTTCTGTGTGGGAGGAGAAGAAATGAGAGGCCAGGTAGGACGGATAGTAAAAGCCAATGGATAATAGCTTGGAGGATGTTGGCAGTCGGATGTGTGCGGGTCCGCAGTCGCGAGAGCCGGTGTCCAAATCAAGAGAGCGCGGAAGTCGTCACAAGCGCTCCCAGCAAGACCACGTGTGAGTCAGCCTCTGGGAGGTGATTGACCAGACTGGATTGGGGTAGGCAGACGTTCGTGCCTGTGTGCGTGCTAACGGTCGCGAGAAGCCGGCGTTTGGGCTTTGCGCTTGGAGTTGGGTCACTACAAGTCTTGTGTGCCCCGTGGCAAGGTGGGTCAGGGATTTTGACTTGCGCGTGAATTAAATTATAGTTCGAGTATACTTGCGCTGCAGCTACCTCACCCTCTCCCCTCACCCGTCCGTCAAAAAAGTTGTTGGGAATGCGCCCATTCCCACGATTACTCATCTCACAGAAAGGCCCGCAAACGCAACTAACGCCGCTGTCAGGAGAGCGTGTCGTGACTATCGATTTTTCCTCATAGCTGATTGGTCCCATGCCGTTGACGCGTGCTCATGGAGCGGACTGAAGGAATACTCCCTATCTCTCTTTCTAACGGGCCTTGGGTACCGTTCGTGCTGATTAGAAGTACCAGGCGCGGGTCGTAACAAACGTGAAGAATGCCGGAAGCTCAGGTGGCTGGCATAGCGATATCAGCAACTAAGCGTACTACTATAACAATAATTTGGGCTGAAATGTGCACAACAAAATAGAAAATGGGCAGCGGTCCCGATCCCAGTCCTCACAGCCTAAGCTTGCGTGTCACTACATCTCACCACCTGGCCACAGTTTACACTTAACCAGGATACTTCAGTATGGATCGCACACTCTGTGTGCGGTTCACTAGGCAAATCAGTTTCTCTCTCGCTGCCAGTGATATACTCACGTAAAGTGGTAAAACTTGGGCCATTCGTATGATTGCTCACTATAGTCTACTTCATATAAAGTATGTTTTTAGTCACTGAATAAGGAATGCTGCAGATTGCTCCGATCATTAATGCCTTTTCTGACATTACCAATTTTTGTGTTGAGTTGTTTTCGCAGATGCCCCTAGAACAAATATAAAGCTAATGCAAATTGAAATGGCCTTGTGGAATTGTCGTTTTTTCTTTAACAGGGTTGCAGTATCTTCATTCTGAAAGCAAGACTCGTTACAAATAAGCAATAACGTTTACTATGTGCTAGTCGCATGAGGCACCTCATCAAGAGACAGTAAGCTGAACTAGCATGGAGAAGCCACTGATGATGCTCTCTTAACAATCTAGCAAGTTCCAAAAACATCTCAGCGATTGGTTTTAGTTTTTTGATTGTTCTGGGCTGGCAGAAAGTTTAGTAATTTGTGTATAGTTTTTAGCCATCCAGGCTCGGATTTTCATAAATTCCTGATGTTTTTTTTTCGGTAAGGGGTGGACTTTTGACCAGGTTTTGTGATCCAGTCCCAAAATATGCTCACTGCCTTTGAGTGAGCAGTACAGATTCTGAAAAAAAAGATCAGTTGTTTGTATCAACAGGCATTTCGTCTCTACACTCTCCTTCGATTCTCGAGCTTTGTTCCGTAGAAGAATGGTTCGCTTTTGGATACCTATCTTAGTACTGTTTACGCCCACTGAATTTAAACAGTGGAGAATTCGCCACAGTTGAGTTAAAAACCGTCACTCGCATAGTCGCAAACAGTTCAGGCCCTGTGTGCATTCCATATTAAATTTTCTGAGTACAGATATTTTTATAAACCCTGCTACTTAAGATTGGCCAATAAGCCTCATTGTTTCCGTGTTTGTTGTTGCAATATGCGCATCAAGACCCGCAAGATCAGTCATATGTTGACTTACTTTTTTCTCTCTAGGACTGTTTTTACACCCTCAGTGCTCGTATCTTGTTACCTGGCCCCGAGTACTAGAATTTTTGTAAAGCTTAAAATTGGCGAGTAGAGTTTAATGTATATTTATTGGTACAACGTTTATATCTAGATCCACAATAACAGTCTTACGTTGACTTACTTTTGCTCTTTAGGACTGCTTTTACACCCTCAGTGGCCGTATCCTGTGGCCGGGAGCCAGCATTCCCTCCGACGTATCCCATGTGGAGAAGCACTTTCGCCTCCGTGGTGGCAAGGGCGGTTTCGGCTCAATGCTGCGAGCCATTGGCAACCAGATTGAGAAGACAACCAATCGCGAAATGTGTCGTGACCTCAGCGGCCGACGAATGCGTGATGTGAATGCTGAGGAGAAGTTGAAACAGTGGTACGCCAAGGCGAGTGAACGAGAGCGAGAAAAAGTGGATCGCTACCTGGAGCGCCAAAAGCGTAGGCGAGAGACTCTGGAAAAGGGCCCCCTCTATGACCACAAGTTTGATGATCCGGAGTACTACAGACGGAAAGCGAAGATATCTGACGAGCTGCAGAGTGCAGTCAATGACGGTGAGTTTTTATTTGTTTGCCTCTGAAAAGTCACGGTAGAATTTGGCGCTACGCCCTCCTCCTCCTCCTCCTCCTTGTGCTTTCTTGTTAGCATTGGAAAAGGTAGTCGCCAATGCGAAAGCCTCCACCACTGCCACCACCACAGATGAGCCCGGGCCCTCCAAAGCGCCAAAACGACAGCGTCTCTGGATCGAACATCTGGACGGCATTTCATCGGACGACTCCGACGATTCCTCATGCTCCTCCTCGTCTGCCGAGGCACCCCCGAAGTCGGACTCGTTGCCGGTGCCAGCGACGGCGACGGTCACCTCATCTAGCGAAGAAACGCCAAAGGAGGAAGCTTCGGGAGCCTCCACCACCACCACCCCCGCGGTGGTTAAAGAAGGTTTGTTAGTGTCTTGGCGCCTCTACTACTACTGCAAAGTCCCGTGCCTGGTTTTGAGTAGATTTTCCAAGCAACACTGCCTATCTGACGGATACCTATTGTGCTCGCTAATCTCGTAAATTCTTATTGCAAACTAGATGGGTTATAAGTGCACGAACTCACCGCGGATATGTGACAGGCTGCGTATGCTTTGTTGTTGTGTTGGGGATAGCAAGTGTGGCATACTGATAAGTGTTGTTGGTTGGTTAGTAGCCCTTGTTGGATCAGGGGTCCCCGCTGGAGTCCAAACTGCGTGCAGTTGGGCGACGGAGAAAAGCCGCGACCTCGACCGGCTTGAGCCAAAGGTCCTTGGGGGTGAGTTGGGTGCCTGGCCGGGAACTGCAGGCGAAGAGATGCCGGCAGTCATGCGGCGAGACGCCGCAGTCGGGACAGCAGTCGAGTAGATAAGTGTTGTCTGACTCACTTGTGTTTCTGCTTTGAGACCCTGCCTCTAAACTAGTATTAAAATAACAGAAGTGAGAAAAAGCAGATGTGATCACTGGGACAATAGTTTTATTTGCCTGATGTTTCGAAATCTGACTGCAGTATTTACTACAACCAACGGTCGCTATGCTACTGTATATATATATATATATATATATATATATATATATATATATATATATATATATATATATATATATATATATATATATATATATATATATA
>JAYGXS010000007.1:24100336-24193479 GCA_036362985.1 Ligula intestinalis
GCATCAGCCGAAAAGGAAATGTCTGGGGGCGGGGCTTTATGGAGGAGGCGAAGAAGGGGGCGCTGGCTTTTGGGACTGGGCGCCGAGCGGGGCGAGAACAGCTTGTTCATCTTCGCGGCGATCTTACCGTTGTTGGAAATGAACTTGCCGTCCCCAAAGCTAATAGACTGGTTTGATGGTTTAGCCCGGGGTTCGGTCAGGTTGCGTAAAAGCTTCCAAGTGGCAGCTGAGTTGCCGCTGAAATTGCAATCTGAAACTAGTTCATGCCAGCGTTGGCGTTTGCCATCGTTGATAGTCTTAGTGATTAAGCCATTCAGTTCGCCAACGCGCGGGTCACTGGCATCAAGCGCTCGTATTTCGTCTCTCTCTCGTTCCAGGCGGGAGGCTTCGGGCGGATAGTTAGGACGAAGAAAGGGAATGCGGCCGTTAGGGATGTGGTGACTTGCTGCTGCCAGGAGTAGTCGACGAAGGGCTCGCTCCGCCATGTGGACACAGGTGGGAGGCGGTAGGCCATCGATCTCGGCTTCGCATTCGGTCGTGAACGCTGCCCAATTGGCTTTCTTGAAATTAATGAAGTGTCGGTTGGGGGCCTTGATACACTCGGCGGCGGTGGCCAATTCGAGCACAATGGGGAGGTGGTCACTACACAGGCTGATTTCTGTCTTCCACATGGTGGAGGCTACCAGACTGAGACTGGCGAGGGAAACATCGGGTGAGCTGGAGGCGCCGTTGGTCGGGAGCCACGTTTGGCTGTTCTCGTTGAGAACGGCAAAGGGGGGGTGTTCTATTTCATCAGCCAGAGCTTCTGCTCGGGAGTCGGCTGCCAAGTTAGAGCACCATAGGTCATGGTGAGCGTTGAAGTCACCTACCACCAGACTGTCTCCAGAAGGTAAGTAGGGAGCGATAGAGGCGGTGAAACCGGGAGAACAACTGGAAGTTGGAGGGATGTACACGTTCACGACGGTTAGCGGCGCCGGGCCAATGTCAAGGGAAATCGCCAGTATTTCCGTGGGATCGGCTCCAAGCAGGGGAAGCTGGTGATGGGCAATGGATTTGTCCACCAGGAAGGCCAAACCTCCGCCTTTGTTGCGGCCGCGGTCACGACGGACAATCGTGTAATCGGCACAGGAAGGGACCTTAGTGGAGTTAGACCACTTTGTCTCTCGGATAGCCGCCACAGCTATGCTGTGCGAGCGCATGAAGTCCAGGAGCTGGTCAAGCTTCCCAAGGAGGCCGTTGGCGTTGAATTGTAAGATCTTAAGACCAGGTGGTGAGGCAAGGTCGGAGACCAGAGGATTTAGGTTCAGGACTGGACGGGCTGGCGGCATAGAGATCGGTGGGGGCACGGGACAGCTGGGACACGCGAAGGCGGGCGACCAATCGGCAGCCGTGGCGAGGCCACTGCAGCGGAGATGGCACCAGCCATTGCAGGAGCCGCAACGTACAGACCAGTCGCGGCGGCCCAGACGGACTCGGCAGAACGAGCAGTACCAGAGAGGTCCAGGGTTGGCATCGATTCCGGCGGCGAGGAGGAGGAGTCGGAGCAGCGTGGCCGGAAGGGCCGTTCCGTCATCAAAACACGGATTGGGCGGAGGGGAGAGTTGATCCAACGTAGGGAGATGGGTGTAGCAGACCTTGACCGCCGGGAGGGCGGGTGGGAATGCGATTCGTAGACGCGTCTGCTGTGGTTCCCAATATTCAGCAGTGAGATGCCGCGGTGGTTGTCACAAACTTGACGATTCCCTTTTTGCTTGTAATGGTAGAAAATTGTGGCGTCGTTGAAATCCTGAGAAACTTGCCCCTGTCACCACATCTCTTGGAACAGGGTGGTGAGGTGAATTATGATTTGGTAACCACCATATTTATAAATCTCCACGGGGATCCCGTCGCACCCGGGTGCCTTCCCGCTGGACAGCTGCTGCACAGGGCCGGTTGAGTACACTTTGGAAGTGCTCGGCCCAGCGGCTCAGAAGTTGGGTCTTCTCAGTGATGAGGGTGGTACTGTCCGTGCTGAGAAGCGGGGCTGTGCCCCTCACTACGGGGCCGTAAACTGCTTTGAGCGCAGCGAAGAAGTTCTTCCATTCATTCCGATCCGCATAGCCTTCGATTTCCTCACCTTTACGAGCACTCCAAGAGTCCTGCATTTCCTGCAGCCGCTACTGTACAAGACGGTGACTTTGGTAGCAGGCTGCCTTCGTGGCGTCGGTAGGGCGAACGACATATTTGTTGCGGAGACGATTCTTCTCAGAGATGAGAGTACTGATGGCTGCATCGTTTTCGTCGAACCAGTCTTGGTGTGGGCGGGGCGCAGGCCCAAGGATTCGTTTGGCAGTGGATTGAACAACATCCCTTAGTTGCTACCATCGAATCGCCACGGAGGTGTTCTCTTCTGCGACAGGGAGGTTATTCAGCTGTTGGGTCAACTCGTTGCTGAAACGCAAACGGTTGGCAGGCAAGTTTAACAAAGCAGTATTCAACTTACATGGGGGCCGCTTACCTTTGAGGTTTCCTGTGTGGTTGGAGATGGATCCGCATCTTGGAAATGATGAGACGATGATCGGTATCACCATCGGCACCCGGCATTGCCTTTGTCACCAACACGTCCTGCTGGTCGCGTCGCCGCACGAGGACATAATCCAGAAGATGCCACTGACGAGACCTGGGGTGCATCCAGGTCGCCTTGTGCTGTAGAGGTTGGCTGAAATAGGTGTTGGTCAGTATGAGACGGTGCACCGCGCAGGTGCGAAGGAGGAGTAGGCCATTGTCGTTGAGTCCTCGGAGGCCGTGGGGTCCGAGCACTCCTCTCCAGGCGGCGTGGTCTGTGCCGACGCGGGCATTGAAGTCACCAAGGACTATCAATTTGTCCGCCTTCGGCACAGAGGCCAGGAGGGCGTGCAGATCCTCGTAGAACTTGTTCTTTGTCTCCTCAGAGCTGGTCATCGGAGGAGCGTAGACACTAACGATGGTGGCGAATTTGCCACCCCAGAGAGGCAGGCGGAGACTCATCAGGCGTTCGTTGATACCCTGCGGCGTACAGGGTAGTCGTCCCACGATGTCCTTCCGGATGGCAAAGGCGACGCCGGCCTCGCGTCGCTCTGCCGTCGGACGGCCCACATAGAAGAAGGTGTAGCCGGCACCCACCTCTTCTATGGAACCTTCACCGGAGAAGCGGGTTTCACTGAGTGCAGCGATGTCCACCTTGAAGCGCGCCAGCTCCCGGGCGATTAGCGCTGTTCTCCGTTCTGGTCGGATGCTCCTCGGGTTATCTAAAAGGGAACGAACATTCCAAGCGCCGAAGGTGATAGGACTTACCTGAGCTCCCTGAGCTGTCGTCCTGTGAGCTCTGGGAGCTTTCCTGCGGGAAGGAAACGGGTAAGAGGGAGGGTGGGGAAGAGAGAAGTTTTGATTTACGCTTGTATTGTTTCGACCGCGTGTTTGCATTCTGTCAGCCACGGTCAACTGGCAGATGTCGCGACCCAACCTTTTTGGAAACCACTTTTTCTAGGCCCATCAACCCTCTCGCGAGGGGCAGCAGCGCTGTTCCACAAAGGGATTGCTGGTCACTCACAACTGCTGCCGAACTGCACCATGGGCCGCGAGTATTTCGGTGCCGAACGACCGCTTGGCTGTGAGCCTACCTACAGCTTTGCTGTCCCGCAGCTGAGGACTTTTACGGGGGAGGGAGAATTTGGGAAGTAGGAGGTGGGAGCAGCAGTAATTATCCTAGTAGCAGTAGCTGTGAAAAGGACTGTGTCTTACGTATAAATGATAGGCGTTCTAGTGCTATGGCATCTGACTGTGAGTAGAATTGCTGCTATGAGTTCGGTGTTATTGATGCTACTGCGGAGGCAAACTCTGTGATGATAAAAGTGCTAGTCATGGCGGTAGGACTAATATTTGAGTAGGCATCGCTACGATGGAATTAGGTCACTTTAACAGCACGGTAATGGAATGGTATAGGTATGGTAGTAGAGACAACACTAGAAATATCAGGCAAAGCAACAGATAACAAATATCAAACAGAAAAGTAATAAGATAAACTAGATGTAGAGTCACGTAAACATACGCATAAGGAACAATGGATGCAATGTTAAGACTAACGGATATCGAGTAGATTACGCAGATAAAGCAACGCTACGGGAGTACTGAAATGCTGAAGCTAGTGTGGTAAGCAATGATCGCAGCAGTGGTTATAATGATAAAAGCAACTGGAGGTAGCAAGTGTAGCAAGAGAGTTAACAAGTGAAGACAGTAAACAGTAAAGTACAAACAGACAATGGTACCGTTTACAGTAAGTAGCGTCCTTTCACCAACTACGTCTACTAGGATGCTTACCGCTGCAACCCGGGGACATACCGGGCGTGAGGACACACGCACACAGGAGACCCTTACTTGGTTTAGCCCGCTCATCGAGGCGGGGAGCCGGGGGTAGGCTGCCAGGCAATGCCTAACTTCGGGTAGCCACAAGTGAGAGTTGGATGCCAGCTAGGGACGCTAGGCGTAGCAACCACCTACGCGAGGAAGATGATGCGATCTGCCACGACCTTCACGGTCAACCCCCAGCTGAACACTCCATACCCCCTTCTCTCTCACACACACACACACACACACACGACAGTTCCCCCGTCGATTTCGATGATGGGCACCACGCGCTCCAACAAGCCGCAGCAAACGCTGAAGCAAGCCGCAGCATACACAGAGGCAAGCTGGGCAAGCAACACGAAAGCAACAGCAAGCAGGAGCAACGCAGAGAACTCGTGCGAAAGAAAACAAGAGTGTAGGCAGACTCGCACAGAATCTACCCACTCGCTCGCCATTCCCACCTTCGTTTCCGGTGTAAAGACAAAGTCAATAAGAACGGGGATGAGAGAGGGTGTCGATGGCTGGCGCGATAAATACTCAGCACGCGCACACTTGACACAACCATCTCGCTAGGTATGCTCCCGACTGCGCGGGAGCGCCATAAAGACCACATTAAGAGGGAGCCATTGCAGCCTGACTCTCAGTCCTCCCTCTCCTCCCGTACGCACACACAGACACACGCGTACAGAAGGAGCAGCTACGTGGGGGCCCGAGTTTTCCCGTCAGTTGGCAGACCCTCCAAGCCACGGCTTTTAGCGCGCCGTGATAGATTCAGACGCATTCAGATTTATTATAGTGAGGGAAGAAACGCGCCGAGGTTGACTTCACTCTCTCCCCCAACCGCATAGTGACCGCCTAGCTTTTCGGGCACCCGCAGTGGGGCCTGAAACCCAGTGGGAGCGCGAGCGCAGTCACCAACAGGGAATCAGAAGTGAGAGAAAGTGCCAGCGCCTTCCAGGCCACAGGGACCGTGGTTGGCTGAAGACTGGCATTGCATGTGCATACAGACCATTGGATCTCAGAAGGGTGAGAGCAGCCCTGCATAAAGCCTGGGCCAACAACCTCGTGAGAGGGGTAACCAGTCATTTAATGACTGAAGGCACTACCCATGCTCCGTCGTTGGTTGGCGTCCGTTGGTGGGGCTGAAAGGAGAGAAGAGACAAATGGTGAACTTTGCACTTGTGGACGTGCAGACGAAGAGGAAGAAGGAGAAGAAGAGGGGGAAACAGAAGAGGAACAGGAAGAAAAAGTGCATAAGATGAAGCAGGAGAGTAGAAAAAGGGATAGGAAGAAGGAGAAAGTGAAAGAGGGTGATAGGTAGAGAAGGCGAGGGGGGAACGCAGACAGGCCGAGAGAGAGGGGAGGAAATCAAGCATAAAAAACGAACGATGAGAGAAAAATCTCAGCTTATCTTGGAGCAGAGAATCTTCAGTAACTACTGAGGCTGTCATTTGTGCTAAAAGCAGAACTTTAGGCGCCGTTATTATGAGTGTGAGTGCGGTAATGGAGCGTGTAATATCAATAAAATATGGTAGAAATGCGGCAAAGAGAAGCAAAAAATGGAGTCAGTAGCCCTGTGCTAATTTGACTGATGCGGACGACGTAGAGCGGTGTGAAGTTTTAAATCTTTTTAGTGCGCATGCACTCTAAGGGCGCTTCAGTGCGATTCAGTCCAGGAGGCGTTACCCCCTGAAAGAGGGTGCCATGAGTCACTATGTTTAGCCGCCCCCCCCCCCCCCCATCTATTTAACCCATGGCGCGAGCTAGCGATGTAACTGCATTAAAATCGATTATCTGATTTCTCATGCCGTCGTATGAGAGGCAAGCCGTCGAGGGTGTCCGACAGCGTGCTTATTAGCCTGGGATTTGATTGCAAGCGGCTGCACTTAACGCGAGTATGCCAGTGCTAAGTTGACGGCGCAGTTGAGTACGGAAAGAAGGAGAGTACCTCAGTTAAGGACACGGTACCCAATACGGCTATTGCCACGAGTCTGACACTAAGTACGGTGACAACATGCATGTCCTGTGAGAAGCGATACTGCCACTAAACCAAGCTTATTAATTCTAGACCGGAGCTATTATGGGGCAGTCAAGGCAAGACAGTATTCGACAAATTCAGCAAGAACGGCCTCCACTTACCTGAGGGAGGAGACACTCACCTGTGTTCCCGACAGACTTGACGACGCAATCGTGACGAGAGGCGAATAGTGAGTGGGGCTGAGGCAGGTGTTGGGGGTGTGTGAGGTGCTGGGTGTGCCGACATCATGGTCAGTGCCGCTGTCGTGAATGTGCATGTGACCTACTAGTTCCATGCGATGAGCAAATGATCGGTGGTAGTGTGGGCATTGAAGGCGGTGGTCTCGTCTGTATGTTGGTGCTCCAGGTACTAGTTCACCAGTCTCTGTGCGATGTATTCACAAGTGACCGACAAGGCCGATGCGTGAGGTGAATGTGCGATTGCAGTGAGGGCATATCAGGCCCTCAGAGCTGGTGGGGTTTTCAGGTGTGGGGATGCGAGTTGTGGCGGGCAATGATGTGGAGGAAGTTGTGGGTGGGTTGGAGTCGGTGGATGAGGGCAACGAGGCATCTCTCCCGTCGGTGATTTCCGTCGAGGTGGATGGTGGAGTAGGGTCTGGTGGAGTGTTTGGTACAGTAGACGTGAATACTGTCAGAGGAGGGTTGCATGGCTTCCGGATGTGACCGACCAAGCCAATGCGTGCACGGAAGGTGCGTTGACAACGCGGACACGTTGGGAGGAGTTGGGTGGTGGCAGCGTGCGTCCGTGTGTTGTGAGACTTGCGTGCCGTCCGGTTCGCCTTGGCGGTGGCGATCCGACTAGCTTTGTAGATTGCGGTGCCTGTTTTACCCGCTCTTCGCCACACAGATCGGTCCTGTGCTAGCTCCTCCCAGTTCAACGTGTTGATTTGGAGACGCTTCAGGGAGTTTTTCAGGGTATCCTTGTAACATCTCTTCTCTCCTCCTTTGCGACAAGTGCCTACGGCGACATCACCATAGAACAGTCGCTTGGGTAGCCTTTCGTCGTTCATACGTACCACGTGACCGCTCCAGCTGCTCACGCAGTCCTGGAAGGATGCGGAGCGGTAAACTGGTGGCGGCAGTCCTTTTTGTGTGTGCGTGTGTACCTGTGTACATCGCGGGGCTGTTGCTGTTGCCGGTCCCACCAGTATGTGTGTGTGTGTGCTCGTGTATGCGTGCATTGCCACTGCTGTGTGTGTCCTTGTTTGAACACACGCACACACATGGCAATCTGATAATAGATTTCGATGGCGTTTGCCATGTGCCCCATGGTGTAGTTGACGCAAGGACAGGGACTGACACTGAATTAGTTTGCAGTGCTGATATACCTGTAGTGGACCTAGCTTAGGGGCCTGCAGCAAACGCTGTACCAATGAGAGTTTGATGCAAAGCCAATCACGGCTGTCCAAATCGGCCAGCCAAATTATAGGTTGATGCGGACCTATCGCTCCAAGGGCAGTTACAAAAACAAGTGGCACTCAGGACGGTGATCTAGCGACGTTCGACCTGATCTCGTCCGGTCGCCAACTTGATTCGGTCGGCTTTCTAATCATTCTGGAGTGCCATAGAAGCCATATTAAGGAGGCGTTATTGCGACCTGAGCCAAGCACTCCACCCAAACACAGAGTAGGCTGACTGTGCGATGAGTATTATCCTGTCAGTCGAAAACCTCTCAGGCTGTGGCTTTTAGCGCACCGTGATAGCTTCAAGCGAGTCAGATGGTCTGTAGGGATGAAAATGCTCTGGGACGTCGATCTCACTCTTCACATTCCCAGGACGCAGCCAATGTCCGTGCCGGTCAGTAAACTGGTGCAGAAAATGGGCATAGGGTCGACACAACTATTGACCTTGTCTCTGCAGATCAGAAACCCGACCTGGTTCCCATAATATAAGCGTCAGGTCTGAATGAAACAGTAAGTTGTTGATGAACTCCTCCTGATCACTAATGGGACACATCTCCCCCGGTCTGCCTTGAGCCCCACCAGAGGCCCTGCCAGCAGTAACCTCTATCGAAGCCCAAGACAGAGTGAGATAAATAAGTTCCGTTAGCAGCTGGTGAAAGTTCAGTAACGCGTATCATTATCTCCTGACCTAAACAGGCTAGACAACGAGCTCGTGGCCCAATAATTAGGGCATTTGACTCTAAGCAGATGGCCGCGAGTTCGAGGCTGCCGTTGGCAGTGACTCAAGAGACATTGTATTGATTGCTGGCTGATAGTTTCACATAACTGACTTTGTGACAGTTGACAGACCAAAAAACGGAACTCAGAAATAGCCCAATTAAATAACCGTGTCATCTATCCTCGATATATACGTCAGTTCGGTTAATTCGGCAGTTATACATAGTCAGTGGTAAAACGTAGCCACAACGAAGCTCGGGACCCGTCTTTCTTATAAAATTGAGAATTTTGACGTCATTATTTACGGGGAGAGTGAGGCAGTATGGCACTTTCTACATAATAAACGTCGCAAAATTAGGGGTCCTTTTGGGAGTGGGACATTGAACAGAGGTATGTCACATGAATGAAAGAGAACATTCGCACTCCAGGTCTGTCTATTGGTAAAGAAGACAAATGGTCGAGCACTGGAACGGGGTGTATTTTTTTCCCGAGCTTTCAAGCTCTTTCAAGCTCTTTCGATTATTGTCTAATTCACAAAACGGTGAAGGTCCTATCCACATGATATGCATTATTTCATTACAAAACACATGAAGGACAAAAGGCTAAATGCGTGAACCTGTTACTACAAAAACCTCTGGCAGGATCGAATAGGTCGTTTCCAGTTTCCTGCTGGGTCGAGGTGACCATGTACTGCTTAATTGGGACTGCCCGCTTTTATGCGTATTACCTACTGAAAACGAATTCTTGCCTCCTCTTAATTCCGGTATAGGTGATTGTCTTGGCTTCTATATCATTTAACTAATTGCCCGTTTCTAAGGTGGGGGAAGCAACATTTGAAAAGCAGTCGCCCTATGGCACAGCCAGCTTATGTTAATTTATACGTGATCCGATCACGCGTTACTTTTGACCTGTGGAATGACAGAGTCAGATTACGCATGGGATGCGTTAGATTATAATATATTGCTATTTTGAGTTTATACGGTCTTCGATTGTCATCAACGTGCTAGGCATGACGCTTTTGGGCCTGTGGGGAATTTAAAAACAAAACCACGAGCTACGTCACTTCTGCGAAATCTTAGCTCTAAAGCAGAGCGTGCCATATCCTCATCGGTGTGACGGTTGGGTCCGTTGAGGGCTGACGCGTAGGCATTTTCTTATAAATGCTTCTGTATAGCCACTCCACATTAACTGGTTATGACAAAATCGGGCACTGCAAATATTTTACTCCGGCATGCTGCAATTATTCTAAATCCCGTTGAAGTGTTCCTGCAAACAGCTTCGTTTCTGAATAACCCGATGGTTGCTACGAAAGTTGAGACTTTGTGCGGTGCTCTTCGCCTTTCTGTAGAAGTCGCTCTCAACTTCGCTGCTGAGCTTTTGTCTGCCAATAATATCAAGAAAAGGTAGCTGCTGTTCTTGTGTCTCTTCCTTTGCGAATTTTAGATCAGGAATGATTCAGCAGAACAAGTTACAGAAGCTGAGTAGACTGGTGGATTTGACCATAGCAAACGTGTCGTCAACAAAATGGGGCCAAACTAAAGGCTCACATATGAAGGAGTTTGTGTTCCCTAGCACCTGGAGGACCAGTTCGGATACCAAACAGGAGATTGGTGAGCTAATCGGAGTTCGTTTGAAATTTTTATAAATTTCATGAACTGTGCACTTTTGACTGGACTCCGAGCGTCATAGTGTGCCTTTTCGAGTTTCAAAAGGAAGGCTTTGTGCAACTGTAGTATTTAATATGCACGAACAACACGATTGTGCTGGTGTTTCTGGTCCTGATGAAGGATCCGCGACGTATTTCGAAGCCCCAAGAGGCAATAATCTTGTACTGGCGATCACTTATTTTTATTTAGTTCACTAATTTTTTTCCTCATCTGACAGTCTACCTGATTCCCAAATTCGTATTAAGATATGGGTTTTAAACCACCCAAGGCCCTGTTTGACTTCTGGTATCGTAAGAATTTACCTGGAATAAAACGTACACTGTTGGATATTTGAGAGAGTGTAATCTTCAGTAACTTGAATCGAAAATTTGTGCAGTAGGGGAAGTGATCATAAGCCTTTTAATACACTATTTTCCACGCGGAGCATTCCAACTGCAAAAATCATGGTGAAGTTAACGACCGATCTTGTTGAAGGTGCTATGCAGCACACAAATCCTTTAAAGGATCGTGAATTAGATTTGCGGGGTTATAAAGTACCCGCAATTGAGAATCTGGGTAGCACTCTCGACCAGTTTGACACTTTGGACTTTACTGACAATGAAATACGCAAGTTGGATGGTTTTCCACTGCTTTTGAGGCTAAAGGCCCTAATTCTAACAGAGAACAAGGTTATTACTTTCATATCAATTGTTTGCTTTCTTTTTCGTTGTGGTTTCCACTTTGGTACCTGTTTGCATGTGCCGTCAAATTTCACTCGCCCTTTTCTGTCTCGTTTTGGATTTGCCAACTTTTATCTCTTCTTCTAATATCGGTCATGTTTTTTATGTGCTCTTCTTTGCCGGTCTCGATTGGCTGCTGTTTGCATTTGTGTAGACGGTGGAGTTTCACACCGTCGTTTCCGGTTTCATACTGTCTTTCGTATGTGCAGTCCTTTTCAGAATCTAGTTGGTGCAACTTGCTTAAACTCATCTTTATTTCTGGCCAGCTTACCTCTTATCTGCTGTATGCGTTCCGAAAAAGCTTTTGTGTAATGCGCCTTTGCCACGGAAGTATGATAACCGTTACATGATTGTCCATCTATCTAGTATTTTGGCCGCACGCGACATATTTATAGTATGGGCGATGCTAACATTAATTAAACTGTCATTATATCTAGCTTAGACAACTGTATTGTGTAGTTTTAATCAAACCGAAGGCTGATGTCTCCACATTAAGCATTCCGGCTTCGGCATCATTTCAAATGTTTCTGGCCTATCTTCGTGATTTTGGTTTCCAGACAGCATTTTAAGACATAAAAGGAATAAATTAAACATAAAAGTTCGCTCGTACTCACCAATTCTTATAAAAGTACCATAAGTTGAGCGTGCTCTTTTGGCAGATTGCACAATCACACATTATGTCATGTTTCCGAAACTGAACCGTTCTTCGTGTCTAAAAAGCACACTGAACATATGCTTACCCATTTATTTGCTGAATAATCTGCCATGACATAGTTTTCCGCTTCCACCAACACTCAATTGTGTCGAACGCACATTCTCGCTTTTAACGAGGCTTTGTGTTACCATTTTTTAGTCGAGTGTACTGTCATGTTACTAGGACTAACAGAGACTGCAGTCTACGTCTAAACTGTTCTTTTGGGGCAAACGACCTCAACTTATTCATTCCGTCATTATCACCAATACTTGGTCTAACGATTGCTTCTTTCTATGCATTCTGCTGGCCACTGAGCTGAAATTATTGTCCAGGTAGTATTATTTTTCGATTGCATTTTCAAAACTCGGAACCATGCATAACTACCCGCGTATGCAGTATCTTATTCGACGCGCAGTATAAGTTGCAGCATGCTCAGACCTATCCTTGTATTCAGTCCTAATGCGTCTGCTTTGACACAGAAATAAGAAAAGTGGATATAATGGCCAAAGCCAATTGCTGCTAGCTATATTTTTTTCAGAAATTTCTCGTTTTCTCTGTTTAATATGCTTCTCACCAAGTTCGACAACTAATCTCTGTCCTAGCTTGTAAAAACAGGTTGTTATTTCAGCCAAATCAAAACTTGTGATGTCCGACTTTTACGTTCGATGCAGACTGTCGTTGGATTATTATTTGTAATCAATATCAGACGTTCGCGTTCCTCAAAACTCACTGCGCTTTTTAACGCTATATTTAAATTAATTTGAAATTTCCTATTTACGTTTTTCACAGATCGTTCGCATAGGAGATGATCTTGTCTCGTCAATACCCAATCTGGAGACTTTGATCCTAACAGACAATAATATCGCCGAACTGAAGGATCTGGACCCGCTTGCCTCGCTTCCAAAACTTAACTTCCTTTCGTTAATTCGGTGCCCGGTAACAATGAAACTCAATTATCGCATCTACGTGATTGGTCGTATTCCACAGGTACGCGTTTCCAAAGGTTCTTCACTTCCGTAATATGCCGAATTTTTTTCGTTTTTCGTTACCCTGTTATTTTCGACTAAACAAAGCGATAGTTGGCCAATAGTTGTCCATTATCTTCTAAGGAAGTCACACCCATTCTTATAGTTCTACGTGCAGGTTTTCATTCCTCGTCTGCTAATTAGCCGCAACTAAGATCCATTTTGCTAACCCCCAAACTCTATGTGTTTTATTTAGAGTACGTTTTTATTGTAGGTCTTTAAGCGCTTAGCCGTCTTCGGAGCTCGCAGCGTGCTGTAGCAAATGCTACGCTAACACGGCCTGGAGTTCAGACCAACCCGCCAGTTTAGACAGTGCCAGATCTAGCTTTGTGCTATGTAGATTCGCACGATTCGCTATTTTACGATGTCGCTTGGGCTTCTTATCTCATGCCGTAATCACCTATAGCCCGCGTTTCTGAGACGGATCAGTGCCCTTTAAATCGAGGTCTGTAAACACTCGTACTGATACTTTCAAAGGAGCTGCAAACAGGCTCAGATTATTGAAATTTAAGTCCGAGACAACGATCGAATTACAATTATTGAATTTGTGAGTGTCCAGTCTCACCACTCTTGCTCCTCTGGAGGTTTGACCCATGCATCCTGGAATTTGGATACTACCCTAGAATTACATATAATTGCGAAAAAATAATTGGACGTAGGCAGCTCTGGACTGTTCAGTGAATTATCCCAAACCACATTCGACAAGGAACATTAACTCTTCTGCCGAAGCCCACTATCAGCAACTCATAAAAGTGCAATAAGTTGGAATTTTTAGCTGACCGTTATTAATGAAAATGCTGACAGGTTCTGACAACCTGTTGGCTGAAAAGGTATTTCCAGAAAGCCTATCCACCTGTCGGAAGCGTTCTGGGATTGCTAGTACTTACTAACATTCAATACATTAGTAACCACCAACCGCCTAAAATATTGTCGTCCCTTTTTGGGATCTTTGTACTGGATCCATTGACTGCTAACTTTATGCGATAAGGTGCGCCTAAATCATATGGTAATGTTTTTAGCTGCCCTCCACTCACCCATTGGCTGTCTGCTTGCCTGAATTCTCTCTCAGTTGATCTTTAATCTCTTGTCACAGACTCTTAGCTCTTTGACAGTTAGCATAGGTTATTTATACACGCCTACGCCTTCCCGTTTACATTAAGTTGCCCTTTGCATCGGCCACTGTAGGATGCATGACGCTCTTGTTTCTTGAATATCCCCCTTATCACTTTACTTATAACAAAATTTACTGCAAAGCGTACAATGGCCTCTACATACGCCATTACCGGGGAGAACAGGAGTCTGTTCGAAGGTGATCCCTCTCTCAGTTTTTGGGTGTATAGCTTCTTTCTCACTGTTCATCTTATCCCCCAAACAGTTTACGGTTGTCTTTATCGCTTCCTTCCTGACTTCAGTAGCGTTTATTAATTCTCGATAAACAGATTCGTTTCCTCGACTTCCGACGGGTAACCCTGGTGGAGCGCAAGCAGGCGGCGTCATTTATGAAACACCTCGCTCCCCTACCAGCCTCCTCTACAGTTAATTCCGGCGGCTCTAACAGTGCCAGAGCCGCTGCAAACGTAAAAACCTTTGTTCCCGGCGCGCCAGTTGGCCAATCAGAGAAGACTGTCAATGGCAGTGGCGGCACCGAGGGAGGCGCGGCTGCTGGCAGTGAAAACGACGGCAAGACTGGCGGGGAAGACGGGTCAGCGGGAGCCAATCAGAAGGCGCAGGCGAATAGCAATCAGCAGAGGAATTTCCACCAGGCTACCCTGCATGCAGGCGTGAAACGTGTTATGCTGAGTAAGAACTCATTTGTTTTTCCTTACTGCCAAGGTCCTGCTTCTGTAGACCAATTTTATTACTGCAACATGCCCAGTATACACATGACCTTTCGTCACTCTTATGCGTTTCGCAATTCAAATGTATTTTCAAATGGAGAGCATTAAGCACTGCCAACTCCTCGTGTGAATCATGCCCACCAAGAGAGTCGAGCTTTTGGTTTTTACTTCCCGAAGGCGTGTTGAAGCGTGGTAAACTCTTTCCTGTAACACATGCATGTGCAGTGCTATTTCTGGCGTCCACGCGGTGGAAAAAATACATTTTTAACTTAGTCTCCAAGCCTTCAGAAGATTGTACTTCTAAGAGGGCCTGCTTATTCGTGTAAATTAGCATCCATAGGTTTACTAATGCTGCCTCCAAGCTATGCAACATAGTCATTATGCATGGTGATCGTTTTATAGACAAAGAAACGCCCTTTCACGGAGACGGAAACAGATGGGTAAATTCTCTTTGGAGATAGCACACAACATGCAAGTTAGGGGCGTTAATAACAGAATAATATGTTTTTTAATGCATGAATAGCGGGGGAAGGAGAGAGGAAAGAAAATAGTAACATAAGTATCTCATGTGTTTACTCCTTCGTTTTTAATGCTATTACGCCGTCAGCTATTTTTAGCAGACGCCATCCTCCTAATGGTCATATGATAGAGTTGTCGAATTTCAAACTACTTCTTGTAGTCTGTGCTGTTTTAGCGAAACCTGTCTTGTGTTTTTACAGTTTACAGCAACAGTTTTGAGCTTTTTATTATAAACTAACCACTGGCAACTTTATATATGTAAATATCCGAAAACAAGAGAACCTTGTTTACCACAAAATTAGCATCCTTTTAACTTTTCTATATCAGTCTTGTTTCCTTCTTGTATATGCACACCATAGCCTCAAATTAGGCACAACATTTATTAGCTTCCTCATAGCATTGCCGGAAAGATAAGGGAAACTCGAATAGCCATTTCTGGCTCATTAGCCGTTTTCAGCCAGTTTTACCCAACTCGAAGTGGTGCACCACTCAAGACCCGAACCCGCGACATTTTGATCTAAGTCTAACCATTGGTCCACGAGCTCGTTTAGATTGGCAGATGTTGATGAACGTTCACCGATCGCTAATGGCACTCATTCATCTCGCTCTGCTTTGGTACTCATTCGGAAGCCCCGCACAGCGGCTAGCAGTCTATGCAGATAAAATTACCGGCTAATGAGCTAGAAATGGCCATTCTAGTCTCCCTTATCGTTTCCGGCAATGCTATGTGGCTGCTGGCGGGTCTTTAAAATGCGTCCCAAGGCAGAGTGGGACGAGCGAGTGCCGTTAGCGGTCCGTGCAGTGCCATCAACGAGTGTCAAACTTCGTCCTTCTTATATGTAGGCGTTTCTTATAAGGTTCAGCTAACATGGGGTACTGAAAGCTCGATCCTTTTTGTTAACTTCGCTGTCTATTCACATGTGAGCGATTTTCATCCATCGAACAAATTTGTTGTACTGGGCAAATGACAATCTGACAGTTTCCTGGGCTTCTGAACACATTAATATGCGTACCCAATGGAAAATTGTTAATGATGCTTAGTACCAAACAACCGCTGCCGACTTCTTAAATATTAAAACATGCGAAAGCAAATGAAACTTTCTTACCACATCATTTTACACCTCATTTATTCGTATCGTTTCCTCCTGTAACATATGGCCATTTAAGCTCAAATCTGCGCTCTGAATTTATAATTCTCCCCCCCTCCCCTCCTTTTGATGTTGGTGGACACGCTTCAGTCGTTTCATTGAACTAACACGTACCACTAAGCGGTCCGTCTCTTTTGTAAAATTTCACTGGCTTTTCATAGCAGCCGTTTTGAGCCCTGGTTAAGTGGGTTGCATTCGATGTCTTACAATCGGCCCCAATTTTTTTCTTCCCCACAGGCGGAGGCAGCAACCAGGACCTACTGGCCATTCAGGACGCCATCAAGCGGGCCAAGACCATGGACGAAGTGGAACGCCTGCACCAAATGCTCAGCAGTGGCCAGTTTGCCGGTTTTGCTGCCCACTGGCACAAACAACAGAAACGCTGATTGGCGGCGGCGGGCGGGCACACTGCTTTTGCTTGCGTGTGTACACTTTTGTATTCTGTAGGCGGCGTGGCCGCGCGTGTCGCGTTTTACCACTTTTAAAAGTATGTTATTTTTTCTCTCTCGCTGACACACCCGCACACACACCTGAGCCGGATGCATCTGCCGTCTGCATCTATTTCCTGTACAGAACTTTTTTCTGGACAAAATTGGAATGAATTGTCATACTGCTTGCGTTTTTGTACGCGGTTTTTCTCTTGGTTTACTTTCCAGTCATGCATTGCCCTTGGCGCCCTGTTATCGAAGTAGAGTGGTTGGCGTTCTGGGTACATCTTCAATGCTCGTTGGTGTTCGTGTATACGTGTCATTCGATTGTTCCACCAGCACCGTGTCCCACCTAGGCATGAGCTTGCGGCGATATTATGGGTGAAAGTTCTGTGTAGGTGTAATATTCATGGATTTAGTGTAACTGCGGGGATTCTGTTTAGGAGTGTGTTTCCGGTGCCACTACCTGTTGTTGCAGTGACGTGGACTGGAGCGCAATAGAAGTGCTATCAGGCAGTCCTTGGTGTTGTCCATTGGGCGGAGTTTCTGATATCCCGACACCCAATATCAGGGGAAAAACTGCGAAATCGTTGACGTGATTGCAAAAGAACTGAGTTTAGCTGGAACTGAGAGAAAAGACACTGACAGAGGATAAACACTCGTTGACTAACGTTCCCCCGACCGCTAGCGGAACCCATTTGTCCAACTCTGCTTAGGGTCTCAACAAAGTCCCTGACAGCCGTATCAGCTGGTCGTATAGGCTGATAGTATTGCCGACAAGACAACGAGCTCGTGGTTCGGGTGGGACGCCACTTGGGTCTGAGTATGGCCAGCTGACGATGGCTAATAAGCAAGAAATGAGCATTATAGTCTTAACGGGAAATGCTGTCTGCCTAGAGGATAAACACTTATTACTTGCAAGACTGACCCGGTCGCGAACGCATAAAAACCAATACTTTCTTACCTGTAACTTATACTTGTAACAGCATTCACCTCGCGCGGGTTGAGCCGGCATCAGTTTTGACATTGACTGTATCACGAATCACAACTATCAAGGCGCGTCGATCTTGCGTCTGTTCATACGAGAGCGCCATCCATTCAGAGGTCCACCGGCGTAGGCCGTTGACGAATGGGCCGGAAACGGACGACAGATCCTGCTTGACCGTTGCTGTCCAATTTTTCAGCTGCCCGCCGCGACGTTTGTGCCAGGTGGGGGGAGGCGTCGCCAAAAGCAGGTCACGAATCAGCTCACCATCATCACGCCGGGATGCATGCCCGAACCACCGAAGTCGTTTCTGAAGCAGGAATGGAGGGAGAGCGTCCAGGTGACAGCATCGGCGGAGATCGGAGCAGCGAATTCGGTCGACGCGCCGGTGACGAAGGATGCGGCGTATGCAGTCACGTTGATACGACCTTGCTTTTATCGATTTTGTGTAAATTCAAATTGATGTGTTCTCTTAATATTTCGTTGTTCATGCACGGAGTGGAAGCAGCTGAAAAGTGCTCTCGAAATTTATTCGCGCGAATAAATTCTGCTATTCTGTCTTGCTTCAAATTATGCAGTCATTGTCAAACACCTCAAGGCGCCTCATTTCCTCAGCGCGCATAGGCCATGTCTCTCCGCCATAGAGCAGGATAGATCGAACCACTGCTTGGTAAACACGGGACTTTGTGCGTAGTGATATTTCCCCTCTATTCCATAGAGGAGCGCACAGACGGTAGAAGGCAGCTCGGCCACGGTTAACGCTTGATACAACCGCATCGACACCTTGACCCGTTTCCGTTAGCAAAGAGCCCAAGTATCTAAACGAGTCGACCACTTCGAGAGGAGCACCGTCGAGAACAATAGAAGTGACAGATGTAGGGGGTACACAGGAGAGCATGACTTGGGTCTTAGTAGCGTTAAGGCGTAATCCGATGGATCGTGCACGCTCATTGATCTTGTCTAGTGCCTGCTGAACTGCACTACAGTTGTCGCTAAAGAGGACGGCGTCAACAGCGGACACCAAATAGGTCACCCATTTCGAGCGATAACAATACACTCCCGGGAAGCCATCCACTGCTTTGGTCATGATCCAGTCTACCGCATGGTTGAAAAGGGTTGGTGAAAGGGCACAGCCTTGGCGGACGCCCGTCCTGTAGCTAAAGGCTTCCGTGTCGCCGTTCTGCGTCCTCACCAATGTGGAAGTGCCACGATAGTATGCCTGCATGAGAGTGAGAAGCTTAGCTGGTAGGCCATCCGTACTCATTATGTTCCACAGCGAACAACGATCAACAAAGTCAAATGCGGCAGCAAATTCGATGAAGCATAGAACAGTGGGTTTTTGGTGACCCCATCTCAGTTCCTGCACATGGCGGAGAATGAAGATCCGGTCGGTGCAGCCACGACCTGGTCGAAATCCACTCTGGTTTGGGCGGGTGCACTGGTCTCTCGCAGTTTGGAAACGTTAAAGAAGAAAAGACGTGAATGTTTTTGCCGCTTCATCCATAAGGCTAATGCCTCTGTAATTTCTCCACGCTCGTCTGTCGCCTTTTTTAAACAAAGGGAGGATCACTGCTTTACTCCAGTTAGAGGGAACAACTTCGCCGTCCCATATCTTGGCAAATATTTGTTGTAGCCAGGGCCCAATAACCTCGGGTGCACATTTGAAGAGCTCCGGTAGGAGGTCATCCTCACCAGGCGCCTTGTTGTTGCGTAGCCTCAAGAGACTGGAGACAACTTCCTCTACACTGGATGGCTCTGTGTTGGACTCATACAGATGGTGAGGATCGTCCGCATTGGGACACAGGTCAGACATCGCAGGAGGATCATGGTTAAAGCGGTCACAGAAATGCTCGCGCCATCTCTCTAACCGGTCATCGATCTTAGTGATGACAGCACCGTTGCGATCCAGTAAAGTCTCGGTGGTGTTCCCCGAACCTCTGCTGGCCTGCTTTAAGAGTCGGTAGAGCTTGTGCGTGTCACTTCTGGTAGCTGCTCGCTCCGTTTCCGTGGCAAAGTCGCTCCAGTAGGCGTTCCTATCGGCTCGGATGGCCCTTGTCGTTTGGCACCGCAGCTCTCTGTAAGTGGGGGAGCCAGTGAGTTTGGCTTGGCCGGTCTCCTCAGATAACTCAAGCGTGGGTCTAGTGATCCAGTCTTGATGTCACCGCCGGGTTTTGCCCAGATGGGTGTATGTCAGCTCTGACATCGCGGCCTTCAGGGACTGTTACGCGGGCTCTGGGTCCGCTCGGGCGTCAGGGTACATGCCGTCAAAACGGTTCTGGAGTGATAAGTGGAAAGGCGTTGCCAGCAGTGGACTTCAGCTTTGCGACATCGATCCGCTGTGGTCGAGAGGGTCTGTGAATAGCTCTCAAACGCAAGCGAAGGGTTGCCCGCTGTAGGACATGGTCCGTTTCTTGTGTCAACACCGCGGTAGTCTCGACAATCTAATACCGAGCTGGCATAGCGTGCTTAGACAAGGGTTTGATCTATTTGGGCCTGGCTATGCCCGTCATTTGAGTACCAAGTGACAAGGTGGTGGCGCGGATGATAAAAACGGGTGCTTGACACAACGAGGCGGTTGGACAATGCGAAATTGACAAGGCGCTCACCGTTGGCACACTGCGCTCCAACAGCAAATTTGCCTACCACATGATGGGTTCCAGCGTCACACACACCTGGTCGGGCGTTCCAATTATTGGCAAAGACGAGTAGTTCGCTTCTTGCGATGCGGTCAACTGTTCGCTGGAGGTCGCCTTAGAAGTAATCTTTTACGCTGTCCTCAGCAGCCAGAGTAGGCGCACATACCGAGATGATGGAAGAGTTGACTGGGGCACTTTTAAAACGGACCCAAGCGATCCACCGTGAGACAGCCTTCCACTCTAGCAGACTCGAGCGAAATTCATCGGCCAAAGCTATAGCGACGCCATACAGTCCACAGTTGTCGCAGATACCACTGTAATAGAGATGGTACGCAGAGTCAGCTCCTGGTACTTGTAGCAGTTTGTAGCCAGTGCCAGGTAGGCGGACCTCAAAGAGACATGCCACACCAACACGATATTCAGAAAGGGATTTTGCTGTTAAACGTTGGGCGCCGTCATCCCCCAGAGTTCGAACATTCCAGCCTGCAATTTGCAATCCGGCATCAGCTCGCAAATTTAACACCTCATCTGCGATGCCAATTGGATGGGGCGCGTCGGTTCCCGCAGGCGCCGTAGGTATTCTTGTGTTTTGCGTGTCTGCACTTTGCAATCCAGCATCAGCTCGCAGATTTAACACTCGTCCAGTGATGCCAAGAGGATGGGGTGCGTCGGTTCCGGCGGACGCCGTAGCAGAGGTCGGATTTTGCGGATGGTTGTGATTCATGAGTGTAGAAAGTCAATTCTGTGATTTCGTGGAGAAAAGGGGATTGGCGCTAGGTCCCCGGTCTTGATCCCCTACCAGAGCCCCGTTAGCCAAGCAAAAGCAAGTTTCCGGCGCGCACCAGCGTGGAGATGGGGTTTGATTTGACGCACGTAGCGACTCTAAGAAGTGGCTCTACTCCGGGTATCTGTGACATAATGACGCCCCGCACCTGTGTGCGCGTACCCGTAGTCACCCGGTTATCGGCCACTTACGGCTGCCCAAACCGATCAATCAAATTAAAGGCGAACTCAGACATGCCCTCACTCGAGGCGCTATGATGACTGCCGATCGGGGCGCATTTCTCAGCTAATCAGAATGTAATAGAGTCAACATATCAGGAACCACTTGCAGGAACCACGAGTGACCTTGACGTAGGGCAACGCAATGATGGCTGCCAGGTACACATCTATCGGGCCGACGAAAAGCTACGTACGGTTCTCGTCCTCAACAGTGGGTGATAAACGAGAGCCTGCAACAAGCAAAATGACCTTAGATTCGGCTACTTGACATGGGCAACACCAATTTCCCAGAATGGAATTACGGAGAAAAAGCACGCTTGTTCGGAGGTTAGTGATCAACAAAGTGACATATAAATGCATGAAAAGTGAATACACTACCACAAAATCTGTTGACATACGGCAATCAGTATGGATTAACGGCAACCGTGCTTAAAGTGCCATTTGTCCCTATCCGTGCTGTATAATTCAAAAAGATTACTATTTTATATTATCTAAGAGTATGGACGCTGGAATGATTCCGCTCGGCTTTATTGTTTGGTCTTCAGGGCAGAATGCAGCGTTCTAAGGCAGAACAATACAATGCTCACAATTCAAGCAGGAGTTCGGATATTCTATCGCAGGGGAGTAAGTTAAACCCTAGCTTAAAGCGTAAAGTTACCCGTATGACTGGGCTCGAAGTAACCTGCCAGTGCTGCAACTGTCAGAAAGATGCGAAAAAATAGGAAGATCGACCTTCCAAGAAAAACTTCTTTAGGGCAACTTAGTTATTTTGAAAAATAAGAAGCTTTATTCGGTAAATTCTTGACGCTGATTCCCCAGGTTGACTTCAGTAATTGCGCAAAAGCAGCTGACATTTCAAACCTGCATAAAAATCGATATTCGCCTGGTGTTTGCACCAATAAGCTGTTGACGTGTACGTCAGTCTGCATTGATTGGCTCTCGTCTCATCGACATTCCCTGATATTTGCGTAGATGACATTAATACCTATGCGCTGCTTGATGCATGAGACATCGGAATGCACGACTGTTCCAGGAAGCACTCAGTGTGAACTATTTCGTAATTTTGACGCACAAAATTCTTTGTTGTGAACATTTAGAGTGCCTGCCCAACCACCCTTCGGACATGAGAGACCGCGTGTCTGGGCTACGGACTAACGGGGAGTGTTGAAACAAGTCCTCACCAAACCACTGTCTTGAGGCTATTTCAGCATTGTTAACACCCTGCCATTCGACAAAGAAGTCGAAGTCATCGGAGAGAGTTTGGATAGAGGCTTGGTGTCAGGGAAGTGATAGCGACGGGGAGACTGCTGGGATCTGTTGCTAAGCGCACCTCCTTGCTCAGCTACTGCAGGAAGACTACCGAATCCATCTACGGCACCAGTCTGTTGTTACCTGTGTTTTTTCCCTTTGCTCTCTAAAGAGAGGGGTATATACTATCTGCAGCCAGGAGCACAGGACACTCAAGTCGAGATCTATCGAGACGGGCATCCTGTGGAGAACGCAATAACAATTATAATTTCTTTGATTAAGAGAAGAAACTGGTTTTCATCAAATATGACTTCCAATTTGTTGACGCTCGTGGCCTCTGAGCCCTGTGCTTTATCTCATCTTGAGGGCAATGGTGTTGATTCTGCAACCCGTAATCGGTGAATTGTTCAGCCGATATTGAACACTGTATATAAGTTTTGCTCTTGCCTGTAAACTGTAAATAAACGGATTTATTTAATTAACATTTGTTTATTTAAGTGTCGAAATAAAAGTTTTCTAAAGCCAGTGGGGTTAATTCCTGCCGTAAGATCTACCCTAACATATCGAATTGCATCGTAACATGGATACAGCCTACCTGCTCACTTACTTGGCATGGCTGCGATCATGCCCAATGTAACCGGACTCAATGAGTTCATGGATTCTAACCCTCCACGTGTGAAGATCGGTGGCTGTGGACCTGGACAGTATAATTCATTCTCTTCGCAAACACCGGAGACCGCATACCAAAGGTCTATCGCAGCGACTTAAATTAATCGAGAACACATTTGCCTCTGCGATCTTCAGGTCCACTTCCGTGTGGGAAGAGGAGAAGTGGGACGCCGGGTGGATTATATGTTGGAGGAAGTCGAACGACGGATGAATGCACGGCTGCCCACAAGAGGGCCATGCCCAAAATATGAGAGGGCATGGTAGTCATCCTCACAATGAGTTCCTGTGTGAGTCATCCCGGAAGGTGATTGGCCAGATCGGACTTGGGCCGGCAGACACCCTCTTGCGTAGATGCTAACGGTCGCGAGAAACGAGAGGTTAAGCGTTGCACACGGAGTTGGGTCGTTGCAGTTTTACATTGACAAACAAAAAAGAGCGCATTTCCTCTTGGATATTGAGGGGGTAGATGGAGCACTTCCAGTTGGATAGTATTTATAGACACACCAAAGAACACTGGAAAATACAGAGACCACAGGACAGAGAATAACTGAGATCAAACCTGCCAATCCTGTCTCAATTTGTATAACTATTGATTTTTTCGTCAGTTTTGAAATTTTTTTTGTTCTATGGGATACGATATGGTCCAGCCAGATAATAGGCGATAGAACGTATCCCAACATTTAAAAGCTAGTGGATGTGATGGGGCATGGAAGGCCATGGTTTCAGAGAGACGTTACTAAGGTGGAACAAGCGTAGAATGTAAGTAACATGCAAGTGATTCCCAGACAAGTGCAGTCCAGCCATGAGTGGGCCAGAGTCCAGAGTCGCATTCCGGCAAATTGAACACCGGGTCTGGAGGTCTGCAACCGAACAGTAGATCGTCGGGTCCGGAAGTAACTGAGCGTAAACAACTCACCCGCATCTTGTGCATTGGTCTCACCTTGAGAAGTGATTGGCTAGTGAGGCCAGACAAGTCTCCACCTTGAGTGGAGGCTTTGACTGTCGTGTCTTGCGTCCGCGTGGTGGTCACGCCAGACATGGCTTGTCCCCGCGGCGTCCGAGGAAAGCATGACTTAGAATAAGGGGTCGCTACATTTCCTTGTACTTTTATTGTTAGCCCGAAGACAAGTTGGGGTGCCAAACTCGAAGATTCACTCATTAAAGTTATTTTATCCCAAAGGAAAATCTTCTTTAATGCCTCATTTTATCACCTTAAGCATTTTGCCAAAATTGGTGGATTTTATTCCGGTATGACAGTCTCTTAGCGTCTGCAACCTGAAAGATAAGGCGACGGAAGTCAGAGAAATGCAGAGGGACGTCAGGTGGTTGTCTTTTTCACGAAACGTTTTTTGTTAAATAACATGGAAATTTCGTTTTTTACTCGCCACTGGCCTCGATAGTAACAAAGTCGTTATGGATGCGAAGTTCTCAAACTACTGAGAAGTGAATGTGAACGTTTTTTCATCACAAGGTAATCAAGAACGAAGAGGAGTAACACTAGGTGATGATTAGAACTCAGTACGGGTCACTCCTAATTGGACGGAAAATATTATCGAAAAAGACCAGGGAGACTGGAGTGGCCATTTCTGGCTTATTAGCCATCATCAGCCAGTCATACATGGAGTCAAGTGGTGAGCCACCCGGGCCTCGAACTCACGACCTTTTGATCAGAGTCTAACGCCCTAACCATTGAGCCACGAGCTCGCTGTTTTGCCGGTTTAGGTCGGGGGATACTTAAAATAGTTGATCAACGTTCATTAACCGCTAAGGGAACTCACTGGATCCCCTCCGCCTTTGCTTTGGGCTTCATTTCTCGGGCCCTAACAGCAAATAAAGCAGCTATTCGCATAGGCAGATAATATTTCCGGCAGAGAAAATGGAAACTAGGATGGCCATTTCTGGTTTATAAGCCGCCGTCAGCCAGTCATACCTAGGCCCACTTGGTGCCCCCATTCGAGCCTCGAACTCGTGGCCTTTAGATCAGAGTCTAACGCCTTCCCTTGTATTTGCCGCCCATATTATCTGCCTATACTACTAGTTGCTACATATTTGCGTGCCGAGTGGAGTCGATAGAAGTCCCTCTAGTGGGACGACCGTGGCAACGAACTTGGGCAGTTTAATCCATTCGCTTTTCCAACGTCGGAGGTCGAATACAAAAGGTCCAAGAATCACTTCCACGTGCTGGCAAACTGAGGCGAGCCAAAGTTTGAGCTGACCCTCGTGTCCATATCTTCACTTGGGTAACGGTGTTGGATCGAGGGCAGTAATTCTTAGCTCGTGAGGCCGACAAAGAATTAACAGGTCCAGACCAACTCAGTTGTCATTCTCGGATGGCCTGGGATATCCTTGCAATGTTGTCACAGTCAGTGCGGAATATGTATATTTTATATGTATGTATATTTTTTTAACGGTAACAGGCAAGAAATGCCCTTGAGGACCCTATTAATGTAACGCGAACAGGTTATTCTTACAGTTAATGTGCAGTCGGGGAGAGCACATATGATATCATAACAGAATTTCGAGTGAATTTTCACGGAAAAGAATGATAACGGTCTAAAGCCAGAAAAATTGTTCACAGTGCTGGCAGTAGGAAATCGTGTTGTAAAAGTCGCCTTTTGTCAAATAAAATCACATCAAGTCTTCTTTTAAATTCCGCAATTGTGTCAGCGGAAACCGTCTCGCTTGGTAGCAAGTTCCAAGGCCGGACCACGCGTTGACTGAAGAAATATTTTCGGAGGTCTAATCGGGTGCGTTCGTTTGTGACCTTGTAAGGATGGCCACGCAGGTGAGTAGTGGTGGCTAATTGGAAGAAATCCTCCAATTTTAGGGAGGAAATGTGGCCCCGGATTATCCGGAATGTCCAGAGCAGGCTGCACTGAATGTTCCTGTAAGACAAAGGAAAAAGGTCAAGTTTTATCAATCTCTCCTGATATGGTAAGTCCCTGAGACCGTCGACCATCTTTGTCGCCCTGCGTTGCACTTGTTCAAGAAACTCCACATCTTTCTTCAACCACGGTGTCCAAACTGGCATTCCGTATTCAAGATGTGGTCTCACAAAGGTGCCAAATATTTTTCCGAAGAGTTCCGGTGGAAAGATTTTGAACGCTCGTCTGATCCAGTGCAGGGTACTAGTTGCTTTCTGGACGGACGTTTTACAGTGCTCTGTTTGCATCAAGTTCGCAGTTGTCCATATACCCAGATCTTTGTGTGTCTCAACCTCGTTTAATGCGGTACCATTGATAAAATAACTGTGTTTCGGTGGAACTTTTCACTCCGGGCTTATGTGTAGACAAGACACTTGGATACATTAAAGTTAAGAAGCCACGTGGACGACCAGATAACCAGTTTATCGATGTTCGACTGTAGTTTCTTTGTTTGAGACGCACTTGGTGTACTGCATTCGAAGGATGGTCCTCATTTTTAAGGATCAAATACCTCCAGTTTTGTTCACAACCATAGGGGAAGAAGAGACCAGAAGGATGCACGGAACACGCGAACCTCCGTGGCGATAAAGGTGTCGTGGCGGGTTTATGGCCACTTTCTAGGACTTGACAAAACTCGATAAGCTGCATCTCTTCGGGAGACAATGTCGTCCTTATTCTGTCCACCCGGCAGCCACCTCGCCCCCAGGTACACTGGAGCCTCAGGTGATGAGCAGCCCTATATACGAGCATTTCAAGTAACGAGCGAGACATTCGCAGAAAATTCGTTACGATTGACGGGCTTCCGCTAAGTTGTCAGCGCGTGCGTTTGCCAATGTCCACCAGTAAGTCTTGCGCCCAGGTCATGGGTTCTCCAACTCCTCCCTCCACACTGCAGCTACTGGCCTTGTCCCTACCTTCCCATCACCTCCCCGAGTCAGCAAGGACTCTTCATAAGGCAAAGTGAAACTGAAAACAGTAAAGCAAATTTATGACAATTTCATCTATCAAAATTAAATTACAAAACTTAATATTGAGGTTTTTTTTTGGGGGGGGGGTGCAAAGATAAATGTTATTTCCTTTATTTTAAATGGGGAAATTCGTTTTGCAAGACGAGCTTTTCCTGTTAGGCTGAAACAGATTAAACTCGTTTACCGAGGCTCCACTGCATTTGAAACGGTCTATTGGCAGATAGAATTTCTGGCAAAGACAGCAGAGACTGAAATGGCCATTTCTGACTTATAAGCCGTCGTCAGCTGGCCGAACCCATACCCAAGTGGCGCCCCACTCGAGCCTCGAATTTACGTCCTTTTTGAGCAGGGTCAAACGCCCTAACCATTGAGCCACGAGCTTGGGGCGCATCTGCCTCGCTATGCCTTAGGCCACGTCAAAGCCCCTGACAGCCATGACAGCTGGTAGTATATGCAGTTAATATTGCTGACAAAGACAAGGAGACTGGAATGGCCATTTCTGGCTTATTAGCCGTCATCAGCCAGTCATACACAGAGCCAAGTGGTGCCCCACTCGAGCCTCGAACTCGCGACCCTTTTGCTTCTGCTAGTGACCAGGTGAACTTTAATCAACGAGTGCCAACATGCCCTGGCTAGACAACCAGCTCGTGGTTCAATGGTAAGGGCATTTGACTCGGATCAAAAGATGGCGAATTCGAGACTCAAGTGGGACCCAAATTGGGTCTGGGGATGGCTGGCTGACGGCGGCTAATAAACCAGAAATGACCATTCCAGTCTCCCTTTTCTTCACAGGCCATACTATCTTACAATAGATAATTGTTAGGGCTGTCAGAGCCTCTGACGATGCCCAAGGCAGAGCGGAACAGATGAGTTCTCTTAGCGGTCGATGAACGTTCATCAATGACTGTCAACCTATCTATTCTTTCAACAGCCAGCAATCTCAAGAGGTGCATTCTCTTGGGTGGGGATTCAATATGAAAACACCTTTGCTTTCACTGCCCTTATAGACAAAGCATGCGTGGAGCGCTCATAACTAATGTCCATTATCGACTTAGGAGCATTAGCTAAAAGCTTAATTAGATTGATAATTTGACTCTTTGTCACTTATCTGTACGCTTAGCTGTAGTAATCGTCCCTATTTTCACGCTTTTTCAGTCAGCGTAACCTCATTCTTGTTTAGGTGGATCCGTACATATAAGACATTTTATCAAGCGTATATGTAGACTATCAGTGCAAATTTTGGGCGAGTTCATCCTGTAACTGATTGGTGAGCGCCAACCTATCAATTTAAGTTGAATCAATTAAGTGACTGCATGTAGCAGAATTTAATGGAACCATAAAATTTTGCGAGCGCTCATCAGCCGCATCCACTCGCTTCATAAACTGAGTGGCTGCACTGGTCACAATTATTGCCGACATACATATGTTATTTGTTGGCATAAAGTTCACACCGTGTACTCTCAGAGTTTAATTCAGTTATTTTGGTTTTATTTGGCTACTTACACAAAAGAAGCGAGTAATTAAATACCAATCTGCTTCAGGATGTACGTATCCTGCTTGATGCCTTTGCGGATCCTGGCACTCCCAGTTTATATGTTGTAAGGCGAACAGTAATGCTACTTATTAAATTGTAGTAACATACTTTTATTTAATGTCAGCCGGTTTGTTTTTCTTCGAAAAATATCGCGCGCCTGATCAACCTTGTTACTAGCGAGGCCGGTGGCGGGCGAAAAAACGACGTTTCCAAAAAACGTTTCTTTTATTTCATTTCCTTTTCTTCTGTAGATTTACCTTTAAGGTCGCGGACGCTAAGAGAGTGTCATATCGGGGCGAAATCCGCAACTTTTAGGCAAACTGATTTCGGTGACGACGGTTTTTTGTGTATGTAAAACTGCAGCGACCCAACCCGGCGTGCCACGCTCGTCCTATCGTCCACCGCGACTGTTAGCATCTGGGCAAGGGGATTTCTCCCGGCTCAGCCCAGTCTGGCAAATCACCTTCAGGGCTGACGCACACAAGACCTCATTGTGATGACTGACACACCCTCTCATAGAGCGAGACGCCGCCCTCGTGTTTGATCATGCACTCGTCCGACTGTCAGCATCCTTCAACACATTCCCCATACCTAATTGTACTTGTTACGGCTGTGATCATACCTATAGCTGGCCTCAATGTTGTCGCGGACGGTACCCCTCCACACGTGACTATTGGCAACAGCTGATATTTAAAGCTCCACCCAGTCTCTTTTCCAGCCGACAGACGCTCCAAGAACTGTTTCCATTTCTTGATGGACGGTGTCGGACCAAGTAATCAGCTGCCCTCCTTTTTACGCCTCCAGATGGGCTGCGGTGCCGGATAAACGGCAACAGAGCTAAGCTCCTAAGGTGGACGACGGAGAACGTGCCAAAACTATCTCAGTCACCTTTCTTAAATGGCCTGATATATCCTCACGATACGATCGCAGCGGGTGCGAACTTTCTCATTCGCGATGAGGTCGGTATACTTATCTCACTGGATGGTTCTCAGGCAGCGATGGTCAATGATCTCCAGTCTCCGCTCATCTTCAGCGCGCAAAGTTAAGCATTCACATTCATAGAGGAGGAGTAACCGGATGAGTGCACTGTATACACGAATTTTTGTGGCAATTGAGATATCGTTTCGGATCATTGGCACTTTCAAAGGATTAAGGAAACCCAGCAAACAGCACCGATACGGGAGATAATGTCGTTTTGCTCTGCCCATTTGGTAGCAGCCTCGCCCAAAGATATTTAAAGCCATCTACTTCTGCAAGCCGATGACCGTTAATCCCCAGGGGTAGATTCTCCTGGTAAGGGATGTAGCTCAATAATAACTTAGTCTTTCCAGTCGTTATGGACATGCCAACCGACAAAGCGATCTCATTCGCCCGTGACATTACGGATTGTAGATCAACAAAGCTTGAGTCTAGCAGCGCAAAATTAACGGCGTAGTCGAGATCAGTCAGCCGGCCTTTGGTTGCAAGCTGAACATCGTTCTCTTCATGTAGGGTCTTCCCGAGTATCCAGTTAGAGGAAGTTAAACGGAATGGGTGACAGGACGCAGTCCTGGGGAACGTATTCTTCGAATGGTTGCAAATATTTTGTTCTCCGCCTATTACCGAATTTTTGATGCAAGGGTCTTCGGCCTTTTTATACCAGAAGTTATTTGGTGCATAAGAACATAACCTAGGTCATACGGGGACACGCCGCATTTCATTATGATAGGCTTTTCTTGCTCGTGGTGAATCCGAGGTAAAGATGAGGGGAGGACCGTCGTTGCCTGTTCAAAGGCACATTGTTCGACGTCCCAGCAGTTCTAGCAAGAATTTTCAAACGGTAGCCTTTTGTATCAAAGCAAATCCCTGTATGTATTGATGGTGATGGCTCTCGGGATTCTGTATTTAGGATGACTTGGTAGTAGGCATGCTTGTTATGGAGACGCGAACGGTGACGCACTCAGGGCCCAGAGCTGGCAGTGCACCCCAGATAAGCCATGTCGGCAGACCGGCCGCGCGTGGCGTGTCACCTGCCCCGCGTGCACTGCGATGTTCCAGAGCGTGTCGCGGCGTGGGAACCACGCCAGAACTACCCCGATCGTCCGATAGGCCGGGAACCGTATAGGAGGACCAGCGCCTTATAAAGGGCTGTACTGGACGCGCTGATTCATACTTTTGCTGACTCTGTGTTAGCCGGAATAAAGACTCTCACGATCGGACTGGCTTTGCTTTCTTCCACCTACTAGTCCTGGGGACATAACAATGCTTAAAGTCCAAGGTTGTAAGTCGCTGACCACCCAAAAGGGATGCATACAAGTTCTCGATGCACGGGAGTTGCTAAAGGTTTAGTTTGGTTGCTGAGTTGATAGTCAGCTTGAAATCACCAAAACTCAACACGAAAACATCGGATTCAAGAACAGAAACTATTGGGGCTACCCATTCTGAATACTGTTGAGTTTCAGTAATGCCTGCTTTCTGCAAGTGATCCCACTCTTATTCGGCGTTTGGCGTGACTGCACAGGGGACAGCAATAGCTTTCAAGAATCGGAGCTCGATTTCTGATGTAATATATAATTTAACTGGTGAACCGTGGTTTGTGCGTAGTAGTTGCTCATCTTTCACTAACAGGGGAATCTTGCGTTGAATTAACTCCAATTTGATGTACAAAAGGCAGCACCAACCGCACACATTTAATCCAGTCCCGTCCGAGGATATTTGGTTATCTGCTTCATCTGACAACGTGAACCAAGTAGTCATGACGCTCACCATCATGCCCAACTTCGGCCGTAAAGATCCCGCGAGCGTTAAAATTCTGTCCAGTGTGAATAAGAAAATTGGAATGAGCCGAAAGAAGAAACGAAGAGGCCTACTTGACGACAGTACCAGCTGAACCAGTGTCGATTTCAAACTGCGTGAGATTGTAGAGGGTGATTGGGGCGGCTTGTCTACCGAACACAATGAAAGTATCGTCTAACCATCCTTAGCTGGATTAGGGTGTGTGGTATGCTAGTGTTGGTCCGTTTTCTGGAAAAAAATGTTTGTTCAACGTGACATATTTTCTTGAAAAAACGATAAATCGTCTTTTGGTGCTTACAGTCTGTCCAAAGGTAACAGGATAGTAGTTGCTTTGAAGGCGTTCATGGTTCCCGTTTAGGTAAAAACTCGGCTGTATTGATTAACAAGATCGCTAGCTCATGTTTCAAGGAGGATATAAATCGAGTGCTTGACTGATGCAACTGCTGGAGGTTTCGCTGCACGCCCTCTTGAGGAAGGATGATATATCAGGCTTTCTCTCATGATAAAACATCTTTCTCTGATGAGCCTTTCTTCCGAGCTTTTTAATCCGGCAAAGCCACAAGCGATTGCTGCGCAAGCACCGTCTGTTCAAATTTAGTTACCATGCCTTCTGTTCACCGGCAAGCTTGAAGGTCAAGAGTAATATTGGTAATTGTAAAGAGGCCGAAGCCTGGACCATCAGAAAAAAGAAAGGGGTGAAGCCGCTGGCCGAGGGCGAAGGCTGACCAGTCTGAACAAAGAGATAGGTGAATGCGTGTCCGGGACCGTAACTGGCACTCGAAGTGCGCTTCGTATACTGATGTTCCAACACTACGGGCAGGCATACACGGCAAAAATAAAGCATGCAGACCAAAAAACTTATATTTCAACCCTATTGGTATGTAACTGAAGCATCGAAACTAATAATTTTTTAGAGAAACTCTCTTCATGATTAGCGGCCTCACAAGAAAGCCATAACTTTTAGGCATACATAAACCCTGGGAGGTCCTTTAGCAGAGACAGACTAAATAAAATATATAAATTTAATATTTATATTTGGGGATGATCATTGGTGGCTTCGTTGGCGAAAACGGCTATGACGTGTGCAAGTGTTTCGGAGGAGTTCTTCGATCCAAGGTTATGACTGTCAATTTTATTCCACAGTTATGCTTACTCCAGGGCGATTTTGGATAGGTTTATATCGAATAGACAAGAAGGTGTGCGTTAATCATACAGTAGCGTAATTTATGACTCATAGGATTTTTTATGATATTCCCGTGCGAGGTTTCTCTCCATGATGTGCTGACAGGCATAACAAAATAACCAATGACTATACGAATATTATACACTTTCTCGGATGAGGACCAATATGATTACCAGTTGAGAGGGATTCAAACCAACTGAATAAGAGAGTTTAAAATAGCAGGTTTGCACGTGCCAGCCAATGGGAACGTCAAATATTTCGGCTAGCCATTCACTAGCTATCTTAAACGGACTGCCACAAATTGGGGAAATTTTGGATTTTTCTTTACAATGTTAGCGTAAACGTGTAGAAGCTTTTACACTTAAATATATGAGAAAAAATGGATGAAATATCTTCGTTAGGGAGAAAATAGAGGATTTACGTATTGGGACTTATAATAATACAAGTTAACAAATTTTCTCAGGCGTTAATCCAGAAATTGTAGAAAGTAATAGGCTATTCGAAAGAAATTATGAGAGAAGTTAAATGTCGTTAACGAATCCTACTATGTTCAGTTAAAAAGCCGGACTAAATTTGGTAGTAGTGGGAGAAGAGTGCAATTCTTATCAAGTTCAGAAGGACAGTTGGAGAGCATACGTATACTTTCGATAAATTCTCTTCGGGCCATTACATTGATATGGAAGGGGAAGGTAGAGGATGACAAGCAATCAATTAATTATTGTTCTAATCAACTAAGTCTTGGTAATGGTGGCTTGAGGTTTGGGTTGAAAAAATGGGTAGTGGCAGGGTAATTATGAGAGGAATTTTTGACTCTTGCAGGTTGCTGTAATGTAAAGACAGAAATAATATTGATGTTTGGGTCGGAAGTAGAGTCCATTTTAGAGTCATATCAAGGTTAAGTTAGATGCTACTTTTAACTTTGGCATGAAAACGATCAGGATCAAGGACTTTTTTAGGGTTGGATTTAGTTTTAATGGATACCTTGCTTTAGATTTCGAGTTGTGCAGAGGTTTTGTATGGATTCAATGTTCTTTTTCGAGTGAGAATCAGGGTATGGTTAGGGCTTCGTCACTGTAGACTAAGAGTTTGGTTAAGGATATGGGTGGAAGTTTTGTAAAGGACTGCGTTGAGTGCTATGTTTTAATGAGGCGACTTTTAAGTGTGCAACTCAAGTACGCCAATCGTAAGAAGAGCACAAATAGTAATTTTGGAATGCGGGGACGAATAATGGTGTCGGCATTAGTTCTATTTTGACGTAATATTAGCGATATACGTTACATAACGTTATATTTTCTGACTTCATATCAAATTTCTTGTGTGGCCTGTTTGCACTAAAAGTCAATGCATTGACTTCGTGGCTGGCCTAAGACTAACACTGCTAACCGACACTGTTTTCAATCATAGTTTATGTTGAAGAGTTACCAAATTGGCACCGTTTGATATTGCTTTATCAGCTCAACTGGCACTTTTTCTTTAGTGTCCTTATCTGTTTACGTAAAGGTGCACGTAAACAGAGAACGTTCGTCAGTACACTGACGTATCTATGCGTGTATATCGTATAGTATAATATATATAGTATAGTATATAAATCTAAGAAGTAAATGATAAGAAGAGAAGAAAAACCGGAATTACGGCCCGCCGTTAGAACTTTTAGAGAATATATATTCTCAAGCATGGTGCACGTAATTTTTTGTGATGAGGACAATGTCGCGGTTGTTCCAGCTTAGAAAGCTTCAGAACCCTCGCAAGCACTTTCGGTTGGAAACACAATTTTATCTTTGCAGTGCCATTCAACAGCAGCAGCAGTCGTGGCCCGATATATTTGAAACCATCCCTTCTTTTAGTTTACAGCCACCGATCTAGAGATGCGCCTTCTCGTCAGGAATGATTAAACAGACCGATTTGGCAACCTCATTCACATATGGTATTATACGGTCACAGAACCCAAAGCTAGTAAGGGGATTTTCTCGACATATTTGCTGTCATTCAGTCGATTTCTGTGTGGAAACTCATCGTCGTCATGTTCGTGTAGGGCCCTCCCGAGAACCCGTAAAAGGGCGCATTTGGACAAAAGAGTGACGGAGTACAACCTTGTTTAAAGCCCGAACGAATGCTGAACGGTTGGGCCTAGGACTGGCACAGTAGTAGAGTGGTACTAGGTTTTGTTCGTGTCGATAATTTTTGTTAGTACACAATTTAGAGCCATTATTTGCCATCAGGACTACCGAGTGGCGGAATCGAACGCAGTGGCAAAGTCACAAAACAAACGGCTGCCGATTGTTTGTAGCTGTACCGCAATTTAAGAATGCGCGTAGATGTGAATCTCTTTTCGCACATCCCTGCTTAGCATGGACTCCAGCTCGGTTGGGCCTCGTAGCCCGGAATCGTCTGAGAAGGATAACAGTGAAGATTTTTGCAACTATATCGATAACGTGTATGCCGCAGTATTTCGCATACCTCGTCTTTATATTCCTTCTCGGGAACAGTCATCAGAAACGGCCTTATCTCTCCACAAATGTTACATTATCCCTTAGAGCCTGGACGCGGCAATTCCTGTGACGCCAGGTTTCCGTCTTTGGACGGGTCTGTATCTTTCTCGGTCAAGTTGTGTTAAATTCGTTCAATTGTTAACCACCCGTCAAGTCATCTGGCTGGACTCTTACTCTGTTAAAATAAGATGTGCTCGCTATGTTTGTTAGCTTCTATTTTTGCTCTACAGAGTATGGTATTCACTGACTAAGCTGTTTAGGATGAGCCTTCCTGTCCACACCGACTCCATGTAATGCTTCCTCTTTTGAGCTCGCTCTTGGGAACAATCTTCGCCCAACTCAGATTTCGAGGATCGCTTTGCTTCCACCATAGCTTATGCTGTTGCTGTTGCTGACAATGACGACACCGATAGTAGTAGTAGTAGCAGTAGTAGTAGTAGTAGTAGTATTGATGCTTAAGTTTATGAAAATGTTGTAATCAGGAACTAGTATGTGAACAGTGCTTCTAAGCTGTAATTGTCATGGTTGTTGTTTTTTGTACATTTACAGCGCTCGCTCACTTTTGCTACGTAGTCGATAGGATGCAGGATAGTCAGGAGCAGTGGGAGCCACCATTTGAACCCTACAAGGCCGCAACCACTCAAAGCCGCTGTGGCAGTAAAGCCTCCGCCTCTGTTGGTTCAACTTTACCACGTACCTACCGCGTCATCACCTTGGTACCCGCCACTTCCATTGACCACTCCGGGAAAATTTCATTCAAGGCTCGTGCATCCAATGCCTCGCCCGCGCGTCCTGTCGCCACAGTCTCTCCCACTGCCAGCTCCTTCCCCAGCCCCAAGGGTGCCCCTAGAGTTGCCAACGAAATGAGATCCCAGCCGAAGCTGCCGCAGGAGCCGAGAGTTCGGAGTTGCGGAGTCCAGGCAGACGAGGTTGGCATCGATGTGGATATCCTGATGCACGTGGAAGAGATGGTGCGCACTCAGCGCAGCCTCGTCCTTCCAAGTTACTCCTCCCTGGCCGGTATCAACTCGTCGCCAGCAGAGACGTTGCGCCGCACGGAAGATCGCCCTCTTTCCTTGCTCGAGTGTCTGCAGGAGAATGATAAGCTGCGAGAGGCGCTGAATCTGCAAGTCAAGGTACACTTATTTGTGTTGCTGTTTATGTATCGTTTGTTTTCATGAGGTCTCTTGGACTGCTTAGTAGGTTTGGTATCTTCTAGAACTTTGGCTCCATAGCCTAACCACAAGAAAGTGGTGGCACATCAACTTATTTAATGGTGCTTCGCATTCGCCATTTCACAGTGCTGTCGTCAGGCTTTTGGCGTGCCAGACTTTAGCGTCCCACGTCCTGATAGCCCTGTCGCTGCTGGTTCGCGACTTTTCTTCACCAGGCCCGAGAGTTGGCTTATTACGCAGCTAACATTCACTGAAGGCCGTTCTACTCTCTGCCACTATGGACCCGCCGGGTAGTCAGCAGCTAGGTTCACGGGCAACCTGGCCACCAAAGAAAGACGATTCAGTTTGTTTGGATCCGTTCTTCGTCGTCAACCTCACAAGCCAAGTGTTACTGTCTTCTACCCGACACCGGTGCCTAATTTTAGACGTCGAAGAGGGGATCAGCTAAGAACCTGAGTCAACTCAGTCCGTCCGGACATGGAAGTGGCCCTTGGGTCTTAAGTATTCTGCCTCCGGCTTTGGGAAAATGAATGGATTTAACTGTCCGGGTCCCCTGACCCGGATCGTCACGCGTGAAGAAGTATCACGTGAGACATCCTCAAGGCTGGTTGTATCAGTCATGATCACAGCCGTAAAGCATACCGAAACAAAATTCCTAACGCGACGAACATCTTTCACCTCGTCACGTGTTTGGTTTGCAGTAAGCCATGGAAATAAAAAAAACTGTATTAGAATTATCTCCGTAGTGGCAATGATTAACGCGCTTAAGGCTGTGGTTTCAGTGTATTGCTTTGGAGTAAAACCTTCTGTGATCGTTTGCCTTCCAATAATTCTAGTATGTCATCTTAATCACTCCATTAGCATAGGATTTATTTCTTTTTGTTTGATAAGGTGAACAATGATCTCAAGCGTCTGGTCGCCGGCGCCATGGCCGGAGATCGTGAGCTGGCAGACCGCCTCATCGGCGTGACTGCAGAATCTGCGGCTAATTCGCGGTTTATGGAGGCTGCAGACAGCGCCGCTATTGCTGCGGATATTTGGCGTGCCAAATGTCTGGCCTGCCGGGTTGTGGCCGGTGAAGCCGGACGAAAGGCCGCCCGGTACGCCCGGCAGGTGGAACGGACTCGACACGCACTGGCCCACCTGCTGGGTGAGCGGGCACGTCTGCGCACCTGCCTGGTTGACACGGCCGAGGCTCTGTTGCCGCCGCCACCGACGCGCCAGAAGACTCAGGCTGCCCCCATTCAGGCATCGGACACGCTGGACTTGGCAGCGCTCTGTCAGAAACTGGCCCGCGTCGATCTCAAGCAGACTACTACTGGCATCAAAAGCCGGGTTTTATGCAGTGGCGACACACCTGGGGAACAGCTGGCGGTTTCGGTAAGTCATGGACAATCGCTCATACGACTTCTTCCTAGTGCTGCTTTGGATCACCCGTGGTTTTAGCCAACTTGTCAGTCGTTATTTTGGTAGCCAATGATTTTTAAGGTAGTCCTCGCGCGCGCTGCTCCAGTCGATTTATTTCACCCTAGCTCTGTCTGTTTGGCCGCGACCATTCAACCTCGGTTTGCTGCAGATGCGCTCGTTGGAATAGGAATTAATTTCGCATGACGTTTCGAAATCTATCACGGAATTATCATCAGAGACAATAGCAGAAACGGGTAATTCCTGCTTAGGGAGCTGCACTATTTATAGGATAGAATCGTTGCGCTCCAATTAAAATTAACGGCTCCGTCTATCGAGGATTGTTACCCGCTTGAGCGCTAATTGCTTCATGACGGGCATGTGTACCGTGACCTGCTGACGTGGTAATTGCTCGGCCATCTGGCGCTGATGTTAGACGGTGCGTTCGTCTGTGCGTTTCCCAAGTGGCGAATTGCATTGACCAAATTGAGCTGCAGCACTGAATAAGGATTGGTCAGGTTGTTGCACTTGTTTACAGCTGGGCGGCCCGTGAACCATGGTTCGAGTAGTTCGGGACTCACACGGTTGTCACCTCTCGCAAGAATATTGGTCTCATCAAATTTTAATGCGTGGCTTGGTCTTGTCGAATGAATGGAAACTGCAGAATTGACGTCATTTTTCCGCACTGCTGCCGCGTGTTCGACAATTCGCGCCTTGAAAAGTTTTTCATTTTCTCCGACGTAGTTGTTTTTTCCATAAATGCACCAGATCCTATAGGAAACTGCAGCAGTTTCCTGGCGCGACAATGGGTCTTCTGGTTTGATTATGCGAAGCATTATGGTTGCCTCCGGCTTGTGAGCAACTCCAATACTGAGGCGGTCATGTTCCGTTTCTGCCAGCTCACACGGCATTTCTGCGAAAGAGCATGACCTTACTGAAACCAAAATATTGTTGCCCAGCTTCGCTCTGCAGAAACTAAAACCTACTATGTCACATTGAGAAGAAGACGACTCTGTCGCTGGGACAGCACTTTTATTCGCCTGACGTTTCGAGATCCGTCGCGCATTCGTCATCAGAGACATAATCACATAGCAGTGGCAGATGTGGGTAGCTTATGTACCGGAGTTTGCAGTATTTATAGGATACAGTCATTACTGCGAACATACAACGGTAATTAACATTAATTGTCTACTCGCACGTGGATATTTTGTTGGACTGCATGTGGGCTCTAACCTGTTAAACTTTCATCACGCGTGGTGGACTCGGGCGTGATGATTGCTCGACCATCTGGTTCTCCGATGTTGGTATGGGATGACGCGGTGGCCTTTCTGTTCCCCAGGTGGCGAATTGCTTTGGCAAAATTGAGTCTCAGCACCGAATATGGAATAGGTAAATCGTTGCACTTATTGGTGGATTGGGGGCCCGTGAACCATGACTCAAGTGGTTCTCGGTTCACCCGAATAGGGCCAAGAACAGATCCCTGTGGAACCCCGCTCTCCACTGCTAACTCCGCCGACCGCTGTTCGCCTATACATACGGTCTGGGTACGACCAGTCAAGAAGTTTGCGATCCACTGCAAAAGGTTTCCCCTTACCCCTATACGGCTGAGCTTGTATAAGAGACGTTGATGAGACACCGTGTCAAACGCCTGTATGCACCGTATTCCCTTCATCGATCGCTCGGGTCCATTGTTCTAGACAATAGAGCAGATTGGTCAAGCAGCACCTTCCCCTGCGGAATCCGTGCTGCTTATCAGAAAGAAGTTGATGTTTCTCCAAAAAGTGCATCAGCTCGCGTTTGACTATGCGTTCCATAAGCTTGCAGGATATTGAGGTGAGGCTGACCGGTCTATAGTTATTTGCGGTCGCCCGACTCCCACTTTTGTGGATGGGTGAGATCCACGCTGCCTTCCAATCGGGTGGCACTTGTCCAGTATTAAGAGAAGCTCGGACGATTAGGTAAAGGGGTACCGCCAACTCTATGGCTAACTCTTTTAATAGCTTTGCAGTTATCTCATCCGGACCGGACGACTTCGTTTCTTTGAGCTGTAGAAGTTTTCGCAGAACGGTAGCTTCCGTGAGTGCAACTGAGTCTATGGTCTGAATCACACCCACACTGCAGTTAATAGCGGTGAACTCAGACTCTCTCGTAAAGACCGACTGGAAGAAGCAGGATAGATGTTCCGCCTTTTCGTTAATCTCGGAAATTTCTACACCGTCGTCTGTTTTTAGCAGAGGAATAGGGTCTGTTTTTCGAGTACATTGCCTAACGTAGCTGTAGAAATGCTTTGGGTTTCCTACTGCTAGGTTTATTAGATTACTCTCGAGGTTTTGGCGGCTAATTCATATCAGGCTCTTAACCTTGTTTCTCTGCGCCGTATACCTGTTGTACGATTCGGGGGTCCTCTCTCTGCGATAGATTTTGAACATCCTTCCTTTGCGGTTTACTTCCCTCTTTAGCGTCGGCGGTAGCCATCGAGGCCTATTTGTTACTTTCTTTACCGTGATAGGACAGAAATCGGTAATTAGTCCGTGTAATACGGCTTTGAATGCCGACCAATCATCGAGAACGCACCCGGTGAATAGTTCGTTCCAGTCTATCTCGCTCACTGTGGTTTTAATTTGTGTAAAGTCCCCTCTCCAGATGTTCCGCCTGGCTACCACACTACGATCGGGAACAGAGAAGAGTGAATATTCCCACTGTAGCCCTACGTGATCACTTTTTTCCGAGAGGTGGTAAACAGTTTACAATGTCCACGCTATCAGGTGCTTTGGTAAGTACTAGGTCTAAGCAATTAGCTTGTTGCCCTTCGCGTAGTCTGGTCGGATATAGGACGTTTTGCCTTAGGAAAGATGTCTGTACTGTGCGCAGGAGTCGTCGATCCAAATTTACTTCGGAGCCGGGTGCAGAACTCACATTCCAGTCGATATGGGGGCGTTAAAGTCTCCCATGACCATGACATCGGATCTCTTAGCAATTTCTTCGACTCCTTCGACCAGACTAGTGTCTGACTGTTAGTTGCTCGATGGTGGACGGTAGACCGCCATGATGTCAAGGGTCTGTGACCCCGGTGTTCTAACGGTGAGCCATATTGCCTCTATATTGCCCGAAAGGTTTTCGGATTTGTCGGACACGAGCAGGCAGTGTCTAACATAAATTAGCACACCCCCACCTTGACGCCCGACTCTATCTTTTCGGAAAACTTGAAACCCGGGGAGAGCAATTTCCTGGTCGCCTACCTTCGTGGTCAACCATGTTTCTGTTATGCAGACGATGTCTGGTTCCATTTGGCAAATAGTAATCTTAAGCTCATCTAATTTGGAGAGCAGGCTTTGTGCATTGGTTCCATGCACTTTAGTTTCTTTGTACAGTGTAATCCGGTTGTGACAGTCACTTCCTGACCGTCGTTCGGAGTATTACGGTTTGGTTCCATGTTTTCTTCTGAATTATCTTCCCGTTGAAGATTTTCAGGCCTACCTCGCCATTCTTGTTCCTCGACTGTAGTTCCGCTACTAGTTCTCGGCGTTTCAGCCGTTCCTCCAGGGAGTAGTCCGGTTGAAAAAACCTCTTTATGCACGTGACGTAGGTTAGTTTTTTTAGACAGGATTACCTGAACATGTTCCTTGTTTTTAAATATGATTTTTAGCGGTCTGGGTCGGAGCATTTCTGCAGTATCTGCCAGCCTTTTCCCGATACGAAATGACCTCAGCCCTTCAAATTCTTTTCCTGGCCGAAACAGATCGCTCTGGACATCGTTAAAGGAAACCCTGTCTGGATCGTTTTAGTCGTTTGAGCGGTCTGAAATGTCTTCTTATAGCCCATGTAAAACTATGCAGTAATCATGATCCTCTCGTTGTCGTGTGCCTTTCGCTGAAGTCTTCGCAGAATTATTTGCAGTGGGCCTAGAGCTCGAACTGGGTGGTGTGACTGCTTGGTCGTCAGAGCTGTCTGAAGTTGCTTGTTGCAACCCCTGAACACTTACACCATGTTCACCACCCTGTCGGGAGCCTTTAATTTCGGTTTTGGTCATCTTCGCTGCAGTGGGCCTGGAGCTCGAACTAGGTGGTGCGATTGCTTGGTCATCTGAACTGTATGAAATTACCTCTTGCAACCCCTGAACAACTACACCATGATAACCCTTCTGACGGGAGTCCTGAATTACAGTTTTGGTCACCTTCGCTGCAGTGGGCCTAGAGCTCGAAACGGATAGTGTGACTGCTTGGTCATCGGATCTGTCTGAAGTTGTCTCACCGGTGTCTAGGTTGTCCACTATGGCGGCCTGTACTTCAGCTATAGGCATCCTTTGTTCTTTTTTAGGCGGTCCATGCGTATGCATTGAAGTCATCACTTTTTCCATCGCAGCGATTGTCTGCTGGAGGAGTTTTTTCATGTTTTTCATTTTACCTTCAAGTTTGCTATACTTAGAGGCTAGAATATGATATCCTTCGCATCGGTTCTCTGTGTGCGTCGATCGTACCCAATTAGTCAAGCTTTTCGATCGCCCGTTACAGCGTGCGGCGATAGTGTAGGGGTTAGCATCGCGGCCTTGTGTTGAAGGGGTTTTGAGTTCAAGCCCCTCGCGGCAAATTTTGCATTGGACTTCTCGTTTGCATTATTCTCGCACGACAAGTGAAATTTCCACAAAAAAGGTTCACATGTGAAGCTTTACCTTATATACGAGACAGATAGCCTAAGTCGTTGCTTAGCTAATGTAAGAATACTTTAAAGGCGATTTTCCTTACTTAAGACGATTGGTTTTAGAATTTAATAAGCAGAACTTTGACGGACTACTAGATCAATGTCTAAACGTGGAAACTTTGTTCAGGGTTGGTAAGAGCAGGCGTAATAACTGAGCTAGTTTAATTTCTAACTATGCAGTAAGTTACTCTAATACTGTTATCAAAGAAAATGTGATAAAGTAGCGACCCAGCCTTTGCTCCTTCGTGTGTACTAGCGTCTGAGAATTTCACCAGCACCAGCGTTGTAGAAGTTTGGTTGCTCCGACCTCGTTTAGGAAGATTTTCGACGATTGTCTGCTTTGCTAATCAAAACGTAACTGTGCGAGCAGATGGATTTAGACCAAGGTGGCGACTGAGGAGAGGAATACTGTAGTACAGTTCGTTCAGGGAACAAATTTTGTGAGTATCTGGCTTTGTACGTAAATCAAGTGTGTTGATCTTCACACACTATCTTTTTTCTCGTTGGAAACAAGTATTTTTCTCTTGAAACGCCGCTGCTTAAAAATTGCAAACCGCGCGGGGGCAGGATTTTTTCAAAATACTTTTTAAACTTTTATCATATCACCCCCCTAGGCTCTGCTGAACACTCATCGCACGGAGCCTGCCGACCACGAATGCGAAAACGAGTCCTCTTCACCCTCATCGCCCCCGCACTTGCCACCCGCCCCACAGACTCCGAAAGATGACAGCGATTTTGTCTCAAGGGCGCTTCAGGGATTCATCAACACAAGAGCCCTGGGCTCCGAAAGCACAAATTTTCTTGCCTGCAGGCACTGCAGAGGTGACATCCTTGACCTCTAGGCGAAGCTACTCCACTCCCGTTGCTTTCCAGTATACAAGCTGCTGTCTTTCATGAGATATATATTTTTCTTTTGCGAACAATCTATCGACCTACTTCCATTGCCTAGGTTGTTGATTTTATTCTGACCACCCAGTGTGTTCCATCTCGTCTCCGGTTATTGTAACACTACCCAGCCAACATCAAATGTTTAACTTTATGATTTATTTACTTTGGCAAATTTAATGACAATGCAGCTAATGTAAGCATCCTTTGAATTGATAAATAAGATTGGTTTGCTTGTCTTTGAGGGCAGATGGATCCAAAAGGCCGTTTAATTCTCTTTCGGTCCTGTGCGGTTTTTCCCCGGATGGTGTTCGATCTTACTGGTGCACCGGCGCTTTATGCTAAGCGTTTTTTATTAACCGGACAGCGTGTAGGAGAATCCTTTTGTCGTTCATACGAGGCAGCATCCAATATGGTCAGGTACTATTTTCCATACTTGCCGACAAATTGCCCGAAGTGAGCAATCGATAAGTAAACTCGAAAATTGATTCTTTATTATATTCACAGGGAGTTTTTCTGCGCAGTATTAGAACATAGAAGGGCGGAAAATTAAGACATGATGTAAACATGATTGCTTGTTCGTACAGTGGGACCTCGGTTAACGAGTTTAATACGATCCCGCACCGGCCGCGTCATGTGACACGCTCGTCTCGCAAAACGTAGCCAATCAGTGAACTGATTGGCTACAGATGACCGATGTTCTATGCACTGGGGGGAAAGACTTAACGGCGGACCCAGACGCTCGTACGCACTTACGACTGGTTAACTGAGCGGGAGCTCGTCAATCGAAACATATTTTGTACGAGGGGCTCGCTCGTTACCTGAAGTGCTCGTTAATGGATTCGTTTGTCACCCGAGGCTCCACTGCATCTTTTCTGAAGCAAATTTTCTCAAAGTTGTGAAGCTCTGGTCTTATTTCGTGGATATTTGTGCTTACGGCAGTACACTGTTCTCGTCTTGGCCAGCTGTTCTACTTAAATAACAACAAAATGCCTGATCACGGTCGTGTTTGTGAAGTCGAGAATCCAAGCCCTGTTACAGGGGTTCGATAATGTTTTGGAAACATTATTATGCGTACGATTCTGCCCAAGAAAACACCCTCACTTCCGCGGAAGGTGACGAAATTAGTAAGATTTATGGACCTCGATCGTTTACAGCAGAATTTGCGTGCATGTTCTTTCTTTTAAATTCGGTACGTTCTGGTTTTGCGTATTGGCGCTCGGTTTGTCTGCGTGCATTTGTGTTTCGGCCATTCCGCTTCCCGCGCTCATGGCACTCCCATTGCCACTGACTGAGTTTTTCTGTGCGAACTCACTGAATAAGCCGACAGTATCGTTCAGACAGGCGGCAAAGGTTTAGCGACCACGCCGTCTATATACATTAATTGGTAAGGCTTTCTTGTGAGGCTGCCTGTTGGCAACAGCCCCCCACCAGCTTTCTTAATCGGGTCGCGGTTGCTTGTGCTGTTGCTAGCTGACCCAGGGACATTGGGTAGTTTTGTGGGACCTTATAAATTACCTTGAAGGCTTAGTTGGGGTCCACAGGAAGTCCAGAGGCAATCATGTAGGCAAGGATGGCGCTGTTGATGTATCTGACTTTACCTTTGCTCAGCCATGCCGGCAGCTCCTCTCGTATACTTTTGGATAAGCACCCACTTGTGCGACCCATATAACCTGCTCTACAGAAGCAAGCAAATGATTAGATACACATAGAAGTGATCTGAGCTGGCAGCATATTCTTACCTTCGTGCAGGACCGGGTTGGTTGAGAATATTACTCGAACAGTCGCTGCTGGGAAGGTTCGTGATACGGCTTGGTTGACGAGCCTACTTAGGAGTTCGCCTGCCACATCTTGAAAGGGCACTTTGACGAATAGAGCCTTCTTTTCTACAGTGGGTGTGGTGGGTTTCGTTTCTCTCTTTATCATATTCTTTATTATGAATCTGTCCGGCTATCCATTCCCTCGAAGCAATTCTTGGATTTTCTGGAGTTCTATTTCAGTAGAGTCTGCCGAGCAAATTTTTTCGGCTCTTTGTGTTGAGCAGCAGACTAAGTTACGCTTCTGTTTGGTAGGTACACAACTGTTGAAGTTTGCTTACTGTCCGGATCAGGTTTTCTTTCGATAAATGCTCCTTCGGACGTTACCGTCAGGGCTTCGACTTAGGAGCACATCCAAGAAGGCAAGCAAACCGCAGTCCCCACCTCCAAGGTGAACTAAATGGAGGGGTGTGCATGATTAACAGTATTTAGAAGCGAATCTACATCGGTTTCTGCTGGGGCGATGACGAAGGTGTCATCGACACGGCGTGGATTTTAGAGTATCAAGCTCTTCTGGGCGTGCGACGATTCATGAACGAAAACTAACTCAGATGAATCCACGAATTGAAGTTGCCCGAGAATATTCGACTTAAGAGGAAAGAAGAACGCCGCCAAGGCCGAAGTTCCAGCAAGACACTCGATGGCTAACGCTATCACAGGAATGAAACCAACATAGAAGAATGTGGTAAAAAATAGACAGAAAGTTATTATGTTCTGTTGAATAAGTTGCAAAAAGATTGGGACTCCTAAGGGTAAGACAGCAAGTTCAAACGGCTATTTGGCGAGGCTGGCCGGTCTCCAGACCCCACAGCTTCGTAACTCGGGTTGCCTTCCGAGGAGCACGGAGTACAGTAAGATCCTTGCATTCGACCGTCCGCATCTCGTTCGTAGAGAGTCGAACGCACTTTTTTCCATATAGAAAGCAAGTTCTAGCTTCACTGATGATGTAAATAAAGCTTCTGTGTAGATCTAGGAGTTTTCATAACTGATATATCGTTCAGTTAATTATCATATTCTTAACGTTCAATGACCAATAATACTGATCGTATAGGCAAACATTATTGCCGGAAAAGACAAGGTAAACTGGGATGGCCATTTCTGACTTAGTAGCCGTCGTCAGCTGGTCATATCCAGACTCAAGTGGTGCCTAAATATGCTTTACTTGTAGATTGAGGGTACAGTGTTTACAATTCGTTAAGCAGAAGAAATAACATCTCAGAAGAAGCCACAATACCACCTTTGTTTACTTATCCAATTTCAAGTATAATCAATCAGTGTGAATGTTAAATATGCCTTAAATTAGTTGGTGGAGATATAGCAAACCTGCACAATTAAAAGTTGATGATAACTATGAGAGGAGGAACTAGTTTCTTTACGATTAGCGGAATGCCAGATCACTCATTCGAATACACTCTGCCAGAGGACAGCTGTGAGCGTAGGGTGATGTCGAGGGGGTAAAATGTATGGGCGAAATGCTAACCAAAGAATCTATTGCTTTCTCTCTACAGCCCAGTAAGTTTAACCTTTAACGTCTAGCAAGTATCCATCTTGACACCTGTTCTCACTGCTAGAGTGCACGCTTCATAGGCTTCGCAGATAGCCAGTGCTAATCTGCGTTCGGATTATCGATCCATTTGGCGAGATTTCGCGATAATCGATTTTTCCTGAGCACATTAATTAGCGCACGTGGGATGTTCACCGACGGGCTCTACTTGTTTGCATATCGATTGACTAATGCGTTAAAACGGCCAGGTGCCAAGTGCGTAAGCCGGCCCTGATGAGCATTTTTCAGTCAACCGGCCTTAGCCGCCAAAAAAAACGATTAGTATTGCAGCCTAATAAAAACGCAACAGAAGGATCTCATTAGTATTCTTGTTGTTTTCAATGCAGTAAAATCCTGTGTCTTCTAGACAAAGTATCAAACAGTTTTTTTCAGTTTTCAGTTCAGAGGATTATTTTGGTGACGAAGTTGAACGCTTTTATCGCCGGAGATAAACTCTGGCTCCGGAGGTAAAATATAAATCGGATAAGTTACCACCTGCCACATATCTGAAGGTAATTCTCACTGTAATTACCAACCTACAACTTTCCATAAAAGTACTTACGATAGGGGATACAAAGGTTAAAAACAAGGGGAAATTTCGTTCTTAATTGAGGCAAAAGAAAATCACGAGGTAGTGAAGAATTATGTCCAACGCATATATGGACATGGAAACCAGTGCTTGAACCTTATACCAACTGTATTTCATGAATATATCACCTGTGACACGTTTTCCAAAAGTTAGGTGTCCAAAGATTCCCGTTTTGGCGTAAAGGACAATGAGAACAGAAGGCAAATCAAGACCAATCGCCAGTATTAGGAAAATGAAGCTTCTTTTAGACCGGCTTTTATCGGAAACAGTTCTATTTGATACGGCAGGGAAAAGCATTGTCAAGAGGACGAACAATCACAAATGTTTTTTGCTGGTTTCGTCCTTAATAGTGCAGATCATGAACACTGCTGGAAATGTGAACTGTAAGTGTATAGCAATGCAGTTTTTAGCATAATCCTGTTTAAGGGCGAGAAAGATCCCCCGACAGGAATCATGTTTAAAATCCTTGACATGGCGTTAATTGAGCCTGCAGCCTAGATATTCTGATTGTGCTCTGAGAATCACCAGTGAAGCCTACCCTTCATTATAAGTCAAAGCTTTTCAGCTTTAAAAGCATGTCTCTAAATTGTTGAAAGTATTTGGGAAGAGAAACATCTGGGCATCCTTCCTGATATAATGCAGTATTTTCAGAGCATGTAATACTGGGTAAATTTCCTTGGCCTTTTAACGAGGAGTTAGAGTAAGTACAAAGAACTGATTACCAACAAGAACGTGCTCATCGGTAAACCCGAAACGGTGCGTTAGAGAAAAATTGAATAGTGTCATTTGGAATGTATCCTTTGAAGTGGGATAACTGATTACCCAATCTGAGGTAGTGTCCTCCTCGTTTGGTGAGTCTATCGCAGGGGTTAAGTGAGTTAAACCCTAGCAACTGCGATCTTCAGACCATGATTATTTAGCGTAGAAGAAGTCGGTCGGGGCCAGAATAGTAGGAACAGTATATTTTGTACACAGAGGAACGATGAAAAGATGGAAAGAGATTTCAATTGGAGAAAATACAACCGGCCAGAATGGCCAGTCGAGTCCAGGTGCTGGTTTATCAGCAGTCAGGCCAGTAGACAGGGAGAGAGAGTGCGTTCGTTGGCTCGATCGGCCTTGAAGATTGGTTGGACAGCGTGCGGGTGGAAATCGACGTGAACGGTCCGTGTCTCGCGCGCCATTAAGTCTGGCGTCCATCACGACCTTTAGGTCTAGACGGATTTAGGTCACGACAGGAAGGCCAGGCGTCGGGCAGGCAACGGCCACTACGGGTTAAGTAAGATATACTCTGGAAACTGCGATCTTCAAGGCCGGTTCCTTAATAGAAGAGAAATCGTGGGAGACCAAACTGGAAGGATGAGAGAATAGGCAGTAGGAAATTGACTGTCAGACGACCACACAACCGCAAGCCAGTGGATGGCATCTGAAAGGATGTCAGCTCGGAAGTCTTCACGTGTGGTCCTGGGTGAGTCGGCCTGTGATTAGCTGTCCAGGGGGCGGAGGCAGCAAGCGTTCCCAAGTGTGTGTTGGGCTGGAACTAGTCACGACAAGCGTTCACAAATGCGCTTCTTGTGAAGCTAGGCATTACAAGTTTCCTAGTTCCAGAATACTGCCTGCTCGATAGCCGAGCCAGTTTCTACTCCCGTCAAGTCTAATTCACCCAATGCCACATACCCCATACCGGAACTTCGTTCAATTCTGGCAGAAAACCTATCTGCCTTTTAACTCAGACTTAAATAAGGGCGGATTCCGCCCATTCCCGACGTCCATGCCTTTCCTCATTGCTGAGTGGATGACTTTCTTATTGATCTGCACAATGGGACTCTTTGAGCAAATTTTTTCCTACCCAGCGCACCCACTTTGAAGGAAACCAAACCTGGACTTGGTAATTATTAAGTTGCCTGTCAGCGTTAGACAACTGCACTTAAACAATTATCATATGCACTTTAGTAGGCATAGTTATGCTCATTACGGTACCCGCCAATACGAGAAACTTTAGCTTCCTGCAGTTACTTTTAGTTATATTCGTTTTAGTTTAGTCGTTTGGTTCTTGTTTACTTTATTAGTTTGATTGAAGTTATAGTCCTAATTAGTCTAATTGGGTTAATTTAATTTAATTTTTAAAGCGAAATGTGGTTGTTTTTGGCTTATCGTGCTACAATATTCGGGCAAATGAAATAGAAGCTCAGGCCAGGTCAGGTTTAATGGAGAGAAATGTAGGTAAATGCCTTTAAATTCTCTACTGGTGTGGAACAGTTATTCGATGCATTTGCTCAGCAGAACATTTTAGAACAGTGGCGTTGCCAGTTATTGTAACTGAGTAAATGAGGGCTGACAGTGAAAAAACTCCTGAGGCATGGTTCAGAAAGTCTAGGGCGTTGAATGCCATTTGAGAGATTGAAGGAGAAAAACTGCGATCCGTGGAAGTGGGGGGTGGAGGGAGGGTATATTCGAATCGGATGGTCTGTGCTAAGATTGTTTGGAGCATGTCAGTAGGAGCCCATCGCGGTTTATGTCATCATCCCAAGGCTCCTATGAGGAGAAGAGTGCGGAGGTCACACGGACTTCACCAAGTGTCGGCACCGAGTGTCGGAGATGAGCCCATCGTGCACCCTTGCTGGGCACCGAGTCTGCCGACTAACTGACGCTTTTGTGGGTTTTAAAAAATGGAGAAAAAGCCTATCTTTCATAGTTGTATTTTAATCTCTAAATTTTAATATAGAGTCGATGTGGGTGTGTAGCCCATTTGTAGGTACTTTTGCGATCTTCTTGGTTCCTTTAGATTGCATTTGATATTTTAACAATCGAGCACACCTTTTTTTGGTATTTCAATAATTATTCCCTATTATTTTCTGCTTTTATACGCTTTACTTTAAAATTAGTTTTGCCTTTCGTGTAATATGACCCAACGATAAAACTCCTATTAACACAGCTCCCGTAAAACAAAATCCTGGGGGCTAGGGATACCTATGGACCCCAGCCAACTTAAATGTTGTCGTGGACGTTGATATAATCAGGAAAAGCTAGGTCTATCAAAGCTTCTGCAATACAATATTTTGCGGCTGGATGTCTCAACCCTTTCAGGTAAGCTTATGCAGACATGTGTCTCGAATGTCTAGATTACCCTAATGATCATTCAGATTCTATCCCTTATTAGTCACCTTGTTTTCATGAAGGTTTCTGAAATATTTTTATTGGGTTTATGTCTCCCCTCTTTTGAAATGGGTCTTCTTTTGACGTAGTTCTAGCCACTGACATGCATATTGTATTGCTAGGTGCTCACATAAATTTCGATCCTACCCATGCATGGGGGATGTTGTTGTTAGGGCCCAACCTAACGGACACAAGCGTACGCAGCCCGGTCAACGACATATGACCTATCCGTTCACACACAGTGCAAGTCCTGCCACTACAGCGAGACTGGACATTAGCCCCTTCAGAACCCGAACCAACCAGAGTGCACCATTCCCTGATTGTTCGCATGTACAAGGCTTGCGCTTAATTTCCGGTAATCGTCTACGCTCTGGTCACTCCAGACGCCGGTTGTGTGATCGTCTGACTGTCAATTTCCTACTGCCCATTTTTAATTAATTCCGTACAGAATAAACTCTTCCTACCACTCCGGTCTCTCATGCCCTCTCTTCTCTTAAGAAACCGAGCCTGATGATAGAAATTGCTAGGATCTAACTAACTTAATCTCTGCGATAGTGCTTCACATAAAGCATGGGCTTTTCTCCCCCATCTACTTCTTTTCATCTCTAAGGGTCTTTTGGGGGATTTGTGACAAACGGGGCCTTACAAAAGGAGGCGAAGACAGAACATGGGATCGCGCGCAGGTATTTGCCTGACGGAGGAACCCAATAAATGTTAACAGAAGACAAGCTTTAAAATGTGAGCGAAAGTTAGACGACTTACAGGATTTAAAAAGCGTGCAGAGTAGAGGCTTCCAGCGGGAGTATTTTACTCTCTCATCTTCCTTTCTTCATTCTCCCCCTCTCCCTCTCGCTATTCTTCCTTTCATTTCCCTTTGCGTAATCTGCTCTAAAATGCTAATCTCTGACTTGTTTTCCTTTTCAGCCCTGCTCCCATCCCACCACAAGTGACCGATCAGCTAGGCGGTGACCTGTTGCTGGCGGTAGGGGAGAGTGAGATCAACCCTCGGCGTATTTCTTTCCTCTTTATAAACAATCTGATGCATTTGAAGTTATCAGGGTGCACTCAAAGCTGTGGCTTGGAGGGTTATCAACTGACGGGATAACTTGGACATCGCAGGCGGCCCAGTGTGTATCTGGTTGTGTGGAGTGGCTCACTGCGCGCTGAGAGTCAGGCTACAGTGGTTTCTTCATAATGTGGCTGTTATGGCGCTCCCAGACGGGAGCCTACTTAACGGAATGTGCTGTTGGTACGCGTGCTGAGTGTTGGACGCGCCAGCTGTCTCCGCGCCGTCCCCTATCTCCGGTCTTCTTGACTTTTGTCTTGGCACCGAGTCGTGGTTTGGGAGTGATGAGAGAGTGAGGTAGATTCTTCGCAAGCCTACTTTCAATATAATCGCGCAGGACATCGTCGAGAGCGAGGGTCGAACTGCCGTAGAAGGAGAAGATTCTAACACCGACGGCGACATTCGTCAGCACGAAGCCCGTACTGAGTAAGTTTAGTCCTGTGTATAAAAATAGGAGAAAGAACCAAAATTAAGGACTCCCGTCTTTAGGCGGTGTAGCTTTTCTCAAAACCGTCACAGGCAGTCGCACAGTGTCAAATTCCTCTTGACAAAACAGTAGTCGCCGGCTTTTAAGCCCACCTCGGGCCCAGACCAAATTAGGCCTAATAAGCGGCGGGCGCAATAACCGGAGAGTCCTAGTTCTAGATTAGCAAACGCAGGATAGGCACTATACATTACATACGTACTGTATTATGTGTAGAGCTTGGTTATGTACAAGGAAAAATGATTTGTCTGTATTTTAAGCCATAACAAAAACGAAATAATGATTTGCGACACATTTAAAAAAGCGGTGTAGTGTCAGTTGTTGTGAAGGAAACTTCAATCGCTGATGTCCTTCTTCAGGCACCAGAAATCGTCGAATTTTGTGCAATCTGATGCCTATAAACCGCGTTGCACACGCAGAGGGATGAGAATCTCATTCCAACTTTTTGGCACACTGGTTTCGTTGCCGGCGACTGGGCTTATTAGCTGGCGGATTTTGCTATGCAAAATTCCGTCCCAAGCTGATTTGGGCTTAATACGCGGCTGGGCCTATTAACCGTGGGCTCAATAACCGGCGACTACTGTATTAATATTGACAGAGGTCACCAGGGTAGACGCGTCTGCCAAACGTTCCGAGTCCTTTATAAAAAGCTAGCGGAACACTCGAAATTCCTGCGTCCGCGGATACTTGTGATGGCAGGAGCAGTTGTCATAGGTGCTAACTAACCCTATTTTGTGCGCGCAGAAGGCGTTTATGCAGGCATTAAGGCTCCCTTGGACGAAAACTAACTCAGCGTGCGTCTTCACACCTCAAACCGCGGGGCGTTACAGCGATGAAGAAATACTTGCCGGATCCCTTCCCATCTTTCCTCTCTCTGACCCCATGATATGATTATTATCTGATCAACTGATCCCTAAACACCCCTTTCCCCCTTACGTACTACTGATTGTCACCCTATGCTCTCTTATATTATTGTAGTTGTCCGATGATGCATAATCGAAAATTCACCTCCATCAAACATGCCTTCTTGAATTCTTAAATGGGTAGCGTCGCTGAATATTTACAAAGACGAGAGCCAACAACGGCTACCTTCTACTTACTTTTCTTTCACCAATCAAGCATATTCCAAACTTACATCAGAGGTCTGCCAAATAATAGCAGATATTTGGGTTTCATGTTCAAAGACCAAACATTCCAAATTAGCGCCTCCAAACTTTTTTAAACCCAGATTCGGATGGGACTAACAGGCTACCTCTAGATGGTCCTTCGAGGCTCCCCGATCTCCATCGGCATTGCGTCTAAGTGATGACTCGCAGTCAGTTGAAGAGCCCCCTTCCTCAAGCATAATTGTCGATGATGCGTGGCAATATTTCAAAATATTCTGACATTCGGTAAATTGTATGTGTTCTGATAAAAATCACTTTTGCGGCTACTTATCAACCACCTTCAGCTGTTTCATAACATGATTAGCGCAGATCGATATTTGAGGCAGCTGAATCGTAGTTCAGATTGAACAGTCTATTCGATGAATATAGATCACTTTCAAATTAGACAATAACCCAAGAGAGAGTGATTTAAACGAGCAGGGACTACCAGGACAAGAGCAGGTGTTCTTGTATAGTTTAGCTTTTCCCTCAACATGCGGGCTGCTTCCAAGCTTTGCGCTAGGAATTTTAAGTATAAGCTCTTCTTTTCCAGAAATTCGTCTTTTTACACCTACTACTGCACAAGGTTTACCTAATTCTACTTGCATCGATCGTTAAAAAACATCGTCAGTAAAAGCGTTTCCGTACAATATTCCTTAATAAATAGGCCTTGCCGAAACGAGTCGACACGTCTGCAAAAAGTACTTTCTGACTGAATTAGGTAGAAATTGGTAAGTTTGCATTACTGCAAACTTGAGCTAAATATAGAGATTTGCTCTTTAAGCAAGCATCATCGTTTTCTCCGCTACAAAGAAAATTGGATAACTGAAGGCGCATAAGAAAATGCAAAATTTTATTGACCATGAAAACTCTACATAACATAAAAAATCGAAACTGGATGACTAGATAAACAAGGCATGATCTAAAACATACAAAACATGGGAATTTGATGAAACAAGTACGAAGGCAATAATATTCAGTGTACGGGAAGTGTTCTATCGCGGGATAACGGGAATGGGTGTGTTCACAACGTTGCAAATCCGTCGGCGCTTGGAGGCCTTAGGAGAATCAACGGATTCTTGAGACAGAATCTGAAGCTTTCAAAACAAGTAATGTGAGGGGCTTATGAAGTGAACTCAAAAAACAACGTGAGCAATATTCCTAAAAGCCGTCAATTTTGATAGCCCTTTGTCCACCCTTCTGCAAGTTACACGATAGGACCACCTTGGTTGGATATTTTGCTTTTACCTGCACCTACACTGCCTTATAACTCGAACCATTTTTTGTTGGAAGGCCCCAGGGGCTAAGCGATGCGGTCCATCGAGCATAAAAAGGTATCCGTTAAATCTTCCTCGAGGCATCTCAGACCGAAAAAAGGAAGTAAAAGTGATAGGAGGTTCGATTAGGCAAATGCCAATTGCATTGCTCCTCTTCCTTCGAGCCCTTCTGCCCTCGACCTGACCAATCTGTTCGACGTCCATCTAACTTCCAGCCGGAGGCTGTGATTGACTCCTGCAGTGGCAGAACCACAGCCACCTACCAGTGCCTCGACATATATGTGGAGCTAAGACTAGACGAATCAGACACCTAAATCACCATAACGATAACTCTATTATTCACATTTTATCTAAACCACCAGAGAAATACGTTGAACATCGCCGTCGTCGTTTACGGCAAAATAAGTAGAGAGCCCATGCTCATCAGTAACCATTGCAAGAAAGACCTTTGGCCAGGTTGGCATTAACAGGGAAGCTAGATGTTTACGATGTATATGGGCGCTTTTGACCATCACAGACTACTTGGATTAAACCCACATACTCCTACACGTTTTACCGGAGGTAGGTCTTCTCTTCATAGAGTATATCGACGTGCCAGTACCGTCATTATCAATTTTTGATGCAGTTACTCTAGACGGAACCTATATATATATATAGTTGGTCCATAAACCGTCTATCATGGCACAAAACTATTACTATATTCATGTAATATTGTGATAATGCCCTTCGGAGGATGCCCATGAAAGCTGCTACGTGGTACACAATAGCAGGCAGTAGGCACACAAATAATCGTGTAAGGGGAAACGGTCTGTGTCATAGTGTAAGCGTTACACCTTACAATGGTTTCAACTTCCGGTATGCACGGAACTTAACCGAGGTCTCAGCAGCGCGTTTGTAACCAAAGATTACTTCTAAAACATTCAGGGCCAATTTGATAAATGCATGATGGAGCGAAGAAAACCAGAATTGAAACGATATTCAATCAGCTAAGGCAAGTGTTAGCATTTTATCATACTCTTGTACTGACTAGCTCGCGTCGAAGTGAACTCCGCTAGAATCTGACGACTGCGGTTCTCGACGCCTGCATACAGCCAATCACAGATGCCGCATAGCTAGTCCTTAACACGGCGACGAATAGCAAGCCTGCACGCGTGAATTGCTCTCTCTCTCTCTCTACCCACTGGCCTGACTGCTGTTAAACCGGCACTTGGACCCGACTGGCCCTCCTGGCTTGTCGTGAGCTCCCAAAGCAAATTTATTCCACCTATTCTTCGTTCCTCTGCGTAGATAGTATACTGTTCCTACTACTCTAGCCCCTACCGACTTCTTCTCCACTATTAAGTAACCATGTTCTGAGGTTCGCAGTTGCTAGGGTTGAACTTACATAACCTCCTGCGATACTGTACTTACTGATTAAGCAATTCATATTATTGGTAGGAAACAAATACATAATGATCCTGCAGTTGCAAAAGCAGGGAAGAGTGGTTCCTGGTGCTGTAAAGATATTTTGTTTGCTAACATTTCTTAACGAAAGTCCATGTTTGTCCTAGCCTACACGGACAGGGCACCTTCATTTTATAGAGCTGGGTGACATAGGCCCAGGAAGCAATTCCCACGACTAGTCCCTGTGAAATCTACTAAAGCAATCAATATTTCATGCAAGTTAACTGTTTTTCTCACTATCAGCTCTTCGAACGATGTTCCTATATGTAACTATTATGCAGTAATCAATTAAACTTCGCGCTCTTCTTGAATAATTCCAAGTTTGTTAGTTATTTGATCTGAACGGTTTGCGTGCTATTTAGCTAGTTTAGTCGTTTTCATAAGCTGCCAAAATATCCGCCAGCACGACACTTGCAATTACGTGCAGAGAGGTCGTGGGGTACTTACTTCAGGATCCTTTTGTAGTTTGAGGTTTTCGGTCGCCATACTCAGTTCGCCGACCTGAAACAATAGGCAGAATTCATGTAATGTATCGATATTTCCGTATTATTTAATTGGTTCAAAACATACGTAATATGCGCCGTTTCTTCTAGAGATTATAAAAAATACGAATTCTGAAGGTTTTTAGTATACTAAAGGTATTTAAAGTCTACCAGCTCACATCAGGTGGTTGACGTCGTTTGGCTGAACCAGTACTTTTGCGTTCTACTGAAGATGGCGGGGAAGGCGATCTTGTGGACAGCGAACCATCCTAAATGGATGACAGAACATAAACAGGCTAAACGGGGAGACATTCAATAAAATCATGCACAAAGTTAACTAAATCCTGTTATTTTGAATAACATCATACAATTTTAATTTAGCTGATTAGTTAAACGGTATTAGCAGATCTGTACTCGTTGAAAACTGAAAAACCAGTTAAAAGGCAGCAGACATGGACGTGAGAACGTTTACAAAAGCTTGTTTCTTCGAACCAATGTCCCATCATCCCAAAGTGGAAAGCTTGGAATGCTTTAGGAGTTCGGCAGTTGACCAGATAACAGCAAGTTCACGAACTTTGGGATAACGCACGAATTAGCGGAGGACTGCAACTGGCAGGACTAGATATCTGTGAGTGGTTGGATGCACAAGCTAAAGCAATTCCAGGCAAATAGCGTTGATAGTTAAAATCGCCAAAAGTTTTCTGTAAAAATTACCTCTCTCAGATGTTGTGGCGAGGCTGGTTTGTTGTTAATGTAGAAGAATTTCGGAAGCAACACTCCTTCGACATGCGCCTTCAAGACAGCTTTGTTACCACTGAAATCACAAAATTTGCCACACAGACTGTGCACTTCAAAGAAAAAATATAAATAACAACCAAGGGTAACTTATGTTGACTCGAAACTAAAGCTAAATGTGTCTCTTTAGCAGCGCCTGGCTTGTTTGTTTTATCTGTATACTTAATAAAAGTGATGACTGTCTCTGTGTGCGTCTCCGTTATCATTGGTCGAAGGGGTCACCTCGATATGCCGTCAGCGCCTTCGACGCGGGGGTGCACGTGTGTGTAAGAACCACGCTCACTTTGTGGGCGCGCGCGGGCGCGCGCGGGCGCACTAGCATGCGCGTGTGTGTTTTTCCTACTGTCCTATCGCCTGACTGCTTTCATTGTTTGGAAGGAAGCCAGCCTAACCGTAAATCACTTGACCTCACGACAGTTCCCCCGATTGGCACCGCGTGCTCCGACAGCCGCAGCCAACGCTGAAGCAAGCCGCAATAGACACTGAGGCGAGCTGGGCAAGCGACACGAAGGCTACAGCAAGCAAGGGCAACACAGAGAACTAGCACGAGAGAGAACAGGAGTTTAGGCAGACCCGCGCAGAATCTACCCACTTGCTCGCCAATCCCACCTCCATTTCCGGTGTAAAGACGAAGTCAATAAGACCGGGGATGAGGGATGGTGTAGATGGCTGACGCGGTAATCACTCAACACGCACACACTTGACACAGCCATCTCGCTAGGTATGCTCCCGCCTGCGCGGGAGCGCCATAAAGGCCACATTAAGAGGCAGCCATTGCAGCCTGACTCTCAGTCCTCATTCTCCTCCCATACGCACACACAAAACGCACGCGTACAAGAGGACTAACGTAGGGCAGCAACGTAGAGGGCCCGAGTTTTCCCTCAGTTGGCAAACGCCCCAAGCCACGGCTTTTAGCGCACCGTGATAGATTCAAGCGCATTCAGATTTATTACAGTAAGGAGAGGAACGCGCCGAAGGTCGACCTCACTCTCTTCCCCACCGCATAGTGATCGCCTAGCTTTTTGGACACCTGAGATTGGGTCTGAAGCCCAGTGGAGCGCGAACGCAGTCACCAACAGGGAATCAGAACTGAGAGAAAGTGCCATCGCCTACCCGGCCGCAGGGACCGTGGTTAACTGAGAACTGGTATTGCATATGCATACAGGCCATTGGATCTCAGAAGGGTGAGAGCAGCCCTGCATGAAGCCTGGGCCAACACCCCCCTGAAAAGGGTAACCAATCAGCCACCGACTGAAAGGCAAATCACTTGACCTTCTACCACTTGGACCCTCATACTTAAGTCCAGGTAGTCGCGGTCACTTGAAACACCTCCCCCCCCCCACAGTAGGGAACCACAGCAAACGCGTCTTCGTCGCGTTCCCACCCACCATAACGGCGGCCAGGGTCTGCTACACCAAACCTCCCTACGGTCGATCAATCTTCCCTCCTCTATATCTGTTTTTGATGACGGAGCAGCCCCTCCCGACCACGCTGCTCCGAGTTCCCCTCCTCGCCACCGGAATTGAGGCCAACCCGGCGGAGCTCCTGATCCAACAAGGGCTATTAGCCAGCCAGCTCCCCCCCCCCAGTAATGCGAATGTAATCCGGCTGGCCCAATCAAACTGAAGTTCGGCTAGCTCTTAGTTTAGATTGAACGGCCTACCATACAAATCAATTCTAGATCTAACCCTTAGAAACTATTATTATGAACAACAGTAGGATTTACAGAAATGCTATAAAAACAAACAATATGACGCGTTCTTCGAGAAGTGACGAAGATCTTAGAGAAAAGGTTTTCCCTAATCTTCTAATCAACTTTTCCGACACAAAGGGGCTATAGGAACGAGGAATTCTTGCTCCTTCAAACAAATTTGTTAATGCCATTAACGAGAGAGTTACCTATCTTCTTCCAGGTGAGGAAGAACTGTACAAATCATACGACAGGACGGTTGCTCCTTCAGATTGTGTTAATTATCCAGTGGAATTCCTGGACGGTTAGTGCACCAATTATGCTAATGAGAAATCTCGATGCACCATGGCCATGCAATGGCACTAGGCTAACTGTCAAGCGGCTGATGTCATATTTGATAGATGGCACAACTATGGCCGGTTGTGCAAAAGAGAAACTGTGTAAATCCCCCGCATTCCTATCTTACCATCTGATACTACGTTCAATTTCCGACGACTTCAATTTCCATGGAAGGTTTGCTTTGCTATGTCCATCAACCAGTCCCAAGCTCAAACCTTCAAGGTGGCTGGAATTCACCTGTAAGAATCGTGTTTTTCCCACGGACTTCATCAAGCATGACTTAGTCATTGTAAATATCATGATTTTCATGAATAGCCTATATTTACTTTTAGTTGATTGCGCAGACTTAGGACTGTCTCATAACGGCTTTTCATCGCTACCTTCTCCACAATTACTCCTTCCGAGCATACACCTATTGCACATCAAATCAAATCGACCTCAGAAATGCCGAGCTATTCACCTTATACTTCATGATTTTAAGAGTTTCCCATATACAGCACACATGCAGTTAGCCAACATAAGGGACAGTAATGGGTAAGGGAGCCTCAAGGCGAAGCCGAGACTTATGGAAAATGCCTAAGGATTTTTTTTACTGTCTGCCCTCCCCCTAACACAGTTCCATTACTGACAACGCCACATTTCCTGTATCATAGCTATATACATAGAGGAAGTTCAAAGGTATTTACCTTTATTTCCCTAATAAAACTGAACTGAACATAATCATTTGAAGACGTGCTCATATATGGTTTGCCTACTTATGGGTCAACAACATGTAGGAAAGCCCAAGGCGAAGCCAGGCTTCCGCGCTAGTATTTTATTAAAGGGAGAGGAAACCTTCCAAAAAAACACGGTACCTTCGTCCTCTGACGTCTTTTACTGCACCCTCACTTTGAAGTTTGTTCAGGAGACCTTTGGCCGCACTGGCATCCACTCCAAGCTGGTTGGAAATGCTACCAACTGAGAGCATATCATTGTTCACACAGAGAAAGAGCGCGCGTCGGAAAAGGCAGACAGACTACAGGAGGAAGGAAAAGGGTGAATCATATACTGACTCTGCGTTCATGATGCGTAATGGTAAGGGCGTAGGAGTAATGCAGAAAACAAAACAAAACATGCGGATATTCGGTTCTGGAGAAACCTCCATAAGAATCCGGTTGTGGATACAGGGCACAGTCTTATTTTGTTATAAGTGATCGTAAGAAATAAAATTACAGACGAAACCAGCCTAAGTCCAAGTCGGGTAGTGTACCTACGCCCAAAGTCTTAACCTTTCGATGTATACGCATTGTTTGTATAGAATATGGCCATACAGAATCGCACTACCAACAGTAAACCGGTCATCTTCCTTACGCTCATACGGAACTCAAATGCTCACCTCTATCTAAAACGTGAATGCCTTAGTTCATTGTACGAGAGTTAGCTGGCCCAGTAGTCCACCTACCAAATGGCACACAGGTAACGGAGACAAGGCAGATAATCAATAAAATCAAACTTAATAAACAATACCCTGAACCCAATTTCGTCCAGTAATGTGGCGTGCAACTAATTCACCAAATATCAAACTTTTCTGTCAACGTAGTCGTGGGCATGCGTGACGTTTTCTGGCCATATGCATTTTGTTGCTTCAGCTATTGTTTACCACATTTATATGTGCAGACTGTTAGACGCGCAATACGACGCATGATCAAGTAGCAAAATGTAATTGGGAAATCACTTCACCTTCACTTGTTCACTCGTTAGATCCAGGATTGTAGTATCAGTCACACTTCCTTCGTCTAGCATATGGGCCTATGGGGAAAAAAATTAAAACTTAACCACATGGAAAGCATGTATGATCAAAAGTAATAAGTTAGATTCTACGGTTACGAACCAGTTCCTAGACCTTCATGATCAACACAAAATACGACGGTTAAAAGTAAAGGATAACTGCTCACTTACTTTGGTTTTCGCACAGTCTCGACACAGATGGGACTTAGGAACATCAGCCTCGTCGATAATCCTAAAGCAGACTGCGTGTTGCCAACTTTCACAGCCATCGCAAAGAATCATCACGCCACAATCCTTGTGTAGTCAATATATAAATTTTATAAATTTACCACATTGATTCCACAGGGACATGAAACTTCAAATTCGCCATCCAAGTTGGTGTCGGACATATCAGGCTGAGTTTGCTGATAGGACGACCTCGGAGTATGTGCAATGTTGGAATTTGTTGAGGTTATAACGTGCTTTCCCGAACTTGAGTCACCCTTTATAGAAGAAAATTAAAGTGCAGAGCTAAAGGCAGGTTTTTTGGTCCTAATATGCAGATCACATGAGAGTAAAAAGCAAAATAAATAATTGTAGCAGGAAATATTTTACTAAAAATCTAGACAAGGCTTACTTAAATGTGAGCGGTTCTTTGGAAGAGGACTTACGTTTTTCGCTGTGATGGCTACTTTACTTTTTTCGTTTGGAGGGATAAATAAGTAGGAACTGGTATGCGCTACCATCCGGACACTAAATAATAAATGCCAACGAGTTCAAGGTTTCCCACCTGTGAAATCCCTACAAGAGGTTTGAGAAAGTGGAAATCAAGAAGTTACCGTCTCAATAAGACCCATTTTAAGATTCACTGGACCCGATGCAAAGACAAAGTCAGGTGAATCGTCAGCCTTAAATCCTTTGGGTAAATAATCATTGGGGGCATCTGAAAACAAGAAAGAGTCTTTAATAATACAAAAGGAAACTAACAAGGTGTTTACGCATGAAAATTCATCTGTGGGTGATTAACTGAACAAGTATTTTAAGGGTTGCGGAATTATACTTCCCCTCGATAAAGGTAGTATAAAATTCCAAAGAAAAAAAACGAAAGTCTGAAAAACAACTCGAATTATAAATTCACTGGAACGTCCTTGGTCGGCTACCATGAAGATGTTTAATTAAGTCCACTGTGTCGTTGGAGAAAAAGTCTGTGTGATAAGGTGGGAAAGTGAGAAACTTGCCTGCTAAACATTGCTTCTACGAATTATATTAAATTATCGACTCAATTTCACGGACGAAATTTAGCTTGCAATCCATGTAACAAAAATTGCGTTCTAGAAAGGCAGCCACAATTTATAAAAGACATATGGTTAGTCAATCTCATTTGGAGCTCAAGGCGGTGTCAAGAAGACAAATTTACAGAGGTTAACATGCTTTGCTTTACTTTTTTTAATGAAATGTACAAATCACCTCCTCATAGTGTAAAGTAACATGTACGTTTTTTTTTCTACACGAGAACGCTGCATACTATTTAGATGTAATTTGAGCTCTTTGCCCCAAATCGAAGAGCAAAGTACTTGCAAATATTTATGTCACAACACATTTCCGTGATCTTCACAAATACTTATCAAGCGCCTCTTGCCTATTTATTTTGTTTTGGACGAACTGTGGATCGGGGAACCTTGTGAACTGGCTTTGAGTTTGACAACGCTACGGCTCAGTTGCCATTATTTTGTCCACATGCAGACATTTGTCTTCGCAGTAAATGTAGATATTGCAGTATACGTGGAATAAAACAAGCTTAGCATCGGTTCTTTGTTGTGCGACTGACGAGGACTATCATCTTACCTCAAAATCGCCACTGTTGTTTTTGGTACGGTTCGCGGGTTTCAACACCAAGATTGACTTATAATACAGTTTTACTCATATTTATCTCTACCAAACGGGGATAACCTTGGAATAGGGGACTTTAATTCACCCTTCATCAATTTTTCTGTTGATGATAAAGCTGAAATATTTGGTATTACCAAGCATATAGTCCACCTATGTGAAACAGATCCGTGTCCTCGTATAAGCTTACAACACTGTTATGTACACGAAATTTACCTAGCATAATTTGATTTTTAAATATGCTAGTAGAGGGAAACGATTTCAAAAGGCAATTCAAATGTATGATATGATATGATATGGAGAAACGCGAATCCAATGCCTTGGCCAGAAAGAGCACAATACCCTTGCTTTTTTACGGAATAAATTGCTTTTAAGTTTTTGGATGGTGATAGGTTTATAAGATTACGTTCAACATCAGTCACAGTTACTCATTAAAATTAAATGTTTATGTTAAACACTTGAATTAATCTCATAAAAGCTTAAGATATATTTTATTTCTTCAAAAGTTTCACTTTTTATCCGGCCAAAATGTACTTTTAAAAGATAAGCTAGAATTCAGTAAGTGCATCGTGGACGTTCGGTTTTCAGCTTATTTATTTCAAAAACACTATTTCTTTCTAGGTGACCGCCCATAAGGTACACATATATAAGCTGTTTGGTTGAGTATGCAACTCTTGGGCGTCCAGCGGGTAACATTCCAATAGATTTTGCTATTTTAGCCCTGAACATGTCTTACGAATTCCACGTTAGCCAAGGAAAGTCAATTCAGAGCACTGATAAGAACTATGAGCTACGGACATATTTCCTTTCTTACATAGTATAGCATTTAAGGCGCAATATATACATGCTTAGTTATTTCTATGCTAAAAATCAACTAAATTGAACTCAACCGATTCATTACAATAGAGTTTGAAATGTTTGACAAGTGATTGTTGCCTGAACGCGTAACTACATCATCTCGAAAAAATGATTTGTGAAACCAGGTCTAAAGGGAAGACTGCATTTTGAGAGATTTTCTGTAGGCTAGTTGGAAGTAAACTGGATCATTGTTAATCGAAATACAAAATCTGATTCAAAAGCAGCGCAACCTTATCTACTTTAAAGCTTTATAGTTATCGCAGTAAATGTCGGCTGAGGCGTTCCAACTAAATAGGTTATCGTCAAGTTCAAAAAAGAGACAGTTGCAACTTAGTTGAAAAATGAGCAGATATGGCTGTTATAAATCAGAAGTGGAGTACGTAATGCAAATTCAGAATTCGACGGATAGGTTCTTCCACGACAGTAGCATATATGCTTTTTTTGGATACCATATGTAATATGGTCAGCTCGCATGTGCTTCAATTAGTAAAGCCGACAGTTCCCATTCCTTTTAATCAAATAGTATGACTAAATGGGAACGAAATTTTCGATGGTACAATGCGACATTATTTTTGCTTAAACAAGCAGTCGCTAAAATCCTTTTAAACAAGATTAAAACAGCCCAAATTATCAAAGTTTATGGTTCTTCATGCTCCTGAGGCCTGAAGACCGGGAACTTGTATTTTAACTGTGTCACGAGTTCAAAGGAATAGGACGAACATTGGATGTTATTTTTGTTCTATGCTGATAGGCTGCAATCTGTTGAAGCGAACAAATATCCATTAAAGTGCTGGATAATGTTCCTCACAGAATGTTTCGAGGTAAATATTAACTGCAGAGAATGTTTGCAGATTAGAGGATAAGTTATATCTGCTATACTCACATTTCAAATAAGTTGGTTTGTGCATTAAAGTGTAAAGGGTTTGACACGGTTTTTGATATATTTTGGAAGCAGCTACTCAGGTGTCGATAATTTATGAATCTTTTTTATCAAATGAAACACTCAGGAAAGGATCTAGGAATTATACGTCCAAGTCAGACAGAAATAAGAAGTTAAATTACCCATGAACGCATCCAAAGTGAAATTATAAGAGATGAAGTCACTGTCTGCGCTCATGAAACGCTAACCGAAATTCTTCAATTGTTTAATGACTACGCGAGATAGCTTAAACGGAAGTTTCAAATTAGCCATCATGCAAAACAATCCGAAATATTTCAAATAATGCAGGAAAGCAACTTTTTAATACTTACCTTTTCTGTAGCCTTAAAACTTATGCTCAGAGACAAAACGAATACCTAAGTACTATACATTTGCATATGGCTCTTCTATGCCCTTATATATAAGGATATATTGTTGTACGAACACTTACAAATGACACTTCATTTACCCATTTTATAGATGATCACGCACTCTTTACATTGTATACTTGATGAAACGACAGAATTTTGATCTAAAAGTTCATTAATTATGGGAGTGTTTTTAATTTAAAGTCAATTTGAATCGTTTCTGCCCATTTCTTAATACACGGATGGATATAAGCTATTTCTCACGCGGAATGCACGAAATCTGTAGTCGAAGAACCCTAATCGCAAATGCGGAGGTAGGTCAAACTCAATATTATTCGAGCGTTGGAAAACTCTTTCAAACCTAAGCATACACTTGCTTTAAGGAGTAAAGTTTGAGAAAACGTAACTTGCTGTCATACGAGCAAAAATGGAGTATTTAGCTTCGCTTTCCATAAAATTTATTGGTATTAGTAAATGCATTTGAAATCACTAGAAAAATTGCCCACTATATTAATAGCCACATTTGGTGCAGAATTCGCGTGCGACCAGAGCTGAATTCCTGACGTGCTTGGAATAATGTGAGATTAGGATGGTAGTCAAAATACCACTTAATTTATCCTTTCTAATCAAAAAGCACGTCTCAAGATTTTGGATAACGTTTCATGAGCTCCGCTGCTGACTGTATTCAGCATGCATTTGGATAACTTCACTGAAGGATGCAAAATTGTTGAATTCGACTACAGTTAACCGAAAAATAGTTATTTCACCCGTTTGGAATGGATACAGTTGTCTTTCTTATTTTAGAGTGTACACCTCCGCAGGGTTGATTTGTTCGTTTTATTTCTGTCTAACAAGTTAGCATATTGCATTGCGCGCAATCTATAACTGCAAAAATGTCACATTCTGCATCGGTGCATGCTAAAATTTTCGTATGGCAGTGTGTTGTGCTTGACTTTTATATACCAGCATAAATTTCCGTGACCTTCATTGCTTTTTGTCCCATTTCAGTTGCGAATCCTTTGGCTGGCAATCTTCATTAAGTTTGATGAACCTTGAACATTTTGGTGCTTCTCGGAGGACTCTTTGTTCATAATGTGAAATGATACTACAGTTAGTTTCTCTTAAGAGCGAGTCTTTGTACTTTTTACAACATTTCATCCAATTCAAATTTTCACTTGGATAATTCTTGGTCAGGCCTCATCCGCTAAATTATGGACATTTTGCAGAGTGGATTGGTAGTTCACGGCAGCTGTTTAATTACGAGACCCGCAGTGAGGTATGACCATATACACGAGACTGCATGGATTATTTCTGTTAATTACCATTACGTGCGATTAATCAGGTGACTGTACTCACATAATCTTCAAGGGAGATGTTTCAATAGTAAACATATCTTATGCATTCATATAATGATAGGTGATTTCTATATGAGGACTGCAAAGGCCTAAAATTACAAAAGTTTCAATTCTCTATGATTCATTCGAGCCAAAAGCTGAGCCGACAAATTGCCAGAAAGATGGTTAAGTCTAATATCTGTCAATTGTTATGAAACGAATTTTGTTAAATGAGATCCTTGAAGTTACAGTTTCACGTTATTTTAAGAAACGCGATCTACAGGCGAACAAAGCATTTTTCATTACCTATTATTCCAGAATATCAAAACGTGACAGTAACCTGAGGCGCCTTTTAGTGGGTTTTAAGTTTCTTAGCCTTAACATTTAGGTAATATTATACCCCATAAAAATATGAGTTTCAGCCGTTCACCGGAGGTACATCTCCGAGTTACACAGGTGGATTGAGAATTCCCGGTAATTTCATAAAAAGATGAAAAATATAAACACACTTAAACTAAGAGTACTGTCATGCAGGGTAGCGAAGGTATCAGCTTACTTTCATAATACTGCAATTTCATGGTCAGTGTCATCTTCTTCGGCAACGGGCCCAAAAACTTTCCGGCGTTCAAAATGGTGTTCAGTAAGTTTTGTGTTTGTAGCTTAACGTCTTCGGTCTTTGAAGATTGCAGCAATTCACCAGACAGATCAACGAGACTAAAAGCAAGCATACTTCAGAAAATTCGATTACCTTGGCGAATCTGAAGAGATGTCCATTGAAGCACCTGAAGCATCATATCGAAATCCAAATGAGAAAGACTCTGTAATTTCCTGAAAAACATATGGCAGAACAAATTGACTTACATGTGGTTTCTGGGGGTCTTCATACAAAGCTAACGTTGCCTTCTTTAACTAAAGAGAATAAGCAGAATATTGTGTTACGTATCGCTTTTCAATTGCATCAAAGCAGCCACGCAGCCAAAACACAACTTTGCAAGACCCTGGACATGATGCTTCTTCCTTCAAAATTTTAAGATTAAGACCTAGAAAATAAACTGCTGAGCAGTATTCCAACCCTCCAAGTTCTTTTCGAAAAAGGCGTTTTCTGGGAAGAGCCTTCTAACGTAGGCCACATTGCTAACGGCGACGGCAAACAACTTTTTGACAAACACTATCGAGATAGTGTCTGTATTTATTTGAACCGGAAACGTTTTCTGCCACTAGAAGAAAATAAACTGTATGAGTAAGTTTTACCTGGCCTTTTACAGGCCTTACAGAAACAGAGTTAGACATGTTCTTTCTCAAAATGCACCGCTACCTGTTATCGTGGAAAGAATCCCTAGAGCAGTCAAACAATTAGTATCAACGTGTAAAGAAAATGACAAGTTAAAGTAGTCGCTGGTTATTAAGCCCAGCCGCGAACTAAGCACAAGTCAGTTTAGAACGGAATGCTACATATCAAAATCCGCCACCAAATAAGCCCAGTCGCCGACTACAAAGCCCAGTTTGCTAACAGGATAGAGTGAAATTCTCATCTCTCTGCGTGCGCAATTGGTTACGTGTCACAACTATTTTTTTTTGTTTTTTATTACGTAAAATACAGAAAAAAGCATTCTTTTCTTGTACATAGCCAAGCTCTACACATAATTCAGTGCGTATGCATAGTGCCTATCCTGTGTTTGCCAATCAAAAACTAGGACTCTCCGCTTAATGCGCCCGCCGCTTATTAAGCCCAATTTGGTCTGGGCCCGAGACGGGCTTACTAGCCGGTGACTTCTGTTTTTCATTCCAGACCGATAAATTTGTGTAATGAACTATTGCTTTGAAGAATTTAAAAGATTACTGCATACTATGGATTTATCAGGACGGAATATGAAAGCGCGAAAGGCAGCGATGCTGTAATGGTTGTTATGCATTTCAGGAGATATTCTTTATGTGCCTCTTCAAAAAAGGAAAACCAAATACTAGTTCCCAGTTTACCATTATCAAAGTAAGTACAGTCCAATAAATCGGGCCAATTAAAATGCATGGATTTAGAATGTATGCATCAATTTTACTACCCAACAATATTAGTCCCGCGAAAATTCAGAATTTTTCAGTATATGCTTGGTTATTTCGATAAGTTTTTAAGCTATTTTTCCCCAAATGGGTATCTTCATGACTCTTATCGTCGATGCATACGACAAAATCTTTCAACTTAAAAAATATCTTCAGAACTGCGACAAATAAAGCACAAAAATCAACGAACTGGCAAACGTTCCCATATGTAAAGAATGTATCCGAGGCGGCTACTTAAGCACCAGATACAGAGTGCGCACAAGCGAGTAACTATCTTGCACACCCAGCTCGTACATCCAAAAGAAAATGTTGGCCATTTCAACAGAAACGGAGTTGTCCATCAAATCCCGCATATCTGTTGTGATGTAGTCTACTGTGGTCATGCAGGAAGAGCTCTATCCACCGGCAAACATGAACACAGATTAGCGGTGAGGAGACGAGACCAGATTCCGCAGGTTGTCATGTACACACTGGACACACACTTGCACGGGAGCAAACCCAAATCGTTGGAACCTGCCCAACTAAGAAAAGTCGCAAAGTTCTGTAGGCAATGCATTTGGATGAGGCATCCATTCACAGGCATATGGATGTGGATGCGAATTAGAAATCACTGAAGATCATGGGAACATGGATTGAGAATTCCCTCACTGGTCGCTTCCAAATTGTGTGTATGACGACACTTATCAAGGCCGAAAGTCATCGAGATCGTAGTCTTGCAAGGTTCAGTACTCGGCCGACCCTCATTCTCTTGTATGTTGATGATTGTGCACAGGGATTGGACTGCGAATTTGCCATGTTTGCAGATGATGTCAAAGTACGGAAGGGTGCTGCGGAATAACCTTCACGAGGCGATTCTTATGTCCCAATCTGTGATGACATTCAAATACCGACTTGATATACATATTTTACAGTACATTGTGAACAATGTGACAAATTAACCTTGAAAAAACCTCTGCACCATCTGATGGTCTATATTATCCTGACTGAAAAGTTGTTAAGCTTGTTTCTAGACTCTTAGATTCCAAATGAAACCTTTCATTCCTAGAAAAAAGCTTGTATGGAACTTAATTGCAATAGAAGGGCTCCTTGGGCCTTGAATATACAATTTATTTATTTATGATGAACCTGAAGCTTTCAAGTAGTTAACAAAGTGAGAGCGGCTGAAATTGTTAACTTCGACGTGTTTAAAACGAATTTACCAGACATTGCTCTCTTTGGCTATCACGAAATGCCCATTTGACGTCATCCTGGTACCCATTCTGCATGAATGGAACAAAATGGTTTCCTCCAAACCCCGCTGAATCTAGACGGATATCATCACTAAACCTTTGACATAACAGTCCAGGTGAGGAGTGTGAAATGGACTAACCTCAAATCAGTGCTGTGTCCTGAACGGTGAACTCATAAACAGCTAACTACGAGAGCTAATTTATCATTCGCCGCAAAATCTTCCGTCATCATGTGTAGTGACCCATTATTTTTGTGGCCGGTTGGCCTTCCGACCACATTATTTCGTTCAGGACTTAGGAGCCGCTAAGGGCACCATTCCAATGTCCCCATTTTCCGGAGACTGGCTGCTAACTGACCACGATGACAACGGCTCTAACCTAAAAGTATACTGCTGACACAGGCCAACTGCTGAATGGAATCGAAGTTGCCTTCTCCAGATGCGCTTCGTAACGGCTGCGCCTGTAAACTGACGTTATCTCATTGTCGTCAGTTTGTGGGAATTTTCACCATTGGGCTCTCGTGATGAAGGCATGTGGCTCAGCACATGGGTCAAACAATCAAACTTCTAACACAGTCTATCACGTTCTAATCTAACAATGACATTCCAGAGGACAGTTCAGACGTCGATTCTGACAAGGTCCGTAGTGTGGCCCACAATAGGGTGGGTCCAGGGACAATGACTTGCGCACAATTTTTTATAGTGATACTAGACACAGAGACTGAAAAATGCAACGATTCAAACAGTGGTCTCTTATTTGATTACAAGCGGAAAGTGAGCAGCCATTAGTTAGTGAAATGCTTGGGATGCCTTAAAATAATTATTTTGACCTAGGCCTCATGAATGAGTTTGATTCATCTTCTCATGTGTGACATGTTTCTACCTGTACCATTCGTATTCTCTGAAGCCCTTTTCTAAATGTACTCCAAATTTTTCAACTAGGGGATGCTAAGGCCCAACCGGATTAGCCAACATTGGGCTGGTCTCTGCCTCCTGTCCTTTGATTATCCGCCAGATCTCCCTAAAATACCTTGAGCGAAATCAAGGCTGACCACTCCTCTGCTCCATTTCTATGTATTGCATATTCTTTTCAAAATGGTCATTTGCTCGAAATCTAGTTACATTTATTTCGTGAGTATTCAAAGTACAACAAATTGCAAGTCGTGATCAGTGCCCAATTCAAAGTTAAGATTCCCCATTCCTCCACTGTATTTTAGGGACAAAAACGCAAGAAGGCCCCCGACGCAGGAACAAAGGTGAATGTAATTTTGATACGAGACCGCCAATACTGATATAAGTTAAAAGATTAACGTTGATAATGTTTTGATTTTCGCAAAGAAAATGAAGCAAATTTTTAAACCTTGAAAACCACGGAAAAAGTTGAAAAATATGTTATAAAAATGTCAAAGTACTAAGGATGATATACGGTTATTTTTTAACAACTAAGTGATTCAATGTCCATCGTTCTCCCCTTGGACATGTCCATTCCGGATGTCCACGCAGTCGCCCCGGTAAAGAGAGGCTCGAGCCTGACTGTGTCCACTTCCCGGACAAACTGCCAAGTAACCTTAATTTACAGCAATGCACAGAGTATGTTTGAAAGTTTAAAGATTAACGTCTCTGAACTTCCTCCAGGTACATTTCCTGTAACTAAGACTTGGTGGTCTCAAAACGTGGACGACCATGACCTTGCTGTTCAAAAAAGAAAGGGGAGTGCTTCAAGGAGGAGGCCTACTCAAATTCTTGAAAAGTGGACACATCGCCTGGAGTTAGGGTTGATCAAGTTTAACCCTAGCAGCTGCGTTGTTCAGCCCCGATTCCTTTGGAGGAGCGATATCATGGAAAACCAGAAAACACAGGACACGTTTTTCTTATACAGAAAGAAGAAGAAAATAGAAATGTGGGATTGGACTCTCGGACCGCACGTCCATCCCTAGTGCAAAGTGGTCCGGTAGGCCAGCCTGATCTTAGTCACCGTATTGAGATCCTTGTTAGTTGGCTTCGGGAGGTTGCCCTGGGAGCCAATGACCAAACGGATTGAGGCCGGCTAACTGATGCGAATTCTAGCTGAGTCTGTAGCCATCCAAAATAAAGGTCAAGTTTTGCAATCCCGGGAGGTCATACCTGGCGTGACGTAATGTAAGTGGTGGTTGCGTACCACTAAAAGATTACAGTTTCCGACAAAACGGATAAACTGGCATGCACTGCCGATGCGATCTGACATCCCAATAACTTAGCAGGTCCATCAATTCTCAATGCCCTGACAAATTATCAATCACCGAGAAGAGATCCCACAGCTGTTGCTTCCTAACTAGCGAAACTTGAACAGATTGTTGCACATTCGGATATCCAGGTCGTGGGTGGCTTAAACGCGACTCACATCGACTGGAGCTCGGCCCACGCACACGATTCTGGTCAAGCCTTTGAGGGTTGCCTTCAGTGCATGACGCTAAGGCTATTTCGCACACAGCATGCCACGTTTCCAACAAGGGTGTGTGAAGGTGAACAGACCAACTGCCTGTTATATGCGTTGTAATACCATGGAATAACTAGCTATTTTCGATACGCGAAAGACACACAACAGTCACAAAAAATGTATGGCGAGGCGATTTTGATTGAATAATGGCCACGCTCACGCGCAAGAAGTGGAAATCCTTATTTTTTGGGCACAATATAAACAAAAAATCACACTAGATCTTACTTTATGTAGGAGTTGAGCAGAGTCCTTTATCACTCCGTCAGCTAGGCATAGTACATGGAACTGGCTGACGAGGCGTTGACCTCAATAGGATAAGTTTTATGCACAAACTTGCTATGAAGGCCTAATGATTCGCGATACTTTGATACTTATCCTTTTGGCACTGTCGCTTCAATCCTTCATATTGTCATCAACACTTCGGCCATTCTCAGTCATTTCCAAAGCTCATTATCCGGTTGGAAACAAAACATAGTTTCACAATGCTCATCTCTGTAGAAGAAACGCTGTCCTTTTCCATTGTCTAGAATGCTTTCAAGAGGATTTGCCGGTGAATTCAGTTTTGATACGTATTGTAATATTGTTCCAGCATTCGATAAACTGTTATTTTATCCATAAAGACCATATATGCTCTTAGCTGTCGGCCCTGTTTAATTGCATTATTTTGACTCTGGAAAATAATATAACTTGACAATACTTTTATTATTTTTAAACTAATTAATGATTTGACTTCTAGCGTTTGAATAGCCTAGATATCAGATCGTGTTCTCGAATATTTCGAACTTTGATAACGTGATAATCAATACGCTTGGCAGATTAAGGAGGAAAAACTGACAGTTTGTAGTAAAGTACGCGTTGATTGTCATGCATTAATTTTTTCTGATAGCCGTTGTGACATTAGTGGTTGCTAAATAGAAGTGTTTACTAATTTGATGTAGATGTTATTATGAAACTCATCATTTGATAACTTAACGTTGATGAAAACTCATAGGAATTTTCATTAGAACAACTGCTATATTTTGAAGTATACCAGCTTCGTCAAATTTTTATGCTTCGGAAAATAAGCTCTGATGTCCCACTTTTTACCATTTGCTTCACACAATTCCCCTAATGTCAATGTTCCGGAACCAAAGGTTATAGTGGTTCCAGTGGAACCCAAGGTCCCACTTTCGTCCCACTGCGCCGTGATTGCGTAGGTGTGCGGTATTCCGTGCACTGGCCCGGGTAGTCTAGAAGCTGTCATCGAAGTCGATGGTCAAACACCCACGTCCACCTGAGAAAAACCCTACGCGCACGCACGCCGCCTGCATTTGCTACCTCACCCTCTCAAAATGCGGCACCTGGATCGATGCCTTGCTCAGGCAACTTTTGCCGGCGTATGCTTAACCGAGTCTGCTCAGACTGCACTTGATGCACGTAGTCGCCCCCTACCCCCAGACCCCCCCCCGTCTATTTAAACGCATGCGCCATGAACACGGGTTTTTCGCCCTAGGCATACGCCGGTAAAAGTTGTCTAAGCAAGACATAGTTCCAGGCACCGCATTTGGAGAGGGGGAGGTAGCAAATGCAGGAGGCGTGCGTGCGCGTAGTGTTTTTCTCATGTGGACGTGGGAGCTCGTGTGTGGGTGTTCGACCATCGATTTCGATGACAGCTTGTAGACTACCCGGGCCAGTGCACGGAATACCGCCCACATACGCAATCACGGCGCAGTAGGTCAAAAGTTGGACCTTTGGTTCCGGAACATTGCCATTAAGGTCTTTGCTTTTCTTAATAATATGAATTTTGAATTCCATATATCGTTCTTAAACTATATATTTTGTATATTAACTGCAGCTTAAGTATTACCACAGAGACTTCCTCTTCTATTTGGAGGAATTCAAAGCATGATCACATCGTGTATCAGTGCATGGAAGCTGCGGAAGAGAACCAATAAATTATTTTTCGATAGCACTCCCACCAGTAACTGACGGCAGACCTTGATTTTGTGTGGAGACGGCTATCAGGTGTACTTAATTAGTACTCCCTAAAAGCAACCGTTGCCAGTAGGCTTCCCCTAAAACCTTGGAAGATTTCATAGGTGTCATACACCTGACAACTTCTTTTTATATAGTCTTATAAGGAACGGAGTCTGCAGTCCGCTATTTCTTACTCGGATTAGTAGAAAAGTGAACTTAAACAACTACCTCCTCTCAGTTATGCTCATAGGCACGTAGGCACAGAAAGTGTGGCCCTCGTTGCAATGCTGTAAAGAAGGCCGGTGGCACTTACAGAGAGAATATAACCAACAGTGCACCGCCACATTCGATGGAGATGGTCGTCTACGCGCGTCCCAAAACAGTTTGCAGTTTGTACAATCAATCGCAGTTTATTCTGTTTTTCGCTCTATGAAGTCTCAGACCTAGATGTCCTGCTCCCAGGCCATCAAACACTCTAGCAATGACCGGTTTTTTTCCCTAGTCTCCGCTGTTATCTTCTTTAATCACGAATCACGAAACCGTAGGGAGAGTGTGACGGAAAACCTCACTAGCGCTTTTAGTTAGATCATGTGAACCTTCTCCACGGCCGTCTTTGCGCTCTTCTATTACAAGTAAGTATGGATTGGTGGAAGGCATATATTAACCAATAAGCCGCATGACTTCAGTGAAATTCATGTACAGGAACCTTGTTCGTGTTGTGCAGCTCGCCCCTTAAAGTTTTTTGCCAATCTGAACTAGTGAGGAATGTCGGGCTTTGGTGTTGGTGAGCCTCTGCCTAGGACATGAAAGCAAGATCATGCATAGCATGTGTTATTCGTGGTGCACACCCATAAGAAATGCCGGATGTGTAAGCAGGTGTGGCACACATAGGTCTAGACTCGTGCTGCACCACTAATTGACACTAGATTCCGCCACCGGTCTTCCAAGGTTAGTGTGAGAGATTAAACGCTCGTCTATCTTCGTCCAACTGACTCACCGTACCTGAACCCACCGTTTTGTTAGGCACAGGACAGACCTCGTCGGAAACGACGCTCGAAATGTCGGTTGCACCGAACACAATCTTCGTGAAATTCTGCACCTGGCGAAGTTGTGACCTCCTGATGAGAAATCATTTTGGCTCCTCTTACGTGTGCTGTCTGTGATTTCTCCCCTTACCTATTTACCACTCCCCTTTTTGAGGAGCTCCATTTATAACAGAAATGGGCTTTGTCGTGTTTGATGAGAATTATTGACATCCTACATCACTTTTATGTTCACTTTGGTCATTGTCAAAGGCATTCCCTTAATCGAACAAACTGTCAACCTATCTAGGGGTCAAGTAACTATTCCGATACGGAAGACCCATGCAACAATTCTGTCAACTTTCTGAAGACTATCATTCCATGCATATTTCTTAACTAAATATAGAGTGGTCCACCGTCTTTTTTTGGTCCAACAGTCGAAAGGTGGGAAGATTCATTTAGTAGGTGCTTATGTTGTGTGTATTGTATGACCATCGATTTCGATGAGGTCCACCATGTGCTCAAGAGCAGAGACGGTGATAGGAGCTGATTACGAGATACTAGACGCGTGACTGTCTACCTCACTCTTACCCTCCACTGCTTAAACCAGGGACAAGACCGAAGTCAAGATGACCGAGCAGGCTTTGGGCGGAAGCTGCTTTCTCCAATACAGTCCAACTCAATCACGTAGCAAAGGAGAAAAGTGCAAATATTTTACCTATTGTAATTGTAGAAGCGGCTTGCTGCCAGTGTATTTTGCTATCACAATTGAATGGCGAACTACACTTATCTCGGTATGTCAATATTTCCGATCGTTGCCGGAGAACATGCGGTCGTAAGCCAGTGGTAGATATTTTAGCTTAACTTAGTGACGAATGGATAGATTACGAGCTTGGACGCCACCATTCTGGTGAGAGGTGACCATATCTGTCCGCTGTCCTTGTCGATAACACCTTAAAACGAATTTACTTAATTTTAACCCGATGAACATTTTTAAAACTCCAAGCTTGGCAGACTTCATGGCATTTAGCTGTCTTTTTCATTTGATACATACTTTAAACTCAGAACACGTTAAATTCCCAAAAAATTAAGGATAAGAATGCAGCCGTTGGGTCAGTCTCAAAGTCGAACTTGTCACTTCCCGCCTACTATTCAAAATATCGTTGCGTTGTTGCGAGTTTACTTTCACGCTCGTGAGTGGATAACTTAATATATTGTACTCATGGCAGTAGAAGGCTCCGAACTCCACGTTACCCATCGACATATTTTCAGAATCTGCTTCTATTAAAGCCAAAGTTCCCAGCGTAAAACCCAAGTTCAACCAGGACAGCCGCGCCTTAAAGAAAGACCCTCGTGAATGCAATTGTATCACAGCATAAATGATCTTTCAGCAATCTTTATAGTCACCGCTTTGCACGCATTAAACGCCTCCTCCTTTCGCCAACACTTTTCTTCGTCTTCCACAGCTCTTAAATGTCTGCCACGAAGGAGAAGGCAGCCACAAAACTCGCCTCCCTCACTTATGATATCGACGATGAGCAGGAGGAGTTGTCAGTTGATCCCATCCAACTCAATACAACCCTACTCACCTTCCGACCCACCGTCAAGAAGGCGCGGCTGCACGTTCTACGCGAACTGGCCATCTACATTAAAAGACTGAAACAAAAGCAGTCAGTTATTGCAGACAGCAAGAAGCCGCGTATTGGGAAGAAGATTTTGGGCCGACTCTCAGAACTGCGTCTGCTGAAGAAAATGAATACCATTCGGCTGTGCAAGCTACTCTTGGCCAATGTTTCAACCCCGGAGGAGGTGAGTTGGTTGTCATTTCCCACAGGAATCAGTAACTTGTCCGGATTTTGGAAAAAATTCCACCTTCCTTGACTCGTGGTTTTTAGCAGCCCTTCATCGGTAGTAGAAATCTAATAGCCAACTAGCCATGTGATCTGCGGGACAAAAGTTGTCGGATCTAGTTTGATGAATTGATAATTTTCTTTGCTACCAAGAGTTCGAAGTTTGCTGTCTCAATCCACCCCCCCCCATTTTAAGGTCACAGGTTCCTGTTGGATGTCGGGTGCAGTTTATTAGAGGATGGACGATATTCGCTATGCATCAAGACCGTTATGACTTTCAGTCTCGTTCACTAGGTCAGTTGCCATTTACGCCAGATCAGACCTAAGAACCAGTTTATTTAACAGCTGGTATTTGCCTGTAACGGCGCAGAAGCACTTCACGGTCTGCAACTGGTCTCGCTTTTCCTGGATTCCTTTCAGCATGTACATTCATCGCATGTGTCTTTCAAGGCTTTACTACTATCTGCAAACGTCAGTAGTAGCGTGCTTACTGTTGTAGTCGCTTGTGTGCGCTCCATGTCATGCAGTAGGTGGTCAATCTCGTCAGTTCGGACATTCAACCGGTGCATGAAAGATGGAAGAGAGTAAGACCAAAACTGCCGAATCCATCCTCAGGACAAATCCGCGCGTTATTAAATGTGACATAGATGACGGCCTGGAACCAGTGGTAGGTTGAATACTTACGGTTGAGAGAGTAAGTCGGTCCTGCTGAGGATTGAAACCCGGAAAGTGTGTGGCACGTGTAGACCAGCAGTTTAGCTCCTTCAGAAGTTGTGCCCATGCCATCCTCCGCTTGTATGCACTATGACCTCCTGTTAACATAAGAAAGCTAAAACAGTTGTCTATTTCTCTATCAACGAGCACACGCACAAGTCACTATTGGTTCCATTTCGTGCGACAGGGGTGTACCTCTTCGCTATCAACGGTCAAGCAGTCGCAGTTTAGTGCCGATAGCAAAACCGAGCCTTAACTGAGCATAGCGTTTTTGCGGCCTCATCGCTTAGTTTATATAACTTTCTTCCAATTTCTGCTCGGGTGAATAGCTTCTGCCGTTTTGCTGTGCTCTCTAGCCCTCAAGTAATTTACATCTTTCCATCGATTGGATTATTTTATGATTGTCCACTGCTGTGTCAGTTGCTGCGACGCTGGACCTGTTTGTATTCGTTCATCTCATTTAGGCAAAATCCTTTAGTTCCAAAGCAGTGTTTTTTTAGTGCAGCATTAGAGGTAAGCCGGCCGGTAGTGATTCAAGTATATCTCGCTAATATAGTATGGACAAATTTCGGGTCTACCTTCGGATTTATCTTTGATTTTGCTGATTTTTCCACTATATCCATCCGTCTTGTATAGTTTCTAACTGATCTCTGTCTGCTGAGTGGAATTTCGACTGCTTTTCTGGTGCATCGATAGTCCTTTTCAATAAAAATTCAAGCGGTCGTTTGCTATACGCCCCTTCCGAATTTAAGGTTGAGAATTTCCTTAGCTTGCGCTTATCTGTAGCACTGGCAGTAGCGTTCACTGGCGGGTAGCGAAAGCTTGTGTCTCTTTTATCGTTAGGATGCGATTTCTAACCAGTTGTGGTGATATTGCATATAACAATTCAGTGATCTGACAGTTTGACCATCGTTTTCGGTGAGGTCCACCGTATGCCACACAGCAATGTGATGCAGGAATGGTAATTAGCGCGTGAATTAGATTATAGTTAGAGTACACTTGCGATACATCTATCGGAGGTGACAGAGAGTATTTGCGTCGGTGTAAGTTGTGGGTATACTCGGATCACTACAATCATCAGGTCGAATCCCAGGTGGAAAGTAAAAAGCAGAGGTCACCATAAGGAGTGATTTATTGTGTACAGAACTCCCTGTTGCTATTTCAGGCGGCAGTGGCCACTGACAAAGCCAGGGCTAGTGTTGACTGCGTCCAGCCAGATCTGAGATAGAATAAGACAGTGGTGGTAGCCGCTTAAATAGGATTGCGGAGCAGGTTTAAGCGTTCTGTTATTGGTGTGTTGCAATTGCCCGAGGTGTCGCCTGCAAGCGTCTTTGCTGCATCGGTTGAGGCGTGGTATTCAAGCGGCCCTTAGGCAGGCGTGCTTATTTGGACGCACGTGTATATGCGGGCGTGTGCGTACGTGTGTACGTGACTGAATAAGCTGAGGTCAATTGTGGGGGCCGCCGGAGCGTCGAAGGACAGGGGATGCTGCCGTAGCTGTTATCGGTTAACCAGAAGCAGCTGCGAAGTCAAGCCTCGGGGGACGGCGCGCCAGTGAAAGAAAGCATTGCAACAGTTGTTTGCGATGACGAATGACTTTGGTGAAGCGGGTTTTGGAGAACAAAGCGGGAACAGGCATTATGGCCGTCCGCCACAAGGGAGAGCCGGTGGCTGGCGTGGCCGGAGCCATCCATAAGCGTGCCACCACACCTGGCTCGAATTCTACGGAGTGGGGGTTCCATAAAGACCAAATTAAGAAGGTGTCATTGCAGTCTGACTCTCAGTCCGCCAGTCGGCAAATCCACACAAGTATACTGGGCTGGCTGCTCGATGCGACGTATCCTGCCAGTTGGCAACCTTCAAAGTCATGACTTATTTCCACACCTTTATAGCTTCAAGCGCCTCAGATTGTCCATAGCGAGCAAAATGCGCTGAGCTGTTAATACCACTCTATATATTCGCAGGTTCCAGCCATTGCTGTCCGAGCCAGCGACTTAACTATTGCAGGAATGCCCGCAGCTACTGACATACCTAATGGTCTCGTCTGCGCGTACCGCGTGCACGACTCGCCCCAACCCCCATACACCCACACACACCAGAATTTCAAATGGGGGGAAGGTTGGTGGGCTGAACTGTTTGAGGTTAGGATAAGAAGGAGCCATTGCAGCCTGATTCCCAGATCACGGGTTGGCCAATCCACACAAAAAACACGTTGGGCAGGCTGCGAGGACCCGAGTGCAATGTTCGTTCAGCCGCCTAAAAAGCCACGCTGCTTAACGCTCCATTATATTTCCGGGCTCAGATCACGCATGCCGCAAAGGATGTATTGCATGCTGTTGGGTGTGGCCATGTGTGATGCGGGTGTTAGTGAAGAGAGACTTTCTGATGAGATTTATCTGGTGGTGTTCTGTCACAGGCTTTCATATATGCGCATGTGGAATAATAGGGATATGCGGTGCGGGCCGCTGAGGCGGCGGATATATGTTGGTGCCCCTGGCACTGGTTCTTCGCAAGTGACTGATCGGGGCGATGCGTAGTGTGCGTGTGTGTGTCGTAGCCCATTGTTGAATCAGGAGTCCCCGCCGGAATCCAAACTGGTAGTATCTGGGAGACTGAGAAAAGCCGAGTCTTAGACAGGCTTGAGCCAAAGGTCAGCGAGGGACAGTTGGGTGCCTGGCCGGGAACTACAGGCGAACAGATGCTGTCAGTCATGCGGAGAAACGCCGCAGTCGGGATAGCTGTCAGGTGTGGAGGGGCAGAGCCGGTGTTGGTACTGGCGAAGGACCGTTGAGTAGCCAGTGCGTAGTTGAGGCGGTGCGTGGTGTGCATGTACGGTGGCAATGAGGACAGGATATGTTGGGAGGTGCTGAGTCGGCGGCAGGGAGGATACTGATACCGGTGTTTGAGGGCGACGGAGCATCGGCAATGTGATCGCGCGCGTAAGATGCGTTAAGATGGTTAACATTTTGGAGGAGTTTGGACATTCGCGATGTCACTCGCCAGCCGCCCTTTTGGTTTTGGCAGTGGCAATCCAGCATGTCTCACCCGGCAGTCCAGTGATCCAATCATTCAGATGCAGGTGGCCTTCCTCTCGATCTAAGAGTTAGGTGTTTTTTGCAAATTTGAATAATTACACCGACTCCATTTTTGAAAACTCAGCAGCCTTAGTGGGTTTTGAACCCATGACAGTGTGGTCATGGCTTGATTACAGGCCACGATCTAACCATCTAACATGAAATGCCCAGACCGAGAGTCTAGGTTACCCGTCCAGCCTATTCCGACAGAGCAAGTTGTCGATCCGAACAAGGCAGTCAATTCAGATTCCACCGGGCTAACGTTATATGTTTAGAGGGATGTCTGTACAAGTACTAGAACAATCATGCTTACTAATACGAAATAAGTAGGTGGGCATGCAACGTATAAAAGTGCTGTGAAGACTATAAGCTACTGTCGTGAGTTCGAATCCCACCGCGGCCGCCAATATGTTCCCAAATGAATCAGGGGGATTCGAATATTGTTAAAGACGTGCGCTGAGTTCGCCGCCTCCTCCTTCCTGTGAGTCACATCATCTTCCCCTTCTTTGCAGATGGAAAAGGCCGGCCAGAACATGAATAAACAGGATCGACTGGTGGTCAGAATGGCTGCGCGTCCAGAGGTCGCCGCGTTTGTTAAGCAGTTCCGCACCCAGCACGCTGATTGGCCGGCTTTGGTTCACTTCCTGCTCTACAAGAACACCTCCGGAAAGTGGAAGACCAGTGAACAGAAACGTCGTCGAAAGAAGAAGAACAAGGGTGACCTACCCTTCCCAATCCCCGCCTCGGTGCCGCTGGCGAGTGACGAAGGCGAGGGTAAAGACGGCGAGATGGAGGATGTGGATGTAGGATGCTCCACCATCAAAAAGTGTGTGTATATTTGCCGTCCCCCCATTTCTTTTTTATGGACTCTGACAGTTTTTCGTAGTTTTCTGCTAACACAGCGGTCTCAGATGGTGATCTCCGATCCGGTATGAGCATTCACCGCACCCAAGCTTTAACTAATTAGGCCACTGCATGGCCGCGACTAGTAATCGATTGCTCCGACGTTTTTTTACCATACTAATCTCATCGTAATTACTAAAGGGGCTGGGTATTTTGAAATTGGGTTTTTCTGTCTTTTACAGGCACTATCTGCCAAGCTTAGTTAGTGGAATCTGGCCGTGCAAAGTGTACATTTTAACCAACCGTTAGCTTTCCTGAAGTTGGAACAAAGAGATGGGGGCAAGATTGACTTATTCGGTCTTCAGACCGTCCCAATCCAAAGGGCCAGGGTGTCGAGCCTAGGCTCTGTGGTCATTGGCCCGCGTCTAAGCGTCGCGTCTTCTGGGCATTGCGCTGGGATCACGATTGGCTGATGACGATGTCCGCTTATAATTTACTGGCGCTTCCTAACCCACACTACAGCAATTCGAAGAGAGCCACGTGAAAAAAGTACACTCTAGGAAGGATCTGTTTCATTTCTGCCTGGATTTCCGCGTTAAGAATAGCAGCTCTGAATAGAGAGGAAGAGGGCTTTTCATTTGCCGGAATTTTTGTTGATCTGGGCCTCTCAGCTCTTATTGAGGTTTATCCTCTGACATAAAAACGACCCCAAAATAAGCAACAGTTATAGGGGCTAATAAAACATCAGTAACACCAGTCCGGGGATGACTGCGCAGGGCTCTGTATGCCGACACCAGATCGTTATATCGATTGAATGAGTTCTCTTCGGATGCCCAGGCTTCAATTAATTCTTGGCTTTTTGTGCTTCTGGTGTGGGCGATTATCTTAGTGACTACTGAGGTAAACTACTGACCCAGTTCCGAAGGTTTGGCGAGCAACTTGTGAAAATCCGTCTCACTGAATAATGTTCATGCATGCGTAATCCAAGCATGCTCCCAGTTTGACCTGTGTAGTTACTAGGACAGTTTTAGTGCGAACTGCGATACACTACACCCGACTGTTCAGTGTGATTCAATCGGTCCTCGATTTTCATGACTCCGAAGAATTTGACTAAAAGCGCGAGGTAGGGGAGAGATTTTCTGTGGAATAAGATCTCACTAGCATGACATGTGCGCAAGATTGAAGGTTTGTCGCTCGGTAAGGTAAATATAGCTTCTAGACCGAAGGCTCGGATAATAGTCTCCAGGATTCTGATTGGCTCTCTGCGTATGACCTTGGAATAAACTATCCCGTGCTGAATTTGGGTTGGTGGGTTGCATTTTCCAAGCTGAAAGTGCGCGTGTTGTCTCTTCTTGTATATAGATTTCGTTCATCCTCTCTTACGGATATTCTCCGTAACAATTAACTTCACTTAGAGATGTTTTTTCTACCAAACTTAAATTGCGAACCCTAAGGCGTACAACTCCTATCCGACGGCCAACTTCATGGTACTGCTGCTAGCTCACTTACATCTTGTTTCTAGCCACGCATGGCTTTTCATCCCCGTTTGCCAGTTGCTACACCCCTGCCCACAGGTTTTGGCTAAACTGTTGTTTTTTGTTCTAAACCCTGATTTCACTTTATCGCCACTCAGGTTTGCAGCATTCAAGGAGGCCCACGATAGACGTCTGCTGGAGGAACAGAAGAAGCTCATTGCTGATGAAGAGGCAGAAATGGCTTTGGCGCCACCACTCCGTCCCCAGGCTGCAATTTCACCACCACAGCACCACCCCTTCTTCCCAGAGGAGGAGGAGGCGGCAAACGAAATGGATGCCGACAGTGACACCGCCTCGGAAATTGTAGCCAATCTCACTGCTCATAGGTCCATTGTTCACCAACCTAGCGCGCCCGAGAGGAAAACGGAAGATAAGGAGGAAGAGGAGGAGGAGGAGACCAGAGGGAAGAAAAATAAAAGGACAAGCGAGCAGTTGAAAAAACCGCCGCCTTTAACGCCGTCCGATGACGGAGCCCTGCTCCCGGTGCAAAAACCACAGAAGAAAGCAAAGATGCAAAAGGAGTCTGTCACCAAGTCTAGCGTAACAATTCCAGGCAAAGAAGTCAGGAAGACCGCTGTTATGGAGGAAACTGAGCCCACCAAAGCGGCAAAAATTAACAAGCCGGTCAGTACTACTGTTTATTCGCCTTCACATCTTTCTATTTGAAGACTTACTACCGATTACTAGTGAGTAGGCATTTTGTTTAATCATGTATTTCACCAGTATTACGCACCACGCGAACCTGGGAACCACAGCAGACGCGTCTTCGACCGCGTTCCCACCCGCCTTCACGGCGGCCAAGGTCTGCTACACCAAACCTCCCTATGGTGGATCTATCTGCACTATTCTCCTTCTGTGTTTTTAATGATGAAGCAGCCCCTCCCGACCATGCTGCTCCGACTTCTCCTGCTCGCCGCCGGGATTGAAGCCCACCCGGCGGGGCTCCGGATCCAACAAGGGCAACTAGCCAGCCAACCACGCGAAGCTCCCTACCCCCCATCTGCGGTCCTCTCGACTTTTGTCTTGACGCCAGTTCGGTAGGTGCGCTGAACCAACACAGGGGCCAGATCAGGGCATGGCAGGCGCTATTCAGGTTTCGCGCTGATAATAAATGCTGATCCCTGAGGTGCGAGCGTTGGTGCAACGCGTAGGTGCAGACTTAGTCCGCAGCAGCCTTTCGTAGCTTTTATGGCACGCCTACTCCGTGAGTCAGGCTGGCTGTTGGCTCCGGCAGTGCCTTCCACCTGCACCCGATTCTACCTGCGTTCTTCAGACATATACGGTTGAGAGAAGAGCGAGTGTAGTAGATGCAATGCAAGTCCACTATTGCTTAAGACTTATCCACTCGTAAGTTACCGTTACTCCCCACTGTTACAACGGAAACTCGGGCCGAGATATCACCGCCTAATAAAGCCTTGTCTGAGTCCCCAAATGAAAAACACGACAAGAAGTGTCTGCTTGTGTAAGAGGCGCAACGTATTTAGGACAGCAAACGCGTGTAACACGATGTCCATCAAGCCAATCAGCTCCTCTCTTGACGTAGTCGCCGGTTTAATTGGCTGTTGGCTCAATCAGTGAATGTAGCTAGAAATTCAAATTATTGATTGATTGTCTAGCAAGATACGTTAGCGCGCGCGTAGGCCGATCGATAGCCTAGTGTGGGTGCCGCTACTTGCTGCCTCTATGCCAGCCGTTGGGTCTCTTCTAACACCCACCACCACAATGTGAAGCACACGGCAGACATAGTCGAAATCGACACTGTCGCACAGCGTCCTAAATGAACTTTCTTTTGGAAGAAGTTACTTGACTCAGGAACTCCGAATTCGTCTGCTTCTGTTTCGAAGCAACAACTTGCATGCATGTTTTGTGAGTTTTTCGCGATCTACCTCCGCTCTCTGCATCGCGGTCTGACTTATCGCCTTGTCTATAACCAGCTTATTGCTGCCAGTCAAGCGATCATGTTTGTAGTTATTCACAAATGTGCTCTGTGCATAGACATTTTTGCGACAGGAACTTTTTTGTGTAATATTGACCCCCAAACAACATGTTCTTCTTCCTCCACACAGGCCCCTGCAAACGCATTCTTCTCGGAGATTATTGACGGCACGGAACCCGAATCTACGCCCCTGTCGGTCGATGAGGACGAGGCTCTTTTCGGAGCAGATGATTTGGAACTAAAAACTGAGGTGCGTTTCCCTTTCCGCCCCTCTTATTTTCCTTCTGGATATTAGTTCGGTCCCTACTCTCCTAGGTACTTTTTTTCGGTCGGGTAGAAACCAGCACGTTAAGTTTCTTGCCCCTCACCTCCCACAGTGGAACATCGGCGGTAATTATTCCACAGTTATGTTCTCTCCATGTGAAATTAACCCTCATCCCCAGATCGCAGAATTTTTCATCCTGCACAGATTGACCCTGGGGTTCAGTTATCCGGGCCTGCGTCTACTCACCTCTGTCCATTGAGGACGCTGCCCCTGCTCCATCTGACTTCGTATGTGGCAGTTAAGGGTAAATAAGACGCGCCTTTATCCGACACAAACTGCCCAGTGTAATGTAGCTTGTACTCGGAGTGTCGTATTTCGACGTCCGGACTAACTAACGAATATTTTCCCAAAATAATAAGGACATAACACGCAAAAGTGTTAAAAAGAATAATATTGAAGAAAAAAGCATAACCGCAATAATTGTCAGCAATTTCAGCTGCTGAGGTGTCCGCGGATTTAGAGAAGCCATCTAGTCATCAGCCAATCAGGAAAGGGTGGAGGTAGCGGCGTCAGAGTTTGCGGGGAATCGATTAGCTTCGGCGTACGTGCGGTGAGAGGGGAGGCGCAGAGGTAAGAGGATGAGTCAGCGCCGGACGCGCGACTAGACAACGGTTTAGCAGATGAGAAGTGGGTGAATACGCGCAGCCCTACCGAATTCAGGCTACCACAGGAGCACTGCAATCCTCAGGCGAACTTCCGGGTTATAGGAAAAAGATGGATGGCACCAGAATGCGAAATTTGCTGATCGAAGTGAACAGGTTGTTTCAGGAAGCAGGGCAGAAGAAGCTGTAATTAATGAAACATGTCCTTTAGTGGCCTCACGTTTCGGATTTTCACCTGAACCCATCATCAGAGACAATCGCAGATAAGGTTGATGAGGGGTGCAGTGTATTTATAGGGCGTAGTTGCCATGCGGCCACGTATCTAATCCAATTAACAGGTCGCGTGTTTTAACCTTGGGTGTGCCTGCGTCAACACTGGTTATATCCCCCAGTTGCGTGTTAGGAAGAGAAGGCAGACAGGCTAGCAGATAATAGTTTGCTGTCACTGTCTCTGCTTGTACATCAGCTCTGTCTTCTGTGTGTCCGGTCGCTTGTCCTGTGTCTGTCAGCAGCATGTTTTCTGTCCTCGTTCTTGTCTCAGCCAACAACAGAATCTCGCCTCCAGCGGTGGACTAACAGCCTTCGTTCCCTTTTGGCCCTCTGTGGGCAGTCATCATGGGGCGCCCTCAGTGACGCGTGCATGTGCATGCGTCCTTTCGTGGTCCCTTGTCGTGCGTGACCTCAGAACCCGGGCGGTTGCTGTCCTTGCGTCCTCGCGCGTCGGCCCTTATAGGTTGCGCGTCTTGGTCCGTTTTGCATGCACCCGCTGGCCTGCGAATTCCTCTTGCCCTCAGGACAGCCAGAGCGAGCACTCACGTGCTGGGCCGTCCTAACCTCGCGCATTCATCGGTGTTGTTAGAACATGACACGATGATTGCTCCTTAGTCCGCATCCGAGTAATTTCTACTCGAAATTTCGTCACCCCCTTCCCAATTCTTGCTGTGATGCTGCCTTGGCCATGTGGCTCGCTGTCGCTGATCGCCTGCATACTCTGCCTACACTGCGGGGTCATTACACTTGTTAATCGACTCAACCAGGTCATGACTCACGCGGTTGTCAGCCTTTGTGAGAATTTTGGCATCGTCACCCAGTCTAACGGGACTTGCTGAGATAAATAGTAGAGATACTTCGCCGTCCATTTCAGTAAATCATGTTATTCACATTACCTTTGCCTAATTTGCTAAACTTTTAAAGAAGACGAAAACTCGATCTCTGGAACAATAGTTTTATTCTGAGCTTTCGGCTCCACACGAGAAGCCATCTTCAGAGTAAATGAGAACAGCAAACGTCAGCTAAGAGTCATGCAAATCAAGGACCCGCTGGATGTAGGTGAGCAGTCTGGTGTCATTTATCAGGTGCAATGTCGCGACTGCTCGTGCCATTATACAGGGCAGGCCGGGCGGCGACTTAGCTCACGAATAACGGAGCACAAACAGGCAGTGCGGAAAGGTGACCCACAGTTCCAGATCGCTACCCACACTCTGGAAGAAGGCCACGCATTTGACTTCTCGAACACACGGATAATGGCACGGGCCAGTAATAGGACGGGACGCGAATTGCTGGAGGCCTGGATGTCAGATCCTAATTCCATAAACAGGCATGTGGATATACCGCCCTGTTATTTTGCCATCCGTGCCCGTGACCGGAAACCAGGGCCCAGTTCCTCTACAAGCATGCAGGCTACCACCTCAAGGTCACACGCCGTTACTCTAGGGACGCGCTTCGGAGACACGATAAGATAGCGTGGGAATGGACTGGACGTGGACAAAGACCAATCAATAATTGCCACCACCCCCTCCCCTACCAACCCCATTTATGCATAGCTGACATTTGCTGTTCTCATTTACTCTGACGATGGCTTCTCGTGTGGAGCCGAAAGCTGAGAATAAAACTATTGTTCTGGAGATCGCGTCTTCGTCTTCTTTACAACAAGAACCTGGGGCACGCATATTTGCTTCTATTTGCTTATCTTTCATAGTGCTGCAAATGCAGTTTGCTATTATTTCGGAAATGTCGCAAATTTTTCAACATTTATGTTTCATAATTTGTTCTATGCATTCTGCATTTTAAAACGACCTGTAAATACTTTTGCAACTTACCTTCTTTTCATGTACACCTGCCCCGTCTAAATAGAGTGGGTAAAGGCTTCTATCATTTTCTCAAAATATGCTGCTTGGAGTCAGTATCCCTAGTCTTAATCCTTATTGTCATTCTGCTGAAGATATAGTTTACTTCGTTTTCGCAATCCCCTAAAGAAGAGGAAGAAGAAGGTACGAGGACATGGACCGATTTATTTTGAGACTGACGTTTCGGACACTCGGTTCCATCGTCAGAGTAACTGAGTGGTTGTTCCTGTTCGCCGGGACTGTTGCCGCGTGCCTGTTTTTATATCCACGCTCGATGCACGAACTTGGATCTGCCTGATCGATATTGATTGACCGTAACATTGATCGCTGGTGAGCTCGTGTGATTTCTGCTTACTTATCGGCTGTCGCAAGTCAGCGTACTGTCTGACGTGCTCATCGTCGACTGACTAGTGTTCCAGCCCGCCTGAGTTGATATAAACCTCGTGGGTTCCTGGCCGGCTTCCGCACTTTGTACCTCCGAGGCTGGTTTTATTCCACACTTGAGTTTATTTTGTCTTCTTTTTGGCCTTGTTCGAACTGACTCGAGCCTTTTGCGCAACGCCTGGTAAGCAGGATGAAGGTCTATGGCTATGTTAAGTGTGCCAGTCAAAGACCAACTTTCCAGCAGAAGTCTAGCCAGAGTGGACAGTGATGTCTGCTAAGGAATTTTTGACCCGCATCCAACACTTGGAAGTGGAGGCAGACGAGGTGATGGTGTCATTTGACGAGATCTCCTTGTTTACATCCATTCCACCCAGTCTGGGCATCGACATGATTGACGGTCTTCTCCAAGAAAAATACGATGAAACCGACCGAAAACCCAAGCGAGCGGATATTATTGAGCTCCTGGATTGTGTATAAAAACATTCGTCACGTTCAATGGCCAAGTTTACGGACAAAAGAAGGGGACACCGATGGGCTCGCCTCTTTCTGGCCTTATTGCTGAAGCTGTGTTGCAGAGCCTCGAGCGGCTGGTCTTCAGCTCCTCTCCCCCGAAGTTCTGGGCCAAATACGTCGATGACACGTTCGTCGTCATCAGAAGGAACAAAGTGCAAGAGTTCAAGGCACTACTCAATTCAATCTTTCATGACATCCAGTTCACTATGGAAGAAGAGGACAACAACCAATTACCCTTCCTCGACGTACAGTGACGAAGCTGGAAGACGGGAAGATAAGGACAACGGTATATCGAAAGGCAACTAACACCATGCGCATCCTCCACTTCAAAAGCAACCACCCTGTCGGACACAAACGCAGTTGTGTTAGGACCCTCTTCCAACGTGTCCAGACACACTGCAGTGACGACAGTGGAAAAAAGGAGGAGGTTAAATACTTGCATGCGCTCTTTGAAGCAAATGGTTATCCAAAGTCCTTCATACGCAAGTACCTTAAGAAGCCCCACCTTGAGCAAACGAAAGGAGAAGGCCCCAAGTTTAAGCTCGCTATCCCTTATGTGAAGAACGTATCCGAGGCGACGGCAAGAATACTGAAGCCATTTGGGATCGGTGTGGCTCACAAACCGGAATCAACCATCAGACAGCAGATTATGAGGACCAAAGACCAGCTACTGTCGACAGAACAGTCAGGCGTGGTCTACAGCATACCATGTCAAGACTGCGATGCAAGGTGTGTCGGTGAAACAGGCAGACGCCTTGGCACCAGGTTGCATGAGCATCAGCGGCAATCAACCGCGAGGATAAACTGTCTATGGTGTATGAACACATACGGCAGAAGAAGCACACCTTCGCCTTCGATAATGCAAGGGCAATAGGCCGTTGGCCTGAAATAGAGCATGCAGATACTTAATTTCCTTCTTTTTTGCACTATCGCCGCTGCAGTGTGTCTGAACGCGTTTGAAGAGGGTCGTGACACACTGCGTTTGTGACTGACGGAGTGGTTGCTCTTGAAGTAGAGGATGCGCATGGTGTTGGCTGCCTTGCGGTAGACCGTTGTCCTTATCTTCCCGTCTTCCAGCTTAGGTTACTAGTCTCGAGTTATGATGACACGCAGGATGTAATGTCACGTGCGAGTAAGGTTGCGGACCCATTATCCGAAAACGCTGGAAAGCCAAAATTTGCACCCAGGATGAGGATGAATGTCAGCCTGACGAAGTATGCTGTTGAAAATACCTCGAACGTAGTTTCCACCAAGCGTGCCCGAATTTATGCTGTCCGCAGAATTTTCACTGTCTTGCGAAATAATCGCTGGACCTGACGCAATTTGTCTGCCCCGGGGAAAATATCTGCTTGCATCAGTCTTTCTCTAAGGTTAAGAATGTCAGGCTGTGGGCGACGAACAGAAGGTGGTGTTTAACCACCGCGGCCTGAGAACCGAACTTCGGTGGAAGCATCCCAAATTTGTTTCAAGAGGGAGTCCGGACTTGTTGCGCCTCCATGTTGCCCAGGCCTCAGGCCATCCACTTAAGATGACAGAGGTGATTTGCGCACGTTCTTCTTCGTTCATTTCGTGTGCTTATTACCACTGCTGTTGCTCCCGCTGCCTGTCTTGACACTGCTGCCCATCTGAAAATCTCGGAGATGGTTATTTCACCTTCGACATTCGGCCTCCATTCCTGGAAAAGAGTAGATTGCGCTTTCTAAATCCCCCTGGCGCAAATTATCACGACGACCTGCAGAGAGAGAGCTAGAATTCGCAATATCCCCGATGCCGGCTAGATCAGGCACATGACTACAGCTTTGGTAAATGACCGTTTTCTCCTAATGTGACAATCGAAAGCTAGAAATCAGCTTGTTGTTTTTAGTTCAGTATATTTAGGGTAGTAGGCAATGCCTTTGAAGACCCTTTTGAAAACCGTATGCATGAAATATCCAATATAAAATATTTCACTTTGAAACAGTGAGTAACATATATACATGTACAAATTTTTACGTGTGCGTGAGAGCATTCAGAATTGTCTCTTGGGTACATAATGTATCCAACATAAAATACGTTACTGTAAAATAGTGAGTAGCATATAAAAATGTAAAGTTTTATCTATAGGTATGTTTTAGGCGTAGATTATTCCTGCTTCCTTGTGCATATGAACGGTAACTGTTAAGTAGATGTTCGTCCAGTTTCCGTTTAAATGCATCTGTGGAGTTCGCCATTACGACCTCCTCAGGCAGTCCGTTCCAGGCGCCGATGACTCGTTGTGAGAACGACTGCTTGCGGACCTCTAGATGGGATAGGGTTCCCCGCAGTTTGAGGGAATTTCCACGGAGGTTGGTTGAAGTGGCGAAAGCAAAGAAGTCATCAAACTTCAGGGTACACTCCCGATTCCTCACGGGTCTGTATGAGGTCGCTGCGGATTTGTCTATACTCAAGGGGGAAAACGTTAAGTGCTTCTAGTCTACATTCGTAAGATGAAGACTTGAGGCCCTTCACAATTTTCGTTGCCCTTCGTTGAATTCTTTTAAGCATCTGGTAATCTTTTTGCAACCATGGTCGCCACGCCTGAACGCCATACTCCAGATGTGGACGAATAAATGTTCCGTATATTTTGCCAAATAGTTCTTTATCTATGTCGACAATAGTTCGCTTAATGGCAAACAGAACACTGTTCGCCCTCTTGGCAGCCCTAGCACACTGTAAAGATGGCTTCAGGGATGGCACAATAGTGATACCCAGATCTTTTTGTTTGTTGACGTTCGACAGGCACCTTCCATCGAGTACGTAGTCGTGCGAGTCATCCGTCGCGCTCACTTTCTTCGTCTGGAGCCGCAATGTGACACACTTCTCAAAGTCAAACCGCATTAAGCATTTTTGGACCATTCACCTAGGCGGTCAAGTCCTTCTTGCAGAGTTTGTTCATCATAAGCGTTTCTGATGGGTTGCCATATCTTAATATCATCTGCAAACAAGACTCCATTACTGACCAGTCCATGCCTACAGTCGTTGACGTAGATTAGGAACAATAGTGGCCGAAGAACGGAGCCCTGAGGCATTCCACTCGCAACTGGCACTGAAGAGGATTGTGCGTTTCCGACGCATACGGTCTGCGATCGGCCTATGAGAAAATTTCCTACCCAATTTAGTAAATTGCCCCTTATCCCGGATTCGCCAACCTTGTAGAGTAGCCGTTGGTGAGGGACACTATCGAAGGCTTTTTTAAAGTTTATGTACACAACATCTACGGGGGTATTTTCGTCTAATGACTTCGACCACTGCTCCATAGAATAAAGCATATTGTTAAGGCAGGAGCGGTTTCCTCGAAACCCGTGTTAGGCACCATCAAAGAAGTCTTTTTCTTCGAGGAACTTCATAGTGGTCTTTTTGATGATCCTTTCCATAACTTTACAACAGCTGCAAGTTAGACTCACTGGTCGATAGTTGTTCGTGCTGGTTCTGGATCCACCCTTGTGAATAGGGTAAATGTTCGCAACTTTCCAATCGGATGGGAGGAGGCCTCGATCAAAGGACAACTGAAAAATGTGCGTAAGCGGTCTGGAAAGTTCCGAAGCCAGCTCTTGCAGTACCTTTGCTGGTATTTTGTCTGGACTCGGAGACTTAGCTTCATTAAGCGCAAGAAGTTCATTGCTCACATCTTCTGTGAAACGGAGGTCCTCCATAATTCTGCCATTACTCTCTGTATGGAAGTCTGTCGGATTAAAATGCAGTTCCTCAGTGAAAACAGATGCAAAAAACTTGCTAAGGTGTTCCGCCTTTTCGAGGTTGTCTATAATTTCTTTATTGTTTTCACCTTTTAATCCTGCAACTATGTCTTTGTTTTTTAGTCTGCTGTTGATGTTGTACTAACTTACTCCCTTAACCTAGTTTGCCAGCAGTACATGGTATGATTTTTTTAAGAAAGATGAAGGGATAAAGATGAAGAAATAAAAAATAAAGAGGAATGTATGAAATATTTAGGAAAGATGAGGGGGTTCGAAGACTTTGTCTGGGCGAAGCCATAGGTCCTCAGGCGTGAGGTCCGTAGGGTTGGCTGGGCAGTCGAAGAGGTGGCATGTTGTGTGGAAAGGCAAGAGGCAGTCAGGACAGTTGTCTGTGACGTTGTCAAAGCATGAGGTGAGACGGCTTTTGAATGAATTCAGCAGCGTGGAGAAGCCGGAACGCAGCTGGGATAGCCTGGTTCTAGCGTTTCTGGACAGGTTGGCCCTACGTTCTCTGGCCATAACGTCGGAGACCGGCGGGGGAGCGTTGAGGACTCTGTTGGGTTTATAGCTGCTGATGGCTAGCTCGACAGTTTCGGTGTGGATACGCTTAACGAGGTCCGTTATCGGTAGATTAGTGGGGTACTCCGAAGCGTGTGGGCCGTACACGTCTATGGTAGACTGCTTCATGCGTCTAGCAGGTGGGGGGCGCGTTAAAAGGCGATTG